>BSBM01000155.1:25281250-25974375 GCA_027924585.1 Larix kaempferi | reverse complement strand
CACTTTTTCAGGCTCGTTAAACTTCCACGGAAAAGGACACCCCCCGAAGTCCATAGTTAAGCTCTTTTCAGACTCCCTAAAATTGAAAATATTGCCAAGTGAACTTGTGATGTTCACGCTTGTTAAAGTATTTAAATGGTAATCTCCCTGGTGATAGTTTACCCCTTTTTCGGACTAGGAGGCACTAATTACGAAAAAGGAATACTCCAGCCAATCATGACCGGAAGAGTCCTCTCCCGCGTTGTTTTACCATTTTTCGGGCGATGAGGCTAACTTTACGAAAAAGGACCATTGGAGTCTTCTTTAGTTCTTTTCAGCCTCTCCAAATATGAAATGACGATCGAATTTGCCTTCTATGGACTCGTTAAATTTTCACATTGAAGGGCCCGTCATGGGACGAACCCCTCCTATCCTAGGTTTGGAAAATATTTGGGATTGGACTCATCTATGAGATGAGCTATACCGAGCATCTGGTTACCCTCATCAAGCTCATTAAAAAACACATGAGGCACTCATCATTCATGATGGGGAAAAAGGAAAGTGTTTGTATTACATACCTTAGTGGCAGTATATAGTCGTTCTTGAACATGGCACTCGTCTACATTTGCATACCGATACTTGGGTCATCTGTTTGTCTATGAGTCCCCACTTACTTTCTGAGTCTTGTTACTCCTCTGAGTCATTCAGAGAAAGCTTCCACTATCAATTGCATTAGAAGTTTGCGTCATTCTCATGTCAATACTGCCAAGTCATGCCATGCCCATGTTTAAGAACACATTCACTCATCATTTTTAGTCAGTACACACGTCATCATGCCATTGTTACTTTGAGTCAATCTCACATGTTATTGTACCATCCGATCTGCTCTACACATCTTTTGTCATGTTTCGTGTCGATTGATGAGGGATTCATTATTGCCCTCCTTCGACGAATTCATCCTTGTCGACTTCAACTCATCATGCAAGGATTGAATCTAGAAACCAACCAAGTACCTTGGCCCTGCATGCCTCAATGGTAGGTTACCTTTCTTTCATCATGAGTTTACATCATTGACTCTTGATTGAAATATTTCATCTTGCGTTCAACGTCAACTCATTTATTCACGATCGATGATATGTACTGTGATACCTTGGGAATCATTGACATTAATGGTGATCTCCCTCGCACTTGTTAATGGTTTACATCAATGACCGGTAATCAAGTGGTTTCTACCATGTTCGATGCCAAGACATTTGTAATCACATGGATTGATTTGTATCATTGCGGGTTCAGCTTGAAGACCCTGGGGAGTCATGTTTTACCCAGGTTGCGATGGAGTTTGTATTGAGTCATATTACACGGATCCACTTTTGTATTGGTCGTGGCTATGTTATCATCCCATCATGGATCTACGCTTGTGTCTAGTAGCCATGATTGTGTCGGTCATTACTCCCATGGATCTGCAATGTATTGGTCGGCAGCCATGTTGTACTACATATGAGATTGTCAGTTCAGAGTCAGTTGTACTACAACAGCGTCCTTCATCCGACAAGTCTTTTGCCATTTTTTCTATCAAAGCACTTCACCTGTACATCCTTAACAACTTCATGCTTTGGGGGGCATTCTATTACACCTAAAATCTACCCATCATCATGATTTAGTGTATACATCCTTGAAGTCATCTGGACCAAGTGCTCATTTGGGAGGATTTGTACTCAGTTTGTACAACCTTTTGAGAGGTCATCGTAGGTTGCACACTAGCAACATGTGACGTCGTAGGGTGCTCCATAGCAGGGTGTGACGAGGTCTATTAATGGAAAAAATAGCCATTTCGAGATCTTTCTTGAAGCTTTCCCATATGGGGGCTTATCCATGATCTCTTGGAGAGCTGGTACTCGACCCCTAACTCATTGGGAAGATCCCCTATCTCTCTCAACCTATCCTATCCATAACCTCATCCACTTAGTCCTATATAAGTGAGGCTTACTCCCATACCAAAGGGAGGAATACTATGGTATCTACATGCTGGTGAAATCTCTTAGGAAACCTTCACTCACCTCTTGGAGAATTCATGCTTCCTTGGAAGGGCTTGGCAATTGGCTTGTGTGGAGAAGGGCTACTATGTTAAGTCATTGGTTGTAGTTCTATATCTCTATCATGTACTCCTCTATTTGCAGTAATACAAATGCTTTCCACCAATATCGTTCTTATGTGTAATGATGTTGTGTTGTTTACCTGCTTAACTATTTACATAGATCTCTTATTGTATAGATGCTCTTTACTCGTTTCTCTTTCCTGTGTCTTGATAGGTCTTGCAGCTTGGATCTGACGACCGTGGGACATGGAGCAACATTCGGGAGAAAGGATAGTGAATCAAAGAGGTAAGACATCTAGTACTTGATCCTTAATTAGATCTAGGAAATGTGTTTGTAGTCTGTTCTATTTGTTCTAGACTCGCATTGAGCTAGGGAGATCTGGCTCGCCTCCGGTCGAGTGGATTGTCCGGTAGCAAATCAGAATAAAGACCAATAACGAAACTGAATGGCTTGCCTTACTTAAAGGTCTGGAAACCGACATCAAGGCCGGGATAAAATATCTAATAGCTGTTGGGGATTCCCTTCTTATAATCCAAGAAGCCTGCAATCTGACCAGGAAACGCTCCACCCCATCCATTAAGTATCACCACATCCTCAAATTTATCAGCAGAGATTTCAACACTCTTAAATTCCTCCATGTTCTATGCTCAAACAATCACCATGCCGATGAAATGGCTAACAAAGGGGTGCTCCAATGTTTTGGTTTTCTATCCTATGATGGTGATGACCCTATTTCTTGTTGGATTCCCTAACCACTCCTCCCCTTGGGGTCTTCTCGCTACACCCCAGACTCTTTCCTCCGCACCCCTCACCACCTTTGATAGAGGCCACCCTTTCCACTGCATCCAAACACTTGTCACAATGATCAAGGGCCGATGGAGGCTTTTAATGCCTTCACATGGCCTCTCCTCACCTACCCCCACTCCTTTGCATGCTCTGATTTCCTCTTCTTTCAGATGCTTCCAGAACTTCTCTTTGTTAACCTCTTCCCTGAGAATGGAAGCTCGCTCCACTGCTTGCTTTTCTCCCTACCTGAGTGCCAGCTCCGCCATTTCTCCTCCTCTGCTCTCCTGCACCCTCTGTGATAAACCCCTACTCTACCCCCCAGTATTTCTCTTCCTGAAGCAAAGCTCTTGGATCCTCTACGCACTTTGCTTGTAGACCTCACATCCCTCAATCTGTGCAAAAACGAGCTAGCAGCCCTTGACTCATCCACCCATTCGACCCTTCAAGGTTTAGTGGTCGAAACCACGGAAGCACAGGTGAACATGATAAGAATTGAGCTGGCAGACATAAAGAAGAACATGTCAGCTACCTAAATTCTGAAAATATTATTTTATTGGCAAAATACTTTATGTTAAATTTTAATTACATTTTTTTGTAATTATGACCAATTTTGGTCAAGGATGAATGTAATTACTAATTATTATTATTTAATAAATTAAAGTAGGAGACAAACACCCAAGGGAACTGTTAAATGAGTGTTCACTGACCCACTAGGAGGAATGGAAGCTGTTAGAAGGCATGGGACAGATGGCAGCAATTGCACTTCACCACTAGCTGTTGGTTATGGGACAACAACCCCTACAAATGTGGCATTAGCCCCCAGGTGGAGGGAGTGAGCAGGAAGCTCATTTAATGACTAGTTAACAACTGAAAGGCCTAGGCAGCCTACATAAGGCAAATTCAAATTGAGCAGGCAGCTCTTACACAATATTTTTTGCAGAAATATTCCTCATGTGCATCAGGTGATCACTGAGAGATTCGAATAGGGAGGCTATGTGAGAGTGCAACTGTAAGTCTGCAAATTATTCTAAGAAGGAGAACCAGAGGTGCTGGTGTAGGTCCCCTTGACTGCTAAGTCTTTAAGATTGGATAACTATTGCTACTGCAAGTTGAAGTCTTAAGCTTCTAAGTTTCTTCCTCCTAGTGGTTCAGTGAACAGGCTCGGGGGTCCTAAGGCAAGTAACTTGGCTGTCTTCAGGAATTGGTTGGGTGGAATGGGCTCCTTGGGCTGTTTGTTTCCATACAGTTAACCAGGTTTTGTTGTTCCTATTTTGCTTACAGTTTAATATTTCTGTTTAGTAAAATTATCAAACTCTGTTTTGTAAATGAATTTATTTTCTGATCTTTGTTTAAGTCTGAATGATAATGCTTTGTTAAAGATCTGATTAGATAACCATCTCTATATTTTTCCACATGTTTTTATTTGCATCGTACTCTAGTATAGAAAAGCAAATTAAATTATAGATGAGAGATAGGCAGATTGCCATTGATTCGACAAATAATTACAGTAAGTGCTATGTTTACCATTCTGTCCTATATCTAAACATAGTAAAAATTTACTGTATAGTATCGACAGTGATTTCAGATTCTTTTGTTATTTCATGAAAGAAAAATATAGTCTAACTTCTGTATAGTTATATATTTTTTTCTTATCTCTATTCATTTAAAATAGCAAACAAATGCAATTAAAATCATACATATCATGGTTTCTAAGTAATAGTATTTCCAAGCATTTTAACAGCTGCAAGAACTAATCAATATATAGTTTTCTTATCTTTACACATACTTTATTTCTTCACTGGTTTCCTATTTGATTTCATGTATCCACTATTTATTTAAATAGTATCAAAACCTAATACACTGCAAACCCTAGTCATTACTTTCCAGAACCATATTATCTTTTATATATGGTAAGTTACTATCTATGAATCATCTAACAGTTAGCCGAAGGCACAAATTACATACTCATGTTTAAACCTTTGCTTACAACCCTAGTATCTAAACATATGCATTATCGAAATTATTTTGTCAATGATTTAATCTTGGATACAAACCCTAGTACAAGACCGAAAGCATTTTGAAGTTATAGGTAAGATATCCTTTGTAAAAATCGAAACTAGAACATGGGGGCATAAACCTTTCAAATTATTTAACATTCAAACTACCTCAACGATTTTCCAAAATTATAGTTATCAACAAAGAGAATGAAGTACAGACATACATTATGCAAATTATAAACCCTCAGCCAAAGACAAATATCATGGCTCGGCAAATCTTAACAATTATTTTACATAGTGATCTCAATGATTTTGTTTAAACATAACTTTCCATTGCAAGAAACGAACCATGGTTTACAGACATAAACGAGCCCTCGGCTCTTAGTTCCATACTCAACAAAAACAACCAAAAAACTCAACAGAGTTCACTTTTGGACTTGTTAAAGTTCCAAACAACACGCAGAAGCTCAATCATTTTCAACAAACATCAAACAAGATCTTTTTATCCTCAAAATACACAGGGTTATACCCTTGACTCCTTGCATTAAAAAAACGAGTGCTAAGCTCTTATCAACAACGAGATAGGCATCAAAACGGCCAAGTAGCAACTTAAACATTCGAGGGTTACCCTCTATACATCTTTTGTGTCAACATAAAAAACCTTAAAAACTAGACATGCGACCATCACCGAAAAACAAGGTCGAACAATTTTGACTCTCTGCAAAAGAATCATCATCAAAACCAAGTCCAAATGAACCTACGAGGTTTGAGGACCACCGGAGCTTACCAGGAATTGGATGTATGCATTCCATTCCAAAACACTTGCCAAACAACCTCATTCGAAACCAGTGCCTGCCAAAAACACAGTCGAAGAACTTTTAAACACGATATTACTATGTTAATGATTTCTTACCTCTAGATTTGCAGCTCTGAGTTTTGGTACATCACCAAGCAAAAACGACAAAGCCTGATAGCTTTTGAATGAAACCACGGACTCTTTTACAAATGTTCTTCTTTCACCAACTGAAGGAATCGAATTACAATTTCATCAACTGACAGAGGGATAAACCATTACAACTTTTATAACCTTATCGTAGCTCCTTGGCACACAAATGTAAACTTGCTACTGTTAAAATCACCACCCACGGGTCTCAAGCTCGAAACCTCTGAGTTACTTTGTCTAGACCCTATTTTCCAGTAGCCTGTCGGCCTCATCACTCAAACACCAGCATAACAATGAAGACCGAGAACTCTCCATCAAACACTTACAACAAGATTCTAGGGTTACCAAATCAATGAGCCAGATCTAATACAACCAACGAGCAAGAAGGTGCCAACAAACTACCTTGGAGGTCGAGCAACCATCGTATTTAATGCTTCATAAATTTCCACAACCATGACAGTGCGAGCATTGCATACCAAGGATCATTACCGTATCCATCTCGGAGGAGAGTAGACGTGGAAACCATGCACAGTAAGATTCATAGTTATTGTATCTACCAAGTTCACGTGGGTGATATTACGTGGAGTTCCAACAGCACTTTCCACTACGTAGTTTGGTCTGGACCATTAATGCATGGACAGAACACTATTGTTGCCAGGTTACAAAGCATGCTAAGTATCGGGTATTAAACTCTTGTCAAAATCGAATTCATTACTATGTTAGTTTCTATATATACATTGCGTAGTTTCAAATTAATATTCTGGCATCATAACATTAGAGTTATTCTATGACACTTATATTGTTTGTACTACATTTGTTTTATGGTGTTGAGTCATATAGGGTAACGCTTATACGATTGTATAATAGACAACCTTTGTCAATTTTGATAAATAGAGATTATAGGTAGTTAGGATCCCTATTTATACAAATTATAATGTTAGATTATAACACAATATATATTCTTTATATATATTTTATATATTGTTTAATTTGCAAGCAATAGAGAGGGAGTAGGATTACATGTTAAAATTCTCAAGCAAGACTATAAGGCTATTTAATAACATAAACACTAAGCGCAATAATTATATTTTGCGTAATAGCTTTTTATTGTAAAGTGTTTCGATAAACTAGTAGTGCAAATACTATATCTACGACATACAATTAGAATTACCTTAAGACATTGGTAACGTTCTTCACATTAATGACGATATTCATGACAATAAACGTGGTATCATAAGAAATAAATAGACGACACCTTTTCAATAAACTTAGAAGGGTATGCTAGTCAACACTTTAACTAGTATTAGAACTAAGTATTCATACCTGCAAGTAACTTGTTTTGCAAAGGAGTTCATAAAATTCTATTATTATATTGACGTTGAATTGAAAGACACACGTACTCTTAAATCATGTGATCATAGAACTTCTTACCTGCTAGCTGCACATAGAAATATTTCAAATGCCTTAGCTTTTCCAGCTAGGTAAACTCCAGGGTACCGCGTAGGACACCCTTGGACATCAAGAAAACAAACCGTCAGTGTCTTGTCAAAAAGAAACCTGTTCGCATCATATTTCTAACCTTTTAGTTAACTTGAGTAATTATTGTCGTAAGCATGTTTTCAGAAGTATGATGTGTCACTGTTATTTAAAATGTTTTTGACTCCATAATTAAGTTATGTTTAGTATTAATGACTTCTTTAATCATTGTCGTCTTATCAAGCATTTATTATTTCCGCAACTGTAATTATTACATTTAATGTTGTTTTTAAAAATTTTAAATTTTTATGAAAATTCAAGATGTTACATGTGGTATCAGAGCTCATGTTCAAACTCTAGGCCTGAAAAAGGTCCAAAAACACGCAACAGAAAATTTTATTACAGCAGAAAATCTTACTAATTAAAATTTAAAACTATTGTGTTATACAGAAATTATTTTAAGTTACAGGTATGGAGAACTCAGCTGAACATTTAGAAGACAGATTTCAACCAAACAGCCATAGCACGGGACATCACTATGCAGAAGAAGGCCATGGTGAATTGAATGACAATTCGTCAGAATTGTTACGTGCGTTTCAAGAGTTAAAGGCATAAATTAGATCTGTGAAACAATACAATGAAAGAATTATGAATGCACAAGAAGAGTTAAACCAAGTGTTGTTTGAACAGTGCCCAATTGATGAGCAGGAGAGAGAAAATGAAGATATCTCAAAGGTTGAGGATCTGCCTCATGGTAACAAAAGTAAGAAAATGAAAACCGATGATGTGAACAGCAGTTCAACATCATCGGGAGATGCTATTGAAGTACGTAAAAAGAAACGTAACTATTCAAGCGATAACAATAAAGGAGATTACAAACCCAGAAAGAAAAGCCATAAAGAGTATGAACAGATTTCTAGGGAGTTCAAAAATATTAGACCTCCAACTTTCAATGGAGAAACTGAGAAGGGCGAGACAGCTGAAGCATAGTTGTCCAGCATGAAGAAATATTTTCAGATTTATGACTATTCAGAATCCTTGAAAGCAAAAATGGCTATATATAACTTGACCGGAAAAGCGGACATTTGGTGGCAGGACATCAAAAGAGTCAAAGGCATCAAGGATAAGGATGTAATCTGGAGTACTTTTAAATGATACTTCAAGAAGAAGTTTTTATTTGAACAGTACTATGAAGAAAAATCCAAAGAATTCGATGATCTAAAGCTGGGAAGTATGAACATGAAGGAAATGAACAGTAAATTTTTGAACTTATTGAGATATGTGCCATATCTCGTGGAATAAAAACCGAAGATTCAAAGATACTTGAGCTGTCTACCTTTCAATATTAAGGACATAATCGAGTATGACAATCCAAAGACCTTGGAAGAGGCTATGAGGAAGGCAGTTTTCTGTTATGACACTAATCGGAAAAGAGAAGGAATGTCAAACTGGAAAAGTCATAAACCCAACAATTTTGAGCTGAAAAAGAAAATTTTCAGGTTCAGTGGGAATTCCGGTTTCCAAAATAAAAATTTTCAGAATTGGAATTTTCAAGGAAATAATTTCAGAAACAGCCAACAGTAGAATTCTACAGCACCCAGAAATGCCCCCAATAATACCAGGACCAATAAAAAAAATGCACTTATCAAATGTTTTGAGTGTCAAGGTCCTCACTATGCATCAGAATGTCCCAAGAGGAAGCGGACAACTAACAACATTCACTCTATTCAGACTGAACCTACTATTGGAGACGTGGCGAGGGAGATGCCCAGAATCAATGCAACACTCAACAACAGGCAAGCAGATCATCAAATCTCTATGGTAGAGATTGAAGGTATGCTACAAAATCATCCTGTTACTGTTTTAATTGACCCAGGTGCTAGCTTAAGTTATATATCACTAGATATTGTGGAAAGTCTTAAATTAAAAACAAAAAATTTCAGTAAATCTTGGTTAGTTAGACTGGCAATAGGAACAAAGAGGAAAGTATCAGATTTTATTGAAAGTTGTGCTTTATCCATGAATCAGTTAAAGACACAAATTAAGTTGAATATTTTACCTTTAGGATCCTATGATATTATAATCAGAATGGACTGGTTAGAAGCCCATCATGTCATTCTGAACTGTTATGAAAAAAGTTTTACATGTTTAAATGATGAAGGAAAAACTGTAGAAGTAAAAGGTATTCCAAGAAAGGTAACCCTTAGACATATTTCCGCCATGCAAGTTAAGAGGGAAGTTAGGAAAGGATGTCAGTTGTTTGCAGTAAATGTAGTAAATGATGAGTTTATTTGTAAAGAGGACAAATTGAAACTAGAAGACATACCTGTCCTAAAGGATTTCAAGGATGTTTTTCCTGAGGAGATTCCAGGATTACCTCCAAAAAGAGATTTAGATTTTACCATTGAGTTAATACCAAGAGCAGTACCAAACTCTAAAGCTCCATATAGGATGAATATACTGGAATTAAATGAATTAAAATCACAGTTGAAGGAACTGATTGATAAGAATTATATAAGACCCAGCATGTCTCCTTGGGGAGCACCTGTTATATTTGTTAAGAAGAAAGATGGAACCCTAAGACTGTGCATATATTATCGCCAGCTTAATAAGATGACAATCAATAGTCGATATCCGTTGCCCTGCATAGACGATCTATTTGATCAGCTACGTGGAGAAACGGTATTTTCAAAGATTGATCTAAGGTCAAGATATCATCAAGTGCGGGTTAAGTATGAAGATATTTTCAAGACAGCTTTTAGAACTCGATATGGACATTACGAGTTCGTAGTCATGCCATTTGGCTTGACTAATGCCACGGCTGTATTTATGTGTTTGATTAACAATATTCTGCACAAATACTTAGATAAGTTTGTTGTTGTGTTTATAGATGACATTTTAGTGTATTCTAAAAGCAAAGAAGAGCATGATGAACATCTACGGATTATCTTACAAGTTCTGAGAGATCATCAACTATACGCTAAGTTTAGTAAGTGTGACTTCCACAAGGACAAAATTCAGTATTTAGGACACATAATTTCTAAAGAAGGAATCTCGGTTGACCCTGACAAGATAAAGACCATTAATGACTGGCCGGTTCCTAAGGATGTGTCGGATGTAAGATCATTTATGGGTATTACTGGATATTACAGAAAATTTATAGAGGGTTTTTCGAAGATTGCAAACCCCGTAACTTCCTTGCAGAAGAAAGGGAAGAAATTTGTGTGGGATCAGAAATGTACATACAGTTTTAAAAAAATAAAAGAATTATTGACTACAACACCTATTATGAGGATAGCGGATCCTAATAAGGATTTTACAGTTTGCACAGATGCTTGTAATGACGGACTCGGTGGATTCCTAACACAAGAAGGTCATGCTGTGGCATACGAATCTAGAAAGCTGAAAATACATGAGAAGAATTACTCCACTTATGATTTAAAGTTATTAGCAGTAATTCATGCTTTAAAAATGTGGCGTCACCACCTTATTGGTAGAAAATTCACGTTATTGACAGACAACATGGGTCTGAAATATTTATTAGATCAGACAAATCTGAACGCTAGACAAGCTAGATGGTTAACTTTCTTAAGTGAGTATGATTTTGAAATTCAACATATTAAAGGGAAAGAGAACAAGGTTGCAGATGCATTGAGTCATAAAGCAAAACTGAATTTTATTTCAGCCATCAGTACTTACTCAATATATTTAGAAAATCAAATCCTTGAAAGGAGTGAAACGGATGAAGAATACAGAAAATGAAAGGAAAAGACAACAAATAACAGTTCTAAAAATTCTATGGCAGATTACAAAATGAAGGAAAATGGACTATTGCTATACAAAAACAGATTGTATGTACCTAACATACCAGAGGTAAAAATTCTAATTTTAAATGAGATGCACAAAATCCATTACTCTGGCCATCCAGGATATCAGAAGACCATTACTATGCTAAGGAAAGAATACTATTGGCCAAAAATGAAAGATGAAGCAGCAGAGTTCATAGCTAAATGTTTGGATTGTCAAAAAGTGAAAGTTGAACACCAACATCCCGCCAGATTGTTGCAACCATTACCTATACCGAGTTAGAAATGGGAAGTGATAAGCATAGACTTTATTACTGGACTACCCAAAAATCAGAAACAAAATGACTCTATCATGGTGGTAGTAGACAAATTGAGCAAAGCAACACACTTTATACCTGTGAAGACTACTGATAAGGCTCCAGACATTGCAGAAATCTTCATGAAACAGATTTTTCGACTACATGGTATATTGAAAGTTATAATTTTAGATCGTGACTCTAAATTTATTGGAAACTTTTGGAGGTCTTTGTTTAAAGGGTTGAATACAACCTTAAATTTTAGCACAACATTTCATCCACAAACGGATGGACAGACAGAAAGGGTGAATCAAGTTTTGGAAGACTTACTAAGAATGTATGTTAAGGATTAACCTGGTAAGTGGGAAGACTACTTGCATTTAGCAGAATTTGCATATAAAAACCATTATCATGCATCATCCAGACTTAGCCCATTTGAAATTCTTTATGGTAGGAAATGTGATACACCTGTTTCTTGGAATGACCCGGTAAATAGAGTTGTTTTAGGACCTGAATTGTTGCAGAAGTTAGAACTAATTGTGAAACAAGTACAAGGAAATTTAAAAGCTGCCCAAGATAGGAAAAAGAGTCAAGTAGATCTAAAAAGGACTCATAAAGAGTTCCAGGTTGGTGAACATGTGTTCCTCAAGGTAAGACCGAAAAAGAGTTCATTGAAATTGGGAGGCTATGCCAAGTTGGCACCCAGGTATTGTGGTCCTTTCGAAATATTGTCCAAGGTTGGACCAGTGGCATACCAACTGGCTTTGCCACCAAATTTAAAAATACATAATGCTTTTCATATATCATTTTTAAAGAAGTATGTACACGATGCTACTCATGTTGTAAACTGGAATGATTTACAGGTGGGACAAGACGGTGATTTTCAGGTGGAACCGGATTGTATCCTCGAAATGAGGGAAACTCTACTATGTAATCGCATCATTGGGCAAGTGAAGGTGCAATGGAAGCACCTTAGCCCGGAAGAGGAAACCTAGGAGTTGGAGAGTAGTATGCAGGAAGCATACCCAACTCTATTTCAAGAACACTCAGAGAGTGATTGACCAACATCGAGGATGATGTTGAGATTTAAGGGGGGGTGTATGTCACCTACCCAAATTCTGAAAATATTATTTTATTAGCAAAATACTTTATGTTAAATTTTAATTACAAAGTTTTGTAATTATGACCAAGTTTGGTCAAGGATGAATGTAATTACTGATTATTATTATTTAATAAATTAAAGTAGGAGACAAACACCCAAGGGAACTGTTAAATGAGTGTTCACTGACCCACTAGGAGGAATGGAAGTTGTTAGAAGGCATGGGACAGATGGCAGCAATTGCACTTCACCACTAGCTGTTGGTTATGGGACAACAACCCCTACAAATGTGGCATTATCCCTCAGGTGGAGGGAGTGAGTAGGAAGCTCATTTAATGACCATTTAACAACTGAAAGGCCTAGGCAGCCTACATAAGGAAAATTCAAATTGAGCAGGCAGCTCTTACACAATATTTTCTGCAGAAATATTCCTCATGTGCATCAGATGATCACTGAGAGATTCGAATAGGGAGGCTATGTGAGAGTGCAACTCTAAGTCTGCAAATTATTCTGAGAAGGAGAGCCAGAGGTCCTGGTGTAGGTCCCCTTGACTGCTAAGTCTTTAAGACTGGATAACTATTGCTACTGCAAGTTGAAGTCTTAAGCTTCTAAGTTTCTTCCTCCTGGTGGTTCAGTGAACAGGATCGGGGGTCCTAAGGAAAGTAACCTGGCTGTCTTCAGGAATTGGTTGCGTGGAATGGGCTCCTTGGGCTGTTTGTTTCCATACAGTTAACCAGGTTTTGTTGTTCCTATTTTGCTTACAGTTTAATATTTTTGTTTAGTAAAATTATCAAACTCTATTTTGTAAATGAATTTATTTTATGATCTCTGTTTAAGTTTGAATGATAAAGCTTTGTTAAATATCTGATTAGATAACTGTCTCTATATTTTTCCACGTATTGTTATTTGCATCGTACTCTAGTATAGAGAAGCAAAGTAAATGATAGATGAGAGATAGGAAGATTGCCATTGATTAGACAAATAATTACAGTAACTGCTATGTTTACCATTCTGTCCTATATCTAAACATAGTAAAAATTTACTGTATAGTATCGACAGTGATATAGGATTCTTTTGTTATTTCGTGAAAGAAAAATATAGTCTAACTTCTATATAGTTATATATTTTTCTCTTATCTCTATTCATTTAAAATAGCAAACAAATGCAATTAAAAGCATACATATCATGTTTTCCAAGTAATAGTATTTCCAAGGATTTTAACAGCTGCAAGAACTAATCAATATATAGTTTTCTTATCTTTACACATACTTTATTTCTTCATTGGTTTCCTGTTTGATTTCATGTATCCACTGTTTATTTCAGTAGCATCAAAACCTAATACACTGCAAACCCTAGTCATTACTTTCCAGAACCATATTATCTTTTATATATGGTAAGTTACTATCTATGAATCATCTAACAGTTAGCCGAAGGCACAAATTACATACTCATGTTTAAACCTTAGCTTACAACCCTAGTATCTAAACATATGCATTATCGAAATTATTTTGTCAACTATTTAATCTTGGATACAAACCCTAGTACAAGCCCGAAAGCATTTTGAAGTTACGGGTAAGATATCCTTTTTAAAAATCGAAACTAGAACATGGGGGCATAAACCTTTCAAATTATTTAACAGTCGAACTACTTCAATGATTTTCCAAAATTATAGTTATCAACAAAGAGAATGAAGTACAGACATACATTATGCAAATTATAAACCCTCATCCAAAGACAAATATCATGGCTCGGCAAATCTTAACAATTATTTTACACAATGATCTCAACGATTTTGTTTAAACATAACTTTCCATTGCAAGAAATGAACCATGGTTTACATAGATAAATGAGCCCTCGGCTCTAATTTCCATACTCAATAGAAACAACCAAAAACTCAATAGAGTTCACTTTTGGACTTGTTAAAGTTCCAAACAACACACAGAAGCTCAATCATTTTCAATAAACATCAAACAAGATCTTTTTATCCTCAAAATAAACAGGGTAATACCCTTGACTCCTTGCATTACAAAAATGAGTGCTAATATCTTATCAACAACGAGTTAGGCATCAAAACGGCCAAGTAGCAACTTAAACGTTCGAGGGTTACCCTCTGTACATCTTTTGTGTCAACATAAAAACCTTACAAACTTGACAGACGACCATCACCGAAAAACAAGGTCGAACAATTTTGACTCTCGGCAACAGAATCATCATCAAAACCAAGTCCAAAGGCACCTATGAGGTTTGAGGACCACCGGAGCTTACCAGGAATTGGATGTATGCATTCCATTCCAAAACCCTTTCCAAACAACCTCATTCGAAACCAGTGCCTGCCAAAAACACAATCGAAGAGTTTAAAACAAGAAAATCACAACTATAAGAACTTTTAAACATGATATTACTATGTTAATGATTTCTTACCTCTATATTTGCATCTCTGAGTTTTGGTACATCACCCAGCAAAAACGAAAAAGCCTAATAGCTTTTGAATGAAACCATGAACTCTTTTACAGAAGTTCTTCTTTCACCAACTGAAGGAATCGAACTACGATTTCATCAACTGACAGAGGGATAAACCATTTACATCTTTTATAACCTTATCGTAGCTCCTTGGCACACAAATGTAAACCTGCTACTATTAAAATCACCACCCACAGGTCTCAAGGTCGAAACCTCTGAGTTACTTTCTCTAAACCCTATTTTACAGCAGCCTATCGGCCTCATCACTCAAACACCAGCGTAACAATGAAGACCGAGAACTCTCTATCAAACACTTACAATGAGATTCTAGGGTTACCAAATCAATGACCCAGATCTAATACAACCAACGAGCAAGAAGGTGTCAGCAAACTACCTTGGAGGTTGGGAAACCATCGTATTTAATGCTTCATAAATTACCACAACCACGACAATGCCAGCATTGCATACCAGGGATCATTACTGTATCTAGCTTGGAGGAGAGTAGACGTGGAAACCATGCACAGTAAGATTCACAGTTATTGTATCTATCAAGTTCATGTGGGTGATATTACGTGGAGTGCCAACAACACTTTCCACTACGTAGTTTGGTCTGGACCATTAATGCATGGACAGAAAATTATTGTTGCCAGCTTGCAAAGCATGCTAAGTACCAGGTATTAAACTCCTGTCAAAATCGAATTCATTACTATGTTAGTTTCTATATATACATTGCATAGTTTCAAATTAATATTCTGGCATCGTAACATTAGAGTTATGCTATGACACTTATATTGTTTGTATTACATTTGTTTTATGGTGTTGAGTCATATAGGGTAAGGCTTATACGATTGTATAATAGCCAACCTTTGTCAATTTTGATAAATAGAGATTATAGGTAGTTAGGATCCCTATTTATACAAATTATAATGTTAGATTATAACACAATATATATTCTTTATATATATTTTATATATTTTTTAATTTGCAAGCAATAGAGAGGGAGTAGGATTACATGTTAAAATTCTCAAGCAAGACTATAAGGTTATTTAATAACATAAACACTAAGCACAATAATTATATTTCGCGTAATAGCTTTTTATTGTAAAGTGTTTCAATAAACTAGTAGTGCAAATACTATATCTACGACATACAATTAGAATTACCTTAAGACGTTGGTAATGTTCTTCACATTAATGACGATATTCATGACAATAAACGTGGTATCATAAGAAATAAATAGTCGATGCCTTTTCAATAAACTTAGAAGGGTATGCGAGTCAACACTTTAACTAGTATTAGAACTAAGTATTCATACCTGCAAGTAACTTGTTTTTCAAAGGAGTTCGTAACATTCTATTATTATATTGACATTGAATTGAAAGACACACGTACTCTTAAATCATGTGATCATAGAACTTCTTACCTGCTAGCTGCACACAGAAACATTTCAAATGCCTTAGCTTTTGCAGCTAAGTAAACTCCAGGGTACCGCGTAGGACACCCTTGGACATCAAGAAAACAAACCGTCAGTGTCTTGTAAAAAAGAAACCTGTTCGCATCATATTTCTAACATTTCAGTTAACTTGAGCAATTATTGTCGTAAGCATGTTTTCAGAAGTATGGTGTGTCACTGTTATTTAAAATGTTTTTGACTCCGTAATTAAGTTATGTATAGTATTAATGACTTCTTTAATCATTGTCGTCTTATCAAGCATTTATTATTTTCGCAACTGTAATTATTACATTTAATGTTGTTTTTAAAAGTTTTAAATTTTTATGAAAATTGAGGATGTTACAGAACATGACGAGAGTCTTTACCCTACTGCATTCTCTCAGCATCGAGGTCAGGCATAACAATGACCTAATGAACGGACGAATCTCCTCCATGTCGGAAGCGGTGGACTACACAGCAAACAGTATATCAAATGTGGACTCCAAGGTGGACGATAACTACAGGAATATCTCAGACGTTGAAGGAAAGGTGGACAGGCTCAGAGAAGATTTGGCTCGCTGCATACCAGGGTTTCAGGACACTACGGGCTCCAGCTCCAATCCAGACGACTCCATGGAAAGCCCAGAACCTCCTCGCCGACGACAAAAATGACTCAGCTTACGGGTTCTTCTTTTTTGTGGGTTATATTTTATCTTTCTACTATAGTCTAGAAGAAACTCTGGTTTAGTTTAATGGGTATTATCAGCTTTAATGGATTCTACATCCAGTTTTTGTAATGTATTGCTTTTTTAAGCTCATTTTGGGACAATTTGTTAAGTTTTATAACACTAGCTTTAGACCTATTAGAGCTAGGAGAGGAATTACCAAAACAGGAAAGGAAAATTTGAATGCTAGTCCCTCTCAAAGGAAAACCAGAACCTGTTTGTATGTATTTTTTGAAGACTCTTTTTAATACAATATCTATAACCGTTCTTGTTATAAAAAAAATTATTATTTTATTAAAATAATAATTACTTTTGGAAAAAAAAGGTTGTTTAACCATAACAAAAGAAGATTTTTTTTACGAAATAACCACATTAAGGGTTATTACACCTTTTTGGTGTCCACCTATTATCGAAATCAGGAAGAGTCAACAAAGAAGACTTGTCAAGCATCCCAAATCCGCTATCAAACAAAGAAGACCAATTAAAAAAAGTTGGAATTCAGAAGTCATGGAAACGATGATAGCAGAGTTACAATCGCAGTTACAAGTGGTTTTGGCTCAACTAGAACAGTGCAAGGCAACCAATAATAGTCTAGTGTTTGAAAACACCAAGCAGACACTAAAGATTACTAACTCAGAATTGAATATTCAATTTTTGGAAGATAGTAAAGAAAGAATCATAGAAAGGTTAGCAGATAAAGACGAGAAAATATCACGTCTAGAAAGTATCATTCAAAAACTTGAAGACCAAATAAAAAACCCAAACAAAGTCGAAGGATATCCGTATGGAAATAGTGTTGACTTAGAAGAGGAAATTAGTCGTCATGGACAAGGAAGACGAATTGGCACAAATACATGAAAAGTAAGAAAATCAAGAAACAGATTTATGCCATTGTCAACAGGAAAAAGAAAAACTCCAACAGCAGTATGGCGACAGTAAGAAGGTACATAAGTTGGAACTAACAAAATTCAACAATTTGTTATCAAGCAATACCGAAGAGATTTTTCGTCTACGAAATCATAACAAAACATTGCTTACAAAGATTAAAAAACTGAAAAACAGTAGTAAGAGGGAACACTTCGGTGAAGACATCGAAGGAAGAATACTGGAAAAGCAAGAAGAAAACCAGTGTCTAAATAATCGTAATCGGGAATTAGAGAATCAAATCAAGAAGTTAGAAATTGAAAAAAAGTCGCAAGATGAAAGAATCAAAAAGATTCAGGATCATAACAATCTATTGGAGAACCAAGAAGCACAAATCTAGGAAAATGCATCAAAAAATCAAATCGAAGAAATGAAGACAGTCCTCACAGTAGTTGAAAAGAAAGAAAAACAAACAACACACATGCCTTATAGACATCCCAATTATAATATCCGTTTTGACCAACGACAGGTTCAAAACGAGCACTCACAGAAGAATTATGTTGATAGGCGAAAAGATCGATATACTAAGCAACAATTGAAATGACCTGTCCCACAAAATGATCTCAGAGCTCCGATAAAATTAGACTTGGGATGGACCACAACAGATACGATGCGACAATTCTCTCAGGGAATCTGTAACTCGTATCGTCTTATTTCATCAAGTGTCGTAGAGGATCAAGAGATGACAGTTTAAGCAAAATCAGAGATTGCTTTCAATGAAGCTTTGAGGACAAAGCTTCCCTTAAGGGGAAGGCAATGTAACAATAAAATAATAAATTAATATTAATATTAATTAATTATAATTAAACACTATCTAAAGTCAATAGTCACGCCCTTTTACAAAAAGGTGCATGACGGGCTTATATAAAGCCCAAACCTATGTAACTATTAAGGATCCATCATATATTACATCTTTTACTTTACTACAAGTCATTTATGGCTTTCTTACGTTACTTGTACTGGTTATTTACTTAGTAAGGGACTCTTGTTCCTTCATCGTCACAACTGGAGGCTGTCTTGTCGAGGGAACTATGAAATTGCTATACAACTGGGCTTTGGTGATGTTGAGATCTTTTATCTAGTCTTTGGACATCCCACTGGAGTAGTGTTCCCTCATTTGAGCCCTGTATTGGCTCAAGTTTGTTATCTCATTGTGTGCAATATTTATTGATTCAATAATGTTTTGCAATGATGAAGCCAAGGAAACCTGAGAGGATTCCTTGGTGCTCTTCAATTCATCGCTCAATACCCTCAATTCATTTAAATCTTGGTGTAATTGGTCTTCGGGGTTTTCATTTGGTTCATTGTCTGTTCCAATGTTGTCTTCTGAAGGTTGGGTTTCATTGGTTTCATCTGATGGTTCAGGTGTGTTTGTCATCTTGCTAGGTGTAGATGGCCTGCAATGAAATTATCTTGGTTTTTTAATGGATTGTAAATTTTTTTAAGAATTAAAATTGAATTGGAAAACAAACAAAAATAACAAAAATAACAACCAATTCGTGCTTTATTGAGCACCTACCTAGATAAATTGTTGGTAAGGTGGTCTAGGGGCATTGTGTTGGCATTGACGGGGCCTTGTGTTCTCCACGACGTGCTCGCGGGGTGCCTTTGTGCGCTCGCAGGATGGCTCTGTGCGCTCGCGGGTTTGTCGAAAATGACAAACCCGTGAGCTCTGTTTTTTTATATAAAAAACAGGGGCACACACGCATCATTGACGCATGGTGCCATTGTGTGCGTACGCGTTAATGACGCGTGCGTGCACCTTTTGTCCACGTGGACGTTCGACATTTTCGAAGCAGGGACGCATGCACAAGTTTAGATGCGCATGCGCGTCGCTTTGTTTTTTCCACGCACTGCTGCTGTTGCGGTCTTTTTGGGTACCAGCTTCATGCGGGTACCCATAATTGTAGTTTGTCAATTGTCTATACTTATATATAATATAAATTGTGCAATTAAAGTTTTTTAGTATTCTAAATTTATACAAAATTGTACCATTACTCTTATACCAATCCAATCCATTCTGACTATGTGGTATTGGAGCACTTCCATTAAGAACTTTCCTTTTGTGTCAAAATCTACTAATTATGGTGTTCCTGTTTGCAACCTTGTTACACTATCAAAACCACTTAATTTGTGGCCAGAAACATTCGATAGGTCACAAGTTAAGTGTCATGAACAAGTTATGTGTTTATTATTCTCCATGTTTAGTTGTAATCACCTTGTTGTCCATGCCTCGACTACATGTTACCTTCTTTAGTTAATTGGGTTGCCTATCACTACCTTTATCCATGAATGTTATTTTTTATATTTCTATTTTTTTATAATTGTTTATTTTGAATTTTGAACAACGACCATAAAATCAATCTCGATAGTACACTTGTCCCACCCTCCTTCAATCTAGAAAAAACATAGATGGTAATCCACCCCAAATTCTAAGTTATAAACACATATAGGTGTATTTAACTCTAAGCATAATCTAAAAGTTCTACAATTTGAAATTGAAAATTTTGATTTTTTAGGTACGATTTTGAAAAATTCCAATATAATTTTTTTAAAATCCTACTTACA
The DNA here is from genome assembly GCA_027924585.1 of Larix kaempferi. NCBI lineage: Eukaryota > Viridiplantae > Streptophyta > Pinopsida > Pinales > Pinaceae > Larix > Larix kaempferi. The sequence goes on along the minus strand of BSBM01000155.1, from coordinate 25,953,788 downwards.
ACTCTTAAAGTATTAAATGTTGGGTTCTCCATGGGTTTTTGATGGTGTTGAATCCGTTTATACAATCAAAATCGCCATTAGAACACAATTGAATTCAAATTTTGCAAAATAAAAAACACTAGATTTCATTAAAAACCCTCATCCAAATATATCTTCAAATTTGTAGACAACTCCTTAACACTTAACTCTATACACATCCATTGGGTTCATGTCAATTGCATTTTTATTGGTAAAAGAAACTAAAATAGGCATTTGAAATAATTACCTTAGGTATACATTGAATGGTTGCCTTTCATTATCTATTTATGTGGATACTTCTCGGCCTGGACTCATCCAATCTATTTGTATTGTCACGTATTCCAATAGGTTGCAAATATGACTAATATATACCATAATTAGATTATTTTTTTATCCTTAATATTTATTACTAAACAAAATGATATTTATAAAATTAAAAAATTCAATCAATGTATAAAAAATATAGCAACATTGCGGTGAGTATATAAACATATATACCTACATGTTAAGGTGGAGTAAATCTAAGTATTATTAAATTAAATTTATCACTTTTAATATTATACCTACATGTTAAGGTAGAGTAAATCTAAGTATTATTAAATTTATCTATTTTAATATTGTTAAATTTAATAGTTTTAATTATTTATAAATATTAATTATATTATTTAAATTTAAAAATAATAATAAAAGATATATCTTAAATTAATATTTTGACATTTTTATATTTATAGGTGGTGTTTATATCTTAAAACTTGGGATGAGACAAGTGTACTCTCTAGATTGATATTTTTTATGGGCGTAGTTCAAACAACAAGAAGTAGATCATTCATGAAAAACAAGTAACAAAGAACTTGTTCATGACTCTTAACACCTATTGGTGTTCACCAACCACAAATTAAGTAACTATGCTAGTACTGATTTTAATATGATGTATTTTAAATAATAATAAAAATATACCATTCAATATATACCATTTAAGTAATTGCACTCCAAATACTTTTTGTTGCACTTATTAAATATGGCATTTTATTTCGAGAAAAGAGATATATTTTTAAACAAAATTTGTTATCATTAATAATTATACATCAAATCAAATATTTTATCTTTATTAATAATTTTAAAAATTTTATTTTCATTAATTTTACTGAATTTATGAGATAAATTTAAACAATTTATCCATTATAAAATAATAAATTTAGATCAATCATTCATATATTCTTAAAATCAAATAGTAAATTTAAATAAATTATTCATATTTTCTTAATATAAATATGGAAAATTTCTTTAATTTTTTTTAAAAATGATATTCCAATATGACAAATCTCAAGGTTTATATACTTATACAAAATAATACATTATATCATCTTTTAAAATCTCAAGGTTTATATACTTATACAAAATAATACATTATATCATCTTTTTGCACGGAATATAACTAATTTGCTGAGTTTGTATTTTCTAGAAAGAGAAAAACGTGGCCAGAACAACATCTCAATGATAGCCATATGATAATTATCCCAACGATCGGATCTTTGGTTTCTCTAAAATGTGATATGGTGCTTTAACTGCAAACATATTTAAAATATGTGTAGTCTCCGCATGCTAAAACCCAGAAGTTGTGCTTATTGACATGCTATCAATATTCATCATTCTGACGGTTTTTCTGAGAAATTATATTCTTTTTAATACCTATAGAAGGTAGAAAATACAAATATTAACTATGATATTGCTTCAAAATCAACGTCAAACTTAAAAAGAGAAACCAATAATTCATCATTTAAATATTGTTCTCTCTTTATATTAGCCACTCGAATGAAGTAATGGAAATATGTCCCGAACCAAGTTTTCAAAGATATGCTATTCACCTTGAGTTTAAAAGAACATATGTCAAATAACTTAACCCTCTCCAATCTAAATCATCAAACATCTTTCGTGTGTATTCATAAAATAATGATTTTGACATCACGTAAGAGATAAGTTTGGGAATGTTTGATCATTTAGAAATAAATAAAGCTTAAGCATTTGTTTATGAACTTTATTAAAGAAAAATTACTTTAACCACTCTTTTCTAATTCCTGTTGATGTGGACTCATTCACGTAGCAACCATCAAAAACCTTAAAAGAGATCTTTCAACCATTATATCCACAAAAATGAAACTATGGCAATAATCTTAATTATAAAGGTGACATCATAAAGTTATAAGAAAACAATGTGTCTTATCTTTTATGAAAGATTATCATCTCAATTTCAATTCTTTTAAAAATATTGCAGTCTCTTATTTTAAGAACACTTTTTTTTGTTAAGAAATGTTTAGAATAAAGTGAATTACTCAAGTTTGGGAAAATGAAAATTATTGTATATATTAATACAACAATTTTACTATAAAATCAATTTATCAAAAAAGTGGGCTCAAATTTCAAAATATAATCTTCTCTTTATAATATATATATATATGCTCATAACTTAATAATGAAATTAACATTATGGTTATTTCATTAATTAATGAAATAAAATTATAAGAAATAAATAATTCCATAATGTTTTTATCTAAAATGATATATTAATTTGAGCATAATTAAATTATAATTATAAAGAGAAAATAATTATAATATTGCAAAAATTATCTTTAGGAGAAAGCAAGTGTTGTTAAGATCTTTGCAAGCTAAAATACACTATCACTTCAAAATTACTCCATAAAAGCATGCAAGCATCTTTAAGCATCCAAAGGCCAAACGAATTCAAGCAACCAAGGTCATCCAAATCACCCAATCCCAAGAACAAGCATTACAAGGAGTGAATGATCAAAGAAAAGAAACCATGAAACCAAAATCAAAGCAGATAAAAACTTAAAGAAAACGAAAAACTAAAAATATACAAAATTTACATGGGGGCCCCTTTATTTGGCAAAATCAAGGGGAGTTGTTGGGGTGCCAACACCCACTTATATTCATCTTAATTTTTTATCTATCACGAGTTAAAGGGATTAAATATTTCAAGTTGTATAACTTTATAGAGTCCAAATATTTAAGGAAATGGTTGTACCTAGAAGGATTTGATCTCTTAACTCATGATAAATTTGAAATTAAAATAGATCTATACCAGATCACAAATACTTTTTAACAATAAAATTACACATCTCCCACATACTAGGGTTGACTTCATTAATAAAAAAGAATTAAAACCTCACTTCTATCTTTTCTCATTAACTAAGAGAACATCTTCTTTAAAGGTAAGCATTTGATAAAAGTGAAAACCTATCGACTTATGGATTACCAATAATAATTTTAGGTGAGAAAGTTTATGTTAAATAATCATAAGGAGTAAATTAACATTCATAACAATCAACCATGATTGTCCATCCAACAAATTTGCAACTAAATAAAGATGATTGTATGTTTCACTTATAACAAATTTACAACTAAATAAGCAAGAATGTTTGTTTTGGGTAAAGATGCTAATTAAAACCCGATTGAGGATCTTTGGTTTTCTATCATAGGTGGATGGTTTGGAGCAGTGATCAAAATTGAATCCTTTCTAGTCTTTCTAAGGGGTTCAAACCCTTCCTAAAATGATAATTTAAAAAATCACCCTTAAAAAAATGTAAAATTTTGAAATTACTTGTTATTTTTGAAGGACAATCAATTTTAAAATTTCAAAAGAATGGTCACATTTTCGACAACCCATCAATGTCTTCACTGGAAATTCTTGGTTGCTTAATGAATATTCCACCTCTATATTATATGAGGATGGATGTGAAATGTAAACACGATTTAGAATTCATCTTCCAATACTGGGCTTTTGCATAGAAATACTAAAACGATTTGTATTCCTTTTGGCTCTCATCGATAATGTAGTGTACCACTCCAAAACATTAAATCTAGCACTTAGCTCACCTCTAGATAATCCTACCATCATCTTGATGCATGCAACATTGTTAGTGTCACTTAATGAAAACTTCCCAAAGAAGCTTGGGCACCTTATCTTTCTAAATATTCAATTTAATTCATGTGTTATGACCATTGTTGATCCTTTTAGATATTTGAATTGGCATCACATTTTGTTTCCAAGGCTTAATATTTCGAGATCCTACAATCACCATAATTTTATTATCTTTTCCTCCCCCTTTTGGCTTTGTAAAATATTAAAACAATTATTAGTCACACATTATGGGTGTAAATTAGAATGGCATTGTGGACTTATTAGTAAAATTAAATGCAAATGTGTGGCTTAATGACAATTTTGAAAAACAAACAATAGGCATTAAATAAACCTAAGAAAATGTGGGCATCTCTCTTTTTGTATGTTTACATATCCATCTCTTTAAAAGCATCTAACATGTTGATTTATAGTCATTTTATTGCATTGGTCAAGCTATGTGTTTTTGTGTTAATGTATCACTCAGTTTGCAATTAATGGAATTTTCTTTATTACAATAGATACTTAAAGGGAAATATATATATATATATATATATATATTTAGAAATCCACATAACTTGAGGAAGTTTGGACAGCTTCGTCATAAAGATAATGCATAGGTTTTTCTTTATTTTTCAAAAAACTATTCAATGTTTTTGTTTGGGACAAAATCTCTATTAAGCTCAGTGAAATTTTTTTATTTACATATATTCTTAATTAAGTTTATATATAAACTTGTACAAAACCAGCATTGTTAACTACAAAAACCTAAAATATGGATTATAGCATTCAAAATATGAATTTGTTCATTTAATTTTCTACATCATCAAATCCTTTATTCTATGTTCTCCAAAACAATCATTCCCCTTTTCTTGAATCTACCCATCTTTATCTATTGAACACTCTTTCCCTTTCTTATTGTTTTGTAATAACTCAACTTTAACATCCATGTGAATTCTTTACATGTAAAATATTTCGAGAATTCTCCATAACTTCTTTCCCTCTATCCCATCCCAACCCAATGTCAAAAAGACATCATTTTTGAAATTATTGATTGGAATAACATTTTTTATGCCATGGGATTCCTAGGAAAGTTATCCAAAAGCTAGTGTCATTCTTGTTACAACCAAACTTACGCATTATGGATTATGCTCTAATTGTTTCGGTATATGTGTTATCACTTTTTATTAAAATTAAAACGTATGTATCTAGTAGTCAATTCATTATAGACATTGTCAACAACAAACAATGTAAACAATTTGAAGAGAAATATTTTATTTAGAATATTTTTTCTTGAAGTGTATACTTAGTTTACTCTTGTCAATTGAAGTACAAATATTTTTTCAACTTTTCATCGTATAAAAGTTGGATAAATATTTACACAGTTATCTCCATGGAGGTCACACGTTCAAAACTGGCTGGGAGGGTAGGGTTGCTCATTGGCCCCTTGTGACAAGGCTTGAAGGGTAGGCCACCAGAGAGGTAGGGATGTTGAATATACTCTTGAGAGGTTGCTATTCCCATGGTAAAAAAAAAAAAAAAGTTGATTAGTAAACTTTTTGACTGGTTGTTTTCAAAGGAATCAATTTTATAATATAAGGAAAAAGACAATATTATAATGTTCTCTTTCAAAAATAAGAATCGCACCAGGAAAACCCAATCGATCAATCACAATCGGTGTAGCTGAAAACCATTTGAACTCAAAATACACAACAAGGATTTACACATTTTGACTGTCCAAACATTTTTTGTTTGATATTCAAACTTTCAAAAGGAAGTACATACAACACAGTAGCAAAACACACAGAGACGAAACAAATACAGAACTTATACAATGGTAGATACGCTAGTAAGTGAGGTTGACAGTGAACTTGAGCACAGTTGCTTCAGCGTTGTTGGAAACGGTCTCGATGAGGGCGTGGCCTTTCGCATCTTGGAACTTACCACTTCCTCCAACCACTGCAATCTCCCGCTGAGGCGAAGCAGTATTGTCTTCTCCAGAGAACTCGATGCTGCCGCCCTCGTATTCTGATCCTTCCTCGAATTTGGCAGTGAAAGTCATGAGAAGGGTCTTGGGATCTTTAGCAGAGGGCATGTAATATCCCTCCCCTTTCCCCACCAGAGCTGAAGACTCATCGGGTCCTTCCGTCAAGGGGTCCTCAATCACTATAACCCCATAATTACTACTACTGCCCAAACCCAGACCCTGACCGCCCTGCTGGTTCAATGGGAATGGGACTGCACCCGAAGACCCGGCTACAGGGAAAGGCGAGTTAGGCTGCAATGGGTTCAGTACATTAGGAGAATTGATTAAAGGGATACCCTGTTGGGAGGTCAAAGGAAAAAGGTTCTGCCCATTAATATTATTATTAATGCCGATCCCGTTGAGAACGGGATTAGTGGAAGCAGATGGTACAAAGCCGTTTGGAAAGGTTAATGGGAGAACTGGCCCGTTCTGAAAGGTATTCAGCAAGCCACCACTAGTAACTGCAGGAATGTTGGGGTTGATTCCATTAACAAAAGAAGGATTGCTAGCTGAAACAAATCCGTTTGGATTAATGGAAGTAGCAGGAAACTGACCATTGAGTAGAGAACTCTGGGGAATCACACCGCTTGGAAAGGTTAGTGGGAGAGGGCCGCCATTTTGGAAGGGAAGATTAAGTAGGCCTCCTGCAGTAGTGGTAGGTGTGAATCTATTGGGATTAAGCAAGCTGCTGCTGCCTCCTGAGATGGAGAGGGGCTTAGCAGTGGGATTGGGTCCTCCAACTACATCATGCATGAAGAAGGTCACGGTCGTTGTTGCAGGCTCAGGCTGAGGTTCTGGCGCAGGCACAAACGGAGGAACTGCGGGAGCAGCAGCAGCATCACCATTATTAACATCTGTATCTTCCAACTTCATTTTTCTGGTTGCAGCAGCAGCATTAGCGTTGCAGTTCATCGCCACAAACAGTACCACTGCCATAAGGAGGAGGAGTGCATGAGTATTATTCCTCGATTTAGAAATAGTGCACTCCATTCTCTAAACTCAAAACTGATAACAAACTAGTATTCGGCCCAACCCTAAAGTAGTCAAGTAATGAGATGAGACGATATGTAATTGATATATTGTAGTATGATCAGATGATATGAATGGAGGTGAGTTTCTCTGTATATATATAGATGAATATATACAGCTGAAGACGCGCGCAAATGCACAAAGCCAAATATTAAAAGCTTGCTGCATATCTATGTAGTGGGTATTGATTAATTAGGTATAAAACAAGTTTGGCCCATCGTCATACATGGTGCATTGCAGTGGGTGAGTAAGAAGAAGATGATTAATTGGGTATAAAACAAGTTTAGCCCATCGTCATAATTAATGATGCAGCTACAGATTTTCATGATTAATAGTGAGTATGTGTATGTCCAAACAATCCAACTGCTAATTTGAGGATAGTTGACGGATCAATTTTGTTCTATTTAATGGATTTGTTGAACGACTGGTACGCATAATACTAATCTCACTTAAACTTTTGGAAGTGAATTTGACTGACATTCCACCGTTGTATGAATTCGGCGATATTATTAAGTTCGCTTGATCTCATCTTACCGTCGATGGCGTGCCTGCGTTTCATATAAAATGATTCAAAGCTACTTAACATTAACATTAAAGCTACTACAATTAAATTCTATTGATGACGTGAACGTGAGCAGGTGATAAGTACGATTTCCATTGATGACGTGAACGTGAGCAGGTTAGGTTTGTAAGTAAAACACATAGTGATATGTTATGTGGGCTTAGTTGAGTTGTTTTGGTTTTTATTGAGTTGTTTTTCAGGTATTCCGTGGACTAATCTCAGTACCATGTAAATCTTTATTGATCGCTGAACGCTTAATCTTTATAAATAATGTCATTGGTTAAGGTCATGGGTTTGCCCAAACATTCTAAAAGAAACCCTAAAAGTTGGTTTCAAGGTTTCTCTATTTTCTCATGGCAAACGCAACTCCATCAATTTCAATTGGTATTAGAGAAATTAAAGCTCTTGGGGATAAGGATTTTTGGGAGTTTAAAATGCCAACTCTCTTACTCACATTTATGCATTGTCAATACCAATTTCAATTGGTATTGGACAAATTAAAGCTTTTAGAGATAAGGATTTTGGGAGTTCAAAATGCCAATTCTCTTATTCAGATTTATGTATGGTTACATCAATTTCAATTGGTATTAGAGAAATTAAAGCTCTTGGAGATAAAGTTTTTTTTGGAGTTTAAAATGATAAGGGAGTTTAAAATGCTAATTCTCTTACTCAGATTTATGTATTGTTACATCAAAAATTCTAAAAGAAACCCTAAAATTTGGTTTCAAGGTTTCTCTATTTTCTCATGGCAAACGCAACTCCATCAATTTCAATTGGTATTAGAGAAATTAAAGCTATTGGGGATAAGGTTTTTTGGGAGTTTAAAATGCCAACTCTCTTAGTCACATTTATGCATTGTCAATACCAATTTCAATTGGTATTGGACAAATTAAAGCTCTTAGAGATAAGGATTTTGGGGAGTTTAAAATGCCAATTCTCTTATTCAGATTTATGTATGGTTACATCAATTTCAATTGGTATTAGAGAAATTAAAGCTCTTGGAGATAAAGTTTTTTGTGGAGTTTAAAATGCTAAGGGAGTTTAAAATGTTAATTCTCTTATTCAGATTTATGTATTGTTACATCAATTTCAATTGGTATGAGAGAAATTAAAGCTCTTGGAAATAACGCTTTTTGGGAGTTTAAAATGCTAACTCTCTTACTCAGCTTTATGCATTGTGAGGCTTGCTCCATATTTATGCATTGTGACACTTCTCTATAGATCTCCTTAGTGCACTTTTCCATTGGACGTGGTACACTTAATCTATGTCACAATGTGAGGACGTTGTGAGGCCTCCTCCTTGGTAGATCATTGTGGTTTTATTGGTCATTGTATTTTGATATACACTTTTATTGCAGGCTCGTAGATTGGTTTTATAGAATTGGTGACTTGTCTATCCATAAAACTTGAAAGTGAACCTTTGCATTTAGATCGTCTCGAAACCCTACAACCCGTTGGACATAGTTTTGTAAATCTATGCATCATTCATTCTATCTACCAAGATATTGCCAATTTTTGCATGATCTCTAGCTTCATCTTTGTTTGTTTTCATGTCCGTCCATTAAATTCTTTATTGCCCAGTTCAATAAGCTACATGTACAATTATCTGTCACTGATGCCAAACCAATTCTTAATATCTAACTTATTAGTGTCCTCTTTCCCTATCTCTGCACAAAAGGTCGAAATGTTTGAATTTAACATCATGAACCAAGCATTTCTCATAGCTCTACAACATAGTGCAACTTGAGAAGTGCCCTTCTTTTCCTACCAAATCACCCCATCCTCTCCACTCACATACTCTAGGTCCCACTACCTTAATATCCCCTACCTTACCTTGCACATGTCATCCCCTCGCAAGCAACCCCACTACTCCTTCCATATATCAAATACCCATACCTCAAAAGGGGACTGGATTTTACAATGTGAGGCCACACAAAAATCTTTATTCTCCAAATAGATGGTCACCCCTCCTTCATTGTATCATCCCCCTCATCTCCTGGAAGCTAGTGAGGTCTTTAACTCCACCACCCTTGGTCCTCATGGTCCACCATTATAAGACAACAAATTATGAAGCATTCTTTAACCACGACAGCCAAATTATTGTCCATATTTATCGTCTCATCCTAGATAATGGTAGTTAAAAGAATATGATCTCTGCCTCTATTATCTCAAAGTCAAAGCTACCAACCATTCTTAATCATATACCATTTAAGGTGGGTCACCAATGATGAAAACCACTCTTTGGTCAACCATTGATGCTTAGTAACATTTTCTATTTCTTCCTGTATTGATACAGTTGAGTTTGATGTCACTCTCTTTGATTGTGTTGCACTCATTCGAGGATTTCCCTATCAACATGATCACCAAACCATTTATGATGCTAGCTTCAATCAATACACTTTACACTAAGATAGAAAAACTTTTAGGTTTACATCTATTATAGAGATAGCACCACAACTTTGCATTTGTCATGTGACACTCAAGCGGGTGTCTTACTAATGATGTGTAATGTTTATGTGCCTCATCAATGATATCTTTCATCCACATTTGGGAAACAATATCATCATTTATATTTAAGACATCTTGATTTAAAAAAACCTAGGATGAGCATCTCCAACATATTCGCACTATTTTGGATTTGTTATGCATTCAAAATTTGTAGGTAAAATGATAGAAATATTCTTGTAGCCAAAATTCTATTTACGCTTTAGGTTTTCTCATTTCCCAATCTTATGTTTGAGTTGATTTGTCAAATGTGAAGTTTCTCACATATTAGCATGTCCCTCACACAACAACTAACCTCAAGAGTTTCTTGTGGGGACTAAATTTTTGTAGAAAATTTATTCCCCACTTTTCAAACCAAGTGTGCCCCATGCATATCCTTTCCCATCAACCACATTTTTCTTAGACACCTGCTACCAATGAGAGATTTTCCCACCTTAAACAAATATTTGGTTCTCCCCCATTTGTATGCATGGTAGAACTTCATTACTATAGCACCCCTATCTCATTTAGGGTGCTAATAACTAATTTAATCTATCTCAATAATGCATAACATCAGTCAAATTCCATAAATCTACATGGTTGTCCTTAACAGTTGAATCGATAGAAATATTCTTTTAGCCAAAATTCTATTTATTTTTTAGGTTTTCTCATTTCCCAATCTTGTGTTTGAGTTGATTTGTCAAATGTGAAGTTTCTCACATACATGTACCTCACACAACAACTAACCTCAAGAGTTTCTTGTGGGGACTAATCTTTTATAGAAAATCTATTCCCCACTTTTCAAACCAAGTGTGCCTCCCGCATATCCTTTCCAATCAACCACATTTTTCTTAGACAACTGCTACTATAGCACCCTTATCTCATTTAGGGTGCTAATAACCAGGGGAAATTTTAAAAACCCCCTCAAAATTTATATGTATAAAAAAGGGCGAATCTCCATGATAAATAGAAAAATGTCAAGGCTATTTTTATCAATAATATAATATGTATATATAATTTTTTGGCGAATATTGTTAATGTAATTGTAACTTCGGAAGATATTCACTTGTATATCTTATGTTGTATTTGAATTTTATTATTGTAACTCCGATAGAGATGTTTATTCCTATGATCAGGAAAGTCATTATTGTATTTGGGTCATGTAAAGTCATTGAGGTTAACCCTCCATTGTAAGTCTGGGCATTAGACCCCAGCGTTAAATTGTCAATGGGTTATTAGACTCTCCTAGAGAAGTCAGCCCAGTCACGTACAATCAGGGGCCGACCTACTTGGGGTAAAGGTCAAGTGAAACTTAAAGTATAAATAGAGAGGGTGCTTCTCTCATTTGCATCATTTACTCACTCACTCACTTCGCATTAGTGAGAAGAAGGACAAGTTCGCACAAGTGGAGAAGAGAGAAGCTGCTGAAGACCTTTTCTATTTTTCGGTTTTACTTTTGTGACATTGTATTGGTGATCATTCTATCTCTAAAGAAGTTGCGGGGTTTTATCCTTTATGGTTTCCCCAAGGAAAATCTTGTGTCTCTTGTGTTTATGTTGTGATTTTATTCTCTCAGTAATATCCTAGATAACTATTGATTAAATTGTGAAAAACTGACATGGTATCGGAGCTAACCTGAGAAGAAGACAATGTGCAGCTGGAGAAGCTGGGGCTTCATATTTTTTGGACTTCTCTCCACAGTTAATCAACAAAAAGAGGCAAGGATAACTAGCCTTAGGAAGGCGCATCTTTCTGTCGAAGCAGAAGTTGATTCTGAGCATTTTCATTTTTTGGCCCGTCACTATTGCCGAAAATTAGGGATTTTCACAGAAGTGGAATTTTGGAGTGCAATCAACATAGGGAAGTGCTCCTCCTCAAAATCAAAATTTAGAGACCGAGATTGAATTTTTTGAGTGGGTGAAACTCCAAGAAAGTCAAACCCTAGTTTGACTTTGGACCAGAAAAAACAGAAAACCAGAAAATCCAGAAACTGCAGATCCGAAATTCGCAAGTCAATTTTCAAGGATAAATTTTTGGAATCTTCAGAAACCAAGTGTACTAGAATACTCACCTCATCTAGGAGCATTTTCCTGTGAAACATAATTCAATTCCGAGAATTTTCATTTTTCGGCGTGTCACCACTACCGGAGGAAAACTAGGGCATCAGATATTTTGGGTTTATGTTCATAGATTTAGGGAAGTGAGTACATTGGAAAACTCTCCTTGAGGAGGCACATCTATCTGTCCAACTAGAAGTTACAAATTCCAACTTTGGAAAATTAGGGTTTCTCTAACAAACCCTAGGCCAACCAGCTCCAAATCCAGCCTGGGCATCTCAAATTGGTAAGATCTAAATCTTTTGTATTTCCATTTCAAGTTCTCATTAAAGATGTCTCACCACACCAAACTTGAGGATAAGCTTTAAGGGGTTGATAAATTCCAAACATGGAAGTATAGGATTACACTAATCCTTGAAGAGAATGAATTGGACACATATCACGTAAATGAAGAAGTTCCAGTTCCGGAGGGAGATGAGGCTAAAGCCTTACACAAGAATAACTTGGTTAAGGCCAAGAGGATTATTCTTGATTCTATTAAGGATCACCTCATCCCACATGTGTCTTCCATAAAGAAACCTAAATAGATGTTTGATTCCTTGACCAAGTTATTTGAAGGAAAGAATATAAATCAGAAGATGACCTTGCAAAACCAGTTGAAGAATGTGAAGATACAAAATGCAGAGACCATGCAGTCCTACTTTACAAGGGTATCTCAGATTAAGGAATAACTTGAAGATGTGGGAGAAATTGTAGAGAATGGAGAAATAGTGATGACCACCTTGAATGGTCTCCCTAGGTCATGGGATTCCTTCATTCAAGGGATTTGTGCAAGAAGGAAGTTAATCACATTCAGTAGGCTGTGGGAGGAATTCTCACAAGAAGAAGCTTGACTTCTAGCTCGAGAAGAGAAGATGGAAAATGAAGACAAGGCTCTCACAACACATACTAGGAAGAATAAAAACAAAAGGGAGCATCCTCATCACAAGAAGGAAAAACACCAACACCAGAATCAGAGGGAGAACTTTAGAAGATCCATAAAAGATCTATCTAACATTAAATGCTTTACATGTGATGAGAAGGGACACTACTCCAGAGATTGTCCCAGAAACAAAGGCTCCAACAAGAAGACAAACAAGAAGAGACATCATGCTCACACCACTAAAGATGATGAACCCTCAAGGAAAAGAACTAGAGAAGAAGAAAGAGATGATTCTTCAAGTGATGAAGAATATGTATTATAATAAGGCAACCAGTTACATGGGTTCATTCAGAAGGTTCCACCTCCTAAGGTGAAAATAGAGATGAATTTCAGTATTACATGAAAGGAGTAGAAGAAGCTACTGCAAAGTTGGACTCCGGAAAACAAATAAAGATCAATAATCTATGAAAGAATCTCTCATCCATTTTCAGTATTGGTTAAGGAAGCAGAAGATCAAGAGGGAGCACACTCCAGTAGTTCTTGCAAGGAAGCAAAGATTGAGAGGGAGTCCACCCAACAACCAAACAAAGAAAAGTATTTGAAATTCCATTTCTTGTATATCTGACTACTTAAATAATATTGTTCAGTCATGTACATACTTATTCTTCTAGATTTAGGATGTATATCATGCATGTTGGAAAAGTTGCATTAATGAACAAGATACTACTAATATGAAAGTAATGGGTAAGTGGCCTATGGTATTGTACAACATCCCATTGCTACTTATCTAGAATGAAACCTCTTTGCTGACATGTTGGGAGTAGTGCACACTCTTAACAATGTTTTGGTAGAGATGGAAGGCATCATTACCATATGAATACGAGATATGGATGAATGTTGTGTTGAACCATTGGCTAAGATAGTTGCATGTTTGTGTGACCTATGTCTTTATGCATAAGAATTTGTTTTGAAAAATTATGAAATGTTTCTAATCACGTAACTAAATTGACTTGTAGGAAATATCGTGTACTACAAAAGAGAATTGTTTCGAAGAAAAAGTGACGATGATTCAGCTATAACATTCAAGAATATTTATGAATTCAAGATGAAGACACTGAAGAACTTGAAGTTCCTAGGATCAGAGATATAGCAATGGAAGGAGTAATTCCTGAAGACCATGAATACTGTGAAATAGAAGAACCACAAGAACCTGTAGATCCACCTCGTGATAAGAACTCCCACAAGAGGAAGCCATCATGAGTATGAGAAACAATACAAGATGCAGAGAGGTATGGCGCTCTAGAGGGAATGCACAGAGAAAGCAAGAGACCTAGGCCATACTCCAACTATGTAGCCCTGATGTGTGACATCATTGACAAAGAACCTTCCAACTATGAGGAAGAAATCGAGAAGAAAGAATGGAAGGATTCCATGATCGAAGAGTACTAGACGATTATGAAGAATGATGTGTGGGAGGTAGTTCTGAGACCAGAAGGGCAGTCTGTTGTGACTTCCAAGTGGATCTACAAGATCAAGCATGCTACATATGACAACATAGAAAAACACAAGGCAAGTTTTGTGGCATGTGGATTCTCCTAGAAGGAGGATTATGAGGAGACATTTGCACCTGTAGCCAGATACACTTCCATCAGATCAGTACTTGCATTGGTTGTAGTAATGAAGTGGAAGGTACACCAGATGGATGTCAAGACAACATTCTTGAATGGTGTAGTAGAGGAGGAAGTGTACGTGGAGTAGCCACTCGGATTTGAGACACATGGCAGGGAGACTCATGTGTGCAAATTGAAGAAGGCCTTGTATGGATTGAAAGAGGCACCCAGGACGTGGTACGACAGGAGAGACAACTTCCTGACAAGTTTGGGATTTACCAAGAGTAAAGCAGATTCCAACCTTTACTACAAGGTTGACGAAGGGAACCCAATGATACTTCTACTTTATGTAGATGACCTGTTTTTGATAGGTGAGGCTAGGATTATTGTGGACTCGAAGAGGAAGATTGTTGTCGAGTTAGAGATGAAGGACTTGGGTATGATGCACTATTTTCTAGGTATGGAGGTGTGGCAGAGTACGGATGGAATATTCCTTGGACAAGGAAATTATGTAGTAGATATCCTGAAGAGGTTCAGGATGATGGACTGCAAGGCCATGGACACACCTATGGCATTGAACCTGAATCTATTGAGTGATGCTTCATCAGAGTTGTTTGATGCCATGATGTATTGTCAAATGATAGGATCTTTGATGTACCTGACGAATACGAGACCGGATATTTTCTTTGTTGTGAACACTTTAAGCCAGTTCCTGACAGATCCGAGACATGCTCACTTGATTGCTGCAAAGCATATTCTGAGGTACCTGAAGGGTATGGTTGATTATTGGCTCAAGTATGATGCGAATCAGTTGATTCGGATTGGGCAGGCAGTGCCACTAATAGGAAGAGCACTTCGGGGTGTTGGTTCAGTATGGGATAAGGTGTGATCTCTTGGTTTAGCAGGAAGCAGTCCTGCGTGGCACTAAGTATAGCCGAAGCATAGCATGTCGCAGCTTGTTTGTCTAGTTGTGAGGCAGTATGGATTAGGAAGCTACTGTCTAATTTGTTTGATCTCTAGTTGGATACGACTTGTATATTTTGTGACAACCAAAGTTGTGTGAAGTTGTCTGAGAACCCGATGTTCCATGACAAGTCAAAGCACATTGAGATCAAGTACCACTATATCAGGGATATGGTGCAGAGAGGACAGTGAAGCTCCAGTATGTTGCGACGGATGATCAGATAATCGATGTGTTGACCAAGCTGCTAGCCAGAGTGAATTTCGAGTACTTTAGAGAGAAGATTGGTGTAGTTCAGATCGAGGTTCCTTCCAAGGGGAAGTGATGAGTCTGGAAGACGCAGATGCACATGAGCCATTCTCACATGGTGGTATGTGTGTCCTCCCATGGTGTATATGTAAGGGCTGGAGCCTTTCCCGAATGGTGGTAGGTTTGTCCTCCCATGTCGCTTGTTGTAAGTGTTGTGTGATGTGCATATGGGTTGTGCTCCGTTGACATTGAGATGATCTGGATGTGATGATGCGACAATAGAGTAAACAGGTTTTTGCAGAAGCAATATAATCAGTCCTGGGATGCACACAGTTTTTTGCAGAGGCAATATAATCAATCCTGGGATGTGCACAGGTTTTTGCAGAGGCAATATAATCAGTCCTAGGATGCACACAGGTTTTTGCAAAGGCAATATAGTCAGTCCTGGGATGTGCACATGTTTTTGTAGAGGAAATATAATTAGTCCTAGGATGCACACAAGTTTTTGCAGAGGCAATATAATCAGTCCTGGGATGTGCACAGGTTTTTGCAGAGGCAATATAATTAGTCCTGGGGTGCACACAGGTTTTTGCAGAGTCAATATAATCAGTCCTGGGATGTGCAAAGGTTTTTGCAGAGGCAATATAATAAGTCATGGGTTGTACCTACTTGATGGCTTGCTCATAGAGATGATGAAGACCTGCATAGAGGCTAGGCCTACATCCAACATGAAAAAGGGTTGGCTCTGTAGAACTTCCAATGATGAGAAGAACTGAGAGATAGCACCAATTGATGGTCGAGATGACGAGGATTGCAGCAGCAGTGACAACAACGATCCAATGTTGATGATGATGTTCCAGCATTGTTGATCCAACGACGAAGAATTGTGTTGATGACTGTGTCAATAGAATACCTTCCTAGTTAAGAGGGAGTGTTAATGTAATTGTAACTTCGCAAGATATTCACTTGTATATTTTATGTTGTATTTGTATTTTATTCTTGTAACTCCAACGGAGATGTTTATTCCTCCGACCGAGAAAGTCATTATTATATTTGGGTCATGTAAATTCATTGAGATTAACCCTCCATTTTAAGTTGGGGCATTAGACCCCAGAGTTAAATTGTCAATGGGTTATTAGACTCTCCTAGACAAGTCAGCCCAATCAAGTACAACTAGGGGCCAACCTAGTTGGGGTAAAGGTCAAGTGAAAGTTAAAGTATAAATAGAGAGGGTGCCTCTCTCATTTTCATCATTCACTCACTCACTCACTTCGCATTAGTGAGAAGAAGGACAAGTTCGCACAAGTGGAGAAGAGAGAAGCTGCTGAAGACCTTTTCTATTTTTGGGTTTTACTTTTGTGACATTGTACTGGTGATCATTCTCTCTGAGGAAGTGGCGGGGTTTTCTCCTTTATGGTTTCCTAAGGAAAATATTGTCTCTTGTGTTTATGTTGTGCTTTTTATTCTCTCAGTAAGATCCTAGATAACTATTGATTAAATTGTGAAAAACTAACAAATATTTCACCAAATTATAGAATCTTGTAAAATATGGGCAAATATTTCACAAAGTTATAAAATCTTGTAAATTTGTGGTGGATTTTTCATAGAATTATAATGTCAAATATTTTGCATATGTATAAAATCTTGTAAAATCTTAGTGAATCTTTCACTTAAATATAAAACCTTGTAAAGTCTTGGAAAATTGGCTTAAATTTGAATTAATAAAATTTGGTAGATAATTTTGTATTCATTTAATATTTTCCATGTACTCTTGCATTAGAACACCTTATTAACAAAGTCCAGGCTAGTTTGTTGAATTTACTCAATACCCTCCTTAGAGATCAAATGTCAAGATGAGCAACTCCCTTCATCTCTCAAGGTTGGAAGTTTAAGTCCAATAAGAGCAAGGGGACTTCCACTTTTTTGACAATTTTGTCAAAGCCACGAGTCCTACTCCTCAAGAAAAATCATTGAAGTAAGTTGTGGCCCATTCCACCGTCAATGGTGTGTGTTCCTTGAATAATGTAGCATTGAGTAATAGATTTAGTACTATAGAAACCCTCTATTTCTTGACTTTATAACAAATTCCTCATTTGTAAGCCATGAACAGTCAAATTTAAAGGGAAAATTCCTTGTTAAAACTGAAGTGTTTCCTATGGTTTGTATTAATGAGCAAGCTTAAAACATGGGAAAACCTATAATTGTTGGGGTGGATAGGTCCCAGCCAATGCATATTTTGCAAGAATGAGTCAGAAACGTCTTCACATTTGTTCATTAATTGTACTTTCACTATGTGCCTGTGGGCGAAATTCTACCAGAACTTTGGTTTAGATATGACTTGGGATGGAAATTCTATGGAATCCTGTTTGCATTTATGGATCCAACTTGGTAAATCTCATTCTACACTTCCATTTTTCATCTGTTGGGCCATTTGGAGGGCTAGAAACTTGGCAATTTTTTAAAATACATGTCCTAATCTGGATAATGTTTATAATTCAACATTATGTCACTACTTAAAATTTCAGAAAGATGAAGCTGAACCAGTAAGGATCAATATTGGTCATTTTAGTCTCATTGTTGATGATCCAGTTCTATTCTTTGATGGAGATGCCAATTTGGGGGATTGTGGTACTGGTGGAGTAATCTTCCTCAATCTGAATCACTTTTTTACTCTCTGTATGAAATGCGGTAAAGGGACCAATATGAAGGCTGAGCTTTTAGCGCTCTAGTGTGTCATTCGGGTGGCAAACTGTTTTGGTCTGTCGAAGGTCAAAATCTTTGGTGACTCGAGGGAAACAATCAAATGGGCATCGGGTGAATATGATCTGAAGGTTTTGAATTTGGTCTACTGGTGCAATAGAATTTGGCATGAGTCTAGATCTTTTTGTTCTTTTTCACTGGAACATATTTATCATGAACACAATTCGCAGGTTGACCTACTATCAAAGCAGGCTTTGGAGGGCGAGGAGGGCTATTTATTTTAGGAAGAAGTCTGTGAAAATGTTGTGTTAGACTCTGGTTCTTTATATTTTCTGGATTAGTGAATCTTGGAACTATTTTTGGTTTCCTGGATAATGTTTTAAGTCTATTTTGCACTTGGGGGACTCTGAAAACCATACTTAATGGTATTTTGGGCAGTTTGTATAACTCTGATGATACTGTGTAGTATTTGATTCAGTTAATTGAATAACAATAGTATTTATTTTTTCGCAGAAAAAAAAATAAAAATAAAAATAAAATAAAATAAAATAAAATAAAAATAAAAAAAAATAAAAAAAAAATAAAAAAAAATAAAAAAATAAAATAAAATAAAATAAAATATCATTGGTAAACCACATGTAAACATGAAATTGTTTTTTTATTCACCTTTAAAATTTGAATTTACACCATAGAGGGAAGTCTCAAACACAATTTTCTAAAAATATTTACCACCAAAGTAATTAGGCAAAACATAAGGTGGTTTAGTGTCTCGTATGTTTGTATAGAGATATACACTTTCGTGATTTGCCTATTCTCAATAGGCTCCATGGCTGCCATGGATTTGAGAGAAAATTGGGGAGTTATGACTGGGAAAATAGATCTCTTAGTCTTAGCTACACCTCCAATCGATTGAGACATGGGGGATGCCCTTTCATCACAAAATCTCCACCTTCAATTGCTTATATTAATGAATTATGGCTCTTGCAAAACTGTTTTTCCCTCCACCACCAAGATTTTAGCACCCAATCAGTATCTTCCCCATTCAGGGTATCTTAAAAGTGAGTCTATTTCATGTGCAGAGTTTATTCATGACAAAAATATCACTCTAAATCTCTTTCCTTGCTCCTTGAAGAACACCCTTGTCCATATTTGTCTTTTCATAAACTTCAAAAATGTACAGTGAATAAAAATTTCGATTAGTGTTAGGATCTTAGCTAAACATTAAAGGAAAATACACAATCTAGAAGGATGAGTACATGAAGGTCTAGAATCTTTTTCCTTTATTTGGATTTTATGCGTTACCCATGGCTCTCCTAACCTTTTCTTGAAGTAAAAAAGACCTTTGTACAAAATAATCTTGTTTTTTTGGTTTTTTCACTGAGTGTTATTATCTCCACCCTAGTTGTATTCTCAGAAGTGACATGTTGAGATCATAATGACCATATTGTTGTAATGGCTTGAAACCTTGACCTTGTTGCCTACATTGTAACTTGGGAAAAAAAAATTAAAACAAAATAAAATAGGTTCTCCAATAGAAAACACCCAGCAAATAGAATACCTAAAACATGTATTCCCCTTATTTGATAATATTTACCTTCATGCCCATGGAATAAGACTTTTTGTAGTTGCAGAATAATTTTCCCAAGATTGCCATACCTCGCAAGTGCACAAGTGCACAAAATGATTGAAATGGATTGCATTGGATGTCCTAATGAGAACCTGCATGCTAAAAAGGTTGAATGTTTTTACAGGGAACCAAGAAAGAGAATGGATTAGTTACAAACCAAAAACACGAAGGAAGACTATGGACCAAAATTCTTGAAATTGATTTTTCTATTGGATTTAAATATGAAGCAAACCTACCACTCCTTTCGAGGGAAACTATATTTGGGCATGAAAGTCATTGATCATAATCTTATTAAGACCACACCCAAAAATGAATAGATATTGAAGATCAAGAGAAGTTTTGGGCATGAAAGTCATTGATCATAATCTTATTAAGACCACCCCCATAAAAGAAGAGAGACTAAATATCAATAGCATAGGCCTTATAAACATTGGGACAATTTTTAGTTGAATTGGGGTATCCGATCCCCATTACACAAAAGGGTTTGAATCTTGATTTAGTTAAATAGGGCACACTAATGGAGATGTCCATAAATTGTTACCATTCAATTTATTAGCATGCATTTTTTTTCTTAGCATGTGTTTTGTTTTCTTTCTTCCTTAAGTTAATAAAAAACAGAGATGATTTTTTGAGTGCTCCAATTTCTTATTAACTCTTATTACTGTTGAGTTAGCATATGTGTTTTCAGATCTATAGATGGAAGCAGATTTGAGAGTTCTTTTAGTTTTTTCAATCTTTTAGGATTAATAATTGCAGGTTTGATCACCCTCTACTGAAATTTCAATAACCCCATATTTTGTTCAAGCATGGAATACCTTCAAAGGTGTCTTACAAGGTCATAATTTTTTGTTTCCTTGTAGTTATAAAAAGACTTCCAAATACTCCATCTCCAGTCTCTCTAAGTAGAAACCAACTCATGGATTTGCATTTTAAAAACACGGTTTTTTCTCAATATTGTAGCCAGTTTCTGACATGCCAAAATGTAGCTATGCATAACAAGTTTGTTACACAAAATTTTACGAAATTAAAATATGACCTATGTCTAATCAGTATTGTTATGTGTCTGCCATGCCTATAGGGGATTTCTATTTGTTCCCTAGGAAATGTCTCTATTTTTTTGTACATCTAAAACTATGCTCCAAAATTTACTAAAACATGTATCATCACTAAACAACCATTAACAAAAATAAACCAAGATTATTTACATTATTCATTTGCTAATACATTTGCTAATACTAGATAGCCCTTTTAATGATGCACATCATGCTATGAGATTTTATATAAGTATAAACTATTGTGTGAACATTAATCATGAGAATGTTGTGGACCTAATTTCAAGCTATCATATTCATGATATTTATGTCATTTTCTCAATCAATTTTGTAACTTGTACCAGGCATTCATTTCTACAAGCATTGCACTTTAGTGTGTTCTTATTTCTTAATTTTTAATAATTTTAGCTTTCACATTTAACCTGTAAATAGTTACAAATGATCATAAGAGCTAATTATGATTTCCATGGTAGACATGCTATAGATTTGTGGAAGTGTTGCTCATGTCTTATCATTTCCATTTGATGTTTTCTAAAAGTAGCACTATTTTTATAATTTATTTCACTTTTCATAAGAATAAATCATAGATGAATTGAAGCAACTCATGAAGGTTGAAACTAATTAATTTTGATTCATGAAAATGTGTCCAAAAATATCCATTTTTTTTTCTAAAGTAGCATAAGATCTATTTCACTCTTCATAATTGTTGGTTGCTTTTTGGGGCAGACCCGGGTTTTAATGAAGCGCAGCAACAAAACCCCTTGGCGCACTGGCCCTCTCAGCAACGAGCTGCGCAGCAGCTCGAGGTCTCACCCGAAGTGGCTATGGGGGGGATAAGGAATCAGATTTCCTTAACCTAGGCGATGCGGAGACTGTTCTCTCTTCCTCGACAATTCCTCAAAGCAGACTGTCTGAATTTTCCGCAGACCCCTCGGCGTAGCTGCGTGGAACTCTCACTTAACAGCCTAGCTGCGCGGCATCTCCCTTCCAGCGCACGAGGCGACTATCCCCCTGCGTCGACACTCTATGTATCTTTTCTTCCCGCGCGCCCAGCGCAATAATGCATTCCTCTATCGCTGCGGCGACAGCGTTCTACAAATCCTTCGACACTTAACGATTATAGTTACCAAGGAAGCTTCACGAACTTACTTACCACTCATACAAATAATGCAAGATTCATGAATACACAGGTAGTGAACTAAAATAGGCAATCACTCAACACAGCATCATAACAACAAGAAGTATGAAGTTCACCTCCTCGAGGAAAACCACGTCCACGGGAGTGTTATATTAACCAGAAAATGATAGAGTTACACAATATGTTGCGCACACAGCTGCAGCCTTAGATCTTTCCAGGAAACTCCACGCACACAGCTGGGAGCCCTTCTCTCGATCTAGTCTCTTTCTCTTAGAGATTACAATATAGTTCAGACGTCGACTCAGATTGTCTGCAACTCAAGGATTTAGCTTCACAGCTATCCAGTTCTACTCTCGCCTTCTAACAACACAATAGAAGACTTACTACCTAGCTAGCTTATCTCACACAGCTAACCTGCGTCTCAGCATCTAAAGGCTAGCTAACTGACTTAACCAACTAACCAGCTAACCTTCTCCCTTATCAATTATACATATATATAGGTGGCCATGACGGTCACACCTTTACAAAACTGTGGGCCTTTCCCAACAGTAATCCCCAAAAACCCTAACCACACACATGGCTAGGTGTACTGTAGGCGCCGCTTGCAGTCACGTCGCCGCTTCCTGCAGGTTCTGTGACTTCCGGCGCAGATTGCGGGTATGGGCGCCTTGTCCTTCGCCTTCAATGCTTTGGTCCGTTGCTCCTCCTTGATCCGAGCAACCATAACTTCTGTACTTAGCCTTAAATGAGGGTAGCTGAGCCCTCTACTCCGTCGCTTCATTTATTATGGTAGCTGAGCTTTCTATTCAGCCACATTCATTCCTCTATGACGTGCGCGCGATCTCCGCGAGTTCCAGTCCGTAATCTGCGTTGAGCTCATCCATCTGGCACCATACTGCGCACCGTTTCCTTCCACCCAAAAATTGGTGTTTATTCAAAATTAGCACTTTCCTTCAATACTTGTGCTTTTTCCTCAAAATTCGCAGCTTTTACCATAACTGCGGCCTAGGCTCCAACAGGCCCTAACACTTACTTGTGGCTCACCCTTGAGCCACTCGCACTAGCGTGTGGTCGCTTTACTTGCGCATCTGCTTTTGCTTGGGTCTCCGCGAATGTTTTCTTCCACTGCGCAATAGCGGAGTCCATTTCATCGACACACTCCACAGCTGTCTGCACCGTTTCTGCAGTGGCTTCTTCTTTAGTTGTGCCATCAATCACCTGTTGAGATTCTGCAATTTCTTTGATCTTTTCCTCGATCTGGGCAGCAAGGTCAGCATACTCATCCATAAATGGCTGAATGCTGTTGGTGAGTTTAGCATCTTCATTTCTGAGTTTGTACAGTTGCTATTGGATTCTGCGCACTTCACTCATTTTCCTCATTTTTGCTAAGCCGTCTAAGGCCTTAGCTTCTTCAGTCAGAACAGTTAGGGACTGTTCTGCAGCTTGTACCTATTCAAAAAGACCAACTTTGAAAGGGAGCGTCTCAAGCTCCGTCCAAGCCTCCATAGCTTGGTTCATCAGGTTCTCGGCTTCACCTGCTCTGCTCTTCAGTTGTGTAGAAGTTCTGCGCAGCGCTTCAAATTGTTCCTGACTATCATCTGTAAGATGTGCTGCAACACAAGCTTCTAACTCTGTGATCTGCGTTCTATGGTCTTCAGCCATAGCAACTATTTCGTGCTCCAGGGTTTTCACCCTTCCTCCAATAATTTGAACTTTCTCAACCAAAGGAAGGTCTGGTTGAATCTCGCAGGCTGGCAACTCCTGGGCAATTTCATCAATTACATTTCTTATCCCAGTGTCTTGTGCCTCATAAAGTGCGAGCTTCTCAGAGATATTCTTATGGCTTGCCTTCAGCTCTATCTCCTGCGATTGCAGTCTTTGGTTTGCATGGAAGGTAGAGAGCTCTCTAGCTCTCAACTCAACAGAAACTTTCTCGTGCACTAGCTGTAGAGTCTCTATAGGAATTAAAGACAAATTTATTTCAACGGGCCCAACTGCGCTTACCTGTAGTGCAGCTAGCGGATCCGGAAGTGTCATGCTTGTAGGCGGAATGTGCACGACAGTATGCCTTTCTGCAAGTACTTCAACTTGCTCGGTACTTGTAGTTACTTGTGGCGCCTGCGTAGTAGATGCTGGCGCATGGGTCTGCGCAACTCTTCCTGCGAGACCTTTTAATTCCACAAACTGCAGGTCTAGAGCACTTCTGATGTGATTGTGCATAGTTCGCAGCTCGCGAAATTGCTCTTTCAAGTAGTGGTCAATCCCTGAGGGAATGGCCTCAGAGGGATGCAACACCTTTTGTTTCTTGGTCGCCGGTTCTGTCGAAACTTCATCACTTCTTTGCTTGGGGGCTTCCTTGCCCTTATCCTTCTCTTGTGCAGCGGCGGGTGGCATCGCGGATGCAATTTCGGCGGCCTCCCTCCATTCATCTGACCAAGACTTGATGATTTCTTCAACATCCTCGGTGGTCATCCTGTAAAGGCCTACGGCCCATTCCTCTTGAATGCTGCAGGGGCGGAGGTAAAGTTGATGCAAGTTGGCAGTAAAGGCCAACTTCCCTTCATATATTTTTGTTGTCTCCTCGCTCAGCCTCGGCATTTCCTGAATGGTATCTCTGAGGAGATGGTAGTATTCACAAAATACAGCGCGGTTCATCTTGTGCTTCGCGGGATTAGCAGAATCCCAAAGGTTAACATAGCGGATTCCGGTAGCCTCTCCTACGCGGCGCGGAAGGAACTGAGTGTTCGGGGGCTCCTTCCACCCGACGAGAACTCATAAAATTAAAAGCCAAGAAAAATGAAACAACTGACCGGGGGTGTCTTGGACGTTCCGGCAGTCTTCCAAGAAAGAATTGAGGAGGAAGAGGGACCAGTTGTATTGTTCTCCCTCTGCAGCTGCGATGGCGAGCTCCACGACAGCTCCAGTAACTTCCTTCGGTCTGCACTTTGTGAGAAGTCTGCCTGCAAGCAGACTTCCTGTAAATCTAAGTGCTTCGTCTTCTACTATAGTGAGGTCATAAGCCCGACCTCCTCTTGTTAATTTGTATTTCGGCACCAGCTGTGCAGCCAATTTTCTATCCTTGTCTTTTCCCACAAAATGAATATTGGGATCTTTACCAGCCTTAGATAGGCCAGTGATGCGATGAATCAAATCAACGTTTAAATCGATTGGCCTCCCCAGCCAAAGGTAACCTCCATGAACACAGGATAGCAGTGTCTTAACAACTGCATTGACTTCGTTGCTACGCCCGAAGTGCGGTAGCTTCAACAAGTTTAACAAACCCGGCTTCTCCAAGTTTGCTGCAAATCCCTTTGGGATGAATTCATCAACCTTTCTAGTGGGATTATGAACTACCGTCAGATATCGATCTGGCGCGAACTAAGGATACGTTTTATAGTCTCCCAGGTTGAAATCAAAGAACTTGACCAGTGGAAGGTGTCCAAGCAGGGACCCTTCTTGTCGCACGCCAGCCGGTAGTGGAGGTAACGAAATCGGATACTTTGCATTCTTCGGGATATGTACCTCTGGCGCATCATCTGGACGTGGCGGAATATAATTCACCATGGTGGCCAACGGCTCTGGAACGGGCTCTTCTGGCTGTTGCTGAGATGCTCTCGTGCCCGGAGATTGTCTGGGATCATTATAACCAGGGTGTACATAAGTTGAGGCCGTCACCGAAGTAGTCATGCCGAAATCTAAGCCTCGGCGCAGGAATTGACGAACAACTTCTTCAGTTGACAGGTTCTCCGTCGTGAACCGGTATAGGAAACAAGAACTTGGACAGGCAAATGGCGGAACAGTGTAGGATATGGACGCTAAAAACAAAGGAAACACTCTGCACAACTCGGCTCTGAAAACAATAAGTTAGATTCTCAAACAAGACTCTGCAACTCGAGAAAAGTAACCCGAAAATATACAAGTGTGGGGTATTTATAGCCAAAGGTGATAGTAAATGCGGGCAAGTGGGGTTACCAGCTGTAGGAGCCTATGCATGAGTTGACAACCCCGTTATCCCCCTCGCCTCTGCGGTGCATTTATTGTGATGTACGGGCTCTGACTGCCTTCCGGGAGAAGCTAAAGCTTTCGGCGCATGAGTTAAATGCAAATCTTACGGAGATCAAGCCGAATCTGTCAGAGCGGCTATACTTAAACGGCGGGCTTATCCTTCATTTATTCTTGGATGCGGCTACATAACTGTTGTAATTCAAATTTTTTGGCGGGTCATTTCAGCTTAGGTAACTGTGCATATAGAGGGGTCCACACCGAGAACTCCTCAAGCGGAAAATTGACACAGGGAACTCTGCAAGAATGACGGTTCAACAGCCAGGGGAAAAATTCGCAAGAGCGGAAATATAAGCTCGCTCAACACAAATTTTATTCGACATGCGCGGATGTTTCAAGGAACTGCGTGGGAAGCCGAAAACTGAAAGTGTCACAACTTCCGTGTAGACTGTGACCATGCGATGTCTCTTTCAACTACACCGGACATCTGCACTTCTTTAGCAATATATTAAGTCGACAGGGCGGAGTGGCCGTCGCGATAAAGCTTGAGCCGACTCCCGTTGATCATTGTAGGTAGCAATTCTCCATTAAGCTTCACAAGCTGAACTGCTCCTCCTTCTGTTATCTTCGTCACCTGAAAAGGGACTAACCAATGTACATGAAACTTGCCCAGAAACTTGATGAATTTACTATCATAGAGGAGTACCAAGTCTCCTTCTTCAAACTGTTTATTCTTAATGTGCCTGTCATGCCAAGCTTTCTGTCTTGCCTTCTGTACCTGTTGATGGAATCCGACTAAAAGTCTGTCTTATTGTAAGGAAAGCAATTGTGAAAGTCTTTCACTCATGGTATCAGTATCTTCCATCTCTGTAATTTGCGCAATTCTGAGACTGGGAATAATGTATTCCATGGGCATAACTGCTTCTTGTCCGTACACCAAATTGAAAGGTGTGTGACCTGTTAGTTTCTTGCATGTGGTTTTGTAAGCCCATAATACAGCTGTGACTCTAAGGTCCCAATCATCTCTTTGTTGATTACAGATCTTCGTTAGGGCATTCTCAAGAATTTTATTGAATGCCTCCACCGTACCATTAGCTTGACGGTGGTAGGGTGTACTCTTATGGTGACTAATTTGGAATTCTTCAGTAAGTGTCTCTATAGTCTCATTGAGGAAATGTGTACCCTGATCACTCATGAGAATCACTGGACATCCAAACCTAGTGATAATGTTCTCAAAAATGAACTGCGCGGCAGTGGCAGCGTCGTAGTTCTTAATTGGATTCACCTCAGCCCATCTGGTGAGGTATTCAGTAGCTGTAATGATGTATCTCGCGCCGGTTCTTTTTCCTGGTGGGTTGATAGGTCCTACAAAATCAATGGCCCATTTATCAAAAGCACGCAGTGTTATCTGGGGTCTTAGCGGCATTTCATCTCTCCTTGAGGGTTTTCCTGTTCGCTGGCACACATCGCAAAATTTGCAGAATTCCTTAGTATCCTTGTGCAATGTCGGCCACCAAAGACCTGCGGCTAAGATCTTCTGCGCAGTCGACTTTCCTGCGAAATGGCCTCCTGCGGCACCTGAGTGCGCTTCTGCGATGATAGAGCTTTTTTCATGCGGTAAGATACATCTGTGCAAGACTTCGTCGGGGCCCAACTTATAAAGCTGGCCTGCTATCAAATTGAAGTCTGCGGATTTGACAACAAGTTGCTTCTTCTGGTGGATTGTAAACTCAGTCGGCGCTTGCCCGGTAGTGAGAAACTCAAGAATATCAGAATAATATTCATCTGCTGCTTGAATAGAAAACAACTGCGCATCAGGCAGATTGTCCTCCAGATTTGTAGGTTCCTCTCCTGACTCTATCCTGGATAAATGGTCAGGTCCTGCATTCAATCTGCCTGTCTTTACAATAACCTCAAAATCATACTCTTGGAAGAGGAGTAGCCATCTGCAAATTCTTCCCCCTAACACTGGCTTATTGACCAAGTATTTCAAAGCAGAATGGTCAGTATACATTTTAAAATGTGCGCCCAATAGGTAGTGCCTGAATTTCTGTAGGGCATACACCATAGCTAGTCCTTCTCTTTCTGTAGTGGTGTAGTTCTTCTCGGCTGTGGATAGCTTTCTGCTGGAGTAAGCAATCGGGTGGTCAATACCTCCTTCTCTTGGTTGTGTAAGCACGACCCCCAATGCTATGGAAGAAGCATCGACATGAACATGAAAGGGTTTTCTCCAGTCTGGGAAAACTAGAATTGGCGCAGTGATCATCTTTTCTTTAAGTGTATCCAAGCTCTGTTGGCATTCTTCTGTCCATTGGAACTTCGAATCCTTTTTCAGCAATCTTTCCATAGGTGCTGTGATCTTTGCATATCCTTTGATAAATTTTCTGTAGTATCCTGTATGTCCCAATGTAGTGCGCAATTGTTTGACTGAGTTGGGCGCAGGTAAATTAGCAATGATGGCAACCTTCGCAGGATCCATCAGGAGTCCTTGTCTGCATACAATATGACCCAACAAAATACCAAAAGGAGCACAGAAGATACATTTTTTCAAGTTAAGGGAAATCTGATGCTGTCTACATTTTTCTAACATCATGCGCAGATTCCCTATATGATTCTTTAATAAACCAAATACAGTCCAGTCATCAAAATAGACTTCTAAAAACTTGTGAATGAATTCTTTAAAAACAGCAACAACGACTCTAGAGAAGATAGCAGGTGCGTTTTTAAGATCAAAGGGAATTACCGTGTACTGGAATGAGCCCCATTCAGTCGCAAAAGTAGTCTTATGGTGGTCGTCTGGATGGATTCTGATCTGATGGTATCCGGAAAAGCCATCAGTGAAGGAGTAAGCCTCTTGTCCTCCAACATTATCAAGCACTTCGTCTGTAAAAGGAGTGGGAAATGGATCATGCGCTGATGCGTCATTCATCTTGCGCAAGTCCACACAGATTCTTATTTCTCCTTTTGTATTATTCTCTTGTACAACCATAGGACTAATCCAATCGCTTTCCTCTACTGGCTCAATAATACCTGCTGCGAGCATTTTATCAATTTCTTCTTTAACTTTTTCTTTATATCGCGGATTCAATCTGTATGGGTGCTGTTTTACTGGCTTGGTGTCTGCTTTCAGAGGTATGCGCATCACTCCTAAGTCTCCTAGGATGCCTTTCATTTCTGTGAACTTGGTAGGAAAGATATCCTGGTAGTCACGTAATAAATCTGAAATATGCCCAACAGTTTCATCATCCCAATAATCTCCTATAGAAGCAAACTTGGGTTCGGCTTCTGTACCAATGTTAATCTTTTTGAGCTTGATGTGTTCTGTAATGGCAAGGATATCAAGTTGAGGACCTTCAACATTTCCCGTCCCTTCTGATTCTGGAATATTGATGTTGCGAGGATCATTGTCCTCTTCTCCAGTGGTGAAATTATAGCATTCCAGGGCATGTTCTATCTGGACAGCCCAATCTGGTTGGGAATATTCTGGTAATGGACATTGTTCAAATACCTTCTTTTTAATACATTTTAAAGCGTGGTCAATGCTTGGGTATTCTGACTCAAAGCTGAAGGTAAGTTGAAAACATTCTATCATAAGAGGCCAACTGATAGTGCCTCTACGCAATTCTGTTTCAGTGTACCAGTTCCTTGGAACTGTATCCAATGTGTGGATGAATAGGTGAACCCACTCATCTTCTGGAATACCTAACCATTGCTGATTACATGCTTCAACATGTGACCTGGGGTCACTCTGTCCCTCATATTTGCGTAATACTTCTGCTGTGGTGTCCTGAAATCTACGCAGTATCAATCTGCGACAGTCTTGCCATGTGTGGATATTCTGATTATGCGCACCCCACCATCTTGCAGGTGTAGTGCGCAGTGCTACATCCAGTGCTTGTATGCGCTGCTGTTCTGGAAGCTGTTGTTCATATGCATGTATGAATTCGCTTACGTCAGTTAAACCATCAAAAATTGGAGTGTCCGTCAATTCTGTGCCAATCCATCAAATGGATTTAGTCATCATGGCACAACATCTTGCAGAAACCTCATGTAAACGATTCTACCAGTTTTCCAATCCTGCATCTAAGTCTGATGTGCACGAGCTATCACATAGCCAGCTGATATGGCCGTCTGCTGTGGGATTGACATAGTCACTCTGACTAGCAGTCATCTGATACAAACTTTCCATGTGGCGCGCTTCTTCTTCTGCCTGAATGGGTTCTATATACCTTGTTCCTTGAAGAGGATCAAGCGGTGCAATGACCCTAATCTGGTCATCCTCAAAGGTCATCTGTCTTTTCTTCAAATTAATGACAGCCAAATTATCAAATGCCCAGTCTATGCCTAAAAGTGCTAGGTAAGGTCTACTATCATCCAGAATTTTGATTACTTCAAAGTCTGCAGAACTTCTTACTCCCTTGATATCAATAGGTACATTGGGTAATCTGCCCAATGGAGAGACTCGTTGCTAATTCGCGAGTCTTAGCTGGATGGGGGATCTTGTAAGCTGAGGGCTTCCCATCTGTTCCCATGTCTGCATGGTGAGAACATTAACTTCTGAGCCCAAATCTAAAATGACTTCGTCCATTTCAAATGCGCCAATCTGCGCTATGAGCCTCATCTCTTTTCCAGTTCTAGTGTGACTCCCAATCTGGTGAATAGCACGCTGCGGTGTGTTTGTCGAAGTAGATTGTTGACATTTATCCAGTAGGTGTTGAAGTTCCATAGTTGTTTTTTCATTGCGCAACAACTTTAAGCAGTTCCTCAGAAAAGTATGGACACTACCTAGTGCATCCTCTTCATCAGGCCTTCCGCATGTAGTGGCCTGTTCTTGTACCAGGTTGTCTTGTCTTAGCACTTGCGATGTAATATCATTATGCGGAATTGCGACAGAACTTGAAGCTCTTGGATCTGAGAAATACTCTTGAGCTTTCTTGAATGCTTCTTTTTGCTTCTGCAAGTTAAGTGGGGCTGATTTAATATTAGCGCGGCGCACCCATTGCGTCGCTTGCTTTCCAGTTCCCATCTCTGGCGCACCAGTGGTTGCTCCACTGCGCGTCACTATATTAACTGTAGGGTCTGGTTTGCTTTTTTCTGCTCCAATCAACTGAATATTCTGATTGACCTGTGGCGTCTTTGCTTACATCTTAGCCATCAACTGAGGGCATTCTTCAATGGCATGATCGTAATATTTACAGTATCTGCAGATGGTTGTAGGATTTTGGCAATCCCTTGCAAAATGACCTTGCGCTCCACAATTATAACAAGTGATCTGTCCTCTTCCGCGGCCAAAATTTGTTGTGCGTCCGCAACCCCTATAATTTCCTGCTCGGCCGTCGCGAGTTTGGTCATACTGTGGACCTGCTGTGGGTCCTTGTGTCTCTGATTGTACTCTATAAACATCATGCTTTCTTTCTATCATAAGATCATATGCTCTACAATTGTTCTCATCATGGCCTACTGATTTACAGAAATTACAATATAGATTCTTTGGAGTTTGTACATATTTCTGAAGTAAGTGACATTCTTGTGGTCTATGACCTCTAGTTCTACAGATTTCGCACCAAGGCCTCTGTGCCTGTGGTAAAGGGTTAGGTGCTCCAGTTGCAATATACTCTATGAAAATGGGACAATGGTCCTTTGAATGACCTTGCGCTTTACATTTTGTACACCAAATTTCTTCCGTAACATCCTTGCCTTTCTTAATATCATGCACTTGCAAGGTTAAGTTTGCTAATTGGTTCTGCAACTGCGCAACATCGTTGCTTGTTCCAGCAATTGGTGAAGCTTCTAGTTTCATAGCCATCTCTAGAGCTTGTTCCTGAGTATTGAGATTCTGTTGCATAAGAGGAAGTCTAATGTGTGGGAGCAGCGCAGCAATGAACCATTCCTTATGCTGCTGTGGTGCAAACTCAAAGCTTACTTGATCTATCAAAGCTTTGAACTTCTGGTCAAAGTCCCATACTGATTCTGTAGGTAACTATTTGATGTCTTTGAGCTCTGTTATACACTGTGATTCTGATTTAGGTTTCTTAAATTCTCTAATCATAGCATTTCTTACATCAGCAAGCGTCCTATTCTGTGCTGATGAGTATTTCATGAACCAAGTTAAGGCTCTTTCTCTTAGTGTGGTTGCTAACTGAACCAGTTTAACAGCATCATCATTAATTTGCTTAATTGTCCAAATGGCTTCACATAGGAACCAGTGCTGCTCAGGGTCTTCTATCCCTGTTCCTCTAAAAGTTGGTAGCTTCATGTCATCACCCATACTTCTTGTGCTAGGTTGAGGTGGAGGTGCTGTAGCAGTGCTTCTGGGCTGGTTAAATAAAGGTGGTGCTGAGGTACTAGAAGTACCGTTTGGGCTACTAGAAGGTGTTACTGCGGGGTTATACTGAGCTCCGTCTAGATTTTGCGGTGTAAAGGGGTGATAAGGGATATGAGCACTCCCTTGTCTTTCTATATGGCTTGCTCTAGGAACTTGGCTATCTTCTGGGCTAGACTCAAAAGAATGATGGTCAAGGCCTACTTTATACCGTTTTCCACTACAAGTGCAACCAATAAGTTTAGGATCACTATCAGAATCTGCGGACATTACTTGTCTATGCTATTCATCGGAAGCTATGCATAGTTTTTCTTTTTCATACAGAAGCATTTTAATCCATAAGTTCAGAGAATTTAAGAACTTACCTCTGTGTGCTTGGAAGAAACTCCTCTCAGCTTCACTGAAACTCTTTCTTGTATCTACTGCAAACTCAGTGATGAAACCTTCCAGTAGACTATTCAACCAAAAGTCTACTGCGCGGGACACAGAATTGTCTACCCGCTTCAAAATACTGACTAGCTCAGGCGTCCAAGCGACGGGTCGATCAACATGCACAGTGGGTCTAGTATCTACTAACTTGGATATCCAAGCATGTAACTCAAGTGCAAATGTGACAAAGAAAATTTCGTGAAGGTCAGTATAGATATACTTCTGCAACCAGTCTTCTGTCTGGAGCCTAGAGCTTCTATTTTCTTGTTCAGCGAACTCTTTAGCCTTTAATTCAAACCAGTCTTCAATTTCTTTAGCTGTAGGATTCCAGTAACACATTTGTTAGCTGAGCAAGTCTCAGGGAAACAGAACCATTTGTTGGCTTCAGCAACAATCTCAGACGTCGTGGAAATAGTAAGTCTCACAGTAACAGTCACGAGGCAACGGAACCATTTGTTGGCTCCTTCTTTCTCTGGGTTTCGCCTCAATCTCGCGCGTCGCCAAAATGACAAGTCTCACAGTAACAAGTCACGAGGCAACGGAACCATTTGTTGGCTCCTTCTTTCTATGGGTTTCGCCTCAATCTCGCGCGTCGCCAAAATAACAAGTCTCACAGTAACAAGTCATGAGGCAACGGAACCATTTGTTGGCTGCTTTTTGGGGCAGACCCAGGTTTTAATGAAGCGCAGCAACAAAACCCCTTGGCGCACTGGCCCTCTCGGCAACGAGCTGCACAGCAGCTCGAGGTCTCACCCGAAGTGGCTATGGGGGGGCTAAGGAATCAGATTTCCTTAACCTAGGCGACGCGGAGACTGTTCTCTCTTCCTCAACGATTCCTCAAAGCAGACTGTCTGACTTTTCCGCAGACCCCTCGGCGTAGCTGCGCGGAACTCTCACTTAACAGCCTAGCTGCGCGGCATCTCCCTTCCAGCGCACGAGGCGACTATCCCCCTGCGTCGATGCTCTATGTATCTTTTCTTCCCGCGCGCCCAGCGCAGTAATGCATTCCTCTATCGTTGCGGCGACAGCGTTCTACAAATCCTTCGACACTTAACGATTATAGTTACCAAGGAAGATTCACGAACTTACTTAACACTCATACAGATAATGCAATATTCATGAATACACAGGTAGTGAACTAAAACAGGCAATCACTCAACATAGCATCATAACAACAAGAAGTATGAAGTTCACCTCCTCGAGGAAAACCACGTCCACGGGAGTGTTATATTAACCAGAAAATGATAGAGTTACACAATATGCTGCGCACACAGCTGCAGCCTTAGATCTTTCCAGGAAACTCCACGCACACAGCTGGGAGCCCTTCTCTCGATCCAGTCTCTTTCTCTTAGAGATTACAATATAGTTCAGACGTCGACTCAGACTGTCTGCAACTCAAGGATTTAGCTTCACAGCTATCCAGTTCTACTCTCGCCTTCTAACAACACAATAGAAGACTTACTACCTAGCTAGCTTATCTCACACAGCTAACCTACATCTCAGCATCTAAAGGCTAGCTAACTGACTTAACCAACTAACCAGCTAACCTTCTCCCTTATCAATTATACATATATATAGGTGGCCATGACGGTCACACCTTTACAAAACTGTGGGCCTTTCCCAACAGTAATCCCCAAAAACCCTAACCACGCACATGGCTAGGTGTATTGTAGGCGTCGCTTGCAGTCACGTCGCCGCTTCCTGCAGGTTCCGTGACTTCCGGCGCAGATTGCGGGTATGGGCGCCTTGTCCTTCTCCTTCAATGCTTTGGTCCGTTGCTCCTCCTTGATCCGAGCAACCATAACTTCTGTACTTAGCCTTAAATGAGGGTAGTTGATCCCTCTACTCCGTCGCTTCATTTATTATGGTAGCTGAGCTTTCTATTCAGCCACATTCATTCCTCTATGACATGCGCGCGAGCTCCGCGAGTTCCAGTCCGTAATCTGCGTTGAGCTCATCCATCTGGCACCGTACTGCGCACCGTTTCCTTCCACCCAAAAATTGGTGTTTATTCAAAATTAGCACTTTCCTTCAATACTTGTGCTTTTTCCTCAAAATTCGCAGCTTTTACCACAGCTGCGGCCTAGGCTCCAACAATAATAATAAACCATAGATAGATGAAAGGAATTGATGAGTGTACAAACATATTACACATGAAAGATATCCTTGGATATTTATGTTAAGTTTTCATCACAAACCTTTTAATATTGTCTTTATATTCATTGTTGATTCACTACTTACAATTTTTTCTTCCTCTAATGCATGTTGTGTGCTTCAACCTAGCAGGTGCACTAACTTTGGCTCCAAAATCACAGCAAGGCCTACTAGGAAGGAGGCCTGCATTAGATGTTCAATTGAACATCCATAGAGATTTCTTAAAGATGCTAGCAATGACTTTGCATGATAGAGGGAGATGCTAGTCTATAATTTTGACAAATGATGGGTTGGTGGAAGATCTTGTAGTTGTCGAGAAAGCACAGAAAATGATAAACCCTTGGGAAATTGAATAGAGTGAATTATTTTGTGTAAAATTTGTGATAATTAAGTTTTTTTTTGGTAAAGTTATATCCTTTCTAGAGCACGAGACAATGGCAGATTGCATTAAGTTATATTATAAAAACCATAAATCTAAATATCCTAAGAAAAGTAAAAAAAAGAGGCATGGCCTACCATCTCAAAAAGAAAGAATGTAACTTCTTTGGATGTATTGGGGGATGTTGTAGCTCTAACCACGGATGATACCAATAAGAAAAATAGAATTCAAGGTTCTATGAAAAAATGTAATGGAACACAAATGCCTCTTGTTTATGAAAAAATTAGAAGTTAAGTGTGTGAGAAACATGACATTGGTATAATTCCGTGTGCAAATTTTCTACGTTCTAAAACAAAATTAATTGTTGCAGTTGATGCACTAGCAGGGACTTATGGTGTTACTATTGAGGAAATAGTTTCATGCATTTGTAGTGTTGAAGATATACCTCATTTTTTTTATAGTAAACCACAATCTAGGAGATTCATGAAACCAATGGAATGGATCCACCACAAACATCTGAAACTGATTTTGAGGCCTACAATTCCATAGCAAAATACAGTGAGGACATTAATACAAATTAGAGTCACAATGAAAATGTATTTTTATAAATGCTTTAAGAAAGTATGATAATGATTTTCAAATTATTTCTTTCCATGTTCATTCAAGTACTGAACATCAGTGTTGGACCTTTTTCTGCAAATCTCGCAAAGTCCTTAAACTTGATGAGCTTATTAGTCAAGAACCAATAATTGAATTCCAAATAAAGTATGCAACTTCTCTTAATTCAAAACCTAGTGAGATGTGTGAAGATGGTATTTCCTTGATCAATGTACTTTCCTCTGATAAAACTACAAAAAAATTCAAGTCACAAGTAATGGATGCTGCTAGATAGGATGCAAGACTTGATATAGGCTTAGATGAAACTATTCAAATTTTCCATCCTCACAATATTATAGAAAGAGAAGATTGTAACGTTTATCAAGATGAGGAGACTAAATTAGAAGAACTATAGAAGATATGAAAACCTAATCTAGATATGGTCTCAATGAAATCATGTGCACATCAAGACGAAAAATATGTTGGGTAGAGCATAACTATTGATATAACAAATCCTTGTATAGGGGAATCAAGAGGGGCACAAGAAAATGCAAACTGGTAGTTATATAAATATCCCTAACTATGTTTGGTTCTAGTAGATATCTATGCATGAGTGCCAAGTGCTTCTATAGTATTTGCATTGTTACATATTTCATGGCAACAACATTGAAGTTATCAAAATTGTATCTTATGGGCCTATATGTTATTTTACTAATGTGTGAAGGGACTTATTGCATGTTATCTAGTGTTGAGGATATGAAAATCGTTGCATATTTCCAAGATCTCGGAATGAGGGATATGTTATGGCTTACATGCTTAGCCAGATGGTAAATTTCCATGATACGAATGTTCATCCTTTACAGGAAGCATCACTACAACAGTTGGCAGATGTTGCTACTGATGTACCATAAGTGTCTTGTACATCTAAATAACCATAGCAATCAAAAACCTATTTTTTTGACAACCAAAGAAAAAAAGAACATGTCATAGCCAAGGCAAAGAAGCTACTCTTGGATGTCTAAGAGAAATGTCAATTATTTCAACAATCTGATGGTATTATATGGAAAAAAAACATTATGTTTGTAATTTAGTATTTGAAAATTGTCCAATATCTTAAAATAATATGTTAACAATTGAGACTAGTAATGTTCTGAGATCATATTGTATCAACTATAAAAATGTCACTTTCTAGTGACATACTGTTATTATGATTTGAAATTTATGAGAAGATGGAAATAAAATTTGTGTCCTAGAAGAAAACTACATTTTTTAAAACAAGGATTATGTCCTCTCTTAACCATCAAATGTGCCAAATTCTCATCTATCATATCACATCTCTACAAAGTGCACCAACTCAACCATGATAGTTTCGCAAGACAACTGCAAAAGATGTTTAGGGTATTTTAAAATAGAATCATGTCTCATGCCAACAACTCAATTACCAAACTACCAATTCTACTTGTCAGATTGATCACAAGATGAAGGTGATAAAGCTTTATACATATATATCTGCATTTTATACCCTGTGGGCACTGGGAACTTGCTGAAATGGAATGGACTACCTTGGTCTTTATAAAGTTAACTTGGGAAGTAATGGGTATTTCAATAGATTTCCAGTTCAACCTAGGTTATTTTCACCATCAAGGAACATGTAATTTTCCCATCACTCTAAGGCACAACCCATCTATATGAGTGTTTACAATTTCAAGTTTTTTTTATTTTAGAGAATCGAAGAAAATATTAAGTGGCATTGTTGTTGGACTTTGGAACAGGGTTTTACATGAGCAGAAAGATTCTTATGAAACTACTTCTAATAATTATTTAAATCAAAATATTAGCCCAATTACATGTAATCTGAGATCAAAAGTATTGCAAGGTCATGAGCATCCAAAATAGTTTATATATCAAATATATCTATTGAATTTCGTGGGCATTATGTAATGGTTTATGAATGTAGTTCTTGACCAAAAAAATGAGATGTCATTAGTGCCAAAATTAGTTAATTTTGTATTAAATACATGGATAACATTCGTATGATTTTTTAGCACTGCATCTCTTCATGTTGTGATGCTTACATAATTCAAGAATTCTCCCACATTTCTTAGGTCAATAGAAATTGTCATGACCTCTAATATGGAAAATACTTGGACACAGGAGACAACATTTTAGAGTTCCTTTACATTTCCGAGGATAAAAAATAGAGCTCTTCAGATATGTGAACTCAAATCTAGTCTCATTATTTGAGATTGGAATGAATATTTCCAACATATGTCATGCTCACAAACTGTATACTTCCCCAAAAGAAAATATGCCCACAAAATCAAACTGCAGAAAAACAAAAATATACTCACAAAATCTCTATTGTTGAACTATAATGGAATTTTCAAAACACTTGATCCATAAATCAAACAAGTTGTTCATAGAAGTTATTGAATTTCTCTGATATGTTCCGTGCAACTTTTCCAATGGCCATTGACCATGAAATAATCACCCATGAATGAATCAATCGAAATTCAAAGGGTGATTAGTAAACATGATTACCTGTCAAGTGAATCTTTGGGTTTGGAGTCTAAGAATGTTGGCTTAGGTTGCTGAAGTAGATGAAATGATTATTCTACAATGACTCTAGCCTTCATTTCCAAGAACCCATCCTCGCCTTAAATTGTTCCCTAATAACACATCATGGGTGAAATAGCTACCAAATAAAAAATTCATTCAACTAAATATGGGAAAATGGGAATTTATTGACATGGTGAACATTAAATTTACAGGGATAAATACCTCCACATAAATACTATTCTTAGAAAATCGACGAATGAAATGAAGGATCTATGGCTCGTTGTAACCGTTATTCAATCGATCGCTCTCTATAACCACTTTTCCATAAAATCAGTGTAATTTAATTTTTAAAAGTACACATTCCATGAAATTGGGGTGATTGAGAGCTGGAATCCAGGTTTACACCAAATGGGTTGGGCGATATCGCTCTCACAAATCCCCGATCCTAGAAATCGAGGGCGAATGAAAGACCGTAACTCAAATTCCATAGGAAAAAACCAAAGTTGGTTTTTTCCTCTCCCTATTGAATTCGTATGGGCTAACCTTTTATACATAATTTTCTTAAAAAAAAAAAATGGGGGCTAATGAAAATAATAGTAAGATCACACTACCATACAAAAAGTTTGTCTAATCAAAATTTTAAACCCTTTAAAATTTGTCTATGGGTTAAATTCCGCCCCTAAATTTTTCATTGTTAATAACTAATTTAATCTATCTCAATAATGCATAACATCATTCAAATTCCATAAATCTACATGGTTGTCCTTAACAATTGAATCTATGGTTCAATATTAATCTTTAAGTATCTCTTTTTGTAATGTTTTAATTTCATCACATGAGCAAATTAATTAAGCATCTCTCCATAAATTGGATTCTTTGTGTTTTCTTTTCATAGCATAATCTAGATAATTCTACAAATTTCAATATAGACAATTAATCTAAAACAAGTAGGAAACAATAGATTACCTACCTCAAAAACCTGTTTCAATTAGCCAAATCAGTTTGATCATCCTTTGCTTTGACCCTCTATAGTTTTCCTAAACTGGAGTAACCTCCCATTCAACTAGGAGAATCCTATCTAACTCCTTAGTTTTAGGAATCCTTTCGGTTTACCTTCGTGCACATGGTATTAACAACAACAACAACAAAAATAACTTAGGGCACATCTCAACTTCCTTCCAATTTCACCCCTCTAGTCAGGATTTGGTTTTTCCACCATTTTCATCATTATCCCATAATTTTTTACCTAAGTCTTCCCCCAACCAAAAATACTTCCCTCATCTTCCCCCAAGATCCACCTTAAGCAATCCCCATCCCCATCTTCCCTTCGAAGGATTGTTGCCCTCTTTTCTAGAGAAGGGGTTATAATAATATTAACCATTTAGTGCATACTATCCATAACTTTAAATCAAATTAACATGCCTAAAACTCAAATCAAATCAGATATAATCATTTCAAATTTAAATCCTTACAAAACATATCTTATTAAAATCAAACCAAATTAATATCCAAATGAAATGCACCTATAATCAAGCCAAATTAATATTAAAATGAAATGCACATAAAATCAAACCAAACTAATCATCATATGAAATGTACATAAAATCAAACCAAACTAATGTTAAATTGAAATTGCAAATTTCATTGATACTTAAACATAGTTTGATTTAGATTAAAACATTAATTAACCCCACCTACATCAATACAGTTAATCATAATTTAATACTAAATATATATTTAAATAATACTAGTCTATGCTTGCAAGGTATGTAGGCATAGCTGGTGCATACTTAATATGTGTGTGTGTACTAACAATATTAGTTCTCACATATAATGTAAAATTCTAGTATATGCTCTCATATAAACATGCAATCAATAGTAACCGCAATGTCTAACAAGCTCGCCAACATGTTCACAAAAATAAAATCCAAACTGCACAACATACCAAGATCATCACACATGACTACAACAAGAGATTTCACACACATGAATAAAACAAGAGATTTAACACACACAAGTAATCAAGCTGTCATAACTACCACCAATATAACTCTTAGAACCATCATTCCTCCCTAACCTACTTCTATCTTTCACATCATATCCTAACCCCAAATAGAACCCTATTAATGCCTAAATTTCGTACACATGCGACACTTTGGATAATCTTGTAATAAAGCGTCATCAACATATAGCATGCAACCCAACAAAGATATCCTCATCAGATCCAAAAAGCAGCACGAGTCCAAAAATGCCAAAAACAATCGGAAAAAGGTATAGCACAATAATACACATAATAGCCTATGCTACAACCCATATTATTAGTTATGTGCCCACACTAGCCTAGCGCGTATTTTCCTTCGAAATCCACATGACTGTAAAAAACAGAAGGACGACAACCACTTGTAGTGCATTGAAGGCTCATCAAAGCTCCATCACCTCCAAGAATTCGAATTTGGCTCCTCATGTACTTGGGATCATTGAATGCCACCCCTTTGTGTACTTTGGATCTAGATTATGGAGTTAATGAGTCCACATTTGGATCTAGTTGTTTCTTGGCCACCTCTTGGCCTAAAAAGGAAGCCATGGGCATGCATCTAAAGAGAGAAAAAGTAGAGAAAGGTTATGTTGTTGGAATTGTGTTTGAACTTCTTCTAACTCTTCCCATACCTACTAGTATTTATCAAGCTCACTGGCCACCTTCCTCCAAGGGGAAAGTGTTTATCCCATTTGTTCTTTCAAGTTATTTAGCATTTAGTATGGACAAAAAGGACCTCCCTATGGGAGACTCTGGGCTTCCCCTGAATTCCACACCTCCTAGGTGACACTACATGTAACAAACTTGACCATTGGGCAATCTAAATTGGTTCTAGCATTTGCTTCTTGTTGTGGTTTGCATATTCTCACTCCCTTTGCTTTGTTTAAAGTTATTTTCAAGTTATTGTTTTATTTTGTTTTGTTTTGCCCTCAAGAGCTTGCAGGATCAATTTGGAGTCAATCACATTTGCTTTTAGTACTACAATATTGTGCCTTGTTGAAGAGCTCAAAGGATTTCACCCAATGTGGGAAGGGATGCACACCTTTGTGCAAATTTTCCCACAACAACATTTATGGCAACTCCACTTCATTTTTGTTCATTTCTATTTAACTAGGTTGTTTTTTTCTAAATAGCTAATTTTGGGCTCTCATCTTGTGCAGGTGAACAGGTCCATACGCTTCATTCCTGGAATTCGTCCTCCTTTGGGTCGTGTTTGTTGTTTACATAGTAACGCGGATCCCGGTTCCCTGAGTGCGCTACCCAAATGGTATTTTCTTTGATAGTCACGCTACTGCACATAATTTCCTCCTTAATTTATGCACGGAAATATGCTCCCCTCTAGCACAACTTTTTTGTGTTGTAACCACGCTACTAGCGCATCTGTATTGGGGAAACACGTGCTACTAGTGCAATTGTATCGGAAAAAACCGCGCTACTATCCTTTACTTTGCTTTTTATTAGTTTTGGATACAATCTTACAGTCCCAATGGCTACTCACTAAGGAACCATAATTAAATTAACTTGCAATAGTTAGTTTTTCTTTAGTAATTATCCCACTTAGCCCAAAATTAAGAAGTAAAGAGGGTCTCTCTTAAAATTTACTTAGGTAAGTGACTTTGGAGATTTCAACCGAACCCCTAGTTATCACTAGTATTCAAGACTTCATGCTTCTCATTTGTTTATTTCACATGTTTTAGGCAAAGTAGTGTAAATCCACTTCTGCACACAAGTAAGGACCTAAAGACTCTAATCTCTGGAATTATGTTCTTCACCGCGCATTCCACGTGATCTTGGTGAATCCCCACACTTTTCAATTGAGAAACATTAAGTGGATTTATAAATTGTGATTTAGTGCATTCCACGTGATCTTGGTGAATCCCCACACTTTTCAATTGAGAAACATTAAGTGGATTTATAAATTGTGATTTAGTGATTTCATTGAGAAACATTAAGTGGATGTTAGTGGTTTAATGCTAAAAACTTTTAGCATTTATACAATCAATCACAATCGGTGTAGTTAAGGATTTATACAACACATGATGAGCATACACAAGAAGGATTTATACATTTTGACTGTCCAATTCTTGTTTGATATTCAAACTTTCAAAAGGATGTACGTACAACACATAAGCAAAACACTCAGACACGAAACACAGAATTTATACAATGGTAGATACGCTAGTAAGTGAGGTTGACAGTGAACTTGAGCACAGTTGCTTCAGCGCTGTTGGAAACAGTCTCAATGAGGGCGTGGCCTTTCGCGTCTTGGAACTTACCACTTCCTCCAACTACTGCGATCTCCCGCTGAGGCAAAGCAGTATTGTCTTCTCCAGATAACTCGATGCTGCCGCCCTCGTATTCGGATCCTTCCTCGAATTTGGCAGTGAAAGTCATGAGAAGGGTCTTGGGGTCTTTAGCAGAGGGCATGTAATATCCCTCCCCTTTCCCCACCAGAGCCGAAGACTCATCGGGTCCTTCCGTCAAGATGTCCTCAATCACTATAACCCCATTACCACTTGTGCCCAAACCCAGACCCTGACCGCCCTGCTGGTTCAATGGGAGTGGGACTGCACCGGATGCCCCGGCTCCAGGGAAAGGCGAATTAGGCTGCAATGGGTTAAGTAAATTAGGAGAATTGATTAAAGGGATACCCTGTTGGGAGGTCAAAGGAAAAACGTTCTGGCCATTAATATTATTATTAATGCCGAATCCATTGAGAAGGGGATTGGTGGAAGCAGATTGTACAAAGCCGTTTGGAAAGGTTAAAGGGAAAACTGGTCCGTTCTGAAAGGTATTAAGCAAGCCAGCACTAGTAGCTGTAGGAATGTTGGGGCCGAGTCCATTAACAAAAGAAGGATTGCTAGCTGAAACAAATCCGTTTGGATTAACGGATGTAGCAGGAAACTGGCCATTGAGTAGAGAACTCTGGGGAATCGCACCGCTTGGAAAGGTTAGTGGGAGAGGGCCGCCATTTTGGAAGGGAAGATTAAGTAGGCCTCCTGCAGTAGTGGTAGGTGTGAATCCATTGGGATTAAGCAAGCTGCTGCCGCCTCCTGAGATGGAGAGGGGCTTAGCAGTGGGATTGGGTCCTCCAACTACATCATGCATGAAGAAGGTCACGGTCGTTGTTGCAGGCTCAGGCTCAGGCTCTGGCGCAGGCACAAACGGAGGAACTGCGGGAGCAGCAGCAGCATCACCATTATTAACATCTGTATCTTCCAACTTCATTTTTCTGGTTGCAGCAGCAGCATTAGCGTTGCAGCTCATCCCCACAAAGAGTACCACTGCTATAAGGAGAAGGAGTGCATGCGTATTATTCCTGGATTTAGAAATAATGCACTCCATTCTCTAAATTCAAAACTGATAACAAGTAGTCAAGTAATGAGATGAGACGATATGTAATTGATATATTGTAGTATGATCAGATGATATGAATGGAGGTGAGTTTCTCTGTATATATATAGATGAATATATACAGCTGAAGACGCGCGCAAATGCACCAAGCCAAATATTAAAAGCTTGCTACATATCGATGTAGTGGGTATTGATTAATTGGGTATAAAACAAGTTTAGCCCATCGTCATACATGGTGCATTGCAGTGGGTGAGTAAGAAGAAGATGATGCAATATAATTAATGATCCAGCTACAGATTTTCATGATTATAGTGAGTATCAGTATGTCCAAACAATCCAACTGCTAATTTGACGATAGTTGAGGGATTTGTTGAACGACTGGTACGCAATATAACTTAAACTAATTTCACTGAAACTTTTGGAAGTGAATGTGAATGGCATTCCACGTTGTATGAATTCGGCGATATTATTAAGCCGGCTTGATCTCATCTTACCGTCGATGGCGTGCGTGCGTTTCATATAAAATGGTTCAAAGCTACTTACCATTAATTCTGCGCGCGACTACAAATTAAATTTGATGATGACGTGAACGTGAGCAGGTGATAGTACGACTTCCATTGCTGTCGTGAACCTGAGGTGATAGTACGACTTCCATTGCTGTCGTGAACCTGAGCAGGTTGGGCTTGTAAGTAAAACACATAGTGATATG
This sequence comes from Larix kaempferi, assembly GCA_027924585.1. Lineage (NCBI taxonomy): Eukaryota > Viridiplantae > Streptophyta > Pinopsida > Pinales > Pinaceae > Larix > Larix kaempferi. The sequence goes on along the minus strand of BSBM01000155.1, from coordinate 25,908,897 downwards.
TTGTGTGGGATTAGTTGAGTTTTTGGTTTGTATTGAGTTGTTTTGAATGTATTCCGTGGACTAATCTCAGTACCATGTAAATATTGATTTGATAGTGATATGTTATGTCATCGGTTAATGTCAATGGTTTGCCCAGAATAATTCTAAAAGTTGGTTTTTTGGTTTCTCTATTTTCTCATGACATACGCAATTACATCAATTGGTATCAGAGTATTAAAGCTCTTGGGGATGGGGTTTTGGGGAGTTTAAAATGCCAACTCTCTTACTATTGTGAGGCTTGCTCCATATTTATGCATTGTGAATACTTCTCGTCGATAGATCTCCTTAATGCACTTTACCATTCGACGTGACACTCAACTACGCCATAGTGTGACGCCTCCTCGTTGGTAGATCAATGTGGTTTTATTGGTCATTGTATTTTGATATACACTTTTATTCTGAGCCCGGAGATTGGTTTTATTGAATCATTGCATCTTTGCATTTAGAAGGTCTCCAAACCCTTCACTCAGTTGGACATGGTTTTGGGAATCTTTACATTATTGATTCTATTTGCCAAGAAATTATCAATCTTTGTGCTTTCAGTGGCTTCATCTTTGTTAGTTTTCATGTCACTTCATTCAATTCTTTATTGCCCAGTTCAGTAATCTACATGTACAATTATCTATCACTAATCCTAAAACAATTCATAATATCCAGTTTATTAGTGGCCTTTTTTCCTATCTCTCCACAAAAGGTCGAAATGTTTGAGAATTTTCCATATCTCTGGTAACATAGTGCAACTTGAGAAGTTCCCTTCTTTTCCTTCCAAATCACCCTAATCACCTCATCCTATCCACTTACCTACTTTAACTCCCACTTCCTTAGCATCCCCTACCTTTCCTTACATATATCATCCTCTCGCAAGCAACACAGTGCTCCTTCCATAAATCAAATACCCATGTCTCAAAAGGGAACTACATTTTACAATGTGAGGCCTCCCAAAAATATTTATTCTCTAAAGAGATGGTCACCCCTCCTTCATTGTATGATCCCCCTCATCTCCTGGAAGTTAGTGAGGTATTTAACTCCACCACCCCTACTAAAATATTGGTCCTCATGGTTCACCATATAACACAACAAATCATGAAGCATTGTTTAACCACAATAGCCAAATTATAGTTCATATTTAGCCAAATTCTAGTTCATATTTATCATCTCATCCTAGATAATGCTAGTCACAAGAATTTGATATTTGCCTATGTTGTCTCAAAGTCAAAGCTACCAACCATTCTTAATCATGTCTCGTACCATTTAGGGTGGGTCGCCAATGATAACCACTCTTTGGTTAATCGTTGACTCCTAGTAACATTTTCTATTTCTTGCTTTTTTGACACAATTGAGTGTGATGTCACTCCCTTGGATTGTGTTGCACTCATTCGAGGATTCCCCTATCAACATGATTACCAAACCAATGATGCTAGCTTAAATCAATACACTTTACACTATGATGGATGAAAACCTTCAATTTTAAAGCTATTGTAGAGATAATACCACAACTTTGCATTGGACATGTGACACTCAAGTAGGTGTCTTACTAATGGCTCCTCCATTTGTGTGTAGTGTGCCCTCTCAAGTTGGGCATTGATCCCTAGTAGATACCAACCTCACTACAATACATAGTGGAAGAATACCGAGGTGTGTTTGAAGACCCTGAAGGTTTACCAATGCAATAAATTAGTAATCCTTTTATAGACCTTGTCCCTAATGGATCATTTCCCGTGATCATTGCATAATGCTTCTATGACATGTTATCTCATACCAAAAGTGTGGAACTTGAAAAATAGCTGACATAACTTCTTGATGTTGATCGGATTCAACCTATATCCTCACTTTGTGACTCTCTAACCTTGGTCATTGTAAAAAATGGAGCATAATGAATGGAGGCTCATCTAATGATTAGGTCCCTAATAAAATCATGGTGAAGAATCAATATCCCCTTCCTCAAATTGAGGATATGTTGGATCATCTCATTGTTGGAACCAAAGGCTATGTAGGTTTGTCACACCTCTGGACCTTCTTGAGACATATAGTCGACTAGCAGAGCAGTTGATTGGAGGCTCTACTAAGTGGTCGATTGATCAGTCAACTAAATGGTTGATGAGGTATTAGCTGGCTTGACTAAAGCAATCAACTAATCAACGGGATGTTGCATATTTCCTAGAAACAATTATAATCAATAACCCTTATATGTGGACTAGATCCCCCTCACTTAAAGGTAGTTTATTAGATCTAGTGACTATAAAAGAATGACCCTATGGGTTGTATTGATATGACGAATTTTGTAGACATATGATGATGATCTCTTATGAGATAATGCATTGTGATGTTCTTATCATAATGCATTGTTCTTAAGTGATGTAAATGGTGTCTTTAGACACCACCTCTCTTCTTGGAATATTTATCCCTTTTGCTATTTTCTTTTTCTTTCCAGTTGTTCAAAGGGGTGTCCCAACATGGTATTAGAGCTATTTTTTTTACCTACCCCATTGTCTATGAATCATGTTGAGTTGGATCTAGAGTTGATTGACTTCAGGCTGAAGATTTGTTGATAGGTACCTTTGAACTTGGATCATATCTAGTTGAGATCGAAAGGATGGCTTCCAATATAGAACTTGTTATTCTAAATGACCATAACTATGTAATGCGGACTCTAGATATGGAAACGTTATTGAAGATCAAGGGACTATGGCTGTATACTAAGATCACTATTTCAGATCTGACTTATGACCAAGCTAAGTTTGTCATCGACAGAAATAAGGATAAGGTTGTTGGGGTCATTATGACCTACATTTCAAGGGAGATTATCTTTCATACAAGTGGTATCAACTGTCCTCATGATTTCTAGAATAATTTGAAGTCGTTGTTCGACAAGGTGTTGATGCCTAGAAAATCTCTACACCAACAGTAGGGAGTCTCCCGATAAGCAATCCAATTAGATCGCTCATCGTTTGGTGTGGGGAATCCGTCCGGTTAATGGTCCGGCTACCGTATGTGTGATTATTAAATTTCTTTACCGGTTGCGGCCCAGTTCACCGTTTATGTAATTTTATCTTTAATTATGAGATGCAAGTGCCCTAATTACATGCAATGGAATTGACAGGAAGGAGCCTCACAAGTGATTCATAGGTTATTACCTCCCACCTTATCACTCCTACCAGATCAATTCATTTATTTCTAACCTAAATTAACTATCCTATCCTATCCCTGCAGGGAGCAAATTTGAATTAAGAGTAATATACTAGAAATGTAAATACAAGTCTAACATATAGTTGTTTCAACACAACATTCACATTTACAACAGAAAGAATACCAAAGATAGCTTTGATATAATTACAACAATTATTACTCATTTACACATTAAAAATTGCACAAAAAGTAAAATCATTCATCACCATGAAGTAATTCAAGAAAGTTAGAACGATCTCACAGTATGAGTTGTGAATGCAAGAAGAAGTAGTTCCACATTAACATTCCACACATTCCAGGCAAAAATCTCTGCGCATGCTTTTCCCGGGCAACAGATCCTTCTTATTTAGCATAAAATTAGTTCTCTTACAAAATGGTCCAGCTCTATTGTGCTAGCAAAAGTCCTTATATCTGTATTCTTCTCCTCTATTTATCTTACAACAGAATTTGTCCTCTAGTGACTCTTCATTTACCCTAACCCTAGGAATTCCCAAAATTTTGTCTTCTAATGCTTACATTAGAAAATACAAAAAGATATTTACAATTTAGAATTATGTGAGCCCGGCTAAACTAGAGAAATATTTTCCCCACGCATCAGCCTCTTCAAATATGACATTAAGTCTTATAGGCTCCAATACTTGTAAAGAAACTTCATGATATGAAAGCTGAGTCTCAATGTGCACTATCCCTTCTTCTGCGGCCTTGCAACTATCTTCCAGGAAATATGCATGTATGGATGCTTGCCCTACAAAGTGGTGAATGTCTTCTTCTGTAAGGGCGTCCAACTTTCTGATGTATTCTAATTCCCCTTGCAACCCGCTCTGCAGTTCCGTTATGCGTAGATCTTTTGCAGGAAGTTCGTTCATTTATGGAAGTGGAGAGAGGTGACACTTTTCATGAACTTGCTGGATTTTCTCATAAAAATCCTGACATTTCTGAATAGTCTTTAGAATCTCATTATTTAGTTTTCTAGCAGCCTTCCTGCAAAATTCCAGAAGCTCCATTTCTGACTTTAAGCTTGTTGTTGTCTTTGGAAGCAAATGGTCAGGGTATTCAGAATTGGTTTCTCTCCAAACCATTTGGCTCATGATCGTTTCTGCAACATCATACAGCTTCTTCCTGAATGCTAGCGACTCTGTAGCTATCTCATTCATCCTTGCCATCGCCAACTTCATCTTGAATATTTTATTTGTGAGAAACTCTTGGGAATGGTATATTCGTTCTTGAATCTTGCAGGCTTGATCGCAAAATGGAGTTATGTCTATCTTCCTCTTATCTTCCAGCTCCAGTTGCTCCACCAAAGATTCATTTTCCTTAACCAACTCCTGCATCTGAGCTTTCAGCTCTTCAACTTGTTGGTTCACGGTTGACTCTCCTGATTCTAGCTGAGTGATCTGAGCTTCAAAGACGCTCCTCTCTCCTTCCATAATCATTAAATGCACAGTTAATGCATCCTTTTCTATTTCCAAATTTGGGTATTCCTCCACTATCCTTTCCTTCTTGGATAGAATGGCGTCATGTTTCCTTATCAGTTCTATTCCTTCTCCTCGTATTTTCACCAAATTATCTTTCAACTTGAGCATTTTCTCTTTATTTCTCTCCACGTCCCTCATCAACTTGTCAACACTGTCTTCACTTGCTTGCGCAATAGCTACATTGACATATGCCATGAGCTTAGGGTCCCTATGGGTACCCTCTAATATTGTGCTTTCCTGAATAGTAACAACATCGGCGTGGGCTGGTAATTTCAGTCTCTTTTCCGACCTCTTCATGATAGTCTTTCTTTTTGAATCAGAAAATATTATGTCTAATATGGCTACCGTATGCTGCTTCGATGGGGTGAACGGGGTGAGGACGAGTTCATGGAATGGAATGTGGCCTCCGGTGATCATCGCATCAGACACCTTGTTAAATTTTCTTTATTTACTTCAATCTGATCTAGGATTTTAACTGAGAGAACAACATGTACAGCATATCTACCGCATATCAATCATGGAGACAATAATGCAAGCACACAAGAGACACAAATATTTACTTGGGGAAAACCATAAAGGTGAAAAACCCCAATAACTTCCTTAGAGATAGATAGAGCAATGATACAACCAACCATGAGAGATAGACATAACCTAGCAGCAGATCCTCCTCCTCCATAAGTGTGCCACTCCTCCTTGAGTGCATGTGTGAGAAGTGAGTGTGTAAATAGAGTGCCTCCCGCACTCTATTTATACTTGACTTGAGTTGCCTTTTTACCTAACTCATGTAGGCTCGAACTTAACCACATAACATAATGATGACTGGGCCGACCCCCAATAGGGTGGTCTAATAACCCTTTGACCCACATGGCCGACCCCCAATAGGGTGGTCTAATAACCCTTCGACCCACATGACTTATACAGGGCCGACCCCAACAAGGTGGTCTAATAACCCATCAAGTATAAGTTACGACACTTACAATATAAATGACGACACTTCCGTATAGAGGAATAATACCATCTCTATAGGAATACAATATACATATATGTGAAATACATTCTGAAGTTACATATACATCAACACTCCCTCTTAACTAGGAAGGTATTTCTTAGCACAGTTCTTCTAGCACAAGTCATCTTCTCTGGATCATCGTCACTGGATAATCGTCATCGAGTCATCATCATCGTCACTGCTGCTACTATCTCAATCAATCTCTGAAACTACTCGTCATAGGAAGTTCTACAGAGCCAGTCCTTTTTCATACTGGATGTAGGCCCACCACCGGCAGGTCTTTGTCATCACTGGCCATACTGTGGAATCCTCAGGACTTATTACATGCGTCACAAAACCTCGAAAGAGCATCCCAGGATGTTACGGGTACACAACTCCGACCTGTAGGATCTCCCAGGGCGCTATTACATGTGACCCACCACAAAACCTTGAAAGAGCATCTCAGGATGTTACGGGTACACAACTCCGACCTGAAATCTCCCAGGGCACAAATTACATGTGGTCCACCACAAAACCTAGCAAGAGCATCTCAGGATGTTACGGGTACACAACTCCGACCTGAAATCTCCCTGGGCACAAATTACATGTGGTCATGGCAAAACCTCGCAAGAGCATCTCAGGATGTTACGGGTACACAACTCCAACCTGAAATCTCCCAGGGCCCAAATTACATGCCATAGGACAAAACCTCGCAAGAGCATCTCAGGATGTTACGGGTACACAACTCCGACCTGAGATCTCCCAGGGCGCTATTACATGTCCTCCCAGAGCAATGTCTCGAAAGAGCATCCCAGGCTGTTACAGGTACACAACTCCGACCTATAGGATCTCCCAGACATGCTCATCTGCACAACCTGATCCACGGCCACAGAGTATCAACCTGATACTCACCATACATCATCCTGATGTACTCATGATCGTCCTGATCATCATCACTGCAACGTCCTGCTGCATGTCATCTGGAGCAACATCCTGAAGCTCATCATCCATGATCATCCTGATCATCACTGCAACATCCTGCTACATGTCATCTGGAGCAACATCCTGAAGCTCATCAATGCATCCACCTGATGCATACCAAGTATCTACCTGATACATATCATCATACATGATCCACCTGATCATCAATGCATCCACCTGATGCATACCAAGTATCTACCTGATACATGATACATATCACCATACATGATCCACCTGATCATACAATGTATCCACCTGATACATATACAGATACATGGTCCAAGCATCCAACATGATGCACATACATACATAAATGATCCACCTGATCATATCCAGCATCCAACATGATGCATACATACATAAATGATCCAACTGATCATATCCAGCATCCAACATGATGCGTACATACATACATAAAAATGATCCAACTGATCATATCCAGCATCCAACATGATGCGTACATACATACATAAAAATGATCCACCTGATCATATCCAGCATCATACATAAATGATCCAACTGATCATATCCAGCATCCAACATGATGCGTACATACATACATAAAAATGATCCAACTGATCATATCCAGCAGAAAACAGAACATCATCCTGATGTCCATTATCCAGCGCTTACATCCACATCCATGTGAAGGATCCTCCTTCCAACATGCTTGGAATGGCTTCAGCAAATGTGTCCATCACTTCTTCCTCGAAGTGTCCTCGATCTGAAGAACGCCAAGCCTCTCTCTGAAGTACTCGAACTTCACTCTGGCTAGTGGCTTCGTCAGCACATCTGCAATCTGCTTGTCTGTCGCAACATACAGAAGCTTCACAGCTCCTCTCTGCACCATATCCCTGATATAGTGATATTTGATCTCTATGTGTTTCGACCTGTCATGAAACACTGGGTTCTCGGACAACTTCACACAACTCTGGTTATCACAGAAGATACCAGTAGCCTCCAACGGGAGATCAAATAACTCATACAGTAGCTTCCATAGCCATACTGCCTCACAACTAACTGAGCAGGCTGCAACATACTCTGCCTCGGCTATACTCAGTGCTACGCAGGACTGCTTCCTGCTAAACCAAGAGATCACACCTGATCCCATACTGAAGCAACACCCAGATGTGCTCTTCCTATCTGCAGCACTGCCAGCCCAATTTGAATCAACATAACCCTGCAGGTTAAACTTTTGATTCGCCTCATACCTGAGCCCATAATCCACTGTACCCTTCAGGTACCTCAGAACATGCTTTACAGCAACCAGGTGAACACTCCTCAGATCCGTCAGGAACTGGCTCAATGTGTTCACAGCAAAGCAAATGTTTGGTCTCGTGTTCGTCAGGTACATCAAGGACCCAATCATCTGACGATACATAGAGACATCAACTGGCTCAGATGAAGCATCACATAGAAGCTTCAGATTTGATGCCATAGGTGTGGCCATATCCTTGCAATCCATCATCCTGAACCTCTTCAGGATCTCTTACTGCATACTTCCCTTGTCCAAGGAAGATTCCATCTACACTCTTCCACACCTCCATGCCAAAAACAAATAGTGCATCATCCCCAAGTTCTTCATTTCGAACTCAGCAACAAGCTTCCGCTGTGTGTCGGCAATCAATCTATCTTCACCTGTAACAAACAGGTTATCCGCATACTAAAACAGTATCACTGGATTGCTTTCCTCAACCTTGTAGAAAAGGTTGGAATCCGCTTTATTCTTGGTAAAGCCCAAACTAGATAGAAAGCTGTCTATCCTACCATACCAAGTTCTGCACACATATATGACTGCACCATGTTGTCTTGAAATCCATCTGATGCATCTTCTATTTCATCACTTTCATATTTCTCTATGCTGCCATCTGCAACATGCTTTATCTGATAGATCCATTTGGAAGTCATAACAAACTTCCCTTCACGTCTTGGGACTACATCCCAAACATCATTCTTCATGATCGATGGATCATGGCATTTCATTTCTTCATCCCAGATCCTGGGAACTTCAATATCTTCAATAGATATCTTTGTTGCTGGAACAAATGTTGTAGTTCTTCTTTTGTAGGAGATGGCATACGATCTTTCCTACACAACAAGTTAAATTGCATGATTAGAAAACATCTCATAGTTTTCAGAACAAATTCTTACACATAAAGAAATATGTCATACAGTCATGCAATTATCTTTGCCAATGCTTCAATACAACATTTATCCATATCCCGTAACTTTCTAGATGCCTTCCAATCTCGACCAGAACATTGTTAAGAGTGTGCACAACTCCCAACATGTCAGCAAAGAGGTTTCATTCTAGATAAGTAGAAATGGAATGTTGTACAGTGCCATAGGCCACTTACCCATGTATATTAGTAGTATACTGTTCATCAATGCAACTATTCTAATATGCACAATACATATCCTAAGTCTAGGAATCATGAGCATATACATCATTCAACAATTTTATTTAAACAAACAAATATGCAAGAAATGATGATTAAAATACTTATCTTTCTTTGTTCGTTGGGTGGACTCCCTCTAAGTCTTTGCTTCCTTGCAGGAGCTGTTGGAGTCCTAATCTTAAGTAGCTTCTTCTACACTTTTCTGTTGTGGAATGTAGAAAGATGGTCAACTCCCTCTGAATATCTGCATCCTTGCAGAAACTACTGAAGTGTGCTCTTTTTCTTTCTTGCAGGAACAACTGGAGTGTGCTCCTTTGCTTTCTTGCAGGAACAACTGGAGTGTGCTCATTTGCTTTCTTGCAGGAGCAACTGGAGTGTGCTCCCTCTTGATCTTTGCTTCCTGAATTACCTGTTCTTGAATCTCATATTCATCCTTGGTCCCTATGCATGTTTATTAGTATCATGAATGTGTTATCCTTGTGATCTCATATAAAATCATACATTCATTAGTATACTATTAAAACACAATAATCTCAAGCATGTATAGTCATGATCATTTCAAACAGAAATAATAAGCATTAGCATTCAAGGATTCTTATGTTTAGTCAAATCATAAGAAACATAACATGTCTAAACCTGTAATTACTCAAACGTATGACTCTTCAGGTTAGTTGAATCATCAATCAAGATAAGAGATATAAAATGCATAAAACCTATGATTATTCAAACCTATACCATCATGATTCTTCTGGTTAGTCATATCATCAATTATGGTAAGAAACATAATATGCATACAACCATGATTATTCAAACCTATGACTCTTCAGGAATAATCATTATCAACAACAGTATAAGATCCTAACACAAGGTAGGATTCTAGCTTGATATAGGAAAAACATACCTGGATTAGCATGCTAGCTAGTTATGTCTAATATACCCGCATAATGTCTTCTTGTTCTTCTTCAATGACTTGTGCTAGTAACCTGTATATCTCATAGGTTAACCATTATAAAACCAAGTTATACATACCTCATAAATGGATCTTCTATGAGATCCATGACAATGGATGAATCTTTGTCCTCATGTTATCATGACCATATGTTCTTGGACCAGAACATGATTTGTCTTTCTTGGTGTACCTTTCATGTTAGTAGACAACATAAACCTCATACAACACCATAATGCATTAGTACAATCATAAGTGTCAATACCCTAATCAATGAATATTTTCTATCGTGCATTCATAGTTTTATTAAGGTGATATGACAAGACTAAAATCAAGATTGTACTAACCGTAGTAACATGAAGACAAACATACCATAAACTTAATCATGAACAAATCTCAAAACATACCTCGATGAGTCATACTCGTCGAGATCACTTGTAATCTTCTTATGTAAGGCATTAGCCTCATCTCCCTCTGAAACAAGAACTTCTTCACTTATGCAAGTGACCAATCCATCTTCTTCTAGGATTAATCCAATCCACTTGATTTACAAGAACTAGGACTGGAGCTAGATATGGGTTTGTCAGAGAAACCCCAAAAATTCAAACTTTGACTTTCAAACTTCTGAAAGGATAGAAACATGCGCCTTGATGAGCTGATCAAGCTGGTATATTCAGAATTTGAAAACTGCAAAGTTTCACTCCTCAAGTTTTCCTTTGAGACTTCTGGATTCACTGGACATGACCCTGAACTGGGGTTTGATGAATCCCACTCTTTTTCCCCATCAAAAGGTTTGATCCAAAGCTCTAAGCTTCTATTTTTCTGAGGAGCTTCCAGCCGTGGTCACAGATTTCAAAAATTCCCATTTTTACAGAAGCCCTAATTTTCCACTTTTCTGATCAAAGTCCTGAACTAGGGTTTGATCAAGCCCGGCCTTCTTCCCAACCAAAAATTTTGATCTTGGTCTCTAAATTTCTATTTTGATGAGTAGCATCCAGCCGTGGTCTCCGATTACAAAAATTCCAACTTTCTTCAAAGCCCTAAATTCCGGAAGCCATGAATGAAGGTACTCAAAAATAATTCTATTTTGACAGAAATATGTACCTGATTGTTTCTGGTGTAACTCTGAACTTTTTGATCGACAAGGTCTGAAAAAGTTTTTTGAGATAGCCTGACCTGTTATATTTCCATCCTGACAGGTCTGACCTCAAATGGATTCTCTGAGAGAGAGTTATTCCAAATGTCGCAACGTGACCTGTTTTGGGATAAAACAGAAGAGCGAACTTGCACAGCGTGCCACGTGTCACTGTTTCAACTTCGGCCTCTGAAACTATTTACTGAGATAGCTCTTCCTGTTATCTTTCCATCCTGACAGGTCTGACCTCAATTGGATTCTCTGAGAGAGAGTTATGCCAAGTGTTGCAACGTGACCTGTTTATGGGATAATACAGGAGACGAACTTGTACGGCGTGCCACGTGTCACTGGTTCACCTTCGGCCTCTGAAAAAGTTTTCTGAGATATTATAGTTTGTGTACTACCTGTCACTTTTTATGAAATTTCATTTGGAGCTTCCTAGCCCAAGTTATGACCTTTTTCCCAAGGTCACCTGATTTTAACTCAGATCTGGAAGAGGCAGAAACCCTATATTGCACAGATCATAAATCACAAAGTAAAACGAATTAGAGGTTTTCCTTTGGACACAAGGTACCTGGAGATTTAATCTTCGTCCTGTAACAATTTCAGATCCGAAAACTTCTCCAAAACAGATTTATAGTGAAAGTGCTACGATGACTGGTGTTTGCTATATCAAGCCCTAGCATCGTAAGTGCAACAAGTGTCATACATGCCATATCATGCCTTCTTTCAGGCTAGCTCTGATACCATGTTAAATTTTCTGAATTTACTTCAATATGATCTAGGATCTTAACTGAGAGAACAACATGTACAACATATCTACAGCATATCAATCATGGAGACAATAATGCAAGCACACAAGAGACACAAAGATTTACTTGGGGAAAACCATAAAGGTGAAAAACCCCAATAACTTCCTCAGAGATAGATAGAGCAATGATACAACCAACCATGAGAGATAGACATAACCTAGCAGCAGATCCTCCTCCTCCATAAGTGCGCCACTCCTCCTTGAGTGCATGTGTGAGAAGTGAGTGTGTAAATAGAGTGCCTCCCACACTCTATTTATACTTGACTTGACTTGCCTTTTTACCTAACTCATGTAGGCTCGAACTTAACCACATAACATAATGCTGACTGGGCCGACCCCCAATAGGGTGGTCTAATAACCCTTTGACCCACATGGACGACCCCCAATAGGGTGGTCTAATAACCCTTCAACCCACATGACTTATACAGGGCCGACCCCAACAAGGTGGTATAATAACCCATCAAGTATAAGTTACGACACTTACAATATAAATGACGACACTTTCGTATAGAGGAATAATACCATCTCTAGAAAAAGTGCTAGACTGCCTACCTGTCACTGGTAGAGTGGCTAGGCTAGTGAGTAAGCCTGGCGGTGAGCTACTTGGCGTCCTGTGACCGGCGGTGGCTTAATAGGCTCCAACGACATTTCTTTCGCTTTTGCAAACAAAATGAAACAAATCTCATTTTTATATATATAAACAAATAAAAACCCTTGTAATAAATGCTAACGGGGTTGGTTGGTGGGCCAGTTAATGATTCCCCGTTGGCGCCAAAACCAAAACAAACTCTCGTCGACCGTTTTGGAGAACTTTCCTTAGTTGTTGTGAAACAGTCGATGATAACTCTCTCAAATTCTCCGAACCCCTCAGTAAAATCTTCCCAAGGGAAGCAAAAAAGGTTGGCGAAAAGTTCTCCGGTCGGAGTGAAACGGTCCACGCTAATTCGCCAAGCCACGGCGAAATGGTCAGCGAAAATCTTCCTAACCACGGTGAAACAGTCGACAACTTTTGCCCAAACCATGATGACTTCTCCTGGCGAAAAAAAAAATCTTTGGTCAGAGTTAAATGGTCAGGGCATTCTGGCCAGATAACAGCAAAACGGTCGGTGCTTTGCTCAAAAGGGAGCGAAACGTTGGCGAGAAGATGTCTAAAAGGTCGTGACAAAGCCCGAGGCAGACCCGTCAAAACGCAGCGAAAGGTCAGCGTAAACTCACCAAAAGACTCTGAAATGTCAACGTAGTTTGTTCAAATCGCTGCAAACTAGTCGACGTGAACTCATAAAAAAGATGCGACTATTTCGGCGAAAAACTTGAGTTGTACTCAAGCTGCAAAACACTTGTTCTTCAAATTTTTTCAAGGAAAAACTAAGTGTCAAAAGGGGAAAACTCCTAAGGAGGAAAAAATCTAAAAAAATAAAGGAGGGGCCCTAAAATTTTTTTGAAAATTTTGGGGATCTGGTTGCAGCAGAAACACAAGGCTAATGAAATTCAAGTGATGCAAATAGAGAAAGAGTTGTTCTCTTTAGAACCCCATTCCTTTCAAAGGATTGAGGATTATTTGGCTTGCATCAAAGAACTATAATTGAAATTGGGAGAATGTGGGAAAAAATTTCCAAAAAAGGATGGACAACTTATTGAACTCATCTTGATGAATCTAAGGACACCTTATGATGTATTACGCACCTCATTTTGCATCAATTGGATGTCATGTAGGGAAGACAGTAAGGAGTCTTTTCCTTTGATACCTTATGTGACTTATTGATGAAGGATAAACAAAAACTGCTTGATGAAGGGAAGCTTGGTAGTAGACATCAAGCTCACTTACTCAAAGGAAATAACAAGCAAAATTACAAAGAATGAGGTTGACATGACACCCTAGATAAATGACAAGAGTGTATCCAACAACCTACTAAAGGAAATATTGATGAGTCAGCATCAACCAAGAAGAATCGAAACAAGAAAACTTGTCACTACTGTAGAAACGTAGGACATGTGGAGAAAACGTGCAGGAAAAAGACAAAGGATTTGGAAGAAAAGGTCAAGCATCTCAAATAAGATGTGTCGATTGGTCCCTTGACCAACTGACCTATAGAAAATTCACCTTTTATGTTATCACTTCTTAGGAATTAAATTCTCACACAACTTAGAAAAAGTGGATAGTCAATTCTAGTTGCACTCATCATATGGCTATGCATGCTTCTATGTTCTCTTCCTTAAGTGGAGCCCCAGAAAAATAAAAATAAAAAATAAAATAAAAAATAAATTAAATAAAATTAAATAAAATTTAAAATTTAAAATTAAAAAATTTAAAATTTAAAATAAATAAAAATTTAAAATTTAAAAATTAAAAAAAAAAAATAAAAAAAAAAATAAATAAATATATATATATATATATATATATATATAATGACATAGCTGATGATTATGCTCTCATGGTCGCTAGAATCAGGGATGTTGAATGTTGAGATGGTCAAATCTACAATGTCTATCATGTTCCTAGCTTGAGCGCAAACTTATCGTTGATTGCTCAACTTCAGTACACAAACTGATAAGGTTGTTGAGTTTTGGTCAAATTGTTTTAATCTAAAGGATACGAGGAATGGGGAGGCATCTATTGCTTCAGGATATTTAGATCCCAAAGACAGACTATACAAGTTCTATGACTTTCCCAGGAATGATTTCCCACCGACTAGACCAACTTCACTTATTGGTCAGACCAACGACATAAGTCGAATTTGGCATGAATGACTTGGACATTTGAACTTTTGAAGTTTGAAGATGATGGTAACAAAGAATATGGTTGTTGGTATCCCAAAAACTATTCCACCTGATGGAGCTTGTAAAGGATGTGTACTTGGAAAGCATCATTAAGCACTCTTTGATTCCAAGAAAGCATGGCGAGCACAGGACCGACTGGAACTTGTTCATAGTGCTCTTTGTTGCATGAAAAAACCCTCATTAGCAGGTGCGAAGTATATTTTAACCTTCATTAATGACTTCTCCAAATTTACATGGACCTATTTCTTGAAAAATAAAATTCATGTCTTTGAAAAATTCAAGGAATTTAGGGCATTAGTTGAGAAGCAATGTGGTTGACCTACCAAATGATTGATATCAGATGATTGTGGAGAATATGTGAGCCGAAAGTTTGAATAATATCTCTTATAGAATGGTATTTATTGGCGCAGATCTGTCCCTCACACCCCTCAATAGAATGGAGTGGCAGAGAGGAAGAATAGGACTTTGGTAGAACTGGCCTGGTGCCTACTATAGGCCAAAAACATTTAGACTAAATTTTGGGTATAAGTTGTTAACTTCTCAAACTATCTCCTAAACCTTGTTCCAACTAGAGTTATCAGCAATATGACTCCAGTTGAGAAGTGCAAAGGTCGAAAACCTTCTGCCGGACACCTTAGAACCTTTGGATTTATTTCTTGGGTGCATATAAGTGATAGTTGAATGAATAAATTGGATACCAAGAGTCATTCTTGCATCATGATGGGATATTTCGATGAATCAAAATCCTATCGATTGTTTGACCCTATCAAACAATAGATCATTTTGAGCAAAATGTGATCTTTAATGAAAATATTGCAGGTACTAAGTTATTGAACTCTTCCTTTGGTCTATTGCACAGTGATCTTTTTTATATTATTGAAGATTTGGATCAACTATACCTTCCTTTGAATTTTTGACCAGACACTCGACCTTTGCTCTTAAGTCGCCTTGTAGTCGGTCTACATTGACTGAAAAATTTGACACACCTACTCGACTAACTTACAATAATCGACTTGATTCATTGCTGACTTGTCTACTATTAGAACATTAATCCACCACTTAGTACCTTATTCTATAGCCTTGGTCAATATTATTGTCATTTATGCTTTAATACACTATGGTTTGGACCTAGGTAGCCTAATTGGGAAAATATCCACTTAAACAGGAAGTGTTCACACCTACTTGAGCGCTCCAGCTTAGTCAAACTC
Organism: Larix kaempferi; assembly: GCA_027924585.1. NCBI lineage: Eukaryota > Viridiplantae > Streptophyta > Pinopsida > Pinales > Pinaceae > Larix > Larix kaempferi. The sequence goes on along the minus strand of BSBM01000155.1, from coordinate 25,892,951 downwards.
CACATGTGCGCCCTCATTTAATGATAGAGCGCTCCCTTTCCTTGAATTGGGGAATTGTGGTTGACTAGGAGGGCTAGGGGGGTTTTGGCCCATTTTGGCATGATTTTGTCCATTTAATGCCTCCTAGAACCTCCCACTCACCTTATTTTTATCACCCATGCTTTCCTATGAGTCATTATTGTTCCAGAATGCCTCAGTCGCGTCCACACCTCCATTTGTGACCATTTGGGCCGAGTTGGAGCAAGTTGGACCCACCTAGGGGGGATTGAGGCCAATTTGGCCAATTACTCATGTACACTCATCTTGGGCTTCCTAAGCCTCACAAATTTCTTGAAATGTAATATAAACTTGTTCTAAACATATTTACATGTTAGACAGTTAGATAATATCAAGTTTATGTTCACATTGTATGTGTAAATTGCTCTTCTTTAAATCTTTTTTGTTGGTTTTTGCAAGTAATTCGATTTGTGAGGTTCTCTAAGGCTCCTAGATCTTGATGTAGATCAAAATTATCACATGGTATCAAATCCTAGTGGATTTTAGTGAGTTGCATATCAATCTTGAGTGTTTGAGCTGCATTCTTGAGAGAATTTCCAAATAAAATTGAGTGTTTTTTGCAGGACTTTCAACAATTTTCTCACCATCAACACAAGCAGAAATGGAAGAAAACCACCTCTTGCTTACTCCTTTCAATTTCTTCAATTGGAAGGATGAAATGGTCATTTAACTGAGATCTAAGGGTCTCTATAGAGTTACCATGGGCATAGAAGTGGAGCCAAACTCTGTTGTGGAGAAATCCAAGTACTACAATCGACTTGATGAAGCATATGGATTGCTATGCCTGAGTATTTCGAGAGAGCTCTTATTTCATACAGATAGTTTTACAACCCCAAATTAATGCTGGGTTAAGCTAGAATCACTCGTTGGGAAAACTGATGAATTGAGAGGACATCAGCTTGAAAACGATCTCATCAGCTTGAGCCCAGTGCATTTTGAAACCATCTAGGAGTTCTTCACTAAGTTCAAGTCTCTAGTACTTCAGTTGCAATAATGTGGAATTGTTAAGAAAGAGGAAGAACTGATACTGTTTATCCTTTCAAATCTAGGTCCAGAATTTTCAGTATTTGTAAGCACCTTCCATTCTGCAAAAATGACCCTTCAAAATTGGAAAATTCCATCACTAGCAACCTTCATGGAATGCCTCACTCAGTTGCAAGATAAGCTAGTTCTAATGGGAACCATCAAATCGAAAGATCAAGCTTTGTCCATGGGTGTTTCAAATGCCTCCAAGGGAAAGCAAAAGGCAAAGAATTCAAAGCAGCCAGAGAAGAGGAAGTTTGATATACCCAAATCCACTGATGGGGGTTCGAATCCTTCCAAGGAGAAGGACAAGAAAGGGAAAGAGAAGACCAAATACACCTATTTCCATAAGGGATGGCACCCAGAGAGCTCCTACATGAAGAAAACCATTGATACCATGGTGTAGTTGCTAGAGAAAAACAACATCCATGTCCCTCATGGCGCAAGGAAGAAAGATGGCACCTCCAATTCTGACAACAAGGAGAAATGTCATGCCTTGGTAGCAGGTATTTCTAATTCCCCATCCTTCATTATTGATTCAAGGGAATCTAGGAACATGATTTCATCTAGAGATATCTTCTCCTCTATGCATTCAAATAGTGTCCCAACAGTTCGAATGGGAGATGAGTGTGAAATCCAGACCAAAGGGATTGGCAGGATTGATTTGGAGCATGGTTATTTCAGTGATGTGATCTATGTACCATCATTGGATGCGAATTTTTTATCAGTATATCAAATGACCCATACAGGAGAAGCCAGAGAGTAACATTTACTCCTGACTTGGTAGAGATTTCAGAAATTTCATCAAACCAAGTTTTGGCAGTTGGGTATGCAGACCACCAAGAGAGGATGTACAAGTTCTTGAATTTCCTCCCTAGTTCTAGTGACCAAGCTCTCCTCTCTCATGCCAATGAGACCTCCAAGCTATGGCATGAAATATTTGGTCACATGAATTACAAGTATCTCCAAGCACTTCACAAATATGAGATGGTGGAAAGGCTTGCTTCAATCAAATCTTTGAATGGAGCTTGCATTGGCTGTGTAGTTGGGAAGCATCCAGAACGTAGCTATGAGAAGGGAATGGAAAGGAGAGACACACAACCACTTTGATTGGTACATTCAGACCTAATTTGTCCTCTACCCACTCCATATTATGGTGGATCAAGGTATGTACTCACCTTCATTGATGACTACTCTAGATTCTGTTGGGTATACTTCCTTAAATTAAAATTTGAAGTGTTTGAGCAATTGAAGATTTGGAAGGCCTTAGTGGAAAATCAAAGTGGGCATAAGATAAAAATACTTAGGATTGATAATGGGAAGGAGTATGCAAACAAAAATATGTATCATCTTTGTGAGGAATGTGGCATTCAAATGCAACATTCAATCCCCTACACACCATAGCAAAATGGTGTGGCAAAGAGGAAAAATAGATCTCTCAAAGAGATGGCAACATGCATGATTGAAGCAAGGGATCTAAGACCCAAGATATGGGTTGAAGCTATCAATTGTGCTGCACATATTCAGAATAGGGCATTCCACAAATTAGTCAAAGGAAAAAATCCCTACGAGGTATGGTTTGGCCAAAAACCAAATGTCTCAAATTTCAGGATTTTTGGATCTAGAGCATGGGCTCGAATTCCATCAGAAAAGAGGAAGGCTTTGCAGCCACAGAGCAAGGAATGTATCATGGTTGGTTATGGTGAAGACACAAAGGTTTGTAATCTCTTTGACACATCCACACTCAAAACTTTCATTGAGAGAAGTGTGCAGTTCGAAGAGGAACCAATACCAGATTTTGAGCTTGCACCGCGGGAATGCTCATCTCCTCAACACCTTGATGAAGTAAGTAATGATTCAATCTCTGTATTTTTTTAAAATTCTGATAATGACATGGTTTAATATGACATTTCTGTAGATGAATCACCATCAAGGCCCAAGTGGGATGAAAAAATCATACAAGCTGCAAGTGAATTGGCAGGCAATCCCCAAGAGCCTGGGAAGACTAGATCTCAAACAAACAATGCTTCCTTTGCAAGTGAAATTTCTCTTGCTTATCACTATTATATGATGATTGGATCTGATCCACAGTCATATCAGGAAGCTTATCATGATCCAAGGTGGAAATCAACAATGGAAGAAGAATTCCACTCTCTCCAAGAGAATGAAACATGGGATTTGGTTCCCCTTCCTCCCAAGAGGAAGCTTGTGCAATGTAAGTGGATTTTTCGAACCAAAATTTCTGCTGATGGTTCTGATATAAAGTACAAGGCCATATTAGTTTCTAAGGGCTACTCTCAAATCCAAGGTGTGGATTATACTGAGACCTTTGCACCGGTTGCAAAGATGGATTCCATAAGACTAGCTCTAGCAATTGCAGCTAGTAAAGGTTGGCAAGTGCACCATATGGATGTCAAAAGTGCATTCTTACATGGTGAGCTATAGGAATATATCTACATGAAGCAAAATGAAGGTTTCCAAGAGGATCCTTCACTTGTTTGCAGGTTGAAGAAATCACTATATGGACTCAAGCAAGCCCCCAGGGCTTGGTATGCAAAAATGGATACTTTTTTGCTCTCAATTGGTTTCATTCGATGCAATTCTGATCCAAATGTATATTTGCATCAATGTGATGGTATTTTGAAAGTTATTGTACTGTACGTTGATGATATTTTAATTACAGGGATCTTCAACAAACAAATTGGTTCAATTAAGGCATCTCTACATAGTGAATTTTCCATGACCAATCTAGGATTGCTAAGACAATTTTTGGGTTTGGAGATTGAGCAATCTGAAAGAGGCATCATGTTGATTCAACCAAAGTATGCTTCAGACCTACTAATTAAGTTTAAAATGGATTATTGTAAGGCATCCAAGTTCCCATTCCTTTCAGGCATCAAACTAGGTGAATTTGGTGATTCTCCATTGGTAGATTGCACACTCTACAGGCAGCTAATTGGTAGTTTGTTGTACCTTACACATTCAAGACCTGATTTGTCTTATGATGTAAGTGTTGTAGCAAGGTATATGTAGTAGCCACATGAGATCCATTGGAAGGCATTCAAAAATATCCTCCAGTATCTCCAAGGAACAAAGAATTTTGGGGTACACTATGCAGCTAGTTCTTCACTACAACTAGTTGGATTTTCTGATTCAGATTGGGTTGGAGATACCATTGATAGAAAGTCCACTTCAGGTTTTGTTTTCATGTTTGCTAAAGGTCCTATTTTCTATTAAAGTAAGAAACAACATACAATTTCCCTTTCATCAGTAGAGGCCGATTATAGGGCAGTAGTGAATGCAGCCACACAGTGTGTTTGGTTGCAAGGAATTCTTCGGGAATTTGATGTTGCCATTGATTCTCCAACCAACATTTGGGTGGATAATCAAAGTTCCATCAAAATATCTACTGATACAGTTCATAGGCAGAGAAAAAAGCACATAGAAATCCATATGCACTACATCTGGGGCTTAGTGCATGACAAAGTGATTTCCTTACAGTATTGCCCATCCACTGAGGAAACTGCTAATATTTTCACCAAGAGTTTCACTGAGAATACCTTCACTCACTTGAGAGATTTGATTGGAGTGAGTGATGGATGGTGATTGCTTCTATTTTATTGCAGGTTTCATCCCCATGTCCATTTTAGAGGGAAGGTTTTATCCCATGAGGTTTTCCTTCTTTTCCTCAATTTGCATGGACAAATAGAATTTTTGTTGTGTAATGAGGTGACTTGAGCCTTTGTTTCCAAGGCCTCCCCCTTAATTTTCATGAGATGTACAAAGTTTTGTTTAAGGGGGGGTGTTAGAACATTAATCCACCACTTAGTACCTTATTCTATAGCCTTGGTCAATATTATTGTCATTAATGCTTTAATACACTATGATTTGGACCTAGGTAGCCTAATTGGGAAAATATCCACTTAAACAGGAAGTGTTCACACCTACTTGATCGCTCCAACTCAGTCAAACTCCACATGTGCGCCCTCATTTAATTCTAGAGTGCTCCCCTTCCTTGAATTGGGGAATTGTGGTTGACTAGGAGCACTAGGGGGGTTTGGCCCAATTTTGGCATGATTTTGTGCATTTAATGCCTCCTAGAACCTCCCACTCACCTTATTTTGCTCACCCACACTTTCCTATGAGTCATTATTGTTCCAGCATGCCTCAACCACGTCCACACCTCCATTCGTGACCATTTGGGACGAGTTGGAGCAAGTTGGACCCACCTAGGGGGGATTGAGGCCAATTTGGCCAATTACTCATGTACACTAATTTTGGGCTTCCTAAGCCTCACGAATTTCTCCAAATGTAATATAAACCTGTTCTAAACATATTTACATGTTAGACAGTCATATAATATCAAGTTTTTGTTCACATTGTGTGTGTAAATTTCTCTTCTTTCAAGCTTTTTTGCTGGTTTTTGCAAGTATTTCGATTTGTGAGGTTCTCTAAGGCTCCTAGATCTTGATGTAGATCAAAATTACCACATCTACCTTGATGGGGTGCTAAATATATTGAATTTGTTGGACCTAATTCTAGTGATGACATTGCTGGTTGGCATACCCGTAGTCAGAAAAAAAAAATGTTAGTGTTGCACTAACGACACGTGTTCTTGAAACCTGTGATCTTGACACTTACACTGATGCTCAGGGAGTGCTTGAATGGGAAAGTTCTATGTCTGCTGAAATTGATTCTTTGGTGAAGAATCACAGTTTGGAATTGGTTCCTTGATCGCAAGGAAAGAATGTTGTGAAGTGTCGATGGGTCTATAAGACCAAGTTTACCTCTAAAGGTGTTGTTGAACGTCACAAGGATTCACTAGTAACCATCAGATTCCCTCAGTAGGAAGGCATTGAATACACAGAAAACTTTCCCATGTTTCAAAGATGAACTCAATTTGACTGATTCTTTTGCTTGTTACTCGGTTTGGATGGGAACTTCATCAAATGGATGTAAAAATTTACTTTCTTCATGAATACTTGTCTGAACAAATATACATGTAGCAACCTCCTGGTTTTGTGATAGATTCTAGTCTTGTTTGTCGATTAAAGAAGTATTTGTATATCTTGAAACAAGCCCCACGTGCTTGATATGAGAAGATTGATCATTTCTTTATCAATATTGGCTTCAAACATTGTGAATCTTATCATAGTATTTATGTATTACATGATCATGGTGATACTTTACTTGTGACATTGTATGTTTATGATTTAATCATAACCATAAACAATGTTGGCTTGATTTTGAGCTTGAAGAAACAACTTACAGATACATTTGAAATGATTGACCTTGGTCTATTGCATTTATTTCTGGGCATTCAAATTCTGTAAATGAATGATGGTATCTTTCTTTCTCAACCAAAATATGCTTTGGATCTTTTCAAACGACTCAAAATGGATGATTGTAAGTCTTGTGCTACACCTTTTCAATCGATCTTTAAATTGTCTAAGGACTATGACTCTCCTCGAGTTAATGCCACCCTTTTTTGACAATTGGTCAGTAGCTTTATTTACTTAACTCACAGCAAGCCTGATCTCTCCTTCTTTGTTAGTGTGGTTTCTTGGTTCATGCAGGATCCTAGAGAAAGGAATTAGAAAGTTGCAAAGTGAATTGTTCAATATATTAAGGGGACTTATCAATATGGTATCAATTATTGTCACAGTTTAGAACCATTGGTCGTGTTTACTGATTTCGACTAGGCAAGTGACAATGACAATCGAAATTCCACTTATGTATATGTGTTTCAACTTAGTTCTAGACCCTTGGTATGGTCGTGTAAGAAACATAAGGTATTATCTCTTTCAACTACATAAGTAGAATATTGTGGAGTGGTCAATGTAGTTACATAGGTAGTTTGGATTTTTTTATCTTTTAGACGAGATTGGTTTTCATGTTGAGGCCTCGACTGTTATCCATTGTGACAATCAAACTGCAATTCAGGTTGTTGATAATGTTGTTGCACACAAAAAAATGAAGCATGTTGAACTTCATGTCCACTACTTAAGACAATTGATATAGGACAATGTTGTAACTCTTGTTTATTGCAGGATATATGATCATATTGTTGATATCTTTATGAAGCCTCTACCAAAATATAAGTTTGTGAAACTTTGGGCTATGCTTGGGCTTCAGGAAACTGCAATTATGTAGGGTGTCTAGAGAACATAATTCCATCTCCTAAATATCCAGAATGTTGTGCAGATGGGGGGGTGTTGGAACCAAAGGATATGTAGGTTCATCACACCTCTAGATCTTCTGGAGATATTTAGTCAAAAGACAACAGTCGACTGGAAGCTCGACTGAGTGGTCGATTGATTAGTCGATTGAATGGTCGACGAGGTAGCGGTTGGCCCAACTAAAGAAGTTGACAATAAATGAGACGTTGTGGATTTCTTAGAAATATTTAGAACCGAAGAACCTTTTTTGTGGACATAAATTCAAGGTTTCAATCTTTAAATGCAATGCCTAGACATTAATTTCTGTATACAACAAAATCAATTTCATGATCTCAATTGAATTAGAACTAGCACATCATAATTTGCCACATAACACATTCTCGGCATGGTGAAATTTAAGCAAAGATAACAAAACCAAATTACAATAAACATAAGCATATTATTGACATACTAAATCTATTTCAAAAATTCAACAATTATCAAAACTCATCAATTCCCTAGAATCCCTTAGATGGATGTATTATCTCTCCAAAGGAGGACAATCCTAGGTTTTAGGGTTAAGGTCCTTAATCTCATGCATATAACACCTTTCAATAGGAAAATGTAAAATGAAAAATGGTTCAAAAAAATCCATAATAGAGATAACCATCTCATTTAATCCCTTAAAACTATTCACATACTATCCCAAAACTTTCCACTCTCAACAAACACAGTTTGTCTAGGATATAGGGATTGAGTAGCCCTTCTTGGTTTGATAGTATTTTCATGTTTTGAGGAAATACACTAGTGAATATAAATCTGAAATCTTGTGATAATTTGGGTGTTGATATCATCTAGTAGTTTTTTTTTCCCTTTTTAATTTGAATGCGAATGTACACTATATGGACAAGTTATAACATAATTTCAGCTACAATTATTTTACATTTTGAAGGGTCATACAAGAAAATTTGAAGCTCATTTTTTGTGATCAGGTGGCCGATGTAAATGAAATCTACCTATTTTTAAGATTTGAATTCCAATAGGAACTGTTTGGCTAAGTTATAGAATAATTTCATCTTCGGCCATTTTGTGTTTTTAATCATAATACAAGCTAATCTAAAATTGAATTTTGGTGAACACATCGAGATATTCATCCAACCTCATATGACATCATTTCACTAAAAACATGAGACCACTTTTTAGACTTGTATGGACAATCCATTTCTATAAAAAAAATTGCATACACTATAAATTCATACTCATTTTCTGATAAATACTATAGGAAATTTGAATGCAAATCCTCATAACAAATAATGAAATTGTAACCTTCATCATACAAGATTGAAATCATAATAAAGGAGGAGAAAAAACAAAGACTCCTTTTTATAAATTGAGTTCTAAGGTAACTAACTATGAGTAAACCATATTCTTCCCAACTATAGGTAAATACTTTGTAAATGCCACCCACGTGTTAGGCTATAAGATCACCATGGTGAAATATGTTTTTCAAGGATCCCAAATCGCTCTTCTCTTTACCAAAGGATTCCGAACCAACCAAGAAAGCCAACAAATGTACAGAGGTTGAAGAAGGTACTTCCCTACTCAATTTTGGTGTCTATTTCACTTTGGCAGTGCCTCTTTCAACTCTCCATGGATCCTTATATGATAGCTAGGTTGCTTTGTTTTCATCAAGAACTATATTCTCTCCTCAATAACTATTTTTTCTCAGGATTTTCTTCCTAATTATCTCTTTTACTTTAAAGAAGGAGATGGAATGTAAGAGTCCTAATCCAAATCCTCCACTTTCTTAATGATAGCAGTTAAGAGTCCTAGTTGAAATCTCCTTGAGTGCATGAATATATGAATTAATTTCTTCAATATAGAAGGTAGGTAATTAAGGGTGAGAAATAATTGTTTAAATTCATTAATCATTTCACTAGACTCTTAATTGTAATAGCATAAGAATGAAGGTGGAATGATAATGGTACAATTACATGGAAGAGGTTGTAGAGAGGTTGATAATAGGACAAGAAATTCCCCCCTTAGACCCCCTTAACTTTTCCCTTTAGCGAACTCATATCCTCATTAGTATTCTCCCACGAATCAACCTTGGAACCTTTCATTAAATTCAAAATGATAATGTTTAGATGTCTTAAAATTGCAAAGGTAAAACCTCATAGCATGATGCAAAACATAGTAATGAAAATCATAATTTCAATACAAACAATATTAAGTTCAAAGGGTCAAAATTGAGATATCTTATTTTATACAACCAACCATCCTTAATAGAATAATGCAACAAGGGAGTATGATTGTACTTAGTGGGGTGATGAAAATCCTACCAAATTGGCCGAGAGAAAGAGTCAATTGCATGTACTTGTTTCTAGGCTTCATAAGTAGTGGACTAAACATCCAAAAGGTGGAGCACCCAAATTGTAGGGTGACTCAACATGAATTCGACCCATCTCGAACTTCGCTTATTATTTTTAATGACTAAATGAAACTACTATAGCTAGGAGGCCCATTTAAGATGGAGTTTATCCTAGATTTTAAACTAAGAATTAAGAAATATTAAGGAATGATTATCGATGTGCAAAATGGTTTCCTCGCCTAGAATGTATTGATGCCATTTCTTCAAGGCCTACACAAGAGCATAAAATTATGTCATAGGTGTTGTATTTTATCTTGTAATTTGTCAAATTGACAAAGTGATAGACCAATGGGCGGCCTCCCTATTTTAGTATAACCGCAATAACATATTATGAATTGTTAATATCAATATCAAAGTATTGTCACAAATTAGGAAGGTGTAGGACTAGCTCAAAACATGACATTGTTTTTAATTTCTAAAAACCTTCATCCACTACCTTTATCTAGGACAACACATGATGTTGTTAATTTATAAAAATCTCCATTCACTACCTTTGTCTAGAAAAACACATGATGATTAGAAAGATGATGTAGGGGGTGGGCAATGTGAGTGAAATGAAGAATAAAGTGTTGCTAAAAATTCATTCCCCTAAGAGAACTCTTCAAGGAAGAAATAGTGGAGGGGATTGGCCACTCATAAAGTGCACGAAGATTGGCAAGATTGAAATGTATCCCAATCTAATCAATAACAAATCTTATATAGTGAATGGAAGTCTAATTAAAATATATTTTTTTCTTAAACTATGATGTTTGTGTATAAAATAGCTTGAGTTCCAAACACACATTTTATAGGTGTTCCTCCCATGTTTCTCTAAAAATAAGATTCTCGTGAAGATAGATCATAATGAAACAACTAAGGTGAAAATGGAAATATCATTAATGAGCCACACAAAAGTGGGAGAGGCATTGGTAATTTTGAACGACATCATCAACCATTCATACAAGCCAAACTTAGTCTTGAATGTGGTTTTCTAAGTGTCACTATTATTCATGAGAGCTTGATGATAGCCTATTGTCAAGTCCATCTTGGTAAAGTATTTGGAACCCTCTAGGTGGTCCAATAAATCATCAGTCTATGGTATAGGATATCGATTTTTGACAATGATCTTATTAAGATCATGATGATTTGTGACATGGGGCCACTCTTCTGTTTCTTTCCTAAGAATAATGAATGCAAGGGAATACAAGGTGAAGAACTAGGTTGGATATGGACAAACTCAAGTAGGCTTGCATATAGTGTTCAAATTCAATTGCATCAAGGGGAGATAACTAATATGTTGGATAATTCAAAAGAGAGGCTATAGTAGGTAGGTAAATGGAATGTTGTATAGAGGAGATAAGAGGAAGCCCTTCAAGAAGTTGAAAGACATCATAAAAATCATCAAGGGTTGCATGGTGGTTGTATGGGTATAGGAAACATTAGCAAGTTTAATAGGATGGATGACAGAAAGGGATAGGCATTTTATCAAGTTAACTTGGCACACTGCAACATTTTCAGACATGAGTGGGGAAGGAGGTACTGCAAAAGAAGTGAGCTCATAGGTTTTTCCATGTCTAAGGATTTATCAGTGTTGCGATGAGCATCATATATGTTGTTACATTGATGTTGACAGTGTATATAAATAAAACACTCAAGTGGCATTACAACATATTCAACGATGCCATGAAAAGAACTAATAGAAAAAGTAATGGCATAATGTTTATCTACTAGAAAGTGGGATCCTTAATTTTTAACCTTGCCAAGGTGAGAAGGGGAGGGATGAGATATGGTGGGAATCAAGAGAGAAATGACCAAGGCATGGGAAACACGATTGTTTTTGTTGTCATTATTAAGAATCAAAGTGGAAAATTGATCTATAATTTGATAGATATGAGTGAAAAAAGTTTATGAGTAGGCGAAGAGTAATCACAAGTCATCAAGATCAGCGTGGGATCAAGAGAGGTAGGGTTGGAAAGAGAGATGACATAAAATTTATGATGGGGGGTAGGCGACAAGGGTGGGTCATATTGAGGACCATATTGTTTGTATGTGTACAAAACCTTAGTGGTGGATTATTGTTGAAGCACTTAGTATTATGCAAAATAATGTGATTAGTTCTTGTCATAATGACACCACCAATTTGAGTGAGAGGAGGGGGGAAATCGGATGGGAAGGGAGCTATGGAGTCATGGGAACAAAGCTAGGGCTATTGAGGCAAGAAGTAATATTAGAGAAGTGGGGTCTTTTTCCAACTTACATTCTATAACCAAGGCATGGCTAAATTCTTTGTCCAATGTGGTTCTCTTGAATAAGTCAACTTCATGTCTTATTATAATTAACAAATCAAAATTAAACTTCAAAATGAGTAGCTCTTTTGCCTCAGTGATGTGGAGTTGTAAGTATTGCTTAATGAATATGCCAATATATCATTGAACTAATTGATCAAGAGCTTGTTGAATTTGTAACTAATGGAACATTAACTTTCATTGGTACATAATAGAATAGAACCTATGATTGATGCCATGATGAAAAGTGTCCCAAATCGTGATCTAACAAGATATGGATTTTCTAGACTCATTATCATTAAGTTCAATCTCACAAGAATATGGGTGCATCTTCCACCAATCCAAGGCCATGCCTTCTAGCTAGAGTCAACAACTACCAATCATGCATCTTAGATCATGTATGGGACGGTTTTGAAATAGGTAGTGAAATTGTAAATCTATGAATTGAGTAGTTCTCCGTACATTAGGTCTACATAGTTCAAGAGAGAGATGAATGTGTCTAGTTGGAATCTTGGGGACTAAACCATAGGCTAGGAATTGAATACTTCTTTGACAACCTGGAGTATCTTAGGTGTGACACTAGAATGAGATTCCTCAATGGTGTATAGAGGGGAATTGTAGTGGAGGTCCATGAAGCCCCAAGCAAAGGAGCGGTTGTGTATGTAGCTAGCACTAAAGAACATTGAGGTGGAAGTGAAAACCTCAAAAGAGAATGCGGAGTGATAAGGAAAGAGGGTTATCGGTGGGAATGGTAGCTAAATGAACCAGAGATAATAAACCAAAGCATCTATGGTGTAGGGGTGATCCTCAAATAAACCTAACGATTGGAAGAAAATGTATTCTAGGCGAGTGGATGGGCTAAAAAAGGAAATAGAATTCAAGTATAGATGAGGCCTTGATCAAAGGCTCTGATGCAAAATTATGAGTTTCTCAATACAATATAAAAATAAACTCAAACCAGAAAAATGAAGAAAAAAAATGTTCTCAAACAAATTTCTTATCCTTTCTTTCTCGAGAAAAAGATTTATATAGCTTTACAAAGAATAAATATTACAATTATTTGACTAAGTGAACCTTTTTTTTTGCATGGTTCGCATCCTTGGAAATTGTGGTCGGGGCTCACTACATCCACAATAACAATTCTAGGGGGGGCTTCCGAAGATGCATCACGCTATTGGCCCCAGTTTTGGGAGCCTAACCTCGAAGGACTTAGAGGGTTGGATTTGTGAGAATTGAACCTCCGACCTCAATATCAATAGTATTTGGACTCAAACTCCAACCAACTGAGCTACCCCTTAGGGCTATTGAACAAGTGAACTTTAACTATCTAACTTTTAAATAAACAAAATTACATATCTTAACGCAAATAACTAGTACTATGCCGTAATCATGTAACGTGCCAATAATTTCTTTAAAAATAAAATACACATTCAAAATCAATGATTTAAAATAAAAATAAGGTGTTTTTAAATTAATGTGAATATTCATGCACAACAAATATACCTAACATTTTTTTCCAAAGAAAAAATATCATAATTCATTATATTAATGAACAACATTCTTCACAGCTAGAAAGGCCTTGGTTACATAGCGTTGTCCCAACATGTGGGATTGTTTTAGAATAAATCGGTCCTTTTAAAAAATAGACTCATAACATGTATATAGCCATCATGATTCAAAGAAACAAGAAATAAAAAAAATTCGTGGTTTTATTTGGTAATCCCGCATCATCAACAACCTTGAAAACTTTAAAATTTACAGCAGAAAAAGAACCTCATCATTCTTCCTATAATCTACAGAAAAATAACAAAAATAGATCCTCACAGTTTTATTGTATGTCATATTTGATTCACTTCTATAGCTTTAGGTAGATTAAAAATTAATGGGACCAAGATCATCCTCAGTGATAGTGTCATTCAAACACTCCCATTTCTGCCAAATGCCTTCCCCAAATTGAAGCTCGTTCTTAGACAGTCGGTCTGCAATGATGTTCCTCTCTCTAAACACGTGCTAGTAGCTAATTTCATGAAAACTAGTGGCAATTCTAGCCAATTCTTGAAATATAGGATTTAGATATAGATATTTTTGGGAGATATGTTATAGCTCATCCATTTGATAATCAGACTAGAGTCACCGATGATTTGTATTCTCTGAATGCCCTTAGAGAGTGCCAGTTGCAAAATGATCTTCAATGCTAACAATTCAGCTCGATTGTTTGTGCTTCGGCCTAGTGCTATAGAAAATTTTGTCCATTCATTTTATGATGAGTAAATTATGCCCCCAACCCCACCCACTGTATCCCTTGGGATGCCCCATTAAAGAAGCACCAATGATAAGATCTATCCACCTATTATTCATTAATAACTCTCTTCTTCTTAATATTCTTCACCTATGGCATAGAAGCCATGATAGCCAAAATCTTGTATGCATATACTTCAGGAGGTATATAACAGTCCTAAAAAAAACCTTATTTCAGGTCAACCAGATGCATCAAATTAGTAAAACTTGAAGGGAGAGGAAATCAATGGATAGAGGAGAGTCATACTAGCATTTCAAAGTGTCTTGCAAATCAATTCCGATCCAATCATATATAAAACCCTTCACCTATTATACAACATACCACAATCTATGCATATATGTACATGAGATAAACAAATGAGAAATATTTTCATTGTTTGCTCTACATAGAGGGCATCTCTCAGGGCCTTCAGAAATGTTTTTGCTAAGGAAGTCCCATACAGGGATTATGTTAGAAAGAGCTAACCAAGAAAACAATTTGATCTTTAGTGGGAAATTGAATCTCCATATCTCAGAGTGCCACCAGGAGGGTTCGAGGTTCCATTTGTACTCTCAACACTTTGTAACCTAGATTTGATGTGTATATACCGCCAGTTGGATTCCTACACCAAATTATCTCATCTTCTCTATTAATCAATCTGACATGGTTGATCTGTAAAGAATAGATATATTTTTCCCACATTACCTTATCAACCTATTGAAATCCCAAATTCTCAGGTTGATACCATGCTTGACTATGGTGTTTTGGGTTCATAACATCATTAATATACAAGAGGAAATAATACCCATGTTCTTGTAAAAAATCAACCATATGATCTAGTAACACATGTCCATCCAAGCCCCAAGTCCATGGAGCAATACCCAACCTGACTTTTCTACCATCCCCTATTCTCTATTGTAACTAGTCAGCTACAAGCTCAAAGGCATCAAGGGTATCTTTCCACATAGTAGATATGTTTATGTAGTTTTTAACCCCACTTCTGAACCACTCTTCAATAGAATCATAGTGTAATTATGTATTTTTTATAGAACACTTGTGTCCATAAAGAGTTTTCTTTTAATATCCTCCACACGTTATTTGCACAGAGGGATCTAGAAAAAAAGATAGGGTGCTTCATCCCCCAACCTCCAAATTCCTTAAGCATTGTAAGTCTGGCCCATGCAACCCAATAAAAAGGCTTAATCACCTTGTGACCATTCCATAGAAATTTAAATCAAATCTTCTTTATGTTATCCAAAGTACCAAGGGGAACATGTGAAATAGTCACACAATAGACTAGGATGGATTCTAGGAAAGATTCCAATAAGATCATTCTACCACCCTTAGATAACCATATGTTGCACCAAAGACATATTCTCTTCTCAACACTACTAACCATCCAATTCTAGTATGTTTTATTGTAGTTGTTGGGTTTGATAGAAAATCCCAGATATTTGATCCCCTGCTCTACATTCACCTCATTGAAATTGAATTTTGATCTAATCCAGTGTCCCATTTCAAGATCTAAGTTCATAAAGGATATTGATGACTTCATTTCATTGATATTCATACCTATGGCTTTAGTGAATGTCTCCAAAATCACTTTAAGCTTTGTAATATCTCTTTTAGATATGTCAGTAAAGATCAAAATATCATCTACAAATAGTAGATGTGATATTTTGATATTACCAACAATCTTAATACCTTTAAAAGATCCACTTTCTTTCACATTTTGAACACACCTACTAAGACCTTCGACAATCAAGATGAATAGAAGAGGAGCTAATGGGTAGCACTATCTTACTAAGCCCTCTGGAAGGTCTAAAGAAGGCAAACGCATATGCATTACTCAAACAACATATGTAATAATATGAACACGGGACATCCTCCAATTAACAATAGAGAGAGATGAAAACCTATTTGTAACAGGACCATCCTCAAATATGTCCAATTTACCCGATCGTAGGCCCTCTTGAGATCAACCTTTATAATTGCAGCAAGTAGTTTTCTATTTTTTGCTGAATGTAGAACCTCCAGTGCGGTTACAACAACATCATGGATTTCTCTCCCCTTTATAAAGGAAAAATGTTCATTTGAAACCTCTTTTGATAAAATCCCTTTGATTCTCCTAGCAATAAATTTTGTTGTTAACTTGTAGATACAGATGCACAATGAAATTGGTATGTAATCGTCGAATAAGACCCCTTGTCTTTTTTTGGAATAAGTGATATGAAAGTTGAGTTGAAAACTGCTATAATCCTTCCCTTGATCCTAGATTCCTCTATAACAACAAGAATTTCCATTTCAAATAGATCCATAAAAGCTTCAAAAAAATCCATTGGCCATCCATCAGGGCCGGAAAATTTGATCATTCTTCATGGAAATAATATCTTCTTTAAGTTCTTCCATAGTGACAGGGAGTTGATGGTTCACATTTTGCTCCTTAGTTACTATGTTGGGGAAGGTTGCAAAAAGACTAATCATTTGAAGCATAGAAATCTACTATTCTTCAGAATATACTCTGAAATGATCAACACCTAAATTGGCCAAATCCTAAAATCCTGCACAAACACTTTCATCCTCATCATGAAGTTGCCAAATTGAATTATTATGTTTTCGGTGCTGAATGTGGTTGAATTATTATGTCACCAAGGTGTAACCATATCGCTTTGCTTTGAAGCCTGGCTGAAGCGTCCTTGTCCAGAAGTAAATGTATTCTCCGTTTCTCCAAAATAACAGTCTCCTATCTCTGTTCAACATATGTATAACCCTCGTGAAAATTGTTATGAAAATATTTGAGTGTTGCTTCAATATTTTTTAGCTCCGTAGATTGAGCTAGTCTCTTCTAAGAGATCCAAGGGATTTCCAAAGCTTTAATATTCTTAATATTATTGTTGAATTGAACAATAGTTGATGCAGGGATATCTTTGTCAAAAGGGTGCCAAGCCCTATGGATGATTTCATGAAACTCAACATCCTTCAACCATATAACATCAAATTTGAAGGGGTTGGGTGGTTTTCTCAATCTTTGTATAAGATTAAGAAAGATAAGATGGTGATCCAATTCTCCACCCACACCAACCTATTGACAAAAATATGATGTTGAGTGAAGAGTGCCTCCATTTATAATAAATCTGTCAAGTCTTTTAGCGATAGGCCTCACCAATTCTCATATTTCTCCATGTGGGCCTGAATTGTACCAAAGGAATGTTCAGTAGTGAGTGCTCATATAACTTCATGCTAAAGTACTCTTCTAGGGGGTCTCTTTGTGCATGTTGACCCCATATTTTTGCCTCCCCCAGAGTAAAGTTTAAATCACCACCCAAAATCAGTCTATCCATAGACAGGAATCCGACACCAAAAATTATGTCCCAATATACCATTCTTTGTTGATATGGCCCATAAGCATTTATAAATGAAAATGCCATACCAATCTCTTTAAAAAATAATACAACTCTTGGGCTGGTGGTAAAATCCCAATTGTTAGTGCAAAGGAATTCATTATTATTCCAACCAATAATAAATCCATCAAACCTTCCAACAGCATCAACGCATACAAAATCCCAACCCGGGAGAAGTTTTTTGAGGCCCTCAATAATCAAATCACTATAAGCTAAATTTCTTGTAGCATGGTAACCTCTACTCTAGAAAAACATATTAACCTTTTTAGGGATAATTTTTTGGATGACAGCCAAAGCCCTATGCAATTGACAGAGATAATTAACATTAAGGTAACTTGGGTATGGGTTTGATTTCTCTAAGCGACCCCTTCAAACTCTTTTGTCTGCCTACACTGACGTCCAAAACTACCTGAATTCTAGTCGAATCCATAATTGATATTTTTCCTCTCAGCCTAGGAGATGTTTTGGAAAGGTCTATGTTCCCTCCCAATCCACAACCCCTGATTTTATTTATCCCATATTTAGATCTTAAATTATAACTAGTAGTTTTCTTGATAACCAACAGTGAGGAAAAATCATCCTTACACTATAGAGAACCAACATATGTCTGATTAAGATCCATAATTGAGTCGTATGTCCCTTGCATAAGTGAACCCTCATTGAATTCTACATAATATATCATGGAGAGTGGAGTAATGATTGACCCTAGTGATTCAGACGATCCCGGAGATACAGGAGGATCATCAAATGTAAGAGATAAACATTTCGGGTTTATATGAAGAGAGGAGGCAGGCAATGCTTCAGGGGAGTTCAATAATTCCATATAGTTATCAATAGACCATGTGTCCAGTCCAGAGAGGGGTCTATCAAATGAAAAATAACTAGACCATGATTCCAGGACCGTCTCAATAGATATAGAGCAGTAAGGAACTGGTGGGAAACCTATCCCATTCATAGATCTAGAAGAAAAAGGGAAAGATACACCTCATAAATCCTATGATCTCAAGAGGATGAAACCTCATAAAAATTATCTGAATATCTATACCCAAGCTCTCCCAAAGCGAAGGGATCCCACAAATAATTAAAAAAATATTCACCATTCTTATCAAAAGCATTACTATAGTGGCCTTTCGGATCGAAAAAGGAAGAAAAAAATCCTTACCTAGATAAGGATGGGCCATCTCTAAAGGAATATTTGATGACTGCTAACTTTGATGCTCTTCATGTCGCGACTGGTTATCCTTTGTAACTTTTCTAAGATCATCAACCAGTATAAGCATAACCTTTCCAGACTTGATAACCCCAAGTGCTCCGAGTGAGGAGGGTTTGTCATCCGCAAGAGGGATCATAGGTTTCCTCCTCTGTATCTTCTTGAAATGCAAAGAACAATTTCTAGCGATACGTCCATACCTATGGCAGCATTTACACTTGAAGGGGATACCAACATACTCTATGGGTTGGACCCAAGATTTACCTTTCATAATTATTTCCATTCCTTTCGAAAGCTCATCCCTAAGGTCCAAATCAACCATAATTTTGGTGACAGAGAGAATTATTGACTCTAAAAAACCATGTATGCTTTGAGGAAGGATCCTATGGTATCACCAATTTTTTGAAAGATCGCATGACACCATAAAAAGGGGACCACTAATTCAACTTTAATACAAAGGAGTCCCACTCCCAAATATCTTTCAATAGTCGCTTAGTGTCCTCTGCTTCTTCCAGTATGACCTCAAGCCAACCTCGTGTCAAAGTATATAGCTTCAGCTCATAACATAGAAACTGTACCCAATGTGTCTTCACCCATTCCCATGCTCATACATATACCCCCAAATTGCCCCACTAAAGCATTTGCTAACATCTCTATGGATTCATTTAACTCAACATATTCACCCAGCGCTAAGAATTTCTTGCCATCTTTTTTCACGCAAGGATTCCCCCTTTTCTTCCTTTGTTCACCCATAGATAAAACCTCCGTCACTTCCTCACGGAGAGATGGTGCCGCTTCTTCATGTACGTTCTCCTCACATCCACCGATGATTCCTTCACTCTATTCCTTCACCACCTTAGCTTCCCTATGTTAATGCTTTGAAATAAAACCAACATCAAATCTAGAGCCTGGCTCTACAAAAGGAAAAGATGCAAATATGGGGGTTGTTTCTCCCCTTAGATGCAGATCCAACTGAAATCCCTTGCAACTAGAATCAAGAAAGGAAAACCTATCTGAAGCTTTCAGTGGGGAAGAAAAAAATGAAAAAGGAGGGGATGAGTCAATATTACCCCATTTTTCATTCCCACCTACGGAGGCAGAAAACCTAATATACGAGCCTCGAAAATACCCCTGAAGTTTATTCCAAGTGTCGTGTAGGGAAATATTTCCATTGGCCAGAAATACTAAGGTAATTATTGTAGGGTGTTTCTCCCGAGAAAGGAGTAATGTCAGCCCTATGGCATCATGAGGGCCCTGTAAAAAAAAAAATAGTCCCGACAATACCAATGATCCCCCAGAGAAAGCAAGGATTCTCTATCTACATAGACTCGATCCCATATTATAATTGAATGTAACTTACAACAAATGCTTTACTACTACCCGAATCCACACGGTCTCCAAAGTAATTGCTAAAGCTTTTTTTTTCGTAATTACCATAATCCTTAAGTGTAACATTTGGAATGAGATGAACAGATTCACAGAATGCCTTGTTAGTCCCTACCTTCGACTATAGGGACTCTAGGGAATTCCTTTTGTATAAATCAATGAAGAGTTTGGAGAAAAGTACTTTTAGTTACTCTCTAGAGACCATCATGTGCCAATTTATTTCATATGTGAAATAAATAGTTATGATTTTATTTTTTAAATCTGTTCTCATTTTATATTAGTTAGTAACATAAAATTATATTTCATAGATATATTTCAATTTAAGATTTATTAAAAATATTAGAAATAAATTGAAATGTAAATTATTTAATTATATATATCAAAATATTTATTAGAGACGTTATTCTATAATGTGGAGAAGGGTTTTACAGATTTTTTTCTAAAATTTTGTTAAATTTTTTTTTAAATTTATAGATTTAATAAATTAAAAATAATCTTAATAATTATTATTATTATAGAAAATTAATATTTAAAAAAAAATTGCAAAAGAAACATTTTTTTATAAATATAATTAATCTAATATAAAATTTAAATCCAAGAGATACTTACACATGGCAATCAAAGAGATACTTACATTGAAATTCATTCATTATTTATTATGGGTAAACCATCATTTACTTACACTTAAATTCATTCAAGTAAACCACCACAATCACTTTTAATATTAATGGTATTTATTAACTTCTCGCGCTCGGAGTAAGACCAGAAGTGTTGTACCTTTGATGAGTTCTTGCTTGGCATTGTTTGTAGTTGGAGGTTTGTACCAAAAATTGAGTTTTTATAGTGGTCTACAAAATGACTATGTCTATAATCTTCAAATATGTTGGGTTTAGTATTTTGGAGGTACCAATTTTGGTGTGGAAAATGGCAAGACGGAAGTGGTTCAGTGAAGTGGTCGAATCCGATGAAGCAACCAAAAATTCACGAAAAACGATTATGTTGAACCATTCAAATGGTCGTAGTCAAGTCAGTTAGTTAGAAATGGTCCACATTTTAATAATGAGTTGGTTAGTAAGTTAGTAGGTTAGTGGGAGCGGGGAAATCTAAGTGCGCCCTATAAATATGTAATAAGGGAATAGTTTTGGGTTGGTTGAGATTTAGTTACATAGGGTCACTAGTTTTTGTTATTGTCAAGTTGATGTTGTAAGAGCATATTTGGACTCTGTAATGAAACATTATGCCATATCTGTCGGAGTTATTTGGGAGAATCTGAGTCATTGATCTGTAGGATGTGTGAGTAGATCCATTGTATGTCATGAAGAAATCTAAAATTCTTAGCTGAAGTGTTTATTTGGCTACGACTCATAATAAAGACAAGCGCTTCCGTGGTTTTTCGTAGGGTGGGTTTCCAATTTAAACATGGTGTCTTTATGTGTTGTGATGTGTGATGCGATATGTGATATGTGTTTCTATCCTATGTCTGAATGCTTAAATGAATGTATGATCAATATAATTATAAGTAATGTGAATGAATAAAATAATTTAAGTTAGGTCATTCTGGCGATGTGATGGGTTCTATCGAAGTGATGAATTTGTCGAAGCTTTGATTTCATCGATGTTATAGATTGGTCGATGTTACTAGGTTGTATAATGAATGTATTGTATGTCCAGATATTCCCCTTTTGTACTTCAAAAATATGGTTCCTGCAGACTCCATAGGTACTTCGGGTGAGACTTCATCTGCTCTGCAGGTGTTTCCGAAATGGATTGAACCCCCTTTCGGGCCGATATCTGTGGTAATGGTGTTTGTTGGTATTATGTTGAATGTTTGAACTGTGGTCGAAGTTCAAAAGGAGAAGGGCATATTCTTTGAAGCTCGTAACGAATTTATGAAGGGTCCGTCGATATCCTCCCCGCCACCCATTGTAGAAGAAGGATCTGTATATGGCATGCCACCTCGCTTCAACAAGTTTGCACCAAAGAAGAATTTAGGAAAGGTAAGTGCCCTTCATTATTTCTTAAAATTTTGTTTAGATAATTTGGTTAAAGATGATAATTCATTAAGGGAATTGGAAAATTTAATTGGGGAGTCTGAGGAAGAAGTGTAATCCGAAAAGGTTGTCAATCATGTTCAGAAATGGATAAAGACTAGTCAGGAAATGTGACTTAACGTGCAGATTGGTGAGTACGACATGGATTTTGTTATTTTAGATTAAGGTTCAGATGCAAATATTCTGACCAAACAGAGATGGGAAAATATGGGTAAGCCGAAGCTAGTATGGTCGTTTATTTAGTTACGGTTGGCCAATCAACAGAAAGTTATACCATTTGGTAGAATGGTTGGGGTCCCTGTTGAAGTGGATGGAATGTGAACATTTGCAGACTTCAAAGTGATAGAAATTGTCGATGACACTAATCTCTAGCATGCACTATTGGGGGTTTATTGGGCGATACAGAATCAAACTATTATCAATTTTAAGAAGAGAATAATAACATTTGAAAATGAAGAGATTAGAGTTGTCGCACCCTTGGATCCACTGGAAGTTCAGTAGTATGTCGAACCAGTCAAAGAATATTATGATGCTCAAGATCTATACATCTATAATATATGCTCCGAGATAGATGATTATATCAATCCTACACCAGATGGTACACTCAGTTGGCGGAGTGTTAGTTCCTGTTCATATGATTCTAGTGAAGCTCTGGAGAACTGGCAGAACAGGTTGCATGAAGTATCAATGCGAAGATGTTCCCGTGTGACAAAATCATTGCATTGGGTTGGAACAGAGGTATGTAATCTTCCTACTTACAAACGTTTTCCTAATGTGGAAAATATTATTGATGAATTTGAAGATCGGGTACCTGAACAACAACATTTATTGTCCCTGGAGGTTGCTTTGAAATCCACCCCAGTGAGGTGGTAGAATGTGCATAAGCAAACTATAACTGGTTGGTCGCACTGTTGAAGATATTTACAAATTCATTTTGGTGAAGGAATTCCCTATATTGGTGAGAAGTATACTGGGCTGACTAGCCCTGCTGATCATTTAGATACCTGTAGTGCAATTTGGTAGAATATACCCAAGTAAGAGTGGGTACATATGTTCATTCATACACTAGACACTATACCATGGAATTGGTATACATCGCTGGAACTGCGACAAGGAACTACAGACTGAGACACTATGACAATGAGCTTTAAATAGACATCCAGATATGAGCATGAAATTCCTACAATAGATGCAACTTTGCAGATTATCAAGGCAACAATTTTTGAAAAACTTCCCGGACTAGTGTCTAACCTGCCATAGTAGATTGCGACAGTGGAGAAAATGATGGAATGTTACAACATTAGTGAAGCACCGGAGGATGATGACTTGAGGGATACTCATATTCCAAAAACTGAAGGAAGTCATGACCTAAAGGGACCTGAGATTACATTTGACAAATTTCTAAATCCATTTAAGATGAAAAAGGTAAACATAGGCTCTCCTGAAAATCCAAAGTTTGCAAATATAGGAAATTACTGGGATGATGAAATGGTGGGAAAAATTAATGAACTATTGCATGAATTTCAAGACTTGTTTAATACTAAGTTTTCAGAAATGAAAGGTATTGCTAGCGACTTGGGTGAAATGAAGATTCCACTACAACCAGGTTCCAATCCCATTACGAAAATGTCATACAAATTGAATCCCCGATATAAGGAAAAAGTCAGAGCAGAGCTCAACAAAATGCTTGATGCAGGTATTATTGAGCCTGTTGAAGAATCATAATGGATCAGTCCTATGGTAGTCCAAGACAAGAAAGCTGGGGAGATTGGGATTTGTGTCAACTTGCGGAAATTGAATAATGCTTGTCTACGTCATCATTTTCCGACCCCATTTATAGACGAAGTGCTTGAAAGTGTTGGAGGGAAGGAAGCCTATTCCTTCACAGATGGATTTTTTGGGTATCATCAAATCAAGATTACTAAGGATGATCGACATAAAACAACATTTTCAAAAGAATGGGGCTGCTTCCAATACATAGTAATTCATTTTGGCCTAAAGAATTCCCCTACAATTTTCCCATGTGTAGTTGTTGCTGCATTTATGGAATTTATTCATAAGTTTCTAGAAGTGTATTTTGATGACTGGAGAGTATGTGGGTTTCTTAAGAATCATATTGAAGATTTAAGGTTGATTTTAGGACACTGTAGATAGTATCAAATATCTTTGAATATGAATAAATGCATATTATGTGCTCCATTTGGCATATTATTGGGACATGTAGTTTGCAAGCAAGGTTTGTTAGTGGATCCTGCAAAGATTGCTATTATAGTTGATCTGCCTCCACCTACTTTAGTTCAACAATTGAGGACAACTCTAGGTCACACAGGATATTACAGGAAATTTATCAAAGGCTATGTTCAAATTACAACACCAATGGAAAAATTACTCAAGAAGGATGCAAAGTTTCACTGGAAGAAATACTGCCAACAGAGCCTCGACATGTTGAAGGAAAAAATGATTACAACACCTATTATAGTATTTCTAGACTGGAAAAAAGAGTTTCATGTTCATGTCAATGCTTCATCTGTCACTCTGGGCATTGTGTTCGCTTAGCCGGGAGAAGGTTCTATTGACCATCCTAGTGCATTTCCCGGCAGGAAATTTTTCACTGCGGAAAGAAATCATACTACAACAGAAATGGAAGGACTTGTTAAGGTTTATGCATTACAAACATTTAGGCATTATCTGCTAGGTGGACATTTTAAGATGTTTACAGACCACTGTGCATTGAAGTACCTCTTAGGATTTAATGAGCATACATATAATTACTTGCAAAAGAAATTAATTAGACAAGCAACCAATCAAAGATAGACACATATTTTACCCTCGAAAACCCCGTGAGGGGAAAAACCAGCCAATGAAGATATTCATTACTTTGGCCAAAACCTCCAACCGGACCAAATGAGCTCACCCGCTCAACTCTAGGCCACTTTACAACGGATCCTCCTCAAGCCTTTTATAGGCTTCATTACATGAAATACCTTGGGCCAATACCACGGGCCACAAGAAACCATGTGCCCAAAACCATGTGTTGGACCTAACCACCTTCGACTCAATCCCGCGTCAAGGTTAACCCTAACAATCCCCTCTTTAAACTTGACTTAGAGTAATGACCAACTCCCCTCAAAGTTTTAACCCAGGAATCTCACATACACCCCCCTATCACCTAGGTCTTTCTCGAGGGGTATGTATGCCTTACCAAGTCTTACAGTCATATGCCATTTTACATGAAAACCACTCCATAATTTATTTATTTTTTTCATGTGCCTTCATGGTGACTACACCATCACCATCCATTACTTCATCCTCTCCCTTTTCCATGCTTATCATTTTCCATGCCCTCAACGTGCTTCTTCTCACTTCAACCAAAAGACCTCATTTACCATTAACTGCAGATAGAACCTATATCCAACCAAATTTTTGGCTTTCAAGTGCCCATACACATGACTACATAGCATGGATCTAGATACTCACTTAGCTGATTTGTGATGCGTGTGAACTATCCTCAACCCATCATGGAAGTTTCGACTCTTCAAATCGATTGTAGTTCCTCATTCACTTGGCAACTTCCCTCTCGTGACAGCTTCAAATGACTTGATCCAGCCTCGGCCTCCACAACAGAACAGCGTGCCTAGTTCTCCACAAGAATCTGCGCTGCAATCCTTCACGCGCCTCCATTCCATGGGCGGCGTCCCAAACTTCACTGCACAAATGGTAACCCTCAGAACTAACACCGTCCGAATAGGTACATAGTGTGACAAGCAAGATCCGGGGAAGTTATGATCTAGCTCCACCTTCGGCTATTCTAACCTGAGCTGGACTCCTTTACATGCTGATCTTCTTTGCACAGTACTGAACCGTCTCTCTCACACTGCTTCACCGCCAGGAAGCGTGGTTCCTTCTCTTCGGCTCTTCTTTCTTTCTCAATCCACGCAGCTAGGATTGAAGCGATGTCGACAAGACATTAAATGATGGGTCGATGTCTACCAATTCTGTTTCAACAATCAGCTCTACCCTACAGTGGCTCGACGACTCCCTTTGTGGGTTTCCACTAGATTTCTCTGTATTCTCACGTTTGCAGAAGAAAGATATAGACACGTCCTCCTTCCAAACTCGATCTCTGATCTCATTCCATGACTGCTAACGGCCTCTAACACACGAAGCTTACAATTTTTTTTTTCCCACCATAAAAAAAATGACGGCCTCTTGAGCAGTGTTGTCGGCCTCCACCAGATCCAAACTAGATGTGCCAACTCTCATCTTCATTGCTTGTTTTCAATTCACCACGCAATCACTCCAATCTAAGTATGGAGAGGTGCCCACGATTCATCAATCTATTTCTAGCACCCCTATGCATCCTCCAACAAAGAACACATCACATAAAGTGCCAACGACTTCAGGATTCAATTACGACTTTGCTCTACAACTCCCATCAAGTCTCCCTTTCAAAACGCATCCAAATGAAGTGTGCCATCGATTTTGACTTGGACCACCTATTGATTCTCTTTTCTCTGGCTAGATCGCACTGGAAATGTCTATCCCAATATATTCGTCAACAAAAGGACTTTATTCATTTGATATTATGCTCGACCCATTGGCCAAACTAGACGACCATCAGCTTTTTCTCTTCACGGCTTCTCTTACAGGATGGCTTCATCAAACACATGCCACTGGGGCTTATTACTTCTGCGCGGTCGATGTCTTCACACACACGAGGAGATGGTTTCTACAACACGGCTAAAGCTACCCACATCCATGGCTCATCTTTAAACTTGGACCAATGATAAAGCAATTCACATTCACGACATTCACCAAGATTCTTCCCTCGAAGAGCATACATATAATTACTTGTAAGATAAATTAATTAGACAAGCAACCAATCAAATATAGACACATATTTTACGGTGGAAAACCCCATGAGGGGAAAAACCAGTCAATGAAGATCTTCATTACTTTGGCCAAAAATGAGGTCATCCGCTCACCTCTAGGCCACTTTACAATGGAGCCTCCTCAATCTTTTTATAGGATTCATTACATGCATTACCTTCGGTCAATACCATGGGCCACAAGAAACCATGTGTTGGACCTAACCACCTTTGAATCAATCCCAAGTCAAGGTTAACCCTAACAGTACCTAGTCAACAAGCCATTGTTGGGGGCGAAATCTGTCGATGGTTATTTTTGTTTCAGGAATATAATTTTGAGATCATTTCCAAGCCCAAAAGGTTGAATCTGGGCCCCGACCATCTGTCGCGGTTGGAGGCAGGCGAAGAATCGACTAGTTTAGAAAACAATCTTCCAAATGCACAAATATTTTCAGTAAGAATGGTCGATGAATACTTTCAAGATATTGTGACATTTTTTTTCCATAGGATCAGTGCCAGGAGGATACACGACTTCCTAGAAAAAGCACTTGGTTGTCAAATCTGCAGACTACCAGTTGATAGCCGGTCAGTTTTATAAGTTAGGACTGAATGAAGTATTGCGTCGCTGTGTTGTGGAACACGAGTGACCAATCATCTTAGTTGAGGCCCATGAAGGAGTGGTAGGTGGTTATTATGTAGGAAAAGCCACAGCACAAAATATTTTAAGAGCAAAATTATGGTGGCCAACCCTTCATAAGGATGCTAAAGAATATTGTAAGAACTGTGACAGACGTCAAAGAATTGGAAAATCGTCGAGGAGAGATGAAATGCCACTAGTACCTCATATTACACTGCAGGCTTTTGACAAGTGGGCTATTGATTTTGTGGGGCCCATTAATCCACCGGGGAAAAGGATTGGTGCAAGGTACATTATTACTGTGACATATTATCTTACATGATGGGTCGAAGCTGCACCTTGACGAGATTGCACTACTATGACTGCTGCATGATTTTTGTTTGGAAATGTTATTACCAGGTTTAGATTTCCTTGAGTTTTATTGAGTGATCAAGGTGCACATTTTGTTAATAAGACTATAGAAGATCTCACTAAAGAATTCTAAGTTTACCATCGGAATAGTACTCCATACCATCCACAAGCAAAGAGAACTATCAAAGTGTTCAATTAGATCCTAGAACATGCACTAACGAAAGTCTGTAATGTGAACCTTGACAACTGGGACTTAAGTATGCTTGCAATTTTATGGGTTTACAGGACGACATGTAAAAGGTTGACAGGTCAAACACCATTCAATTTGGTGTATGGACAAGAAGTTGTGATTCCCATGGAGTATATTGTACCCAGTCTAAGAATTGTTGTTTTCATGGGCATGTTTGATACCGGTGTTGTGGAAGAAAGATTGGCGCAGTTACTCTAATTGGAAGAGGAAAGATTTGTCACAGGTTTTCATCAGCAAGTACAAAAATATCAATAAAAAGCGTGGCATGATCACCACATTACCAAGAAGCACTTCTAGTGAGGAGATCTAGTTCTTCTATATGATAGCAAATTTCTCAAACATCCTGGTAAGTTACGGATGCATTGGCTAGGACCATATGTTATCAAATTTATAATAAAAGGAGGTGCAGTACAGTTACATAAATTAGATGGAGAACTCCTTCAAGGTTTGGTGAATGGGATTCGGCTGAATCCCTACAAGGAAAGTTGTGGCTTGTCGAGGTGAAGATGTTTAATTCCATGCTTGTACATAGAAAAAAAAATTGGAAACCCCAAGTATATTTTATGTCGTAGTTAGTTGTGTCGAAGTGTCTGTGTCAATGTGCAATTATGTCGAAGCTTCATGGAAACCCCAATTTCTTAGTCTGTCGAAGTCCTTATGTCAGGATCATGTTGTCGAAGTTCTCATTTTGTCGTTTGGAAACCCCAACTTTTCGTTGTGTCGAACTGAAGGTTTGTTGAAGTTCCATTTGTCGAAGTGTTATTTTTGTCCCTTGGAAACCCCAACTTCTTTTTATGTCATAGTATGGTTTGTTGAGGTTCCAAAGTGGTCCACCAGTCGAAGTTGCAGTTATTGAGCATTTATTGCTACTTTTATGATAGGTTTAGTGGCAGCACTAGTGAGATTTTCGAATTAATTGTTGAAAACACTGAAGTGTGTGAAGAGATTTGACGCTGCCACCATCATCATTGGAAGATCGAGTACATTTATTTCACCTTGGGAATGATAGATGGATCGCACGTGGGGGATAAAGTTAAAATTCCCGCCCCTCCCTCACTCGTTATTCATTATGAATTGAGTGATTGCAGTAGAGTGAAGAAACCAAAGCTGAATTTAATACGTCGAGAGACTGTGGAAGTGTCCAGTATCAAGATTAAAGTCGATTTGTCAGTTGGTAGTGAGGTTTAAGGGTCTGTTGAGGAGGTTCCAATGCTAGGATCTGTCTCTGCGAGTTCGAAGTGACCTGAAGTACTCTTCCCACATATTCATGTCAATGTCCCAAGGAAAACACAACATACAAACCGTCAGAACTTGGAGCTGAGGATGAAGCCACGCCATGATTCAAGAGCATCCATGTCGGGATCTGCTTCTATATTATCAGGGTATATCCTTCCACATAACTCGAGGGTGAAACCAGTAAAGTTGTCGAAGAATGCACAATACCATTTAGAGACCATGCTAGTGCAGAAGGGCATCATGGTTCTAGGAGGTATTTTAATAAACATCTAGAAGTTGTCATATGCTGACCACGATGTCACCAAGTTTCTTAAGTTTAACTACACGGACTACATGAGGACCATTCTTTCAGCTGAAGGGAATCCAGTGGAACTGGAACCACAACGGTGGGCTCTTGGCGTGGCCAGAGCTGGTCTTTTGCCTCTATTGCATCTTCCTCAATTCGGTCGCACTGTAGAAGCGAATGCATGTGTGAATCAGTTGTTACTTTTCCTACATGGAGGGTGCCTATGGTTGGAGACCAAGGTATCAATTGATACAAACATGATTTCCAGGATTATAGGCCTACCTAAGGTTGGGTTGGATCCATCAAAGTTTTTCATTCGAAAAGAAAGAGACCGTGACCTAGCAACACAAATGAAGTAGAAATATAGCTTGTCGAATAGCAATAGGGGCTTTGACGTAGCCTCTATCAGTGACCAAGTTGTTCGTTTCATTGCAAAGTTGTTATCTACCAAGTTGTTCGTTTCATTGCAAAGTTGTTATCTACCAATTTGTTGCACAATGATCGACCGAATCAAGTCACTGCTTCTTTCATCACTATGGCAGAGCAGTGCGCCGAAGGAGTACAAATGAATTGGGCCACATTCCTACTTAATGAATTTCTTGCAGATTGTACGGATGCACAAGACAACGGCTCCCCATTCACATTATTTTGGTTGTTGCTGTTAATATCATTTGTGTCTTGGGAAGAGCCAGGAAATTATCAAGGTATGCAACCAATTGTCCCATGCCACGGCTTGAGGTACATGAATTTATCATATTATGATATAATGAACTGACATCAAGAGAGCAACGTTTATTTATACATGGAGCTGGAAGCATTGCGGTATTATGTGGTTCATATACCACGCATCGACGAAGCAGTTGTGGAAAAGTATCATGGTGTAGCGAAGTTAAAATTCAGGCACCACCACATATATGTGCAAGCAAGGAGGGACCCACATCGGCAGTGGTTAGTTACCGGGTTCGAAGTAAATCAGGAGGAAATGGATGCTATGGTCCAAGAATGGTCGACAGAGTGGAAATTACCAATCGAACCTAAGAACATCTCACTGGATACATATGAGAAGGAACCGCGATTGGAAGGAACCTCGGGACAACAGCAACAGACAAGTCAAAATACATAGCACACTGAAGGAGGGGGTGATGACAAAGAGGATGGAGATTCAAGACAGACCCCCATTGATCCAGTCCTGAGAGATAAGTGGAAAGATGGAACATCCGTGCAGGGAGGAAGGAAAAAGAAGAAAGCGTAGAGGAATGAGCATACCCAAGCATTAATAGATGATGATATTAACATCCTATTCGATAGGATGACAAAATTTGCGAAAGAAAACATGAAAATAGCTGAGATAAGACAATCCAACTATTCAGTGGTATCACAGACGTCCTGGATACATTGTGCCAAGAAGTCAAAAGGATACACATTTTTCCTCCATCGCAAGTCACACCGCCACAGGTCAAAGTTGCGCAAGAAGAGGAAGGCCAAAACCAAACACTTTCAACCTCTTCAATAGAGGGGGTGATTAAAAGTTTTCCAAGAGTGCTAAGTTTTGATGAACCAGACACAACGATGCAAATTCCAAATATCGGGTATGTGGACTTAAAATTATCTGCATTACCACTTTATGTATTGCATCACTTGTAGGAAGGCATTGCGAAGGAAGTCAAGTCAAGGGATATTTCCCTCTTGGATTTAATGAAAGGCTATAAGAATCAGGTGGCTGCACTAAAGGAATTGAATGCTAAGCTTCAGTAGGACAAGGACCTACTGTGAAAGGGAAAGGATAAAGTTCATAAGGTTGTCGAAGTCGCATGCTCTGCAATACCTGAAGCATAAATTATAGAAGAAATGTCATCTGAGGAGAATATACAATGCCTGTAATTTGTTATCTCAAGGTATCAAAAGAAAATACAGGATTTAGAAGCCAATCTAGTGTCGAGCACCCCACCTAAAGTCACTGAGCAGCGACGAGCAGAAGTTCAGGAGGTTATTTAGATCCTTCAAGCAGCAGAATCTTAGTGCATGAATATGTATGAGGAGGTGTCACAGTCATGCGATGCATTGTTTGAAGATGCTGAGCTACAGGAAGTCACCACCAAGATCGGGTTGTTGAAGCAAAGATGACCACTTTGTGTGAGCAATTGAAGACTATGCCACCGGTCCAAAGAATGAAGAGAGCTATAGCTAGTAAATACCTACAATAGGAAATTAATCAGTTGAGAATGCAGCATAGGAAATAGATAGAATGAGTTGAGGCACTCCAGTATGCGGCTGAGCGTGTTTTAGAGGTCATCAGGGGTAAGCATACTTCCATCCAGTCGGTAGTCACTCAGGCTATTGAGGAAAGCAAAACACATGTTACTGTAGATCTAGTTCACACTGTCACCCAGAAGAAAGACGAAGTCTAGTAGTTGGTCGAAGTAAGCAAGAGTGTATTCCAAGAGTTTCAGTCGAAGCTATAGGAACCTGTTTCACAACCTTGAAGTGGATCAAGATGATCCATATGTGAGTGTTGGGGGCCTGTTGGGACTAGTATTTTGGAGGTACCAATTTTGGTGTGGACAAAGACAAGACGGAAGTGGTTCGGCAAAGCAACCAAGAATTCGGGAAAAATGGTTATGTTGAATAAGTCAAATGGTTGGAGTCAAGTCAATTAGTTAGAAATGGTCCACATTGTAATAATGAGCTGGTTAGTAAGTTAGTGGGTTAGTGGGAGCAGGGAAAGCTAAGTGCTCCCTATAAATATGTAATAAGGGAAGATTTTTGGGTTGGTTCATATTTAGTTATAGAGGGTCACTAGTTTTTGTTATTGTGAAGTCGATGTTGTAAGAGCATATTTGGAGTCTATAATGAAGCATTATGCCATATCCATTGGAGTTATTTGGGAGAAGCTGAGTCGTTGATTTGCAGGTTATGTGCGCAAATTCAGTGTATGTCATGAAGAAATATGTAAGTCTTAACTAAAGTGCTTATTTGGTTGCGATTCATAATAAAGGCAAGCGCTTCTGTGGTTTTTCCCAAGATGGGTTTCCACGTTAAACAATGTGTCTTTATGTGTTGTGATGTGTTGCAAAATGTGTTTTTTTCCTCTATCAGAATGCTTAAATGAATGTATGATCAAGATAATTATAAGTAATGTGAATGAATGATATAATTTAAGTTATGTCATTCTGGCGATGTCATGGGTTATGTCAAAGTGATGAATGTAGCGAATCTCTGATTTTGTCGATGTTCTAGATTGGTCAATGTTATTGAGTTGTATGATGAATGTATTGTATGTCAAGCTATTCTCCTTTCCTACTGCTGAAATTTGGTTCCTGTAGACTCCATGAGGTACTTCAGCTGAGACTTCATTTGCTCTACAGGTGTTGCAGAAAGGGATCAAACCCCCTTTTGGGCCGGTATCTGTGGTAATGGTGTTTATTGATATTATGTTGAATGTTTGAACCCTAGTCTAAGTAGAAGTGCACCAATAAAATACATACCTTTTTTTCTTCTGTGTTCTTTGATCCCATGTCAGATATTATCCTCTAATAACCATCGATCCAATCGAAAAATCAGTGCCTTCATAGTCCATTAATGAGACATTGAAGGTCTTATTTCCCTCTAAGCAACGTGTCAACCAATAGTTAGTGCCCCATTCATTACCTTTTGGGGAAACCACTGCGTATATGTGCCTTGCAAAAAGTGGAGTGCCAACATGTGAGTCTACTAAATAAACAAAGCACATACTATGTTCATGCTAGTTAGTAAAAAATAATAGAATATTCATTGAACTTGGTTGTATGAGATCCAATATGTGATCATAATATTGTGAAATACTTAATTGGCCTGCATCCAACTGGGATAATTTTGTAATTATACATCGACCAATCGAGAGTGATACATGAGCGGGAAACTATCAACCCAGTCCGTGGATTCACAATTGTCTCATTCACTACTACTACATGGAGCACAAAAGCAAGAGAGTTTTCTTGTCCACATTTAAGCTATAGCATTGTTTAAGGTTCTAACTGAATGAAATGCATAAGTGCAATGGATGGTTTTGTATTCATATAATTATGATCGATCTACATCGACCACCTCCTAAAGATATCTATGTACATGTGCTTTCCTGGTTGATCGATATTCTCTCCTTCTCGCTCCCTCCCCATAAATAAATAACAGCATTCAACAATGGACTTTTCATCTTGAATGATGGAAACAATTGTGAACTTCATTTCTTTCCTACATAACGCAGTTTTGATACATGCACCTACTCCCTCATGTTCCCATTTTCTATGTCTAGTCTAGAAATAGTTCCAAATATGTGGTACCTTGTGTTTTTTGTGGAACATACACAACAATTGAAATACATAGGCATTTTTAAACTTCCCCGCACAACCATCAGACCAATTCCAATGTTGATCCATATGTATACTATTATGCTTCACATGATTGTAGAACAACCTAAAGCAGTGTTGTACAGAAGCTAAGTCATGGAACCTATCATCATTTATGTAGAAGTGACACTCCTTCAATATAAACCTATTGTCTTTGCTACTATCTTACCCATGCATGTATGTGATATGGACCATTATGTTGGCTTGCTCTGAGTGATAATATTGGCTTTGAATCTTGTTTTGTCGTTGAAGGGGGTAGTTATCAGCAAAATCAACCAAATTGATAAGATAGTACCAACAAGAAACATGTATCCCTGCATATTCTAAAATGCTCATCCTACCATCAAACCACATGGACATGATGA
The DNA here is from genome assembly GCA_027924585.1 of Larix kaempferi. NCBI lineage: Eukaryota > Viridiplantae > Streptophyta > Pinopsida > Pinales > Pinaceae > Larix > Larix kaempferi. The sequence goes on along the minus strand of BSBM01000155.1, from coordinate 25,858,317 downwards.
ACATATTGTTGGGTCATTTCAAAGAGTTGTGCCTAGTAGAACAACAATAAAGACATATATTAATATATTATTGCACCGAGAGTATAAAGGTGCTCTATAGCCCTTGTATGGGAGAGATGTTGTAACACACCAGCGTAGATCCATCTCAAACCCGGATTTATCAAGCACTGAGAGGGATCCAATTTCTTGAGGTGTAATTTTTTTGTTTTATCTTAAATTTTTTACACATTAAGAAAAAAATTACCCCTCAAGAAATTGGATCCTTCTCTTTTAATTTTTTAATTATTATTTTTTTTATTTTTTTTTATAAGTTATGAGCGAACTTGAAATTTTTAATTAATTTTGATTATTTATAAGTTATAAGCCGACATGGAAACGTAATGTGACAAATGTGACAAATGTGACAAATGTGACAAACGTTACAACATCTCCCCCATACTGGGTTGTAACATAACGTAACAAACGTGACAAATGTGACAAACGTTACAACATCTCCCCCATACTGGGTTGTAACGTGACGTGAAAAATGTGACAAAGGTGACATGTGGCATCCATTACAGGATCTCCCCTATACTACAAATGTGACAAATGTGACATGTGACATGTGACATCCATTACACGATCTCCCCCATACTATTACTTTTTACATTTTATTACTTTTGAAAATGTTACATGTGACATCCGTTACAGAGTCTCCCCCATACTGGGTTGTAAGCACCTCGTTTACACTTGGTGCAATAATGTTATGTAACATGTTGTTCCCATAAAAAAATGCAAACTATGTCGCCTTAAACAAAACAAAAAAATCATATTGGTTTCATTTTAAACCTAGATATATAAAGCACCAAGAAGGATCAAATATCTTAAAAGGTGTAAAGTTCTTCTTAATGTGTAAAAATTTAAGATAAAAAAATTACACCTTAAGAAATTGGATCCCTCTCCGTGCTTGATAGATTCGGGTGGATACCACTGATAAGATAGTACGAACAAGAAACATATATCCTTGCATCTTCTAAATTGTTCGTCCTACCATCAAACCACATGGACATGATGAACGTATTGCTAGGTATTTTCGAATAATTCCTTCATGAAGTCACATACTTGTACCTAGTAGAACAACAATAAAGACATATATAAAGAAAAAATACTATTTAAATACTCATGACTACCAAGGAAGTGACCATCTTTTTTATCATACGTGACATGCTTTGCAAGTTAACCTCCTTCCACCCATGTTCATACTCATTGCTCACATTGATGCTAATTATGTTTTATAATTACACCGATAGGTGTTTTTATTTTAGAATTTTGGGTGCACTAGAGTCTATGCTTTTCCTAGATTGCACGAGGATGAGACAAGTGTACTATTTAGATTGATTTTATGGCAGTCATGAGAAATTCCACATAAACAATTATAAAATATATATATATATAAAATAACTGATAGTTATGATGGATAACTGGTAACTCATGCATGGTTAATGGGAAATTCCTTAATTGACGGACAATTCGTTAACAACTAGTTCGTTTAACTAGCAAGAAAAACAACTTATTTGTGGCTCTTAGCTTATGACCTATCTAGCAAGAAAAACAACTTATTTGTGGCTCTTAGCTTATGACTTATCGATGTTCACCAACCACAAATTAAGTGATTGTGCTAGTTATTATTTTAATTTATAGAAATTTATTTACTACCACACTTGTGGCGGTGGTGAAAACATCGCTAGCATTTAGGATTTGTGGAAATCGATCTTCCTCTTGAGTTAAAAGTAGAGAAAGTATATATTTTTATGAATATGAAAATTTAGACCCTAACACCATTAATCTTTTAATTTAAATGCTAATTGTTTAATTACTTTAAAATTAACTATTAACTAACTCAACAACAAAACTAAATATTTTAAACAAGATAAAGCTCCATAGCTAAAAAAAAATTCTTTGGAATATTTAAATGGTAATTTTTTGTTTATTTGTTTTTGGAAATTTTGTTTAGAAGATTGAAATAAAAGAATATTGTTTGGAAATTTTTAAATGTACAACGATTTTCATAAAAATCAAATCTTTCAAATAAGTATAATGCTAATTAAAACAATTAGAAAAACAAATACATTGAATCGACTATATTGTTTATGGATAATAGAACCCACTTCATTTAGTTTTTGAAAATTTGTTTTAAATAGTTTTTAATTTTGATTCATATAAATTTAATTATAGTTAAAAAATTATTAGATAATTTGAGAAAATTATTTATTACATTAACAGAAAAACATTGTAAATAGTAATTTTTTTGGTTTAAATATGTTTTTTGAAATTTTGTTTAGAGTATTAAAATGGTAAATTTTGTGTTTGAAATGTTTAAATATATAAACTTTTTCTTAAAAATGTTTTAAAAATGTTTTAATAAGACTAATGTATAAGCAAACCTACTTCTTTTACTTTTAGAAAATTTGTTTGGAATGTAGAAGTAATAGATGTTTTTTTCAAAACTTTATAAATGAGAATTATTTGATCAAGATACTACTTAATAAAGTAAATATATTAAAATTTGATTTTTTAAGATTTTTTTTCATAATTTTTATAATAAATTAAATAAACTATAGTTAAAAAAATCATATCTAAAATTAAACACAAAATCAAGTATTTTTAATTTGATAACTTAAAATTTTTTATAAAATAAAACATAAATCAATAAAAAATTAAAAAATAAACAATACATCATCTCATTTTATAAATATATATTTTTACTCTAATTCCAAAATTATCTGTATAAAAATTCGAGATTTGTGAAATGTCCCCTCTGTCATCTCGATTCTTCTATAACAAAAACACAATAAAAATGTACGATGTGTAAGACTTTGGCGAGATATGGTCTTGCCACTAAAGCACTGTAAGTATTATTGTGAATTTCCTAAGTTCTAATTTGAGTTTGTAGACTTAGGAGGTTGAAGGGAAAGGGCATGAATCCGCTAGGGGGATTCCAATGGCTATGAAGCCATGAGTGGATGATATGTGTCATCTTGGTACTTCAAACACTAGAAGAAAAGTGGACAATTGATGTTCACGTAATTGTGAAATAACCTATTAATCTAAGTCAACCTTAAGCAAATATCTAAATTAAACTTAAAATGAGATTTAATGGCTAAACACATATTATTGCTTCTGAAATACTAATAGATAAACACAAACACATAGTTATTGTTATGTGATAAGGATATTATTAAATGGGGTCATAGGGTTTATGTAGGATCTCCTTTATGAAAGAATAACCCATAATTGGAATATTTGATTTAATTATTTTGAATTACAATTGGTGGTAATTTATTTATTAAATGTACTTAATTGGTAGTTAAGTAAGGAATAACTACTTTCGAAGTTAGTTAGGGTTTGCTCACGACCAGAATATATTATTGCCTATTGTGGGGGAGAGAACGGGGCGTTTAAAAAAACGAGAAGGCGCAACCGAATGGGGGAATAGGGGAATGGAAGAAAGAGGGTGGCGTTTTAGCAGATATTGATGGACTGTACATCGGTGTAAACATACAAATGGAGATGATTCTTGTTATGTTTGTTATTTCTGCGGTTGCGTTTGGAGGTAATCGAGCCCATTTCTTTAGTGGACAGGAAGATCGCTAGGGTATTTATTTGTTTACTGTAGTGGACAGGAAGATCGCTAGGATATTTATTTGTTTACAGTAGCGGAGATATTTTGTTGAATATTAATTACTTACGTTGGTAAGGTTGCTGTTGATTATGGGGTGGCTTCTGTGATAGAAGTCTGACACTACTAATAACTATTTTCTCTCCATTTACAATAGATTACTTACATTTGCGTTGACGGAAAGGGAGGCGGCCTGAGAGAGAAGGAAGTTTATCCTTTTCTAAATTTCCATTTAGATATATTTCATGTCTTTTATATCTTTGCTCGATAAAAGGGGAGGAACAATCTCCAGAAAGATGACCGACTCTAATGAGCCTTAGTTTGTGTTTTGGTTTGTTGAAAAGAAAATTGAGTTCTCCTTTACTGTAGCGGCCAAGCGCCAACTCTATTCCTTTGTATATCGTCTTCTTAGTGGACAAAGGGAACGACCCCAACTCCATCTTCATATTGGTTGTGAATAATTAGAGAGACGACTTTTGGTAGAGAGACCCAGCTTCTCAGTAACATGCTTGTCTTTCAAATAGTTCGAGGGTTTAAGTTCAGAGTTAAATGTTTGAATGTTGTAAGATCAATTAGTTACAGTGACCTCTTTAAAGTGATTCATTAACTTTCATAGTTTAAGATATCGAGTTTTCATATGTGTTTCTAACAATCTGCCTAACTGGTTCCACAAATTGAGGCAACATATATAGCTGCTTCTGAGTGGTGTTGAGATGAAAAAAAAAGGATACATTAAGGTTGACTCTTGACTTCTGTCTTTAATTAGTGAAAATGGCTTCCATGGATAAGAGTACCAAATCCTACCTTGCATTCATTCTAATATAACACACAAGAATGACCTCTGCAAAGAGAGTCAAGTCTATAACTTACATAAAATTCTCATTAATTATATTTGCGCTGCAATGAAATGAGTAGATAGAAGCCATTAATCGTTGGAGTCATCACTTGTTCTTATTGCATTTAAATAACATAGTGATGGGAAAGATCTTGTATTTGATAGGAAATTGATTATTCCTACTCTATGGTTTATTATCTAATTCAACCCACCGTGTATTTATATAAAGTTAATGTTTCTTGTAATTTATTGCCAATACTTGATTAATTACGTAAATTAAGTGATCAAGTTACATTTTATGAACACGAGTTATAGTTGAGGTCAGAATAATATTGTGTTCTCCTGGATTCATTCCCTAGTTGGGGTGACTTCTTGATGGGAAAACATATGCCAGACAAAGTGTCATATAGTTAGCAGTCAAGTTTTCAGTCACACAAGTCTACATAAACCAGATAAATGTTTTAATAATGATAAATGGTGTTGTAATAAATTTGTCATAAATATCTTAAAATAAAAATATGTTATTGCACCGAGTGAAACGAATAAAATATAAAAATGTAGCATTAAAAGGTGATTGGGCGTAAAAATAAGTAAAAAGAATAAATAAAGTAAAGTAAAGGAAAAAGAAGTAAATAAAGTAAAATAAAGTAAAAAGAAGTAAAGTAAAGTGAGTATGGGTGATGTAATGTTTGTTACTAACAAAATAATTTTAAAAAAATTCATGTCCACTCATAAAAAAAATGATGGAAAGTATGTAAAATAAAAACTTAAAACTTAAATAGGATCTATCAATCAAGAGAGATCAAATTTCTTGAGTTTAAAATTACATTTATGAGAAATTGATATATATATAAAGGTTTGCAGGATCTTATAATAATTATGTTGTATTTGGAGTAAGTTATACTTGTTAATTAAATTAGATTATAGTTTATTAATAATGATAAGTGGTGTTGTAATAAATTTGTCATGAATATCTTGGAATAAAAATATAAAAATATGTTATTATTACATTCATGAGAAATTGATATATGTGTACTTAAGGGTTTGCATTAAATAATTCTTATAATATTTATGTTGTATTTGGAGTAAGTTATACTTGTTAATTAAATTAGATTGACATTGCACCAATTGGTTACAAGTAAGAAGTATACCATAATATAAGGCTTAAAAGGATGTTTACAAATAATAATCTTAATAGTACAACCTCTTCATGTTCATATAACGAGCTTATCCTTATATCTTTCTCTACAAGATATAGACAATGGATATTTCCCACATGTCATTTAGTTGGGACAATTAGACCACAAGATTGCAATGAATGTTTTATCATGATAAAAGTAAATATGGTATATAGGAGGGGACTCTTATATTTAATATGATTAGGATATAAAAGAATCTCAAAAGTTGATGATAAATGTTCCTTTTCAATCTTGGTTATAAAATTTAAATATGATTGAATATTCATATTTTTTAACTTGTTTAGCTCGGGGAGAATTGAATAGTTAGTAAAAAAAGAGTATATAAAAAATAACCCGTAGCTGATGTATAGATAACTCTTAATTGATGAGAAGCAATATATAAATCATTCATGGTACTTAATGTTCACCACCCACAAGTTAAGTGGTTTAACTTGTGGCCAAAGTTAAGTGCCATGAATAAGTTATATTTTATTTATTATGGCTTTTTTCTAGTTAAACAGGTTGTCTCCCATGAATCCCTGCATCAACTAAGAGTTATACATGCATTAGTTACCAGTTATCCATGCATTAGTTACCAATTATTTTTTATATTATGTTTTTCTTTAATTGTTTATTTATACACTTGTCTCATCCTCCTACAATCTAGAAAAAACATAGACACCAGTCCACCACAAATTCTAAGATATAAACATGTAAGTATAGATGTAATAACAAGAGTATAATGATATGAGTATATCTATAACAATTTTATGTGTGCTATCTCGTATTAAGGTGAGATAAAGTGGATATCAAATTATGGCAATGGAACTCGTACTCATAGACAATGGATAGGTCATAGGTCGAATATAATCCATGGTGATGAGCAGAAATGGTTACAGCTTCAGACTATTTTTTGCCCAAGAAATAGCTGTGTCCTCATTCATTCCTAGTCCAAGTTATATGCGTAGCAGTCGTTCACCAAATACATTAAATGCATGATCTCACAACGCACCTGGGTTGGGTGCACATAAAACACGAATCTGCAAATATGATTATATTGCATCGTCATCTTCTTCTTACGCACGATCAATCAATGACGTCGATGGGCCAAACTTGATTTATGAAAAGCAGGTATACCAAATTCAAATTCATTACCTTTGATTAGCCTTTCTGCTTCTGCATGCATCTTCGTCTATATATAGAGAGATAAACTCACCTCCATTTATATCATCTCATGCTACAATATATCAATTGCATATCGTCTCATCTCATTACTGGACTGCATTACGGTTAGATTGAATATTAACTTGTTACCAGTTTGTTGAAATCGGAGAATGGAGAGAATTAAATTGAAGTCTGGGAATAATGCTGCACTTGTTTTTCTAATGACAGTGATTATTTTTGGGGGGATGAGCTGCAATGCAAAATCTGTCACTGCAAGCAGAAAAATGAAGTTGGAAGGTGCAGATGTTAATAATGGTGATGACGCTGCTGTTCCTGCAGACGTTCCTCCGTCTGTGCCTGCGCCTGAGCCTCAGCCTGAGCCTGAGCCTGCAACAACGACCGTGACCTTCTTCATGCATGACGTAGTTGGAGGACCGAATCCCACTGCTAAACCCCTCTCCATCTCAGCGGGCAGCAGCAGTTTGCTTAATCCCAATGGATTCATACCTACCACTACTGCAGGAGGCCTACTTAATCTTCCCTTTCAAAATGGCGGCCCTCTCCCACTGGCTTTTCCTAGCGGTGCAATACCTCAGAATCCCTTACTCAATGGTCAGTTTCCTGCTACTTCCATTAATCCAAACGGATTTGTTACCCTTAACAATCCGTCTTTTGTTAATGGAGTCGGCCCCACTATTCCTGCAGCGACTAGTGCCGGCTTGCTTAATCCTTTACTTCAGAACGGTCCAGTTCTCCCATTAACCTTTCCTAACGGCTTTGTACCATCTACTTCCACTAATCCACTCCTCAACGGAATTGGCATTAATAATATTAATGGCCAGAACACTCTGTTTAATCAATTCCAAGCAGGTACTAATTTTCCTTTGATCTCCCAGCAGAGTATTCCTTTTGTCAATTCTCCTAATTTCCTTAATCCATTGCCCAATTCGCCTTTCCCCGTTGCATCGGGTGCAGTCCCTCTCCCATTGAATCAGCAGGGCGGTCAGGGTTTGAGCAGTAGTAGCACTGAGGTTATAGTGATTGAGGACCCGTTGACGGAAGGGCCGGATGAGTCCTCTGCTTTGTTGGGTAAAGGGAAGGGATATTACATGCCCTCCCCTAAAGACCCCAACACCCTTCTCATGACTTTCACTGCGAAATTCGAGGAAGAATCGGAATACGAGGGCAGCACCATAGAGTTCTCTGGCGAAGACAATACTGCTTTGCCTCAGCGGGAGATCGGAGTGGTTGGGGGAAGTGGTAAGTTCCAAGACGCCAAAGGCCACGCCCTCATTGAAACCGTTTCCAACAGTGCTGAAGCAACTGTGCTCAAGTTCACTGTCAACCTCACTGACTAGCATAGCTATCATACAATAAATTCTTCCTCTTGTTTCTCTTACATGTCAATCTCAATTTCAGTGGCTTGTGTGTATATGCACTTGAAACTTAAATATGAAAAAAGAAAGTTGGACACGCAAAATGTGGAAATCCTTGTTGTGTATGCCCATGACTCAGCACTGCAGTGTGTCTGTAGCGTTGCTGAACTTATATATGTGCATTAATTCATGACTTCAGAAGGTTTTCAACTTTATTGATTGTCATTGAGTGATTGGGTGAGAATTTAGTGAACAGAAGCGTATTGAAATGCAAGAGGATCGAATATATTAAGTCACTTCGTTAAGCGTAACTCACTATTGGAAACATGCAGACATTCAGTGACTGGTTGAGCTTATCAACGAAACGGATTAAAATAATTTAAACAGTGATTCCTTAACATCCACCTTAATGTTTCTTGAGGCCAAGCAGATTCATAGAATGAGAAAAGTACGATTCAGACACCTCGTTGCACGAAAGGCACAATCCAGGGACCACTTGAGCAAATTATTTTAACACGGAAATAAAAAAGCTGGAAGCGCCAAGATCTCAAGCACAAGTTTACCAATGACCATGATAAATATTACAAAAACTTTATCTGATAAATTTTACCAATAACTATTTGCATGCTTTCCTTAGTGTTAATTTTCGCCACTTGATTCGTATGGGTAAAAAGGGTGGGTGGACATTATTATTACGTGGGTGACATCTTGGATTTATTTTGGAGCGATTATTTAGTTGCACAAAATTCAAGAAATCAAATTTTCATGGTCAAAGTTAAAACTTTTTGTTCAGTTTTTGTATTACTTTATATTTGCAATAAATTTGAAGGGTGGGGTCCCATTTCACTTTGATTATTGAACCCTTCAATGCTGCCATGTAAAAAAAGTCATTCTTTTTATTTGAAAATGTACTAGTACATCAAAATTTCAATGTTTATTTACTTAGTAAAGTTGAGAGGCTTTATTTGGTAGTGGATATAGCAGCACTGTTATATATGTCATATAACACAACCATATTTTGCCCAGATCTAACGGCTAGGTCTCTAGGCCACTATGCCACCTTTTCCATTTGAGCACTTTCCCAAATTGATCTTGCCTCTTAAACTGTTAACCAATACAATAATACAGTTAACTTGCTAACCCGATTCCAATCCAACTTTCATCCTTATAGCCAAAATTAATACTATTTTACTCTTTCATGATCTGCTTGAACATGAGGAATTTATTAGTGAAACATAACTTAGGAGACACATAGACAATCCACTTTCCAGATGTTCAGTGTGAATTGCCATAACTAATTTTATAGATCTTTTTTTTCTGCATCAGTTATAGTTAGTTTGCTAGCCCAATTCCAATCCAACTTTTAACCAGTATAATAATATTTAATACCTCTTAAAATGGGTTCCTAGGGTGCTTTGAACACTACAAGCTCGATGAAGAATTAGGTTCTTCAACTCTTCTAAAAGCAACGTGATGCTTATTCTTGGAAAAGTTCAATCTTTGTAAATTGACTAGCGTTCTTCAAACTAATATAAATTCTAGCCTACATAAAATCTAGCCTACTTAACAATGGAAAAAATAATAATGTAAGCAAAAAAAGGAATAAATTGTTTCATAAGCCAAAAACATTGGACGTTGAGTTTGGTCTGTATCTGTTGCTAAATTAGTGAACAATAGAGATGTATGCAGAAAGGTAGTAAAAAGGTGAAGGGAAAGAATCTGAATGGTAACTTTTTTTTACTTTGTTGAATTGAAGACCATAATTCACTTTCATGCACCTCTATCAAACAATTGCATGGCCATTTATAATCCTCTTTCATGCAAGTATATTAGAGAGAACAGTTCAACAAAGAAATTGGATTGGATTGAAAACTAATAGCAAGTTTCTTTGTCACTCTAATTGTGTACCCTACGGCATAATTGAATGCCAATGACAACAATATATGTTTTAATTTTTCATTCAACATTATGAATGCCACACGTACTTGGGATAGAATAACTTTAAGCACTCTTTACATGTTACATGCTATGTAATGGTTTGAGCAAAGAGAACTATCCGACTCCATGCAACTTTTGTTCTCAATAGATGATTAAGGACCCTGGATGCTTCTTCTCTATAGCCCTCCCCCTAGATCTCGTTATACATACTAAATCTATGGTATGATGGAGTAGAGGATGGGTTGTGAAGCATAAGTAAAACATAGGTAGACCAAGTAGAGAGGAGATGCATAGATGTTTGAAGTTCATGTTTTATTCCAGACCAGCCGATAAGGGAAACAAAATCAAAAGGTAAAGTAGCACTGTCGTTCTAAAAATCAAGATTACAAAAACATTTTTGTCCCAATTCGTACAGTTGAACGCGGATTGTAAGTGTAGTAGCATCAGTGGTCTTCATATTAATAAATACCAAGAATATTAAACCATGTACTAGATGAAGGTGTCGATTCGACGACTAAGCAATTGGGGAAAATAGCTCATGTAATACAGTTTTAGATACAAAGTCTGGATTCTTGATCTGACTCAGTAACTAGATGCATGGAGGTTGGCAGAGTGGGAACTTCCCCAAATCCCCAGGATTTTTGGTAAAGCTGGGGGGTGCACTGCACACACCTATTTCCCATAGGGATGCAACCGTGGCCAGTGGCAGCTGAACATGGAAGCACTCGGTTTCAAAATGAAAACAATGGTCTTCCTTGTCCCCTCCATTTCAGGAAAGTTAAAGGGAAGCTAAATTCTCAAGAGCTTCGATCGGACGACAATGGAAAATAGGGCAAAGCAAGGAGCACATGGAATCATATGCATATACACAAAACATATGAAGAAAGAAGAAATTGTTGTTGTTGCTACAGTTGAGAATTGATAAATGTCGTTCTAAACAGCCTTTGACGGAGATTTGTGACAAACCCACTCTCGAGTCCAGGCTTCAAATTTGAAGCCTTCAAGGCCCATTTGAAGTAAAAAAAATTCAGTCAAATAATAATATTGTGTTTGAGCTTTGAAGTTACAGAATTTTCATCAAATAAAATTTAAATTTTAAATAATTCATGGGATCATGAATGGATAAAATGATGTACATACCTGTAAATTCATAGGATGTCATCAATCTAGTCAGCCTTGAAGTTGAGCTCCTCAAAGAAAACAAATTTCTTTATATATGTTTATGGCAGGCTGGCATTGGCAGCTTCACTCCGCAAACTCTCTTGGAGGACTGGAGGAGATAGGGTAGGTGGAACTTGGAAGAAGCTCGAACACAGTGGAGTAGGGGTATAAGAAAAAGCTTGTTTGTATTCCTGTAATATTATATATTGATGGTCAGAGCCATGGAAGCATGGAATTCAAGCATTGACTTGATACAACAAAGAAAACACAAGGTGGGACTCGGGAGCCGCAGGATTGACTTGATACAACAAAGAAAACACTGGGTGTGAGGCTGGGAGCTGTAGATGGTAAGATTAACTTGATACAACAAAGGAAACGCACGGTTGTGGGTAGGGGCCATAGGCAGGAGCAGTAGCTTGCAACATTACCAGAAGTTTCTGGATTGTGGATTTTGTTTGAAATGCCAAATTCGGGGCACATTAACATAATATATTATACATTGAATACTCAATTAACTCACGGAGTTAGAAATCATGAATTGGTATGTGATAACTGGTAACTTGGTAAGCCCGCTTCCAACAACACGTATGAGCCACCAACCAGGTTTAATAAATTTGTTGCTTCCATTAAATGCGTTAAACATGTAAGCGCTCGCTGCAAACATGAGAACTTCGAAGCGTTCAAGCCATGGGCTACTCAGTGTAAGCCCATCCACGTAAGTTGTTCAATGATATTATTAGAGGCCTAATGGTCCATGATCCATGGATGATCAAGCACGTGGATATTGGAGAGTAACCGAGTCCCACTCCCAAGTCACCTAGCTAGTAGCCACATAGCCAATTTCCCACTGAAAAATGTCGATGGGTGAAATTTGAAGCTACCCTTCTGTTGCAATTCTAAACAGTAGTGGTTAATTTAATTATTGACGAGCTTACCATGAAATTAATTGTTTTTTGCATGGTAAAATTTGAAGTGGCCTTCTATGATGTGTAAAATGGCCTCTGAAGGGCCCTGAAGGCTTCAAATTTGAAACCTGATTTTCATTATTTAAATTTTGATTAGTTGTGAGATGTCATCATTAGGATTTGGAGTGGGGATTTGGTTTGCTATCTGCCCACAAATGACATCAAACAACAATAAATGATGATGTCAAGTTTATCAGCTCTCATGTCTTGCGTCCCACAACTACTTGTCGATTGCCAAGCTACCTGTCAAGTGCCACAACTACCTGTCAAGTGCCACAACTACATGTCAACTACCTTGACTATAGTGCACTTAATGACTAGACAAAACAAAAATATGCTCTCTCTTCTATGGTGAATATGCTTTTATTCAAATAAATCTACAAACAACAAATGAGCTTAAGCCTTTGGACTAATTATGGGATCTTTGTTTCTCTTCCACCAAATCATACCACAATAATTTTTTTGTTGTTATTATTTAAACAGTGTTGATTCCACTAAGAAAGTTATAAATGTTACTATTCATATTCAACCATAGATTTTTTATTAAAAAAAGGTTCCAGTTCTAGGAATCCGAAGCACAGTAAATTTAAGAACTAATTACCAAATTTGAGAGATCAAGGTTCAAACCTGAGCTTGTCTTGTACAGCAATGAGGACCCAACTTGGATCACACCCTAAACTCCATAACAATAATTTAGTTATGAATAAACTGGTTATGGGACCTTTAAAGTCGCTAAGATCACATTAAGGACTCTAAGTTGACAAACAAAATAAGACACTTCCCTGCGAACTAAGATATCTTCTATCTTCACAATAATGTTTTCATTCTTAAAATGCATTTCTTGACGACCTAAACAAAGTTAGCATTATTCGAATTTTGTGACTGGCAATGCAGAGTACCTTCTCCAACTTTATTCACTCATCAATTCTTCTGCCAATCTCGTGCTCCAATTTCGTTGTAATTCAACCTTGATGGTCGCACATTGAAACATTGTCCAAATAAAAAAAGAAAGCTCCGTTCTATCTATACTAGTAAACAATCTCCACACACGATCTTAAAAAGGATAGAACTCCAACACCAATAACACCAATATGCATGTGATAAAAGACAACATGCTTTTACACTTGATAGCATGATTTTAAGTTACAGTGTTTACAACTTCACATCGATAGGGGATGTTCATCCCACAATCAATACAACATCTCTAAGTGATCTTCAATCTCAGTGTCATTTGGGTGGTGATGGGTCGAAGTGAGTTGCTTTAGAGAAGGGAAGCTCCACGACATTCGATGTGACTTTTTTCATCAACGTGAGAGATGGAAATGTTCCCCTTGAATGAGATCGGGCTATGTAACATCATGTAATAGCTTATTGAATTGTAAAACAAAACAAAGTTTGGGAAATAACGATAATCTAAGTTTATGCCTTTTCTCATTTTGCATGTACTTCTGTCACAAACATGGCGTGATGCACTAGGACTTTAATCCTAAGGATTTTGAAGGCTAGCATGAATTGTTTGTTGATCCCAACAATCACAGTGGGTTCCCAAGCGTGATGTGGTGTTGGAGTGAACCTATGTTTGTTGTGTCACGAACAATGCCACTATATTTTTTCTATAGTGGTTGGGGGAAGTAGTAAGTTCCAAGACGCCAAAGGACACGCCCTCATTGAAATCGTTTCCAACAGTGCTGAAGCAACTGTGCTCAAGTTCACTTTCAACCTCACTGACTAGCATAGTTATCATACAATAAATTCTCTCCTCTTGTCTCCTCTTGTTTTTCTTACATGTCAATCTCAATTTCAGTGGCTTGTGTGGTATATGCAGTTGAAACTTAAATATGAAAAAAGAAAGTGGAAACGCAAAATGTGGAAATCCTTGTTGTGTATGCCCATGACTCAGCACTGCAGTGTGTCTGTAGCGTTGCTGAACTTATATATGTGCATTAATCCATGACTTCAGAAGGTTTTCAACTTTATTGGTTGTCATTGAGTGATTGGGTGAGAATTTAGTGAACAGAAGCGTATTGAAATGCAAGAGGATCGAATATATTAAGTCACCTCGTTAAGCGTAACTTGTTGTTGGAAACATGCAGACTTTCAATGACTGGTTGAGCTTATCAACGAAACTGATTAAAATAATTTAAACAGTGATTCCTTAACATCCACCTTAATGTTTCTTGAGGCCAAGCAGATTCATAGAATGAGAAAAGTACGATTCAGATACCTCGTTGCGCGAAAGGCACAATCCAGGCACCACTTGAGCAAATTATTTTAACATAGAAATTGAAAAGCTAGAAGCGCCAATATCTCAAGCACAGGTTTACCAATGACTCTGATAAATATTACAACAACTTTATCTGATAAATATTACCAATAAATATTTGCATGCTTTCCGTAGTGTTAATTTTCGCTACTTGATTCATATGGTTTAAAAGGGTGGGTGGACATTTTTTTTCATAGTAAAAAAAAAAAACATACTCTTGTTATTTCTTTGAAATCAAAAAGTACAATCATGTATGGATAAAACATTCATGACACTACTACCACTTCTGCAGCAAATACAGAACATATAATCCGATACAAAAACCGCATACAGATATGTGTTCATTACATTAAAAACTTTTCAAAAGATACCCTACTGCATCTTCATGACAAGGAGAAGGTGACAAACTTTTGGAAAAGAAAAAGATACAGAGACCATTATTGACAAGTTGTTCGTCCACCCATTCTTCCCAAATAAGAGTACCTGGATCACCATCAATAGCTAACTTGGATAGCGCATCCGCTACAACATTGTTTTCTCTGTAGGTGTGAACAATGGAGAGATTCTGAAACCTATCCAATAATGCAGAAGTTCTGAGACACCAGTTATGTAGGGAAACATTCTTCAGATTGGATTTTTTGTTTTCCCAGTTAATGAAAACTTGTGAATCTCCATAAATTCAAATTGAATCTAAACCACAAATATGAGCCGCCTTTAATAGACCCCAAAGTCTAAGTAGTTCAGCTTTTGTGTTTGTACCCATGCCTCCAAACAGTCGGAATTTGAGAGTGAGAGACTGTCCACAAATGATGATAAAACCCTCACCACACTTGTAATCAAACACAGCTCCGTCAAAATAGCCTATAACATTATCAAAATCAGACTAAGAGAGATTGCATGCTCTATTGGTCTTCTGTTTATGTATATCAGACTTTGCATATAGGTGATACATTTTCCAGAAAGAGAATAAAGTTTGTTTGATAGAAGGAGAAATATCTTGAAAGATGGACAAATTTCGCGTTTTCCAAATGGACCATGCCAATAAATCTGAGATAATGATGTAATCCCTATGCTTTTGTTTCCACTCCAGATAAGCAGTTTCAAAGTTGCATACATACCAATCATCCTTAATATTCAGCTTCAGGAAAATCTATTTCAAGACCTCCAACTAAAACACACAATGGAAAAACAGATGATTGCACGAATCCATAGCGTTTTTGTAGAGGAAGCACGTGCTAGGCCCATATTTTCCCCATCGCATCAAATTTTCCCAGGTTAAGATTTTTTCATTGAATAATAACCACAGGAAACATTTTATTTTTAGCGGCATCTTCCATTTCCATAGTACAGTGAACCACCAATTCCTATCAACTTCAACATGATGTTCCACAATTGCTTGATATGCAACGTTGGTCAAGAACTGACCTGTTGCTAGAATTTTTGCCCAAACCAAAGTGTATTTTTCCATGGATAAGCGTATTCCAGTTGAATTCATATTTTGTACATATTTCTTCCATTCTTCTTCCCATCTTCCAGCAAGACCGAGGTCCGATGGGGTAAGCCAATAAGAAGTATCTGGAACTAAAGAAATTGACCTCTTAAATTGGTTCAAAGTGAGAAATCCATATTCGGTGAATAATTTGCATAGATCATGTGACAGATGGCCACCACCAGGGACGCCCATGATTGGATCTACTCCAACAATAACTTCAAATCCCCCTCCAACTTTCCAAGCAAGTTGTGATCTAATCCATTTAAAAAGTTTAAGAAATCCTTTCCATATAAAAGAGGCTTTACCATCTGACGAAGGAGGATTCCTAATCCACTTGTAGATATTAGTTTTGATGTATTTACCATGAATAACTCTGGACCAGAGGTTGTTCCCCATTGAACCTCGCCACATGATTTTCATTGCCAGTGCAGTATTGAACCAATATAAGTTTTTAATGTTCCACCCTCCATATTTTTTTGACAGGGACAAAGATTTCCATCTAGACAAGTGATAATGTCCCCCATCTAGGTTCTCGGACCAAAGGAACTGATACATTAAACTGTTTATTTTTTTCAAAACTGATTGAGGTATTTTGGCTAGTACATCCCAATATACCAGGATTCTACTTAAAATCGCTTTAAGTAAGGTCAGACGGCCCCCCAGAGAGAGGTATTTCAGTATCCACAGATTAATCCTCTTCTTGAATTTGCCAATTAACCATCTCCAGTCATTAAGCTTGTAGCAATTTGGTTTAATATAGTATCCCAAATACTTAAGCCCATCATTTAAATCAGAATATTTGTAGGTAAATAAACTTAAAACCTCATTTAAAACTAGATTATCCTTCAAGTTACTGATGAATTCAAATTTGCTTTGATTGATCTGCATACTTGTGGCAGCGCATAAGAGACTCAATATATTTGATAAAACTCTCCATTCTTCAACTCTATCAGAACCGAAACAGATGATGTCGTCCACAAAAAGCAGGTGAGAAATGGAGAGATTCTTTACAATTTTCACACCCATGAATGACTTTTCATTTCTAGCTTTATTAATCAACATGCTTAGTCCTTCGATAATCAACAGGAATAAGAGCGGGGATAATGGGAAGCACTGTCGGAGCCCTCTACCACTTTTGAAAAAAGGGGTAGGGTTACCATTTATGAGAATAGATTAGTTTGTTGTCCTGACACATGCAATGATCCAGTTGACCACCATGATTGGGAGTCCTATCTAAAGCAGGACCAATTTGAGAAAATCTCAATTTACCTGATCGTAATCTTTTACCAAGTCAATTTTCAGGATTAGAGAATTTTGATTTTTTGTTTTGACTGAATGAAGGACTTCTTGTGTAATGTCAACCGTGTCCAGGATCTTCCTGTCATCAAGAAAGCCAAATTTCTCAATGGACATCCACATGGACAAGAATGGCTTAATCATGTTTGCAATAATCTTCGATATCAACTTATACGCCAGGTTTCATAAAGAAATAGGTCGAAAATCTTCAAAAGACAAAGGCTTGTTGATTTTAGGAATGAGGGATATGAATGTCGAGTTGAGACCACCTGCTATCCAACCTTCTATTCAATTAAAATTCACCGTCTCCAATAAATTTGAACTCATAATATCCCAAAAAGTAAGAAAGAATTCAACGGACCATCCATCAGGTCCCGAAGCTTTGTCTTTTTTAATGCCTTTAAAACAACCTCAATTTCCTCCAATGAGACTAGTTTACCTATCAACTTGCCTTCTTCCATAGTGAAAAATGAGGGATAACACCTCAATACATTTAATTGTTCTAATAAGTTGGATGTCTTAGGGTCTTCAAAATGCTTTTTAAAATGAATATAATTGCAGCATCCTCAATCTGTTTAGGATATGAAATTTCACAGCCCTGGTCATTTTTGATGACCCATATTGAGTTTACATTCCTCCTATGGAATGCATAATTGTGGAAGAAGCGGGTATTATTGTCACCCAGATCAACCCATATAGCCTGTCTTTTGATCCTCCAAGAACTTTCCTCCGCCAACAAGATATCATTAAGTCTAGTCTGCAGTTTTTGTAAATCCATTCTATCCTCATCAGAAAATATGCCACAGGAGTTAAGGAGATGTAGTTTTTTTATTTGTCCTTTAATTGACAAAAGATCTAATCAATCCTTTGCTTTCCTCATTTTTTCCCATTCCTTAGTTTTCTCTTTTAAACCTTTAAGTTTAAAAATTAAAGAGTCCACCAAATTAAGACCCTCGGGGATCTACACCTGTGACCATAATAACCTAACCAGATTACAATAATCGATGTCTTCACCCAGGTGAAATTAAATCTGAAAGGCTTCAAGTACTGTGTATGTAAATCATCAATCTAGAGAAGGATATCTTGGTGATCCGATATATTTGAGTACTCTGTCCAAGTCCTATATCTGATCAATTTTGCTGCCAAATCTTTAGCAAGAAGAAATTGATCCAACCTTTTACTAACACATCCATCACTAGAGCGTTTATTGCTCCAGGTGTATCCAAGTTTCCTGGGTAAGACATTGATCAAGCGGGAATGTTGAAAGAGACCTTTAAAAAAATCTGCCAAATCATCAACCAACATCGTTGGTCCCCAAATTTCTGCTGGCGATAGTGTTAGGTTAAGATCACCTGCTACAATCAAATTAGAGAAGCTTAGTAATCCAGAGGCATCCAAATTCCTCCAGTAATGTTCTCTATCTCTGTAAGGGGCATAGTGTAACATCCCCAAATTTCATCAAAAATTAAAATTTTCTAAGCAGTCTATTTGCTATTAAATTTTATGCAAAAGTATAAATGTGAATATTTAACTCTTTAATTAATACTTAGATTTTAATTCTAATTACGACCTTTACTCATTTACAAATGATCATCAATTCTGAAAACATGTCTTAACGACATTAACTAGTTAAGAGATCATATGTCTGTAGTTAAATATGATGTTGTCCAGATTTACAACATTAATTTGTGGAATTATTATTGTTATAATAGTCTTATGTCTTTATCGATGCTATTTTGATATTCATGAATTTGTCATTTATTTCTTTTAACCTTAAAGTATGGAAGTAGGACTATGATTCCTTCTTACTGTTTGTGAGTACTTATGAATTCAGTTGTATCTTTATCTATAATCCATTGATCATTTGGTTATCACGTAATGATTCTTAATGTGATTTAGTTGATAATCGATGCTTAATATTTCATGTCGTATATTATCTCTCATTATTAATGTTTGATATTTAGCTTTCCATTCTTATGTCGAATATGTTTTTATCTTAGTTGATTATGTGTGAATCCTTTTTGCTTGGCAAGAGAGTTCTAGCGCAACCCTAGGCTTACTTAGCTATTATATCTAAAGCATGTTGAATTACTCTGTCCAGGTTGTAAGTAGGACTTCTCAGGCACAATTTGGTTGAAGATATCATATTTTTCCAGGATTAAGGTCTTTGACCTATCTATACAATTACACTTGTGAAGATTAAATATGATAGCAACCCTAACTTATGAGTTTGGGTGTTCTAGCCCTAATGGCTTTATCAAGGTGATGGCGTAATAAGTTTGGCATTGGGGTTTAAATGTTATATATAAAATTTATGTTTATAACAAATAACCGAGGTATTAGCGCACTTGTGAAATGGAGTTTGAATGGCAACAACGTGTTTAAACTATATGGATGTGGGTAAAAATTGAATGTGTAGTGGATGACATCTCAGTTCATTAATGAGTCACGTGAAGCTTTGGTGGAGAGTAACCACATAAGACACAAATCTCTAACTTCTCGTTGGTCTTGGCATTGTTATTGTTGATGTGTGAGGGTTTGGAGAGTCGAGCTCTCGTTTGGCCACCATGGCCATTTGAGAACCTCTACGCAGTTTTCCAGCTTTAAACTTTACGAAAATAACCAGTGTGCCCTTCAGGGTTTCAGTGCTTGTTCAACATAATGCTCTCGTGGCCTTGGTTACTACTGTGAGCTATGCTCATGGCGCTTCATCTTCACTGCCATCGGTAAGAATGGTTCCACTGAGACTCATTTTCATTCTTTTTAAAATATTTTGTTAATATTTTATCATATGCCACTATCTAACTACTTCGCTTGTTCTTGGTAGGAGGTTTCTAGATGCTCTCGGTTCTCTACCAAATCTTACGACTTCGACATTTCTGAGTTAAAGCAAATCCCAGTGGTTTAATACCATGGTAAGCCCTCGAATCCTCCACGAAGTCTCCTCTGTCAACGTATTTGATTTCACTGTCGGTGTTGATGTTTACGAAGTTGTAATCCCTCGGGCATGCGAATGGTTTAGCATCTTGTATAGTTGGTTTGGAAATAGACGAGTGTTTTAAATAAAGCTACAGTGTTTAGTTTTCCTCAACTTTACTTCTGCGTCTCTGTTTAGACTGATATTACTTGTCTCTTATTTATACGATAATGTTTGGGCTTGTAGCCTTAGTTGGAAATTCATTAAAGAAATGAATATGACTAACGTTTACTGTGTATTGACCTTCATAAGCTATCCAATACAATATCTGGGGTTTTAGTATTTGGGATTGAAATTAATGATTCTATTTCGGTATAAGACTTTCAACATTATTGTTTTTTATTACGAAATGTTTTGGGCAGAGATTTTTATGATAGTGAAAATATATGATAGATGTATGAATTGTATGGGTCAAGCCCTAACTTAACTCTGCGTAAAGTTTCTTAATGTGTTGGTTCGGAATTTGTAATGTTAATGGTTTGATTTGCTATAGGGTTTAAACCCTAAACCGTGTATGTTCGTAAGTTATTTTTAAGTGAGTGTAGGGATGAGCTCTCCCAAACTCGAACCCTTGATTTTTAAATAAATTATTCTTTTTATAAGCTAGCAACGATGCATCCATTAAGTGTCGTTGAGCTCTGTTTCTTGAAGCGCTCTGTACCACTACGGTGTTTTTGACTGTATTAGGATAATGGTTAAGTTTTTCATTGTTCAAAGATTACACAAGGGATGCCGAGACCCACTGTATTTAATTTGTTTAATGATTCCAGGGTTGTATTAACCCTATTCATATTAATTTGAAGCACCTAGGGTGAGTCCTTTCGATCTCGAACCCTTGATATACGATTACAATGGCTCTACCATATGATACTGTAATAATCGTTGATAATTTTGATACATTGTTTCGATTGTTAACTCGTTACAACGTTATTATAATTCTAAAGTTCAACTATTTGATTTTTGATAAAACGTGAAGTTTATAGGGTTCGTCCCTCGACTTAGTTGATATTGTTATAGTATAAGCTAGTTTACAGGGTTTGACCCTGAACTATCCTTTGAACTTAAAAGAAAACTTTTTTATTATGAGAGTATAACCTATTGATTCCTTTCAGGGATATCAAACAGTGTCAAAATGATTTCTATATTTATTAGATGTGCTATTGTTTAAGTAACATCATTACCCATGATTTTAAGAACTCCGTTTTCGATTGATATTTTTATACAATACTTTTTGTTTAGGAAAAATGATACCTATAGGAGTTTATCTAGGGATCTCAAAGATGATTATTTCTATATCATACTTTCATAAAATGATTATGAGTTATGTACATTCTGCTTATAAGAGATTTGTTTTGAAACTGTACACTTTGGCAGTATAATACTTTGTTTATAAAAGCTGCTCTATTGTTTTCTAAAGTGAACTGTAATATTATAATCTATGGTTTTAAGTTGATTCATGTACAGCTCGATAGTAATATAATGCTTCTGTTTACATGATATGCAAAGAATGTATAACTAGGGTTTATATTTGTGTTTCTGTGCAAAACCCTATGATGTTTTAAATATAGAAGTTGTTGTTAGGTTATTATGGTCAACTGTTTATGAATAAACAATATGTATATCTTCCGAATGGAAAATATCCGTTACTCTAAATAAAGAGTAACCATTGGACTTTCTAAAACGGGCATTCATTATACATAGCTTGATAAAATTACATTCACGAGTTTTTTAGTCTTCAAAACTCCCTTAAAGGTCATACATTTTATTTGCAGTTTTTGTGCTCTATGTTAAACCTTCAGCAGAACCATTAATTGTAAAAGAACTGCCTCCGCATAACTAGCCGCTGCCTGCACTGTCAAAATTCGAATAGAACCATCATTTAAATCATAGAGAAATGGCAAAGTTAACTTCAAACCCATCAAATATCTCAGCCCCTTCGATGATACTTGGGTGAATTGCTAGTGCCTGCTTCGAAAGGATGTCTGCTTCCACATTTTACTCTCTGTATACATGAGAGAAATTGATTTGTTCAAAGGCAAGTTTCAAGGATTCGATTTCTTTGAGGAGGTTGAGCAGATGCGGTGCTTTGATATTGCTTAAGTTGTTGATCCAATCAATTACTATCTTTGAATCCCCGTAAATGTGTATCTTTGTTATTTGTCGATCTTTGGCAATTTTTAGAACAATCCAAAGAGCAGAAAGCTCAACTTTAGTATTAGTTGCATTCCCTAGTGCAAGTTTTTCCTTCAATTTCCTGGTTTCAGACAGGTATATGAGGCATCCCACTCCTCCAATTTTAGGTTCACCTTGGCTTGCTCTGTCGAAAAAATCCCACGGGCAGCTCTTGTCTATTATCAGATCTTTAATAACTCGAATTTTGTGTTATTCTAGTGATGATTTCAACTCCTGTGTTTTCTGTATGAGCATGGCAGAAGTGATATCAGCTGGCATCCAATGCCCTTTGAAGATAGTTCTATTGCGGGCCTCCCAAATGCTATAAACAAAGAGTACAGAGAGAGCATCAAAACATCTTACCCCTAGGTGCTGCCACCAATTTTGTGCTCTCTATTCTAGAGGGGCAATGGCATTGGTGATCTCGAGATCTTGAGAAAAGGCTCTGGATGCAGTATTCCAAACTGCACCTACATATGGGCAAGTATCAAATATATGATCAGAGAGTTACTCATTGGACTTGCACAAAGCACAAATACCTAGGCCTTGTAACCCCCTTTTCCTCAAATTGTCCCAAGTTAGGAGTTTTTTGTTCATAGCTAGCCAGAAATTTAGAATGCCTTTAAGGGGGATATTTGCTTTCCATAATTTAATCCACCACCACTGTTTTCCTTCATCAATCTGTTCCAAAATTATTTTCTCATAACCTAGCTTGGCTGAAAAGTCTCCATTTACAGATTTTTTGGTCCATACTAGTTTATCATTGTCATCTTCGTCTAAGTGTATGAAGTTTAAAACCGGTCTATTTATGAAGTTGCACCATTCAATAGCTTCAATTTCTGTAAGGCCTAAAGACTGAGCGTTTTTCCATCCCTCAGTGCCTCTGAGTTGGGGTTGTTAGGCTTGCACGTCTGCTAATTTGAAGAGCCTTTGAGATTTGAGTTTTTCCAGCACAGGATCAGAGAGTTTATAGTTTTCCCCTACTCCAACCCATGGGTATTCTCCCAAGCGGATCCTTTTTCCATCTCCAGCTTTCCAGGTAGTCCAATTGCCTATTAGAGGAAAGCCCAAGACTAGAGCTTTCCATCCTGCCGAACCATTCTTATGGGTTTTGTTTGGGACTCTGAACCAATCCATTATAGAAGAATTAGGGCAGTACTTAGAGATGAGTACTCGTCCCCATAGGGTATTAGGATTTTGTGCTAACCTCCAAAGGGTTTTTGCAGCCAGAACTTGACAAAATAATGGTAGGTTCTTGATACCCCATCCACCCAGTTCTTTTGGTAGCGAAATGATATTCCATTTGGCAAGAGGGATTCCATCATTCTGTTTGTTGGTTGTCCATAAAAAAGAGAAGCATTTATTTCTCAACTTAGTAAGAATTCCTTTGGGTGTGTAGGCGATAGAAGCCCAGTAAACTGGAATACTTTATAAAATGGACTTTAAGAGAACTAATCTTCCTCCCCTAGAAAGGAAGCGATTGGTCCAAAGTGAAATTCTTGTTTCGACTTTCCTGTAAAGCCACATCCAATCTTGAAATCCATAATTGTTAGGTTTAAGAGTGAAACCAAGGTACTTGAACCCTTCTGTGAGGGGGTTGGAAGGGAAAGGTAATATTTCTTCAGCCTTCTGAACTAGATCCGTAGAGAATTCATTGTGGTTTAAACTGGACTTCCTGACATTTATCATCATTCCAGTTGCTCGTTTGTATTTTTCTAGGATGGAGGCATATTCTCTGAGAATTTGTTCTAAACCTTCTCCAAATAAAAGAACATCATCTACGAACAGGGTATGAGTGATTAATTCGAAGTTGGAGACCTTTGCCCCTACAATCCTTCCATCTCTTTTAGCCTTGTGTATTAGCCGACTGAGAGCATCAGCTATAAGAAGAAAAATGAAGGGTGAGAGAGGGAAACCTTGTCTGAGACCTCTTGTTGGGCGAAAAAAGCTTGAAGGTGCACCATTGATTAATACTGCAAAGGATGTGGATTGGAGACAGCCCATAATCCAGTCCACCATTTGCAAGTTCATGTCAATCTAAATCAATAAAAGTATGATAAAGGTCCATTTTACATGATCATATGCTTTTGAAAGATCTAGCTTCAAGGCAAAGGCACTTTGTTTGTCCTTCTTAATGTTGTGAATTGCTTCCTGTGTCAACGAGACAGCATCATGAATCTGTCTATTATAGAGGAACCCAAATTGTTCTTCAGATACAATTTCACTCAAGATGGGTTTGAGTCTCAACGATATGATCTTTTCTATTATTTTGTAGATCAAGTTACAATAAGAGATTGGTCTGAAATCATCATAGGTTTCTGGTTTTTATATTTAGGTATTAGGGTGATGAAAGTGGAGTTGAAGCTTCCCAGGACTTTTCCTTCCTTCTGAGACTCCCTTACCACTGACAACAAATCATCCTTAATTTTATCATAAAAACTTAAGAAGAATTCCAGTGTGAAACCATCTGGGCCTGGGATTTTCCCTTTTTGAAATGAGGCCAACTAACGAGAACAGTAACCAATAATGAAATCTATACTTGATATATTATATAGAATTTATTCTTTTGCTTAGAAATTTCATATCATTTCTAATCTATGTTAATTAAACATATTCCTGTACTAGAGTACATCACCTATGGTGAAAGGAAAAATATAGGAAGAAATTTATAATCATTCATTCTATATTTTCCAATCTATTCATCCATTCAATGTACAGAAATAATTTATCAGTTCAAAAATCTATCATCTCTAACAGCTATCTGTTATCTAAGATACATCTGGAAACTATGATAACATATACATACAATTTTGTAGAAATAGATCAACAGTTCAAAAGTAACTAACATAAAAACAAAGTAGAACCTGTTTAACTAATAGGGTGGACAAACACCCAAAGAGGACCGTTCCTCCCAACCTTCTCCAGAAAAGAAACCAAGATCACTTGCTTTATGGACCCCCGAGCCTGTTCATTGAACCACTAGGACGAAGATACTATGTAGAAGCAAGACATTCAGGTTGTAATTCAGCAATCAAAAAGACTTGCATACAAACCACTCATATGTACTTCAACAATCATGGAGACTTGCATACATATCACTCTTATGTACTTCAACAATCATATAGACTTGCATACATAACTCTACCTCTACATTCAGCAGGAATAAGACAATGTTACTCTACAACTCATTACATAGCTTCCCCTCATCGAATCTCTTGTGGGCTTAGTTCTAACACCACAAGGAAAAAGTTCTATCTCCTCAGACAATGTATGTGCTCTTGCTAAAATTCAATGGCTATATAAAGATTGCCTAGGTCTTTTGGTCAGTTTCACAATTAATCATCCACCAGCTCAGTTCCACCATCCTAGGGGAACATGACCACATTTTTAGGGAAGTTGTCCCATTAAAACAGCTAGTAAGTGAGTGCAGATGCTGCCACTTATCCATTTCCTTCTACACCAGATTCCATTCCTCCTAGTGCGTCAGTTAACACTCTTTCAACAGTCTCTTTGGGTGAGTGTATCCTATTTTAATTTATTAAATAATAATATTATTCATTTACAGTCATCCTTGACCATCCTTGGTCATTAATATAAAACTTTACAATAAAAGTTAAAGTAGTGTTTTTCCACAAACATAAAATGTTTCAAGTACTAGGTAGGTTACAAACACCCCCTCTTAAGTTCAACATCGTCTTCGATGTTGCTTATTCATCATCAGAGTCTTCCCAGAACAGAATTGGATATGTTGCCCGCATATGACTTTCTAATTCTCAGGTTGCTTCATCTGGACTAAGGTGCTTCCATTACACCTTTACCTGTCCAATGGTGCGATTTCAGAGCAAAATTTCCCTCTTGTCGAGGATACAATCTGGTTCCACCTGTATGTCATTCCAATCAATTACATGAGTAGCATCATGTACATACCTTTTCAAAACAGAAATATGAAATACATTATGTATTTTCAGATTAGGTGGTAAGGCTAACTGATAAGCAACTGGTCCAATTCTTGATAGTATTTCAAATGGTCCACAATACTTGGGTGCTAATTTAGCACAACTCCCAAGCTTAAAAGAGATTTTCTTGGGTTTTACCTTAGCAAAAACATGCTCACCTACTTGGAATTCTTTCTCAGTTCTTTTCAGATCTGCATGACTCTTTTGTCTGTCTTGTGCAATTTTTAAATTGTCTTGTACCTTCATCACTTCTAGTTCCATCTCTTTCAATAATTCGGGTCCTAACATCAATCTATCAACTGGATTACTCCATGAGATAGGAGTATTACACTTTCTACCATACAAAATTTCAAATGGACTAAGTTTAGCAGAAGCTTAATAGTAATTATTATAAGCAAATTCAACTAAGTGCAGATAGTTTTCCCACTTAGTTGAATGATCTTTAACATACATTCTTAATATGTCTTCTAGAATCTGATTTACCCTTTCAGTTTGTTCGTTAGTTTGCGGATGAAAAGATGTGCTGAAATTTAACTTAGTATCCAAACCTTTAAACAATGACTTCCAAAAATTTCCAGTAAATTTAGAATCTCGATCGGAAATTATTACCTTAGGGATTCCATGCAAACGAAAAACTTGTTTCATAAACACATCAATAATGTTAGCAGCCTTAAAAGTAGTTTTGATAGGTATAAAATGAGTTTCTTTACTAAGCTTATCTACTACTACCATTATTGAATCACTCTTCTTTTGATTTTTAGGAAAACCAGTTATAAAATCAATGCTGATAATTTCTCACTTCCACTCTGGAATTGGCAATGGTTGTAATAATCCAGTTGGGTGCTCATCTTTAACTTGCTAACATTCAAAGCACCTAGCTATGTATTTAGCCACCTCGTTCTTCATATTTGGCCAAAAGTAATATTTTCTTAACATCCTTATCATCTTTTGGTAACCAGGGTGTCCCGAATAAGGACTCCTATGTATTTCATTTAAAATTGACAACTTAATTTCAAGTACATTAGGTACATAAAGTTTGTTTTTATACAGCATTAGACCTTTTTCATTCAAATTGTAATCTATTATGATATTTTCAGATATATTTACAGCAACCTTTTATTGTAATTTCAAATAATTCTTATACAGTTTTACTCCTTCTTCAAGCTGATTTTCTAAATCTGTTTTATAAGTACTGATTGCTGCCATGAAATTTAATTTTGCATTTCTACTTAAGGCATCAACCACTTTATTTTCTTTACCTTTTATGTTTTGGATCTCGAAATCATATTCGCTAAGGAAAGCTAACCACCTAGCTTTCCTTGCATTCAGATTTGGTTGATCCAACAGATATTTTAAACCTTTATTATCTGTCATCAATGAAAACTTTCTACCGATCAGATGATGGCATCACAACTTTAAAGCATGTATCACGGTTTTCAACTCTAGATCGTAGGTAGCGTAGTTCTTCTCATGAATTTTTAATTTTCTTGACTCATACGCTATTACGTGACCTTCTTGTGTTAAGACTCCGCCAAGGCCATCATTTCATGCATCAGTGCATACGACAAAATCCTTGTTAGGATCTACAATTTTTAAAATAGGTACAGTAGTTAACAGTTCTTTCAATTTCTTAAAACTTTCTTCACACTTTTAATCCCACAAAAATTTATTTCCCTTTTTCTGTAAAGAGGTTATGGGATTTGTGATTCTTGACAATCATTCTATAAATTTTATGTAGTAACCTATGATTCCCATGAATGTACATCGGTTACATCTTTAGGGACAGGCCATTCGTTAATTGCTCTTATTTTATCTGGGTCAAATGCAATTTCATCCTTGGATATCACATGCCCTAAATACTGTATTTTATCTTTGAGAAAGTCACACTTACTGAATTTAGCGTACAGTTGAGGTTCACTTAAGACTTGTAAAATTATTCGTAAGTGTTCATCGTGTTCTTCCTTAGTCTTTGAATAAATTAAAATGCCGTTAATGAAAACAATTACAAAATTATCCAAATACTTATGTAAAACATTATTCATTAGACACATGAAAACTGTTGGTGCGTTCGTTAGCCCAAAAGGCATAACTACAAATTCGTAATGCCCGTAACGGGTTCTAAAAGCAGTTTTGAAGATGTTTTCGTCTTTAATCTTAACTTGATGATATCCCGGTCTCAAGTCTATTTTCAAAAATATTGTCGCTCTGCGTACTTGATCAAACAGATCATCTATGCGGGGCAGAGGGTATCTATTTTTAATCATCATTTTATTTAAATAATGGTAGTCTATGCATAAACGTAAAGTACCATCCTTCTTTTTAATGAAGATGACAGGTGCTCCCCAAGGAGACACACTTGGTCTTATGTAATTTTTATCAATTAATTCTTTTAACTGTGATTTTAATTCATTAAGCTGTAGGAGGTTCATCCGGTAAGGAGCTTTTGAGTTTGGTACTGCACCCAGTACTAGATCAATGGTGAAGTCCAGTTCTCTTTTCAGAGGTAATCCTGGAATTTCTTCCGAGAATACATCTGAAAAGTCTCTTAGAATTGGTATGTCTTCAAGTTTTAACTTATCTTTTTTAGTTGTGTGCTCATCATTAATTTTATTTATAGCAAACATTTTACATCCTTTTCGTACAACCTTTTTCACTTTCAAAGCAGAAATCTGTCTAACAGAAGTTTTTCTAGGGATTCCTTTTACTATTTATGTTTCTCCTTTATTATTCAAGCATGTAAATGTCTTTTCAAAACAATTCAGAACTACCCTATTCTTTTCCAGTCAATCCATTATGATTAAGACATCATAAGATCCTAACGGTAATACATTCAGCTTTACTTGTGTCTTTAACTGACTCATAAGCAAATCAAAATTTTTAACAAAATCAACTACCTTCCTTTTTGTTCCTGTAGCTAACTGAACCATCCAAGATTTATCAAAATTTTCTACTTTCAATTTACAAATTTTTACTATATCAGGTGATACATAACTCAAACTTACACCTGGATCAATTAAAATAGAGATAGGTTTGTTTTGTAGCATACTTTCGATTTCGACCATTGAAGTTTGATGATCAGCCTGTCGATTTTCCAAGGCTGCATTGATCATGGGCATTTCCCTCGCTAAGTCACCAACTATTGGTTCTTCCTGCATTGTATGAATGTTGTTGACTATTCTTTTCTTATTAGGATAGTTTATTGAATAATGTGGTCCTTGACATTCATAACATTTAACAGGTGCCTTTTGTTCATTATTTCTAGCATAATTATTAGGCATGTTTCTTGCAGATGTAAAATTATGTGGTGCATTACTCTTAAAATTATTTCCATGAAAATTTATGTTAGTGAAATTTCGCTTGTTATTTCCAACATTCCTATTAAATTTAAATTTTTTCTTTCTCTGTTTGAAATTACTTGGTTTATTACCCTTTCAGCTAGATACACCTTCTCTTTTTCTGTTCTGTTCAAAATAGAAATTCGCCTTTCTCATGGCTTCCTCAAGAGTCGTACGGTTGTCGTACTCAATTCTGTCTTTTATATTAAAAGGTAAGCTACTCATAAATCTTTGTATTTTAGGATTCTCATCCACAATGTAAGGTACATATCTTAATAGACTTAGGAAATTACTACTTAATTCTTTCATGTTCATAGAACCCAATTTTAAATCATAAAACTCTTTTTCTTTTTCTTCATAGTACTGTTTAGACAAAAACTTCTTCTTAAAATATTTCTTAATTGTACTCCGAGTTACACTCTTTTCTTTAATATTTTTTACTCTCTTTATATCCTGCCACCAAATATCTGCTTTCTAGTCAAATTATAAATAGCCATCTTAGCTTTCAAGTGATCTGAATAATCATAAATTTGAAATTATTTCTTCATACCTGACAACCATGCTTCGGTTGGTTCTCCCTTTTCATTTTCACCGTTAAATGTTGGAGGTTTTATCTTCTTGAACTCCCCGAAAATCTGTTCATATGGTTTATAACTTCTCATTTTTGGTCTGCAGTCACTTTCACTACTGTTACTAGAGTACTTATGTTTTCTTTTATGTGTTTTAACATTAATTTTGGAAGAAGAGCTACTATCATCATTAGAAAATTTTAACTTCTTACCCTTGTGTTGGTAGGACATGGTTCCATATTCAGAATTTAATTCTGTTCTTTTATCTTTTTCGTCATTATGAAATTTATCCAGTAAAATCTGATTTAGTTGTTCTTGAGCTTTTAAAATCCTTTCATTATCTTCCTTAACAGTCTTCATTTCAGATTTTAGATCTTTAACTGTTTTAAGTAGTTCAAATGAATCATCATTTAATTCTACGTAAATGTTTTCTTCGTTAACATGTTCATGTTCATTATTATTCTTATTATGATGCTGGGATCTGTCCTCAGCATATTCTTCTGGTCCTTCCATACTTGCAAATTAAATATCAAATGTTTTGTACAGAAACAAATTAAAACAAAAATCAGTAACTGTGTTTTCTGTTTAAATTTTTTGATTGCGCAAGTGAACCACTTTCAGGCCTAATTTTTGAACTTGCACTCTGATACCACATGTAACATCCCCAAATTTCATCAAAAATTAAAAATTTTCTAAGCAATCTATTTGCTATTAAATTCTATGTAGAAGTATAAATGTGAATATTTAACTCTTTAATTAATGATTAGCTTGTAATTCTAGTTACGACCTTCACTCGTTTACAAATGATCATCAATTTTGAAAACATGTCTTAATGACATTAACTAGTTAATAGATCATATGTCTGTAGTTAAATATGATATTGTCCAGATTGACAGCATTAATTTGCGGAATTATTATTGTTATAATAGTCTTATGTCTTTATCGATGCTATTTTGATATTCATGAATTTGTCATTTATTTTTTTTAACCTTAAAGTATGGAAGTAGGACTATGATCCCTTTTTACTGTTTGTGAGTACTTATGAATTCATTTGTATCTTTATCTATAATCCATTGATCGTTTGGTTATCATGTACAATGATTCTTAATGTGATTTAGTTGATAATTGACACTTAATATTTCATGTCGTATATTATCTCTCATTATTAATGCTTGATATTTAGCTTTCCATTCTTATGTCGAATATTTTTTTATCTTAGTTGGTTATGTGTGAATCCTTTTTGCTTGTAAAGAGAGTTATGGCGCAACCCTGGGCTTACTTAGCTATTATATCTAAAGCATGTTGCATTACTCTATCCAAGTTGTAAGTAGGACTTATCATGCACAATTTGGTTGAAGGTATCATATTTTTCCAGGATTAAGGTCTTTAACCTAGCTATACAATTACACTTGTGAAGATTAAATATTATAGTAACCTTAACTTATGAGTTTGGGTGTTCTAGCCCTAATGGCTTTATCAAGGTGATGGCGAATAAGTTTGGAATTGGGGTTTAAATGTTATATATAACATTTATGTTTATAACAAATAACTGAGGTATTAGCGCACTTGTGAAATGGAGTTCGAATGGCAACAACATGTTTAAACTATATGGAAGTGGGTAAAAATCGAATGTGTAGTGGATGACATCTTAGTTCATTAATGCGTCACATGAATCTTTGGTGGAGATTAACCACGTAAGGGACAAAGCCCTAACTTCTCGCTGGTCTTGGCATTGTTATTGTTGATGCGTGAGGGTTTGGAGAGACGAGCTCTCGTTTGGCCGCCATGGCCATTTGAGCACCTCTGTGCAGTTTTCCAACTTTAAACTTTATGAAAATAACTAGTGTGCCCTTCACGGTTTCAGCACTTGTTCAACCTAATGCTATCATGGTCTTGGTTACTACTGTGAGCTATGCTCATGGCGCTTCACCTGCATTGCCATCGGTAAGAATGGTTCCACTAAGACTCATTTTCATTATTTTTAAAATCTTTTGTTAATATTTTATCATATGCCACTATCTAACTGCTTCGCTTGTTCTTGGCGGGAGGTTTTTAGATGCTCTTGGTTCTCTACTAAATCTTACGGCTTCAACATTTCTGAGTTAAAGAAAAGCCTAGTGGTTTAATACCATGGTAATCCCTTGGCTCCTCCACGAAGTCTCATTTGTCAACGTATTTGATTTCACTATCGGTGTTGATGTTTACAAAGTTGTAAGCCCTCAGGCATGCGAATGGTTTAGCAGCTTGTATAGTTGGTTTTGGAAATCGACCAGTGTTTTAAATAAATCTATAGTGTTTAGTTTTCTTCAGCTTTACTTCTACCTCCTTGTTGAGAGTGATATTACTTGTCTCTTGTTTATACGATAATGTTTGGGTTTGCAACCTTAGTTGGAAATTCGTTAAATAAATGAATATGAGTAACGTTTACTGTGTATTGCCTTCGTAATCTATCCAATACAATACCTGAGTTTTTAGTATTCGGGAATGAAATTAATGATTTTGTTTTGGTATAATCCTTTCGGCATTATTGTTTTTTATTACGAAATGTTTTGGGATGAGATTGTTATGATAGTGAAAATATATGATAGATGTGTGAACTGTTTGGTTCAAGCCCTAACTTAACTCTGCGTAAATTTTCTTAATGTGTTGGTTCGGAATTTGTAATGTTAATGGTTTGATTTGCTACAAGGTTTAAACCCTAAACCTTGTTTGTTCGTAAGCTATATTTAAGTGAGTGTAGGGATGAGCTCTCCTGAAATCGAACCCTTGATTTTTAAATAAATTGTGCTTTTTATAAGCTGGCAACGATGCATCCATTAAGTGTCGTTGATCTCTATTTCTTGAAGCATTCTGTACCACTATGGTGTTTTTTACTGTATTAGGATAATGGTTAAGTTATTAATTGTTCAAATATTACACAAGGGATGCAGAGACCCACTGTATTTTATTTGTTTAATGATTCTAGGGTTGTATTAACCCTATTCATATTAATTTGAAGCACCCAAGGTGAGTCCTTTCGATCTCGAACCCTTGATATACAATTACAATGGCTCTACCATATGATACTGTAATAATCCTTGATAATTTTGATACATTGTTTCGATTGTTAACTCATTATAGGGTTATTATAATTCTAAAGTTCAACTATTTGATATTTGATAAAACGTGAAGTTTACAGGGTTCGACCCTCGACTTAGTTTATATTGTTATAGTATAAGCTAATTTACAGGGTTTGACCCTGAACCATCCTTTGAACTCAAAAGAAAACTTTTTGATTATGAGAGTATAACCTGTCGATTCCTTTCAGGGATATCGAGCAGTGTCAAAATGATTTCGATATTTATTAGATGTGTTATTGTTTAAGTAACAACATTACCCAGATATTTAAGAACTTGTTTTCGATTGATATTTTTATACAATACTTTTTGTTTAGGAAAAACAATACCTGTAGGAGTTTATCTAGGGATCTCAAAGATGTTTATTTCTATATCATACTTTTATAAAATGAATATGAGTTATGTACATTCTGCTTATAAGATATTTTTTTTGAAACTGTACACTTTGATAGTATAATACTTTGTTTATAAAAGTTGCTCTATTGTTTTCTAAAGTGAAATGCAATATTATAATCTATGGTTCTAAGTTGATTCTTGTACATCTCGATAGTAATATAATGTTTATGTTTCCTTGATATGCAAAGAATGTATAACTAGGGTTTATATTTTTGTTTCTGTGCAAAACCCTATGATGTTTTAAATATAGACTTTGCTGCTAGGTTATTATGGTCAACTGTTTATGAATAAACAATATATATATACTAACGAGAATAGTAACGAATAATGAAATCTATATCTGATATATTATACAGAATTTATTCCTTTTCTTAGAAATTTCATATCATTTCTAATCTATGTTAATTAAACATATTCCTGTACTAGAGTACATCACCTATATTGGTGAAAGCAAAAATACAGGAAGAAATTTATAATCATTCATTCTATATTTTCCAATCTATTCATCCATTCAATGTACAAAAATAATTTATCAGTTCATAAATCTATCATCTCTAACAGCTATATGTTATCTAAGATACATCTGGAAACTATGATAACATATACATACAGTTTTGAAGAAATAGATCAACAATTCAAACTTAACTAACATAAAAACAAAGTAGAACATGTTTAACTTATAGTGTGGAAAAACACCCAAAGAGTACCGTTCCTCCCAACCTTCTCCAGAAAAGAAACCAAGATCACTTGCTTTATGGACCCCCGAGCCTGTTCACTAAACCACCAGGATGAAGATACTGTGTAGAAGCAAGAGACTCAGGTTGTACTTCAACAATCATGAAGACTTGCATACAAACCACTCATATGTACTTCAACAATCATGGATACTTGCATACATATCACTCTTATGTAATTCAGCAATCATATAGACTTGCATACATAGCTCTACCTCTGCACTCAGCAAGAATAAAACAGACTTACTATGCAACTCATTACATAGCTTCCCCTCATCGAATCTCTTGTGGGCTCAGTTCTAACACCACAAGGAAAAAGTTCTATCTCCTCATATAATGTGTGTGCTCCTTCTCAAATTCGATGGCTATATAACGATTGCCTAGGTATTTTGGTCAGTTTCACAATTAATGAGCCACCAGCTCAATTCCACCATCCTTGGGGAACATGACCACATTTTTAGGGAAGTTGTCCCATAACAACAGCTAGTAAGTGAGTGCAGATGCTTCCACTTGTCCATTTCCTTCTACACTAGATTCCATTCCTCTTAGTGGGTCAGTGAACACTCTTTCAACAGTCTCTTTGGGCGAGTGTCTCCTATTTTAATTTATTAAATAATAATATTATTCATTTACAGTCATCCTTGACCATCCTTGGTCATTAATATAAAACTTTACAATAAAAGTTAAAGTAATGTTTTTCCACAAACATAAAATGTTTCAAGTACTAGGTAGGTTACACATAGATGTTGATAATTTCGAGGTTTATGTCATTGGAGAGAAAATGTCCCCTCATAAGAATCCCCCCCATAGTCTTGAAGGTTTGGAAAGTCGTAGTTAAAGGGTTCTTGCCAGAAAGTAACCCCCTTGAGAGCCCGCAAGCATCCATAGCACAAAAATACCAACCCAGCCAGTGTCTGGAAAAGAAATCAATAGCCTACGCAGCCAAGCACATAGTTTTTTGTATCAGAAAGCATTCTAGGCTAGTAGCTTTTAAAAAATTGATAAGGTTCTGTTGTTGCTACAACCTAATCCCCAAAAGTTTTGAAAATTATGGCGCCCCTCCTTTTCTCTTAAGAGAGTTTTAGAGTTTAATTCTTCCTAGAAAAATCCTACCTTTACACTTAGTTTTTTCCAAGAGCATCGGGAAAAGAAGTTAATTTTATTTATTTATTTTTTTGACCAAGTAAAACTCGTCTTTTGCAGCCGACATGATCGGCGAGACTCATCCAGTTGAGCCGATACGGTCGGGGTTATCTTTTATGTTTTGGATGCCTTTTTGTTTCGGAGAAACTCATCAAACCAAGCCGAAATGGTCAGAGAAACTTAGTTAAATCCGCCGAAACAGTCGGAAGCATCTTTTAACTTTGGAAGCCTTTCCTATTTCGGTGGAACTCGCCCAACTTCGCCGAAATGTTTGATGAAACTCTATCAACTCCGTCGAAATGGTAGGAGGGCTATCATTTTGCTTCTTTGACACTTAGACGTTTTCTCACTTCTTTAGCATGAAGACTCCAGATCAACTGAGAAAGTTTATCACCGCGACCGATTTCGGAAAACTAAGAGATCCGACCTGAAACGGTCACCGACAATTGCTATGATACGTCGGAAAGGAACTCGGCAGAAGAGATCAGCGAATATCTTTCATTTATGTAACACGTTTCGGCTGAACTCGTAGAAGACCGTCGAAATGGTCGCAAATATATCGATCACCATGCATCGACACGGTTAGTAAAACACCGCCAACACATTTCGCAGCGACCGAACATGTCTTGTCGAAACGGTCGACGGCGTGGTTTCGAATTCACCGCCGATACGTTTCGCAAAGACCCAACAAATACCGCCGAAACGGTCGGCAACAAACCTTTAGTGGCAGTGACGTTCAAAATGGTTTATGGTGTTGAAACGGGGTTGGCCCCAATTCACTAATTGCACTTTTAAAACACTACCAACCCTGTCCACTTTGCATTAAATGCCCCTTGTTTTCAAAAGTTATATACAGGGAACAAGGGCATTTTTTATTTTGTTGTTGTGACTTTGTGAAAACATCGTTTCAAGCTGATTGCCTCCTCCATTTGTTGAGCACCAAGCATCCCCAATGCCGTCAAGCCCATCGACCAGTCAATAAATTATAGGTAGGTCACCTTGTTCATTTTATCCATTTGGTTTGTCCTGTTTTTCGTTTGTTCTTATTTTAGACGTTAACCCTCCCTCACCACTGGTTGTCCACGCCGTCACTAGCTTTGGGATTTTTAGAATTGTTGTTAATAGAGGGGGTTTTCTAAACTTCAACCACTTACGGTTCTCTCACCTCACCAGTCACCCTACCCTTTTCAAGCAGCCAGAGAGCTTTTCGTTGGCCCCCCATGTCCTTTAGTTGGCGTAATTGCAGTCTAGTACGAGCTTGGAAGCAGTGGGAAGTTATTTAGGCACTACCAGTAGAACACAGTAGTGGTAGTTGTCCTGTCGATGGCGAGTGTCCAGGCTTGAGCCCTGGTTTTGTTACTACCAAAAAAAAAAAAAACTTGTGTTTTACCAACTGAACCTAGTATTTTCTCTCCGCACAGGAGCTTAAGCTAAAACTTCCAGTACTGGTTCAACCATCATCCCAAGTTGCTTTCAGAATTTACATTTAGCATCTGGTTGTGTTTATTCTTTTAATTATTAGGAAGGATATTTTGAATTATGTTACATAGTTTTTTTTTCATGCCTGCATATTGATAAAATTAGCAGTAAAACTTAACAGCATAATAATGGTGTTTTGTTCAACTATGCCTACCACTTGTAATATGAAAGAAAATGCTTGATTAGATTTTGTTCGAATTCTGCTTATACATGGCTTTCGTTTTATCAGAATTTGAAAAATGACTAAGAAAGGAGCCAAGTGGAAATCTAAGGTAGCTGAGTTAGGGTCAGATGTCGAGATTATACTAGAAACCAAGGTAAATGCCATGTTCGAGGATACTAAGGCAGTGACAGGGATTCTCCCTGAATTCAAATGGGGGGAATTATATCAGATAATCTGAGACCAGGATGTCCCCAGTGCAGTTCTTGAAGAGATGTTATTATATCAAAACATCAAGAAATCTGGCATTACTAAAGCAGCCACATGCCCAGATATTTTTCCTTGCTTATAAGTCATTGGGTGGATTCTGTCGCAAGTTGATGCTGTTAACACCCAAAAAGTGTTCACTACCTCATCTACCACATTATATGGCTCATTTGTCCATTTCCCTACCATATTTCCCTGAAAAACCCCAAAAATCCCATTAAAAAGCCTCCAAAAGGCCTAAAATGCCTCCCAAAGGCCACAAAACCATCAAAATAGCCTTAAAAAGGCTAAAAAACCCCCTTTTCCTCCAAAAATAGCAAAAATCCCCTAAAAAGGGAATAAAAAATATAAAATAATGAGGAAAAGGAGGAAAAAAACCCTATACAGCTGCTCTAAACCATGTGTTTCCTAAAACCATGGGTCAGCACTCCACCACCAAAAAACTATAAATAGGTGATGGAGATCCCTTATTCCATATCCACAATCACAAGCACCCTTACTCTGCCAAAATCTCTCTCGAAACCCTAGTTCACCATTGAACTACTTTCACCTTGAGAGCCACTTTTGGCCCATTCCCATCATTGGAGAAGGAGAAGGAGCATATTGAAGCTTGGAGCATCCTCTTGGAAACTGCAAAGGGCTTCATCAAACCTTCACATTGAAGGTAATATCAATACAAAAAGCCATTCTTCAAATTTGTTGTTGATGTTTCATGCATGTTTTAGAAGTAATTTAATTTTTGTTTTAGCTTAATTATTTACACTTACTGAACTGCTACTAAGGAGTCCATTCTCCTTAGTAGGTGCTCATTTGTACAAGCTAGGGGTAAAACCCTAGCTACAGTTTTGGCGACTCCCCTAGATTTTGAATTTCTGGTTTCCGTTTTGAATTTTTTACTTTCGGTTGTCCCTTTCGGCCGCCGCATACCGCATCTTTTCCCTCTGCAGTCGCGTCCCGACCGCGTCTTTCAGGCCTTTACCTGCAATCCGACCGCGGCTCTCAGACTGCTTCCGACGCCCCGCCGGCGGATTCAAGTCTGTTACCTGCGATCCGACCGTGGCTAATCAGCCTGTTTGCCGCGATCTGACTGCGCCTGTCGGCCTTTTTCCCGCGTCCCGACTGCGGCTTTCTGCCTCTTTCGTGCGTCCCGACTGCGCCTGTTAGCCCTTCTGCCGCGACCTGACTGCGTCTTTTTCCCTATTTCCTGCGTCCCGACTGCGTCTGTTGGCCCGAAAGCCGCGACCCGACCACGTCTGTTTTCCTCAAACCCGCAGTCTGCCTGTTCCGATTCGCCACAGACCCAGCCCCTTTTGCTGCAATATTTTCTGCATCTGAACAGCCCTCTGTCCTACCTGCAGCCTCACTACCTTACAGCCTTTCTGCAACATAATTTCTGTGCCCTTTACAGAATTCTTTTACAATTTCGTTATTTTTAATTCAGAAAATTTTGCAAGTTAAAATTTCAATTTCAGCATTATTGATAGTTGGAAGTTGCACCCCTTGTGGCACTTCTATTTTGGGTTCATCACCTCACGCGCACACACTCTGTCACATAAATCAAGTGAGCCTTAAAAAGTACCTAATTGAACCAACATTCTAACCCCACTTGGGGAACACAAAAGAATCATTGTAGTTAGGTAGGGTCGGGGGGATAGGCTTCCAATAACACCCCTCGGTCACTTTCACTTGAGACATAGTTGTTGTCCAAATAGGGAACCAAAATCCCCTAGTACTTTTTGGCACGGTCACGACCAGTTTGTCAGAGGGCCTCTCCCTTAGGAGGGTTGAAGTCGGGAGACTGGTTCCGGAGGCCTGAGTGGAATACCGCACTCCATTCAGTAACCGAAGGGCTACCTTTCGCAATTCGCGGGATATCCCTGTATAGGGGTATTGCGGTCAACGAACTAAACGGCAGATTCACCTTTCTGGACGTGTCATGAACGGGGTATCTTAGTTGCCATTCTTCTAGGATTGACTACCCGGTGTCCCTCCCGGTAGGGGGATATCATAGCC
Organism: Larix kaempferi; assembly: GCA_027924585.1. Classification (NCBI taxonomy): domain Eukaryota; kingdom Viridiplantae; phylum Streptophyta; class Pinopsida; order Pinales; family Pinaceae; genus Larix; species Larix kaempferi. The sequence continues at coordinate 25,818,674 of BSBM01000155.1, read as the reverse complement.
ACTTGGCTTTTCTACTCATATTGTCTGACTTGGATTTCATCACCTTGTAGAGGATATGTTTAGTTGAGTCAGAATACTTTTAGTTAGGTGTTTGCATGCTCCTTTACCTCCCTTTGGTCTAGTGAGTCCACCATTTTTTCTTTTTAGGAAACTTGCTGCTTGTTGGTATTCTGACCATCTTTGTTATTACTCCACCTATTGTAGCACAGCTGTTGCAGTGGGTGTTTTGAGTTGGTTGTTGGCCTGAGTGCCTTGCTTTTTAGCTCTCCTCCTGCACACACGGTTGCATTAGGATTTTTTGAGCTGTTTTTATACTCACCTCAACCTACAGAGATTAGACACCATCTGTCACCATTGAGTCCCCGAGACATTCTCGGCGCCTCAGGGGCGAGCCCCCACAGCACGGTTCTCTTGACACCACTCGTCATAGATTCCGATCATCATCCGTTGATACCACCCATCACAGATATAGAGCCTTGTCACTTGACTCCACTCGTCAGCGATGTAGGTCTCCGTCACCAGACAGTGACGCACCTTACTTTACCTCCGATTCTGAGACAGAGTCTGAGAACCCTATTTATACTGCCCCTACTAGCCCCATGGCTGGCACGACTTCCACTCCGTTTGTCATCGGGACCATTGGTGGCACATCCACCACCACACCAGTTACTACACCTGTTTTGGGTATGCCCTCCACGGGGCCCCCATCTACCGTTCCCCTCACGGTACCTATTCCCGCAGCGGGAATCCCTATCCCCACTACATCAGTGGCTCACACTACCCATGGTGGTGCTGGACCATCCTCCACCACCTTAGTTCCCCCACTTGGGGGCACCACCCCACATCTTGTTCCTCCACTTGGGGGCACTGGCCCCAACTTGGTCCAACCCACTCCTGTGTCACATCCTTCTTCCAGTTTGCCATTCATGGCTAGCCTCAACCTACCTGACCTAGCCAGATTGACCAACGATCCTATTCGACACGTCCCTACATGGCCTCATATGCCTACCAAGCTCCCCTCTGATATCCCTAAGTTCGAGGGGAAGGCCGGTGAGGACCCACAAAACCATATCATGTCTTTCCACCTATGGTGTTCCTCTAACTCCATCGTGGATGACTCTGTTCGCCTCCGTCTCTTACAGCGCACCTTCACTGGCTCTGCAGCCAAGTGGTATATCAAGCAACCTCATGGGACCCACGCCACCTTTGCTTCCCTTGCCTCGACCTTCCTGCAGTTTTTCCAGTTGCCTGTCCGCTATGACGCGGGCGTTGAGATCCTTCTATCTTGTAGACAAAACACGGCTACCCATATCATGGACCACATCCATGAGTGGCGTCGACGCCGTAGCTTATGCAAGATCAAACTAGACGACCGTATCTTCCTAGATTGGTTCCTTAAATCCCTTCTCCCTGTTATTGCTAAGGATGTGGCCTCAGAAAGACCCCAGTCTGAGGAAGAGGCCATCCTTAAGGCCCAACAGTTCAACCTCATTTACGCCCAGTCGGGTTACCTTTATACCATTATACCTGACTCCCCTCGCGGCGAGTCCTCCCAGCATGATGCGCCGGGGGCATCCCACGCTGCAGATGGTATCATTGGCCGTGTTTCTTCGCATCCCCAACCATTTTCTATAGCACGTCCTACCCCTGGCCCCGACCTGTCGCGGTCTACTTCACAGTCTGGAGCAACCAACTCGTATGCTCCTATGACACATCACCATTCCCATGGACCCTCATGTCCACCTCAGTGCTTCGGGTATGCGACTCCTGCTTATGCTCCTCCAGTCGCCCCTCAGCCTTACTACCATCAGCAGGCTGCCTCAGCTCCTGCGCCTTCACAAGCCCCACCAGCTTATTATCCGCCACAGGCAGCCCCTGCGGCACATCCACAACCTGTTCCGCAGTCCTATCAGCAACCCCCTCAAGTTGCTGCACCTGCTCAGCCTCAACCTACATATCATCCTCCGCAGCCTGCTCCAGCACCTGCGCAACCTCAAAATCCACCTGCTGCCCAAGGGCAAGTTTACGCCCAACAGAACCTGCAGCAAAACCAGAATAACCAACGAAACCAGGGCCAACAGAACCGTGGCAAGGGCCGTAATCGGGGGAACAACCAACCTGCAGACCAAGCTGGTCAACCGGCTAATCCCCCTGACAACAACAATGCAGCCCCCGCTAATCAAAACCCTGAGCGCCCGCCCAAGCAGGCTAAAAACCCCAATTTGAGAATGAACCACCCTTGTTCTATTTGCGGGGTCTATGGACACTACACCCATGCTTGCCCACACTTAGAGCGAGCTCGGAAACTCTGGGTTGACGAGGCCCATCGCCAAGGGCATGCGGCTCCCCAAGCGCCGCCCAACCCCCCCCAACATCAACAACCCCCTTTGGTGCTGCAAAACCCCTTACCGACCCAAGGCGTAGTGAACACTCAGCTGTTGGCTCCCCATCAAGCCAATGCGCCCCAGCAACAACAGATCACTTACGCTGCTCCTGATCAACCCATGTTTGACTCCGGTACCCACCACTTACTGATGATGTCATCTGCTGACGTCAACCTCCAGACCCGTCGGAACCAATACGGCTCCACCTCTGAAGCCCCTCCCACGGATAAAACTACTAACGCCCATCCCACTGATCAGGCGTTACGTATACCTCCGCCTCCCATAGACAGCGCTACAAAAGCCCCTCGTTTCCCACTTCGCCGAATCAACAATAACCCTAATGCGCGCGCTGCGTCAAACTACAGCATTGTAGACGACCTAGCCCAATCTCCCGCAGCCATGTCTGCGTTAGAGGTCTTGAAGAACTTCCCTTCCCAGCGCAAGACTTTACTTTCTGCCATTGGGGGGATTGACCCAAATGATTCGCATTTGATGGCATTTGATTTAGACCAGTCTGAACCACGCCTACCTTCCAGCTTAGCATTCCAAGTTACTGTCTCCGTTAGGAATCTTGTCATCCACCGGTGCATCATCGATGAGGGTGCCTCCACATGCGTTATGTCTACATTCGTATGGCAGAAGCTAGGATCCCCTCCTCTCCAGCAGTCCACCACTGCGTTACGCGCCTACGACGGTCGTTCGGCCCAGCCCCAAGGCCTCCTACCCAACGTTCCCGTCCAGTTAGGTGGCAAAACAGTCCTTATTGACATAGAGGTAATCAATGCCCCATTGGATTACAACCTTTTACTTGGCCGCAGCTACATGTATGCCATGCGGGCGGTTGCCTCTTCCGTCTTTCGCACCATGATGTTCCCCCATGAGGGACGCGTGGTTAAGGTTGACCAGCTCACCTACTATGATCTCAGTGCTCCTGCGACACCTGAAAATGTTCTCCCCATGGTTGAACAACCTGTGTCTCGTGCCACCACCTCGTTTGTTTCCTCTACGGGGCCTGGAGTCTACTCCGACGCGCCGATGACCTCCACCTTTCAATCTATTCCTCCTCCGTCTTCTCCCACCGACGTGTCTGACTTATGTACTTTGTCCCACGACAACCTACCAACTAATAATCAACCACCCTTGTTGCCCAAACCACCATTGGTACCTAGCCACATTGGTGTTACACCGATCCATACCATCCCCTTTCTAGTCCCTCCATCGGGAGTAGTCAACGCCCCGGTTATGGCTACCCTTAGCCTCCCGGGGTTAACCTTGGGATTACCCGTCTGGTATCTTTCGCCTCCCGTCCGCCCGCCGACACCAGATGTCGTCCTCCAACCGGTGCAACCCATGGCTACTACCACTCAGCCACCTCCCGGTGTCTCTACCCCTTCGTCCTCCACGACGCCCCCTCCTCCTCCCCAACCCACTGGGGGCAGAGGTCCACAACCTTACACTGCTGTACCACCTCCAAAGACAGTCAAAAACCCTCCAGTATTTCGTGCTCCTCCCAAATGCTCGCTGTGCGACGAGTTGGGCCATGCGACCCACCAATGCCCACAGTTACCAGCATTACAGAAGCACATGCAGATGCTCGATGATGATCCTAACATCCCAACTGTCGAACTCACTCCCACTCCCAAGCCTAAAGATAAGTCCCTACGTACCAACCACTCCTGCGCCATATGCGGTATTTACGGGCATTATTCACATCATTGTCCCGATCTCCCAGATTACAGAGCATCTCTCTATGAGATGAACAATCTAGATCTTAAGACGGCACCACCTACCATTGAGGAGATCTACCCCCCAGACTCTTCACCTTCTGGAGAGATTAATACCATCTATATGATTTCTTCCACCACTTCCCCCTCGTCAACCGATTTGACGACGCACCCTTTCCGTACCGATAAGGAAGTTCTTGAGGCCCTGACTGCCCCGGATTATCCCTGGGACGATATGCACCATCGTTCCTATTTCATCCCAGAAGAATCCTCCTCTAGCACAGCTAACCAATTCACAGTTGAGTCTAAAGACTTCCTCCCCACCAAGGTCAACTGGTTCAAGGACCCTATCCCTGCTCCTGATGCCTTCGAGGAAGGTAACATGGCCAACATCTCACCTGTCATCCAAGTTGATATCGCTGCCCCAGGACGTGCCCCTGAACTCATCACTTTAGGAGCATTCTGCAGTAAACAAGAGATTGAGGACTACATAAACCTTTTCAAAGAATTTCGTGATGTCTTTGCTTGGTCCTATACCGAAATGCCCGGTCTTGACCCCGCTATCATAGAGCCCCACATTGACACCTCTGAGCTCGGGGGCATAGTAGATTCCCTCGACCCTGGGATAGGGGGCATGATCAATCATTTTGAACCTTCCCCATCACATCTATCTCAGCACGTCAATGAACCCATTGTTCAAACCCACACACTTGTGATCCACAATCACAAACCCCATGCACATAGCATGGGGGCAGATCATTAACCCTGCTCACTTTTTCACACTTGTGATCTCAACCATTTTTTGAGGTCACATATCACTTGTAGATTTGATTTGATTTGATACACATAGTTCTTTCCTTTGCCATTCCGGAGTCCTTATGAACTCCGTTTTTCGCACCATTTGCACCACCGGATTCATATTTCCGTGCCCGTGATGATGCTTGAGATCATTTCTCGCTCTCACCAGGACCAATATCAACATTGTGTCCAGACACCACTAGTCGCCTCGGTTTACGTGCCACATCGGTCGTTCTCCATTTTTCACATGTTTTATATCATCGGATTCATTTTTCCGAACTGGTGATGATGCTTGAGATCATTTCTCGCTCTCACCCCCCGATCTTTCGGGTATTTTTCCGAAACGCCCTCGTTGCCTCGGCATGCGTGCTACATCGGCCGTCACCCGTTTTTCACATCCTTTATATCGTCGGATTCATTTTTCCGATCTTGTGATGATGCTTGAGATCATTTCTCGCTCTCACTTGGTACAATTTCAACATTGTGTCCCGACATCTTGCTGCCTCGGTTTGTGCACCACATCGGCCGCTATCGGATTGTTCCACACTTTTACATGAGCCATTCACTCCTGTCATACTGCAAATGTCTCGTTATTTTGCCACCATTTCATCTACCCCGCAAGGAGGCCCACCAGTGTTCCCCAACACCCTCGTTCTTGGTCACCATTATTGATCCTTGATTGAACACTTCCTCCTTGCCTGGCCATTCCCTTTGTTCGGTATAATTTTATCCCTTTTTCGGGCCGGACAAGTCCTTTACGAAAAAGGCACTTAGGGAGTTTCCGTTAAGCTCTTTTCTGACTCCTAAAAGAATGAAAAGATCGTCGAGCAATCTTGCTTCCTTTCATGCTCGTTAAAGTACCTGAAAGGGCGTCTATCTGGTATAAGTTTAACCCTTTTCCGGACCTGGTAGACTAATTACGAAAAAGGAATACTCTAGTCACACCGGCTAGAAGAGTTCTTCATTGCATCCTTTTATGCTTCTTTGGGCCTTGGAGACTAAATCTACGAAAAAAGCAACCCCCTGGAGTCTTCTTACTTGCTTTCAGACTCTCTAAAATTGAAAGCAACCACGAGCATGAACTGTCCTGGGCTCGTAAAATCCACCCGACAGTACCATTTCATCATTTCAGAGTCTTCTTATCGCTTTCAGACTCCTTAAAATTGAAAGCAACCACGAGCATGAACTGTCCTGGGCTCGTAAAATCCACACGACAGTACCATTTTACACACACTTCTTCTAGTTCCTTAACCCATGAAGAAGTTTTCCCCCATGCCTCCTGGCACTTTGATCTATCATCTCGGCAGCACCCCCAATTAGGTCGCCTTTGTTCAGAGTATTCTGCAGTCTCCTGCCATTGTACCCCAGCTTGAGTCTCCCTCAGCCCAGTAACCTTCCCAGATCCCATACAGCTATGATCCCTCTCCCCTTAGTCAGTTTCATATGCTGCCAGATCATTCCCATTATCATACTCTGAACAAAGGAAGTTTGAGTCCATCCACTCTACTTTCCCAGTTGTCCCCCCACAGTTTATCAGTCCTGCCATCAGCACTATCACATTTCGGTCTTGTACCTCGCGCTCCTGTCAAGGAAACATCATTGCCTTGATAGTTGCAGGTCTCCCTCTGTCGACGACAGCTCCTCTATTCCAGAGGATAGGCCCAGAGGTCCCTACGCCTTGGACTTATCACCATCTGTGGTAAGTGCCTACGGATCATTCTGAGAGGAGTCATCATTGCCTCTCCGAGTGATTGTTCCTCACATGCTCGACTTCAGCACCTTGATCGCATCGTTGAGGATCGCGTAGGATTATATCCCCTCAGTTTTTAGTCGAAGACCCCGGATTTCCCCCGACTCTAGCACATTGGTGAGTCACTTCGGAACGCCCAGTTGTATGTTCCCATGGATGTCCGGGCTGCGTTGGTGATTGTATTCGGAAGCCATCCAGTTCTATGCTTCCTTGAGTACCCAGGTTTATTCCAGTTCAGTGTACCATCGAGGTTGTTGCTCCCTGTCACTATGATCCAGCAGCTCATCAGTTCCTTTGGTATCACACTCAGTAGCACTGTTGATTGTTCCAGTGCACCAGTTCTTCAGTTCACACATGATCAGCTCAGCAGTATGTCCCATATTTGTATCCCCTCTGGACTCTTATGATGTACACAGTGGTCATGTATCTCACAGGTCCCCCTTTTTTGGGCCTCACAGTTATGTTTATGTATCTTGATACGAGCATGGGTATGCCCGCCTCGTCCATATATTGAGATTATTCCTCAGTCAGTATTTGAGGTCATGTATATTTCAGGTCCCCATTTTTTGGACCCCATTGTTATTATGTTATATCCTGATACGAGCATGGGAATGCCCGCCTCGTCCATATGATCAGATGATTCCTTATCCATTATTGAGGTTATGTACTTTTAGTTCTTGCAGTTGTTCGGGATCGTTGTTCCGGGCTCCAGTTTGTTTCTTCTCTTCTCTCCACATCCCAGGAAAACCATTCATGACTTATGATGTCCATCGACCATACGATGAGCTCCTGACCTCGCACATCAGGGGGCAATCTGTTAACACCCAAAAAGTGTTCACTACCTCATCTACCACATTATATGGCTCATTTGTCCATTTCCCTACCATATTTCCCTGAAAAACCCCAAAAATCCCATTAAAAAGCCTCCAAAAGGCCTAAAATGCCTCCAAAAGGCCACAAAACCATCAAAATAGCCTTAAAAAGGCTAAAAAACCCCCTTTTCCTCCAAAAATAGCAAAAATCCCCTAAAAAGGAAATAAAAAATATAAAATAATGAGGAAAAGGAGGAAAAAACCCTATACAGCTGCTCTAAACCATGTGTTTCCTAAAACCATGGGTCAGCACTCCACCACCAAAAAACTATAAATAGGTGATGGAGATCCCTTATTCCATATCCACAATCACAAGCACCCTTACTCTGCCAAAATCTCTCTCGAAACCCTAGTTCACCATTGAACTACTTTCACCTTGAGAGCCACTTTTGGCCCATTCCCATCATTGGAGAAGGAGAAGGAGCATATTGAAGCTTGGAGCATCCTCTTGGACACTGCAAAGGGCTTCATCAAACCTTCACATTGAAGGTAATATCAATACAAAAAGCCATTCTTCAAATTTGTTGTTGATGTTTCATGCATGTTTTAGAAGTAATTTAATTTTTGTTTTAGCTTAATTATTTACACTTACTGAACTGCTACTAAGGAGTCCATTCTCCTTAGTAGGTGCTCATTTGTACAAGCTAGGGGTAAAACCCTAGCTACAGATGCCACCTCAAGGATCCTTTCTAACAGCAAAGGAGAATCTTTTGCATCATTCCATCCATCCCACATAGCAGCAACGTACAAATTACCGCATGCTTAAGTCCTGCTGACTAAAAACTGCCTTAAAAGTCTTAACATGGACACTCTCGAGTTCGTTAAGAAATTATTAATAACAAGAAAACAAATGAGGCAGAAAGCAAGTGGAGAATATGAGTTTCAAAGCCTGAGGACCCCTTGTAGGATCATAGCCCTAATGCTAAGTAGGATTTTCGGCAGAGCAGACGGGACTATCTACAAATTAAATTGGATACCTATAATTCACCATGTAGCCTTCCATGGTACAGTCTTTAACTGGGCAAACATCATCTCAGAGAGTCTATCATCAACAATAGCAGCTGCAAAATGGGGTTTGACCCAAGGGAAGGAAGAATTTTACATGTCTTCGTACCTTGTGGATTGTATATTATCAAGGCATCCTTTCCCTAAATTGGGGTGCATCTGGAATACAGTTGATTCCCTGATCTATGTTTTTTATCAGATCTTGTGGGCCCATAAGTATGCAGGCCACTATCACTAGTATTTTTTATCCCAAAATCCGATGGCATAGATGTCTGATTTTCAACATTTTGTTGTCGACCATCTGACAAGCAGCATCTTTTTTTAACGTCGGTGGTATTTCACCTAATATCCGACATTTAAATTCCCCATTGGATATCCGACATATTCTTGTCGGAAATCTGACCGTATATCATGCCCTATGTCGTCGTAAATCCGATGTCCTTTCCATAGAAAAAGTTCAATAACCGACGTGTTTTGCCTTCAGTTGTATGGAAAAGACATTGGATTATGTGTAGGGATACGTCGGATATCCGACATCCTTAACATAGAAAAAGGACCAATATCCGACGTCATTAGCCATCGGTTGTATGGAAAAGGCATCGGATTATTTGGGGGTGATCTTCGGATATCTGATAGAGTGTTTGCATTTTTTTTTTTAACCTCCAAGGTGATTCCCTAGGGTGATAGAGTACAATTCCTCTAGGGTCATAGAGTACCCCCCGACTTGCCAACCCTAGAGGCTCATGACAATTGTTAGTTTCAGACACAAATATTATTTATTTATTTCGTAAATGCATATTATTCATCCTTACACATGTCACCTCCATGCACAACTTTGTAATATTTAAATGCATAAATGATGGAGGACACAAATTATACAAGCGCTTCCATAGATGGAGGACATAAATTATACATTTTCCGTCACATTAGAGTTGTTGAAAAAAAAAATGAAATGACCTTCCACATGGAACACGTGTTAGGAGAGAAAATTTTGAGGATGAAGACGATAACACGCGTGAGGAAGTTGTTGGATTTGGGTTACATGTCCAACATTCCCTAATCGTAAGTAACATATTTGTAAATATCCTTGCATGAAGACTGAAGCTGATGTTCTAAATTATGCTCCCCCTTCAAGTTTTTTCTACTTTGATACAGGTTAAAAAATTTCACCGAAACTGTCTGCGAGGCCTAAATTATGATAAGGTCAAGGACATGATCATTAATTTATGTTTGTAATTTAATGGGATTTGAAAGATACAAATACCATTAAAGTACAAACATAAATTAACGATCATGTCCTTAAGTAGCTTATCGTAATTTAGGCCTCAAAGACAGTTTCGGTGAAAATTTTTGACCTGTATCAAAGTCGGAAAAACTTGAAGGGGGAGTGGAATTTAGAGCATCAGCTTCAGCCTTCATACAAGGATATTTACAAATATGGTACTTACGATTAGGGAATGCTGGCCATGTAACCCAAATCCAACAACTTCCTCACGCGTGTTACCGTCTTCATCCTCAAAATTTTCTCTCCTAACACATCTTCCGTGTGGAAGGTCATTTCATTTTGTTTCCACAACTCTGATGTGTTTCATTATGTTTCATTTTGTTTAATGAAAATAATTAATGTATCTACCTCTATGTTGAAAGCATTTTCAATGTTGATGCCACTACCCTCCTTATTGTCTTACAAAAAGGCATGAGAATGCGGAAGAAGGCTTAAAATTGTGAACTTCATCTTCAAAGAGTGCCTTACAATCACATTGATAAGGAGTGATAAGAAGATCATGACAATTCAATGTGTCAAATCTTAGTTGATAGTGTCAATTTAATACTTATATGGTAAATTTAATATAAGACTTACTTATAGTTGTCTCTTACTCTTTGCATCTTGACACATTTGATATTTTATGGTTTTCTCTGCATCCTAACCCAATTGATATTATAAGGTGAGGATGTGCATGCATGATAAAGTCTTGGTTATGACTATGAGATAAGAATTTAAAGAGAAGACGATGTAAATACATGTAATTTTTATATGTTTTTTGGCGGTGAGCGCCAAAGACAAATGTGGTGAGAATAATCCTTAGTTATAATGACTATGAGATGAGGATTTAAAATGAAGAGGATGTAAAGACATGTAATTTTTATACGTATTTTGGTGGCGTGTAATTTGTAAAGACATGTAATTTTTATACTTAAATTACCCGGTGACTCGATATTAACAATCCTCATTATCACAAGGGGATACATAAAGTTGACAAAGGAAATTAAAGAAAACATATAAAGGGATATGTAAAGTTGACAAAGGAAATTAAAGAAAACATATAATTTGCATCAAAAAAATAACAAGGTACGAACTGAACTGAGGAGATTCGAACATGCGACCTATGTCTAGTCCCAAGGCTACCACCTTCAAGCTTGACCTTATCAATCAATTCCCATCGCCATTTCTTCTCATACGATGTCCGACAACCATTTCTCTCAACACCCACTCTTCATTCATTCTGCATGCATTTCACTATGCAACCGTCTCAGATCCTCACTGCATTTTCCCTCAATTAGTTTCTCAATTCAATATGACCCATGCCTACCGTCTGAGGAGTGTTTCCAGCGATCTTGAGTTTTAGCTTGGCAACAGTGATGATTCATGGTATTATGTTTCCCTTCGGCTGCAATATGGAAAACTCATAGTTCACTACGAAGGTTTGTCTGACAAATGTGACGGTTTGGGTTCCATTACCCCAGAGCAATTCTTCAAAGTGTCCCTGAATGACACCAGGGTTACGGAACTCAAACCATCACATTTGCAGACAAACCTTTGTAGTGAACTTTGAGTTTTCCATATTGCAACCGAAGGGAAACATAATACCATGAATCGTCACCGTTGCCAGGATGAAACTCCATACCCCTGGTAACACTCCTCGGACGGCGGGCGTGGGTCATACTAAATTGAGAAACTAATTGAGGGAAAACGCAGTGAGAATCTGAGACGGTTGCATAGTGAAATGCATGCAGAATGAATCAAGCTTGAAGGTGGTAGCCCGTCGTCTCCCATTGTGAAATGCATGCAGAATGAATCAAGATTGAAGGTGGTCTCCCATTGTTAGCTTCACTTCAAGCTTGAAGGTGGTAGCCTTGGGACTAGACATAGGTCGCAGGTTCAAATCTCCTCAGTTCAGTTTGTACCCTGTTATTTTTTTGATGCAAATTATATGTTTTCTTTAATTTCCTTTGTCAACTTTACGTATCCCTTTATATGTTTTCTTTAATTTCCTTTTTCAACTTGGTGCTACAACAAAAAGATGGAGATGGATGTTGATTTAAATTGTAGAATTCCCTAGCGTAAGAGGAGCCATTATGGGCAAGTTACAGCCCTAAAAAATTATGAACATTGACAACAAGCAGCATGTTTCTAATTGTTGTTGGTGTATGCTAGATTAATTGCAAATATCATGCTTCAGAAGCCAAGCTTCAATGGTAAATATAGCATTTTGGAAGGGTTTAATGTGAGGGATTAGTGTAAATAGACTTGTAACCAACACTTCACCTTACTCTACACCAAGATGTCTATCACCATACCTACAACAAGTCTGCAACTACCATGTGCATCACATCCAAATCAATATATTTAAGTACTCATTCAAAGAATTACAATGCATGGTGTTTGAAATAATTGTGGATATTTAGTTTCCATAGTGATAAGCAATGCAACCATTTTTCCCTATTTACTTCCCTACCAATTTTTAAGGGTTTCGATCTTTTATCTACTATGGTTTACCAAAAAAATAATACCCATGAGAGTGTGGGGTATAAACATGTGGGGCAGGGATCAAATTTGAAGGGAAGGGTCCCATTTCACTTTGAAGGTCTATGAGATATTAAACCCTTCAATGTTGACATGTAAAAATAAATCATTCTTTTCATTTGAAAATGTAATAGTACATCAAAATTTTATCATTTGTTAAAAACATTAAGCTACAGCAAGATCGTTCCTACCAAACCTCTGTGCAAATGCTACCAAACCTCTGCGCAAACACTAAAACATTTAAACCAATTCTATTTACCAGCTAGGGCTTACCCAGCTCTTTTCATTTAACAATACATCCTTTTTCAAAATGTAATAACACAGAGATCGAATCTCACCAAAGGAGAAATGCTAAATAAATAAAATGACCAACGTTATAGACCAACGCTCAAACCCAAAATCGAAACACATAGTGTGTGTTTTCGATGGCTTCTCAAATAGAAAATACTTACGCCTAGAACCAAAACTGTTAAGTCACGGAATTGTTTCATCAAAGTCAAAACTCATAAATAGAATCGTTTTCTAATTACATTAGCTACAGGTTCGAATCTCTTAGCCAAAATACTTTCCCCAGAGTCCAAAAAAAATAGCTACAGGATCGATTTTTACCCATTTACTTAGCATAGTATAAAAGCCCATGTTTAAAAACAAAGCTAGTATTTACACACATTGAAACCCCAATTCATTTTCCAAACCATCAATGTACACGCAGAGTCAGTTTGTCACCTACAGGTGGCGAATTACAAAGTAGAGCATATTCATAAATCTACGACTGAGCACACAGAGTCCACTCAGAATTCTCACGCATCACACATTATTCCAGATTTAAAACCATTAGCCAAAATTCACTATAACCAAAACATGTTTCCAGATTACATCTATTTAAAACAATTTATACAAATCAATCTCATAGAGTAACACCGTAAGCGAATGCCCAAAATAGAGATAAGTCAAAATCATGGATTAAATTACAAACAGGGTTTACAACCATTGATGGCCACGGCCAAGTCATACGCACCCAGAATGGGCATACTCCATTACTTTAAGCGTGCCATAAACAAACTGCCAAAACACTCATACGAAGTACATTTCCATTATGGGTCAAAACCATTACATTTTCTCACTGCCCACAACTTTCCCCAAATCGAAAGTTAGTTACAAAAACCCCAAGGGGTACCAAACACAATATACAATCAAAAAACCTCATCCATGAACAGAGTAGGCATCAAGCTTCAAATGAAAGGCGAGGGTCGCAATGGTCCAAAATTACCAGGGCCATTCAACATCTTTGAAACCCTTGCAGACAAGAACCACCCATGCACCAACTCGCTGCTCCAAATACCACTCACCCTGCCATAGAAACAGAACAGGGTTAACACAATTCCATGAATACAAATGAATAAATGAATCAAAACGAAATTTATGGATGGAGCTGGATTGAACAAACCACTTACCAAGTTGTTGTTCCATGAGCCACGCGCTCCTTACCACCAGAACGAGGGCACGCCTGAGCTATGATCATGGTGCAGGCCCCATGACCACCAGCGTTAAACCACTAGAGGAGCTCTGCCTCCTCCCAAAAATAAAAACAGCGAAATGACAAATGAACAAGCCAAGCAACAAAATCATGGAGTTTTTCCACACTAGCTAGGGTTCATTTCGATTTTAGGTTTGAAATAAATGTTTCCAAGTGTTTAAATTTTCGCACCCACTTCATATAGTGGGAGAGCGATATTATAACCAACTCTTTGCTATTTAAACCATCAAACTTTCACCAAGAAATCATTCAATTATCCATAGCTATAAAAACATGATGTTGTTAGACAACTTAGGTAAGGTCTTCTACACCTAAGAAGGGAATCAAAAGATGACATAGATAACTACTCACTTTAATAACAGGATAAAAATCTATTATGTTATGTTGCAAATTTTCTTTAAAGAGCTAGCTTAAGGATCTTTTCCTTAAACACCTGCAAAATAAGGGTAAGTCATGAGTTATCATTTAAGCTAAGTAAGTCGGGACCATAGTAACCTTTCCCCAAACCTTCAAGCTCTTAGAGTTTAAAAGATATATCTAAAGATCATTTTCACCTATTAAAAATAAAACCATTAGAGTTTAGTAACAAGGCACATTGTTAACCAGCCAAAACAAGTGCGTAAATACTGGATATAAACAAGTGCATAAATTTATTTTGCATAGTATATATATGGAAGCCTTGGGAGGCCATTAATCACTTCTATCCTAGAGTGAGATCTCTCCATTTGAATTGGATGTTTCTTCAATGATCATTGTATATGGTGATCCTTTGTGTGACTACATGAGGGTAAGCCCTTGGTAAAATTGACTTGGTTCTTAGTTAAGACATTTTTTAAGAAGGGAAACTAGTCTTCAAATTCCATGATTGGCTTGCAATAAAGAGAATTGATGCCAAGGTCAAATCTTAAGTGAAAGTTTAATTTGGCCACTAATAACAATTTTAGTTTAGAATGGGTTTAATGCCTAATTGTAGAGGATCTTGTACTTAAGCTTGGCCCGCAAGGCCCATGAGGTTGGTGGTGTGAGTATAAGTGGGGGAGTGTAACAACCTTCACCGAATATAAATTAGACCTCGTCTATTTCACCAACAGGGATCCTTAATGAATGAATGTCCAATCTCTTCAATCCTTGTAAATGTTACTAATATTGTGAGACAATAAGTAATAGTAAACTCTCAATAAATTGAACTTGGAATCACTTGTTACACATGTTTAGACTCAACCTCTTTATCAATGATATTCATACACACACATTATCTACTAAATTAAAGCCAACTAAGGTTCATGTTTACCAAACATTATCTACCATCCATATATTATACTCCATTCTACAATTAAAATTAAAATATTGTGTATGGTCCTAAGTTTAAACAAAATGTCTAGTAAAATGACGAATTGACTAGATAGTGAAGCATATGATGTGTATGCTCCAAAGGTTAGGCAAAATGCCCAAAAAAATGATGCATTGACCAAATAGTGATGCGTACGATGTGTACAACCAAAATGATAGGAAAATTAGCATTGTCCATGATAGTATGAAGTCATCAAACCAAGCCTTAAACCAAATCAGAACTAGAAGTTTCCTTATATGCCATTGAATCCACATCAAGAATCATGACCTCAATGTGCTTGTGATTGCAAAGGCCTTACTCTTTTTTTTAATTATGCAATGTCAATCTGTGTTGATAAGATGAAATAGCCCTAGGCCTACCATTTATAGATCATATTAGTATCAAAGTAGTTGAATCCATGACCTTGAAGAAGCTATCAATACTTTGAGGAGAAATACAAAGGTTTGACAAAATAATAGAAGACCTGAAGAAGCTAGATCTCGATACTTCTGCAAAATTATTACCTTTGTTGAAATAACACTTGGTTGAACACCAAGAATCCCTCACCACTATTACAACAAATTGAAACAAGAGAAACATATCACTCTTGCAATTGGGAGAGAAATTAATTTACAAGCCAGATGATGCACTTCAAGAGTGTTCTTCTAATGGCTTGATAACAAACAAAGAACATAACCTTGCTTTATTTCCATAAGTCATGATAGTAGTATGTGGGTGTGAAATAAGCATGAGTGTAGACCTAGGAGACAATACCACATCTAATTACCAAGAATATTGAATACCAGTCACTAAGATTGAATACCAAGCTCAAAGACCATCCATATTTACCCTAGAATCTCTATCCATTACAAATTGTAGAATTATTTTGAATGGAAAAACATGAGACTTTATATATATATTGATATTTTCAATAGATACCGTCGGATATCCATCATCCTCGAGCACAATATATCGTCGAATATCCGACATCCACGGGCATAACATTATGTCGGATAGCCAATGACAGTGGTCATTATTCGACAGACATCGTCGAATATCTGAAACCCGTCGAATATACGACTTCCAATTCGATCAATTTAATTTTTTTTATCAAATTTCGTAATTTTGAAGGTGAAATCCGATGACCTAGTCCTTTTCATCACATGTCGTCGGATTTTGGGTTCAAATTATGTAGTGTATAAGATCATATGTGAGGAATTTGTCATGCCTCTCTACTGGTTGATTTTCAACAAAGAACCAAACTACTTGTCCGAAAATGCCATGGCAGTCATACAAGAGTATGGAGATTACTACTTCTCGCAGGAAGGCACATACATCAGAATGTATGGAGATTCTCGAGCTCCGTCCCTTCTGCCCAAGTATGTGACCAATTTTGTGGTCCATAAGGAAGCAGTAAGACATGTTTTCATCAATGGGATGGGAAAAATCCCACACGATCAAAAGAAATATTATTTTCCGCCTCTGCCCTTTTGCATCGGGGCGTACAAAGTTTCTAAGGTTAAGACGGTCGAAACCTTTCTCCAACATTTGGAAGCATTCCATTTTGGTGAAAAGAGTTTCGTAAGGAATGATATCCAAGGCAAGGTGGCTAAGAATTGTGCAATGGTCAAAGTACATTGTGATTATACTAACCACTTTGACAAAGATGAATAAATATTCAGAAGAGTTAGCAATATCACTGAGCTCAACAAGCGCTTTCACCTCAAAGGTGGAGTTGGTTCTAGCACTACTGCCAAAGCTTCTAAGCAGATAGAATTACAAAGGCAAAGAGAAGAAGTTGTGGCTCTACAATTAGCAAAGGCAGAACAGAGGTTAAAAGAGGAGACTGGAAGAATTAATAAAGAAGAGGCCGACAGGATTCAGAGAGAAGAAACATAAAGAGTTAGGAAAGAAGCGGCTGGAAGGATTCAGAAACAAGAAGCTGAGAAGTTACAAGAAATGAGAGAGAGAGCGAAAAAGGAAGCGGCTGAACAACAAAAGAAAAAAGAGGAAGAAGAAAATTCCAAGAAGGCTGTGGAAATGGGAAGCCCAAGCTTGCAAAACATGGACACATACCCACCCCAAGTATCCCATGAAATAATCATAGGAGGCCACCTCACATTGAACGACCTCGAGCTCATGCCATTTAACCCATCAAAGGAGCACACTGTGGCTCAATTGGACATAATCATATTTTACCATAATGGAAAAAACATCTTAAAGAGAAGTAAAAAGAGACTGAAAGTGGGCTCCCAACCGGATGTCGTCACTGTACAGGAGAACACCATACTGGAGGGTACACACAAAGATGCCAAATTCATGGCATCTGTCAATGTAGCTGCTCCTCAAGAAAATGAAGATAATATTAACAATTTGATTAATGATATTGAGCGAAGCATAGAGAAGGTGCTTAAATTAAAGGGTAATCTGGTGAAGGAGCGAGCAGAAGGGATAGAATGGAAAAGGAAACATGACACCCTTCTATCCAAGAAAGAAAAAATAATGAATGAATACTAGAGCTTGGATGAAGAAAAGGAGGTATTAACTGTACAATTAATGATATTGGAAGGTGGGAAGAATGACCTTGAAGCTCGGACCACTTATCTAGAGTCAAGAGAGGAAGTTTCCAACGAACAGGTTGAAGAATTAAAAGATGAGGTAGATGAGTTAGAAAAGGAGAAGGAATATTTAACAGGACAACTGGAGTTGGCAGAAAAAAGAAAGGTAGATATATCTATGTTATGTGATCAATCCTGTAAAATCCAAGAACAAATATATCATTCTCATAGAGAATATATGTACGATGAAGCTAATGATGGAGAGAATGGACGAGATATCTGCTGAGTCACAGGAAGCCAGGAAAAAGCTGTGTGATGTTGCAGAGAAGATGATCAAAAGCCAAATGTCCTGGAGAGAGACAAACTCTGAATACCTTGACAACTTGCTTCCTAAGACTATGACAGATTTAAAGTCGTAAATGGAACTTTTAGAATTTACCAGGAGGGATTCCATAAAACTGAATAATGACATCCTAAAGACTATTCAAAAGTGTCAGGATTTTTATAGGAAAATCCAACAAGTTCATGAGAAGTGTCATCTCTCTTCGATCTCGCCAATGAATGAAATTCCTTCAAGATATCTACACATGACAGAGTTGCAGAGTGGATTAAAAGGGGAGTTAGATGAATCAGAAAGTTGGATGCTCTCATTGAATAATACATCCACCATTTTGTAGGGAAATCATCTATACATGCATATTTCCTGGAAGATAGTTGCACATCAGTAGAAGCAAGGAGGGCGCACATTGAGACTCAATTGTCATATCATGAAGTCTCTTTACAAGTATTGGAGCCGAGCAGGATTAATATCATTACTGAAGGAGATAATGTGTTGGGGGAATATTCTTCTAGTTTAGCTGGGTCCACACAAATCTGAATTTGTAAATATATTTTATATTTTTTATGTAAGCACTAGAAGACAAAATTTTGTAAAGATAAATAGGGGAAGAGAATAGAGAAGAAAGACTTTTGACAGGTAAAATAGAGCTAGACCATTTTTGTATGAGAACTATTTTTCTACTTAATAAAGAAGGATCTATTTCTTGGGAAAAGCTGGTGCAGAGATTTTGCATGGAATGTGTGGAATGTTAATGGAACTACTTCTTAATGCATTCATAACTCATACTATGAGATCATTCTAACTTTCTTGAATTACTTCATGGTGATGAATGATTTTGCTTTCTGTGCAATTGTTTATGTGCTAAATGAGTAATAATGTGCTTTATCATATTAGATCTATCTTTGATATTCTTTTTGGTGTGAATTTGATTAATGTGTTGAAACAGCTATCTATGAGACTTTTATGACCATTTCCAATTTATTACTCTTAATTCAAACTTACTCCCTGCAGGGATAGGATAGGATAGAATAGTTAGTTTAGATTAGTTAATAATTGAATTGATCTGGTAGGAGTGATAAGACGGGAGGTAAGAACCTATGCATCACTTGTGAGGCTTATACCTATCAATTCCATGCATTTAATTAGGGCACTTGCATCTCATAATTAAAGATAAATTACATAAACGGTGAATCGGGCCACAACTGGTAAAGAAATTTAAATAATCACACACATGGTAGCTGGACCGTTAACTGGACGGATTCCCCCACACCAAACAGTGAGCGAACTAATTGGGCTTTCTTACCGGGAGAATCCATGTTGTTGGTGCTACGAATTTCGAGGCATCAATATTTTTGGCGCTAGAAGGAGGGTCGCCAGTGTATGGCTGGAAAAGGTGTTACACCTAAAATCCTACCATCATGAGATTCAGTGTATACACCCCTGAAGTTTCATTGGCTAATTCATTTACCTGGAAAGGATACCATTGCATTTATGCTGGGTTTTGAGAGGTCGTCACAGGCTACACTCAAGCAACCTGCAACGTCGCATCTTGCTCTATTGCAGGGTGCGACGAATTCAGTTAATGGACAAAAATAGGTCCTTCGAGCTCATTCTCGAAGCCTGCTGACTTGGATCCTTATCCCTGACCTCTTGGGAGAGCTAGCACTCGGTTCCTAACCTCCTGGGAGGATCCCCAATCTCTCTCCTATCATATCTCAACCTACCCTATCCATATCTTATCCACTTAGCGCTATATAAGTGAAGCTCTACCCCTCTCCAAAGGGAGGAAGTCTATAGTGTCTACATGCTGGTGAAATCATAATGGAGAGATCTCTAACTCATCCATTGAGAGACACATACTTCCTTGGAAGGATATGGCAATTGGCTTGGGTGGAGAAGGGCTACTGCGTTAAGCCTTGCTTGTAGTTTATTCTTATCTATGTACTTTCCCTATATTTACAATAATATAAATGCTTTCCACCAATATTGTTTATGTGTGATGATATTGTGTAGTTTACATGGTTAACTGTTTACTTAGATCTCTTATTGTATAGATTATTTTTACTCGTTTGCATTGTTCTATGTGTCATGACAGGTTTTGCAGCTGAGATCTGACGACCGTGAGACGTGGAGTAGCACCCAGGAGAAAGGATTGTGAAGTTAAGGTAAGGCATCTAGTACTTGATCCTTAAGTAGATCTAGGAAATTTGTTTGTAGTCTGTATTATTTGTTCTACACTCACATTGATCTAGGGAGATCCGGCTCGCATCCGCTTGAGTGGATTGTCCGTCAAACAAATCTGGCGACCATACTGGGGAAAATAACATTGCTTTGTAGTTCTCAATTTGAATGTCGTTTTTCAGTTGATTTCTTGCCAAGCCATTCTATTTTTTCATCTCCTTCTTGAGTTGATTTCACCATCAGATCTTCACTTTGAAGAGTCTGATTAGCTTCCTTTGAGTTTGTACTTTTCATTTGTAGACCTTTTTCATGCTCATTACCTGGAGAATTGGTTCATTTTTTAACTTAGATCTCGCCTGTCGCACCTGGTCAGTGTACCCAGAGCAACACTATGTTGTTTTTTATCTCTGTTCTTTTCCTGTCAGTCTCTCATCGCAACCCTTCCATTGGTATATTGCGACATCATCGCACTGCCCGCATTGGTGAACTGCGACGTCACACTGTGTACAAGCACAGAGTGCACCGATCTGCCATTTTTGTCATACAGGAACCCTTTCTCCATTTTTGTTTTGAATTTGGTTTGTGTCCAGACTCCCTCTATACTGTGTGATCCAGTCAAATATCTCATTTTGATTTATGTGCTGATTTGTTTGGTTTTGTTTGGAGTTGTTTTGGGTTCCATCTTGGACAAGTCTGAGATTTGGTAGTGGTGTACACTCTTGTCTCCCCCAACTGCATCCACTCACCCTTGCATTCCCTCCTCTCCTCTCCAGATCTGATCATTGTATTGGATCGGTTTCCAAATCTCATTTGCATACATTTTGTGAATTTTGCTTGCTTTTAGTGCTGCTTGTTACTGATTGATTTTGAGTGTTTGTGTGTATTTTCAGTCCATTGAGTGCTCATCTTTTCTTGAGATTTTCTAAGTTATTAGAGTGCTACGAGTGATCTTTTCATTTCATCATTTATGTTTAAAAGCATTGTTGTTGTCGAATTATTATTTTGATACATCCATTGAAAGATCAAAAGTACTTTATTTCCATCATTTTTCAAGATCATTTGAAGGATTGCACATGCATTAGAATGTCTCATTTGCAGATCTTTTGGAAAAGTTGAAAGAAATTGCATTATTTTTGTTTTTCATGAACTATGAGTTGCTCATTTTCTTGAAAAATTCAAACAGACATCAAGTTTTGCAAAAGTAGTTCCATGCTTGGAAAAGTTAATTGTCTCTTTTGATTTGTATGCTTTTAGGCCATCATAGTGAGAGTGAAAAGTTCGCAAACTCTACTTAGAATTTCTCTCTTTTCATTACTTAGCATCATTTTCGTTTTGAAAAGATAAAACAAAAAGAAAAACATGTTTTGATTTGGTTTAGTAGTGTTGCGTCTTTTACGTTTCGCTGAAAAGGAAAAAGAATACTTCATAGTCAATTTTTGGTAGATTTGGGATTGTCTTGCATTGCTTTGGTAAAATTGTTGGAAAGAAAAAGAAAATTTCTCCTTTCCATACATAGAGTTCATTGAAAGAAAAGCGTATTTTTTGCATGTAGTTAGGACCTGCATTATGTTTACGATAATGTACTCACCTCATGCATTCACCTAACCGTCCAGATAAAATTAACGGTAGAACTAGGATAAAAATTTTGATAACTTGTGTGTAATTTAGAGACGTGTTTCGACGTCGTTAAGCATGGCAGTTGTCGTTATTTTCCAGCATTGTATCCCAGGGGTATCGTAGTCTTCCACGTACTTATCGGTATACCGAGATCCTTCACGTACCCACCAAGTCACCTTTAGTACTTGGCGTATATCGAAGGGTGTATCACATACTTGGTAGTATATTGGAAGGTCTCTTTCCGAACGGTTGTGCATTAGACAGCACCACTACGGATTTGAGCTCCCACGTACCTTGTGTATATTGGGAGACACCCTTAGGATTCCTGAAACCAACAGAGTTAACCTTTTGGCCGTCTTAGCGGAGCAATACACCGAGAAAAGCACTCGGGGATCTACTACGCATGTATCGTCCAGGTAATCGGGTATTCAGGCAAGGGTATGGTCCCAACCCTCCTTGTCGCGTTTTACTATTGGACCCTGCAGTATATCGCGAGTTGCAAAGCCTTGATAATCCTGTGAGGTTCCAGACCGTTGAATCCACTCTTATAACATAAGTTTTCTTGTGGCCTTAGTTTGTGTAGGGTTTGTCTGGTCTTCTTTTATTTTAGCTTGCCTTAGGAGAAACTTTTTGTTTTGGTCACTCTGGTTGACTTTCCTTGGAGAAGGTCTCGCAGGATTCAGAATTTGCCACCCGAATATCCCCTTAACCAGGAGGTAATTTCGAGGGTAAGAATGGATCCACAAGCCAGGGTTGGGTCACATGAAGTGGAAAACCCAACTTTGAATGTTGGAGGGCTTTTGTTTCCTCATACTCCTCCAGATTCACCTGCCTCTCATCCCCTGCAGGGTGAAGAAGCACACATCCCCACTTCACAAGACCTACCTCCCATTGCACCGGGAGAGCCTGGATCATTGGAATGGATAAATCAACCCCAGGACGACCCCACAACAGCTGCTAGTCCATCAAGAGCTTATTGGACATCTTCTCTAGGCCACCCAGTGGCCCATTTTTCCATTGCATCCCCACCCAGTTGGCCTACCCCTGAAGAAATCTTTGCACCTATTCATGATCATCTGGAACGATTACGTGTTAGGGGTGATGAACTTCGAAGACAGAGTCTTTCACAAAGGGTAGAAGACCTATCGTTATACTCTTATCAACCAATCCCAAGTCGTGTTTTATATTTTGAGTCACCGGAATCATCCACGCAACACACGACCACTACTGAAATTGGTCAACCATCCATTCCTGCACATGCATCTCCTAGACAGGAGACCAGTTCCGTACCTCTCATAACCCAACCTGTTGAAGGACAATAGTCCAACACACCCGTAACTACCGCAGTTGTGTCCCCTGCTCCTCCCCCACCCCAAACTTCACGAGGAGGATACTCTTTACCCCCTACCTTCTTTATGGGTACTAGAAATCCTATGGTGAATAATCAACAGCCAGTGTTGGGTCAACCAGTACCTAGTGGTCAGCAAGTTGTTGCTGGGGGGAAACCCCCGTCTCTTAAACATAATCCTGCAACATGAGTTCCCATCAGGCCTTCCGTTGGAAATTCCTTACCTCCCGAACCTTCCACTTCGGGACTATCCCATCTTGGGGGCCCGTCCAACATAATTCAACCTCCATCGAGTCAAGCGTATCTAGGTCATCTTCACCCTATGCCGGGTCAACTTGATCCCGGAAACGCACTCTATGGGGTACCCTACCCCAGTAACCCTTACACTCTATGGGGACAACAAAATGTCTTACAACATGGACCCCCAGTTACAGTCCCTCAAGTCCCTCCACCCCCATTTGGTCCACCCCCACCTCCCATTGGAGGCGGCGAGCCCCCAGATAATTCTGGAGGAGGCAGACCTCTACCTTCTGGCGGAGGACCACCTCATTTCAGTCATTATGGCCCACCCCCCCTGGCGGAGGTGGTGGAGGGCCACCACCCCCCTGTCGATGGTGGTGGGGGAGGACCATCTCATCCCGGCAGTGGCGGAGGAGCACCACCCCCTCCCGGTGGTGGTGGTGGAGGACCTTCTCATCCTGGTGGCGATGGTTGTGGACCACGACCCTACTATGGTGGAGGTAGAGGAGGATGCTCTTACCCTTCCGGCAGTGGTGGTGGCCCACCACCCCCTCCTGGTGGAGGTGGTGGAGGCCCGTCCTATTCCGGTAGTGGTAGTGGACCACCACCTCCTACTGGTGGAGGCGGTGGTGGTCCATCCTACCATGGCGATGGTGGCGGACCTCCACCATTCGAAGATGGCCCACCCCCTCCTGACGGTGGAGGCAAGCCCCCAACTTATGGAAATGGGCCACCTTATTATGGTTATGGACCACCTTACTTTGGAGGTGGATCTACATTTGTTTCAGGCAGCCCATACCCCTATGGCGAGTTTCCTCCTGGAACACCTTATGGTCAGTCAACACAAGGTCCCACAGGTCTTTACACGCCTTATCCATACTATTAGTACTCGCAGCCTAATCCGCAGCTTCCCTTTTTGGCTACTTTGTATCTACCTAACCTGTCTCGCTTAACTAATGACCCCATCTACCACGGAACTAATTGGCTACCCATTCCGGTGAAACTTCTGTCAGATATCCCAAAATTTGATGGTAAGCCGGGTGAGGATCCTAAAAACCACGTGATGACATACCACTTATGGTGTTCATCCAACTCCATGATGGACGACTCGATCCATCTTCGGTTATTCCAACGGACCCTCACTGGTTCATCTGCCAAGTGGTATATCGAATTACCACCTCATTCTTTTCCTGATTTTGGTTCTCTCGCTATGAACGTTTTGACTCATTTCCAGCTGCCTATACGGTATGAAACTGGTACATAGCTTTTAACCTCGCTCCGTCAAAATACCGCTACTCATATATCAGATCATATACATGAGTGGTGGAGGAGATGACATCTCATTAAGGCTCCTATTCCAGATCAACTCCTAGCAGACTGGTTTATGAAGTCTCTCATTCCTATCATAGCACGGGATGTTGCCATGGGTGGCGCTGTCACTAAGGAACAAGCCATCGCTCATGCCCATTTGCTATACTTAGTCTATGCTCAATTTGGCACATTGTTTGATATTCTTCCCGACACGCCCCGCAACACTTACGACCCCGCGAAACCACCCAAGGGACCCCAGGCTGACGGCATCATTGGATCCCTTCACACCCAGCCTTCCTCTCAAACTGTTGGTTCGTCGAACCCAGAAGGTTCTTCCCCATCACCAACACAGTCTGGTCACGGCACCACCAAATCATCCACTCCTACTGTCACCGAATAAGTGAACTTTTTTTCGTCAGTTTCACCTCAAAATTCTAGTGGTAAGAAGAAGAACAAGGGAAAACCTAAGAAATCTTCCACCCAGCAGGAACAAAAGAGCACCCCTGATGATACCAAACAGAAAAGGAAGTTGAAGTATCCTTGCCTACTGTGTGGTGATGATCACTTTTCTAAAGAGTTCCCCCATAGAGACGAGGTTCAAAAGTTTATGAAGGTCAAACCCACACCTGTAGTTCTCAACGATCCCTTCCCTCCTCAAAATCAGTAGTCGATCACTCACACTTCTTCTTCCCAAGGAGAAGCATCCACCACTGCACATGTTCTCATGGTACGTAATGAGACTATCAACTTGAACACCCGTTCTCGTTCATATGACTCCATTCCAGCCAAAGAACTTGTTGGAAGTAATACTGAAAAAGCTTCCACTTCGATGCTCGATGTCACCGTACCGGCTGCTCCTCTCACCATAGAGAATCCCTCTCTCGAGTCAGTGTTGCGTCCACCCAAGAGCACGATTAGAAAATCGGTTTTCAATCCTAATGCTCAGGCTGCTCAAAACTACAACATTGTAGAGGACCTAGCACAAGCTCGTTGTGCTATGTCGACGCTCGAGGTCTTGCAAAACTGTCTGAATCAGCGCAAGACTCTCCTCACTGCCATCGGTGCAATTGACCTAGATTCATCGAACACTATCACGTTTGGCTAGAATACTTCAAACCAAGGCTCTCCCATCAATTAGCATTTCAAGTTGCGACAAACATTGCTGGGAAGATAATCCATCATACTGTTTTGGACGAAGGAGCCTCTACGTCAGTCATGCCAATCGCCTGTTGGAGAGCCATTGGTTCTCCCAAGTTGAACTGTTCTCCTACCACTTTGAGAGCATTCGACAAATGTGGCTTTCAACCTCATGGGCTATTACAAGCTTTACCAATCGAGCTAGGGGGCAAGACCGCAACCCTTAACGTGGAAGTAGTCACTTCCCCGTTAGATTATAAAATTCTACTTGGTCAAAATTGGTTCTACGCCATACTGCGGTCGCATCATCTGTATTCCACATAGTACAATTCCCCCATCAAGGCCGAATTGTCATAGGAGACCAACTAGATTTCTGCACACCTGACACCACTACTCATCTGGGCGATAACGTTCCTTCGATTGGACAATCTTCGCAAAAGTATGAGAGTGTGGGGGTTGGCCTCCTTCAGGATTCATCCCTTATGGGCGTCTTTCCTACTTCGGATCCCCCAAACCATGTTGCCACAGTGAACATGATCTCCTCGCAGATTTCATCTACTCCTAACTCTACTGATTCATGGCTTGTACCTAATGAAGCCACCACACACCTAATTGGAGACACCATGCCTCTGTCACTCGCTGAACTCATGTATGAGGCTATCGAGTCAGCATCAGAGGACCACTTAGCTCTGGCCTCCACCTCCTGTTCTCTACAATGGACATCATCCGATCCTCTTCTATGGAATTTTCATTCTGACAAGTCCATTATGGAAATCATGAGCGCAGATGATCTGCCGTGGGAAGACCTCCACCATCGTTCATCTTTCCTTCCCTTGTTGGATACTGTGGAGAACAACATTCACACCATCTTTACACCAAATTTCTACTCTGGCTCTCAGTCCTTGATACTCGCATGTCAAACGGAATCCAAAGGTAACTTTGCCAACATTGAGCCTACCACTTTAATAGACATTTTGGTTACTCATGGTGTAGTGGAACACATTCAATTAGGCCAGAAGTGTTCCCCTGAAGAAGTCATCTCCGCCACATTCTTATTCAAGCAATTATGAGACATGTTCGCTTGGACCTATGAGGAGATTCCTGAGATAGACCCCTCCATTGTTTTACACGAGATTAAAACCTCTCCCGATGTCAAACCTATCTGCCAAAAACTGCGACCGGTACACCCTCGGAAGACTGTGGCAATCAAGGCAGAGATTGAGAAACTCTTGAAGGCCGGTTTCATTTACCCTGTCCCATTGACAGAGTGGGTCTCAAACATCGTCCCTGTTAATAAAAAACAGGGTACCATACGTGTCTGTGTCAACTATCGGGATCTCAACAAAGATTGTCCCAAGGACAACTACCCAACTCCCTTCATTGACCAGATCATCGACAATTGTGCTAGAAGTGTCATTTTTTCATTCATGGATGGCTTTTCTGGATACAATCAAATTGAGCTCCACCCGGCCAATCAACACAAGACTACATTCATCTGCCCTTGGGGAATGTTTGCATATCGTAAATTTTCGTTTGGCCTTAAAAACATTGGTGCCACATTCCAGCGGGCCATGTCGTACGCCTTCCATGATGTGAAGGACTTTGTGGAACCTTACTTGGATGAACTCCCTGCCCACTCAAAGCAGCGTGAGTTCCACTTAGATCATCTAACGGTTGTTTTCCTTAGATGCAGGTGGTACAATATCCGTCTGAATCCTCACAAGAGTATTTTTTGTGTCTAGTCCAGATGCCTCTTAGGATTTATCGTCTCGAAAGATGGGATCCGTATTGATCCCTCGAAGGTGGAAGCCATCGTCACTCTTCCACCTCCAACCAACCTTACGGAACTTCAGAGTCTGCAAGGAAGAGCAACCTATTTACGACGCTTCGTTTGTAATTTCGCGCAAAATATGCAAGGGTACATGAGATTGATGAAAAAGGACATCCCATTCATTTTGGATGATCAAGCTCAACAATATTTCAATAGTTTAAAACATGCCATCACACATGCCCCTGTGATCCAACCGCCGAATTACTATCGAGATTACATTTTATATCTCACCGCTTCCGACACCACTATGGCCATGGTTTTGGTTTAGGAAGACTAGAACGCCCAACAACATGTGATATACTATGCCAGTAAAGGTCTTGTTGACGCTGAAACTCTCTATTCACATGTTGAGAAGCTCGCTCTCGCAGCAGTCATAGCCGTGCAGAAGTTTCGTCATTATATTTTGCTTCGTACCACCACCATCATCGTTGATTCGAACCCCATGTACCACATTCTGACTCGTCAGGTACTTGGGGGCAAGTATTCACGCTGGATCGTGATACTGCAAGAATTTGATCTTCTTTTCGAAAAATCCAAGTCTAAAAAGTCTTTGGTGTTTGCTGAGCTCATTTGCGACCTCCCCCGTACTGATGCAGAATCTGAGCCCAATGACTCCTTTCTGAATGAGTCATTGTTTCTTATCAGTATGTCTGATCCATGGTATGGAGATATCACATTGTATCTTCAAACCCAACGTTTCAGCCCTGAATTGTCTCGTGATGGCCGTCGTCGAATATGCCACCATGCGAAGTATTATCTGATTATCAGTGATACTTTGTACCGCTGTGGTATTGATTCTATCCTTCGATGTTATCTGACTCATGATGAGGCTGAACGTGTTTTGAATGACTGTCACACTAGGGTGTGTGGCAGTTACCTCTCTGGGATGGCTATAGCCCAAAAGATTTTGTGCACAGGATATTACTGGTCGTCCATCTTCAAAGATTGTATCGAGGCCGTAAAAAAATGTCCTCCATGTCAACATTTTCATACGAAAAGGTGCACACCATCTCGCCCTGTTACACCCGGTTATTGCCATTGGACCATTCACTAAATGGGGCATCGATTTCATGCATTGTAATCCTACCTTGGCCGAGGAGCATAGTTACGTCATTGTAGCTGTGGACTACTTTACAAAGTGGGCCGAGGCAATGCCTACATACACGAATGACGGCAAGACTGCTGCACTCTTCATGTTTAGCCATGTAATAGTGCGGTTTGGAGTTCCTCAAGCGATAGTTACTAACCATGGTTCTCACTTTAAGAACCATATGGTTGACGAGTTGAGCGAGAGATTGGGTTTTCGCAATGAAAACTCAACACCATACTACCCACAGTCGAACGGACAAGTCGAGGCCATTAACAAGGTTTTGAAAACTATGGTCCAATGAATGGTGGGTACGCACAAGGCCAATTGGCATAACATGCTCTTCTCTGCGCTTTGGGCTTATAGAACCTCCGTTAAAACCGCCACTGGATTTACTCCTTTCCAACTAGTGTATGGATTGGAGGAGGTCCTTCCCATTGAGTGCGAGATTATGTCTCTCAAGCTCGCTATCGAACTTCTCCCAAACACTATTGTTGAGGAAGAACGTTTTCCTATACCTAGCTAAGCTCGATGAGACTTACTGAGATGCCGTTCTTGCCAACGAGACTCATAAGAAATGCATCAAAGCACAGTATGACAAGTTAGTAGAACCTCACGCCTATAGCGAAGGGGATTTGGTCCTCACGTATGACCAGAAGCATGATAAGCTGGGGGCAGGAAAATTTGAGTCCATGTGGCATGGACCTTACATATTGAAACACATCCTAGAGAAGGGAGCTTATGAGCTTGAAGACTACGATGGGATATCTTTGGGTGAGCCACGCAATGGGCTCTACCTAAAGAGGTACTATGCCTGAGTCTTTCACGCATAAGTACTTTTGTATATACTATACATGGCGTGTGTGTGTTTTTGTGTGGTGTGACGCTTTTGTTTTCTTGCGTGATTAGGTCTTGCTTCGTTTCTTATACCATGTTCTATCTGCATGTGCAGATGCCAACGTGCTATGGATTCGCGAACGGCTCCATCCGGCATATCCGTAACCTTGCTTCGGCAGCCTAGGTACTCTATTCACCTACCGACAAACTCATCAGCTCAAGGGGAATGTGTCTAGGTTTTGCAACCAACAATGCTGCAGAATATCAAGCAGTCATTGGAACCCTAACTAACGCCATTTCTTTGGGTATGGACCATGTTGTCATCAACCTGGATTCTCAACTAGTGGTCTCTCATCTTAATCGTGGCTACTCCAACCATGATTCCATTTTACTCCGTCTCTATCGATGAGTCTGTATCCTGGAAAGGTCCTTGAGTCCATTTCCTAGAAAGGTCCTTCGAGTCCATTCAGTACCTGCACATTCCATGAGACACGAACATGATTGTCGATTCTATGGCCAACTTCATCTTAGATTGGTACATTGCACACACATAAGCATATATCATGAACTGTTAAAAGTAGACATAACATGTAAATAACTCATTTTATATAAGCAAACACATAACAAGACCACACCATTCATCCATTTTAAAACACTTAATGTATAAATCGCCAAAATGTTTGTATATATATATCATCATAAAAAAGTAGTGCTGGTACAAAATCTCAAGCACGACGGCTTTCAGTGAGTCTCTACAAAATTTGAAGCCTTGCAACTTTTAGTAATTACAAAAAATATGAGGCCTCTAAGCTCTCAGTACATGATAACAACATAGGGCCTAGCGCCTGGCCCGTACAACCCTAGGTGGTCTAACAGCTCTAGCCTGTTGAGTGTGGAAACAGTCAATTGCTCTCGCAACCCTGTGAAGCAGCGCGTTGAAGCGCACAGTTGCTCCAACCGTGTACACCTGCATGGGCCGCGACACCTCATCTACTATCGGCTCGGGAACGTCTAACATCAACCCACTCAAGTTGGCGTATACCCCATCCATCTCTGCAATGGAAATATGTATGGCAGGACCTACGACTGCTCCCTCTCCTCTCTCTCTCCTTGCAAGAAGAGAGACTCCCGCTGGTCGTACGGGGCCCACATCTACACACACATGTTGTTAACTTGTTAGCACTATAACAAAAAAATTATAAAAACACAAAACTTAAAAAGTACAAGGGTTTATCGTTCTTACCTATGTCTCCCCATGCTTCTCCCTCGGGCAGCGACAAGTCCAGGTCATCTCTGAAATCCGTACCACTGTACGGGAAGTCCTCTACCATCAGTAACTGGCCCTCTAGCCGGCTGAAGAACTCAATACCATATGAGATGATGGGACCCCCACCATGATGGGACATCACCTCTGTCTATCTAGCCATGTGTGGTCCCTAGGATCCCTTTCATCCAGTGGTACCTGAGGGCGCAAGAGGGGAACCCGTTCCAATAAGAATGAGATCACTATCAAACTGTAGCCAAACTGTTTGAGCTCCCCCCACCGACACTTGGTCAGCTGAGCTCGCATGTTTGCAAGGAGTCCCTCACACCAATTGAATATCTTCGGAGACATGCAGTCCTCCGCATACAACATCTGAGACCTAGTGGCTAAGTGAGGAGCTTGGCTCCCTGCCATCCCCGTAATGGTGAAAAGTATGGCACACAATGGACGTTCCCGCACATCTTTTATGGGAATCTTCCCACTAGAAGCACAGGTGTTGGGAGTACAATGTTGCAGGATCATGTCACGCACAGTTCGATCACTTCCACGTGATCTAGTAAGAAGCACATTGTCCCCTCTTCAGGACAATCCGGTCAAGAATTAGATGTCCTCGACATCTATGGTAAGCACATGCTCACCGATCACGAAATATTGTTGGGTCGCATCCCAGCATCGGAGCATATGGGTCAGTAATGGAATTTGGGCCCTCATGCCCTGGATCTCGAAGAACTTGAGGAGCCCACAGTTCCTTAGTGCTTCCACACATCGTGGGTCATTTGCATCATGTTCATCATCTAGCTCATGCTCCCGTTCATCGCCACTCCAAAACCATTATGGCTACTGGTAACCTGCCAAAAGGAGAGTTTAAACATTGTTAACACTTGCTTCAACCACCAAAAGTTCTTTTTTGGGGCATGGTTTTTCTTTGGGGATGGAAATTTCCGTCGTCGCACCACATTATTTATAATAGTGCGACGTCATCGCAGTCTATCCATGTGACCCTTGCGACGACTCAGTCTCGTCACAGTTCCCGAAAGGGCAGACTGCGACGACCCGAGGACGCAATGGCCCTTCACAAACCAAGCTAAAAACCCAAAAAATGAACCAAATTAAAAAATTTAAACCACTACAATTATGTTGGATGAAGTTTAGATTTACCTACTCCGGATGGCGGGTGAAATGGCTGCTCGTAGCTCCCAGAATCGACAAGTGAAGTTTTGGCTCCAAATGGCACTTCTCCTCCCAATTTGGCTAATGAAACAATGGTGACTATATTTGGTTTTTGTTTCTATTTATAAACAAAATGGAATATTCTTTTTTCAAATATTTGATGCCTTTAGGTCATTTGCTATAGTTTAGATCGTTTTTATTACATTTGAATGCTTGATTAACTATTTGACCTAGTTTTTTGAGTGTGGAGGAGTCGTAAGTGTATTTTTACATCGTTTTCTTCATTGGAACGATCATCTCAGGTATGAACACTCCTTGTGTTTTTTTTGTCGTTACTTTCCATTCATTAGATTGTAATTATTTTATGATGATGAGCTTACTCTTTGTTCTTTCTCGTGCTCTTGAAACTATGAGAATACATTACCGAGTTATGATTTATCACTTTTTCGAGCTCATTAAACTCCTACGGAAAAGGAAACACCCCGGAGTCTATCTTTAAGCTCTTTTCAAGCTCTCGAAATACAAAAATATTGCCAAGCGAACTTGTCATGTTCACGCTTGTAAAACAATTTGAATGGTTGTCTTCCTGGTGATAGTTTACCCTTTTTCCGAACCAGGGGACACTAGTTACGAAAAAGGTATACTCTAGCCAATCATGACTGGAAGAGTCCTCTCCCACGTTTTTTTACCCTTTTTCGGGCGATGAGGCTAACTTTATGAAAAAGCACCATTGGAGTCTTCTTTAGTTCTTTTTAGACTCTCTAAACATGAAATGACGACCGATTTTTACCTTCTATGGACTCTTTAAACTTTCACATTGAAGGGCCCGCCATGGGACAAACCCCTCATATCCCAGGTTCGGAAAATATTTGGGATTGGACTCGTCTATGAGATGAGCTATACCGAGCATCTGGTTGCCCTCATCAAGCTTGTAAAAAACACATGAGGCACTCATCATTCATGATGGGGAAAAAGGAAATATTTTATGTTACACCCCTTATCAGTGGTAGTATCTAGTCATTTCTTGAACATGACACTCATCTACACTTACATACTACACTTGGATCATCCGTTTGTCCTCGAGTTTCACCTATTTCCTGAGTCTTGTTACTCCTTTCAGTCAGTGAATGAACGCTTCCATCATCAGTTGCATTAGGAGTCGGTATCATAACTCGTCAAGTCAATACTGTCAAGGAATGCCATGCCCATGTTCAAGAATACCCTCACTACTCGTTATCTACAGTCAGTACACCGTCCATCATGTCGGTCTACTCTGAGTCTGTCTTGCATGTCACTATACCATCCGATCTGATCTACACATCCTTTGTCGTGTTTTGTGTCAATGATGGGGATTCATCATGGCCCTCCTTCAACAGATTCATTCTTGTCGACTTCAAATCATCATCTGAGGATTGAATCTAGAAACCAACCAAGTACCTTGGCCCTGCATGCCTCAATGGTAGGTTACCTCACTTTCAACATGAGTTTACATCATTGAATCTTGAATGAAAAACTTCATCTCGTGTTTGACTTCAACTCATTTATTCACGCTTGATGACATGTACTGCAATACCTTGGGGATCATTGACATTAATGGTGATTTCCCTTGCACTTGTTAACGGTATACATTAATGACCGGTAATCAAGTGGTTTCTACCATGTTTGACGTCAAGACATTTGTAATCACATGGTTAGATTCGTATCATTGCGGGTTTAGCTTGAAGACCCTGGGGAGTCATGTTTTACCAGGATGCGACGGAGTTTGTATTGAGTCATGTCACACGAATCCACATTTGTATTGGTCGTGGTTGTGTTATCATCTCATCATGGATCTAGGCTTGTGTCTAGTAGCCATGATTGTGTTCAGTCGGTCATTACTACCATAGATCTGCAATGTATTTGTCGGAAGCCATGTTGTATGTCATATGAGACAGAGTACTCAGATTCATTTGTACTGCAGCAGTGTCCTTTGCCCGACAAGCCATTGCCATTCTTTCTGTCAAAGCATTTCACCTGTCCAAATTTCAACAGCTTCATGCTTTGGGGGGCATTCTGTTACACCTAAAATCCTACCATCATGAGATTCAGTGTATACACCCCTGAATTTTCATTAGCTAAGTCATTTACCTGGAAAGGATACAATTGCATTTATGCTGGGTTTTGAGAGGTTGTCGCAGGCTACACTTATGCAACCTGCAACATCACATCTTTCTATATTGCAGGGTGCGACGAAGTCAGTTAATGGACAAAAATAGGTCCTTCAAGCTCATTCTCGAAGCCTACTGAATTGGATCCTTATCCCTGACCTCTTGGGAGAGCTGGCACTCGATTCCTAACCTCCTGGGAGGATCCCCTATCTCTCTCCTACCATATCTCAACCTACCCTATCCATATCTTATCCACTTAGCCCTATATAAGTGAAGCTCTACCCCTCTCCAAAGGGAGGAAGTCTATAGTGTCTACATGCTGGTGAAATCATATTGGAGAGATCTCCAACTCATCCATTGAGAGACTCATACTTCCTTGGGAGGATATGGCAATTGGCTTGGGTGGAGAAGGGCTACTGCGTTAAGCCTTGCTTGTGGTCTATTCTTATCTATGTACTTTCCCTATATTTACAATAATATAAACGCTTCCCACCAATATTGTTTATGTGTGATGATATTGTGCAGTTTACCTGCTTAACTGTTTACTTAGATCTCTTATTGTATAGATGCTTTTTACTCATTTGCATTGTTCTATGTGTCTTGACAGGTTTTGCAGCTGAGATCTGACGACCGTGAGACGTGGAGCAGCACCCAGGATAAAGGATTGCAAAGTTAAGGTAAGACATCTAGTACTTGATCCTTAAGTAGATCTAGGAAAGTTGTTTGTAGTCTGTATTATTTGTTCTAGACTGACATTGAGCTAGGGAGATCCGGCTCACATCCGCTTGAGTGGATTTTCTGTCAAACAAAAGGAGACCCATTTGTACAGAAAGATTCCTCTAGAAACCCACTCAAAACAGCTATACCAAAAGATTTCATTATGGAACCCAAAGATCAAGAAAATCTGAATTCTGGACGTGAAAATCAAGAAACTCTATACGCTGTCCCCTTTGAAGAAGTAAATCATTTCCATAGGCATACGCATTCTTATGTGAGTAAACTTGGGGGATTGAACGTTGTTCTCGTATTACCTAGAAGGTGACTTCCCATGAAAGAAATCCAATATACCAGAGATTCGATGCTTGTAGAAAATTTGGAAGAATTGTTGGATTTATCTTTGCAAGAAATCATTGAACCTCTTGATCAGTTGAGACCAGAATCTCCCCTGGTTCAAGAAATTCCTCAAACTCCACCACATTATCCACCGCACTCTCCACCACATTCTCCACCATGAATTATGGATGGAAACCAACCTGTGTGGAGGGACATAGGGCCACTTAATTTGGCTGAACCTTTGAATGATCTTCCTAAACACCCAGAACGGGTTCTGCCCAAATTTGATCCTAGAAGAGGCATCTCTACTGAAGATCATTTGAAGAGTTTTTATTTGGCTCTGAATCTTTTAAATGTAGAACATGAAGATGTGGTCTGCAGACTCTTCCCTTACACATTTGAGCCAAGGGCATCTTCTTGGTATTTTAGTTTACAAGCTAATTCCATAGTAGATTGGGATGTGTTAGAACATTATTACACCTAGGTACATTAATCATTTATCAAATGATGGTTAATTAGTGCCAAACAGTTTAATAATTGCATCCCTATGTTGGTTAGTGGGTAAATGGTCATTTAGCTTGAACCAGTTGGCAATGTGGACAAAACTGAGCATTGTACCAAGTCAAACTAGCTGTTGGGTGCGCCCTCCCAGTCATTTATTGCTTCCAGCATGCCTAGGGCGCTCTTATCCCTTGGTTTGTGGGATTCTCTTTGACCAAGGGCGCACATGCTCAGAATGTGGACAAACTTGCCTCTTTTTCCCATTTTTTAGCCAATTCTAGCTACCTAACCTCTAACGAACCAGATTCTCCACATGTGTGAGGTCACATGGGCCTGTCCAGTCATTCCCAACGTTCACATGGCAGTTTCGAACCAGTTTGGGATGGTTTGGGATATTTTGGTCAACCTAAGGGGGTTTGAGCTATTTCTAAGCTAGATCAGTGTGAACACTCCAAATGGATTCGAATTGTTCCTATTTGTATAAAAGGAGGTTCCTAACCTATTTTGAGGTTGGACTGTTAATAATATTTACATTATTCACCCATTTCATGTGAATTTGTTCTTCATTTTACAGATTTATGCCTATTCTTGTAAATGTGTTGCAATTTTTTCACTAGTGAGGAATCCATAGTAGCTAGGTTCTGCTGTGACTAAGATTTTACAGGATGGTTTTGACAAATGTTTTTTTAAATAAATTTGGATATCAAAATACCGTTGCCACGCTCATGAAAGAATTATTGTCTATGAGGATGGATAAGAAATAAAAGGTACAAGAGTTTAATTAGAGATTCACTTCCCTCTTAAACAATTTTAGTGCTGCAACAAAACCAGCTAAGGAATCCTTGGTAGATTATTATACTACAACACTGTATCCACCCATAGCCATGTGTGTTAAAAGAGTGATTAAGGCTACTTTAATAGAAAATTATGAAGAAGCTAAAAAGGTAGAGGCTGATTTCGATAGTGTAGCAAGGCACACATTAGAATTGGAAACAAAACCAACGTCCAGCAAGAATCCTCTTATATTATCCAGACCTAAAGAAGAACCCTTGAATTAGTTAGAAAATGTGGTTAAAATGGTGCAGAAATTATCCAATAAAATAGTGGACTTGGAAAAGGATAAAAGTGCTAGTACATCTAGAAAACCAGTCAAGTCCTTCTACAAGAAAAGAGAAGAAAGTGGACAGACTTTACCACCTATTACTAATTATGTTGTCCTGAATCTAAATGAAGTTGGCATGGAACATTTATGCACTTTTCATCAAGAACATCATTCTGAAAAGAGTTTCCCACAATGGATAAATTCAATGACGTTAGTAATGAACCAATTACTGGATGCTCAACTGACATATCAGGAAGAGGTGGAAGAAGATCAAACCAAAGAGCAAGAGGATCCAACTGAGGAAACGACCATGGTGTTATGGGATTGGGAACCCACTTTGGAGTTAAATGAAGAAGATCCAACTGAAGAAGTCCAAGTATAATCAGTGAATGTAACCACTAGAAGTAAAGGACCAGTGGTGGATCAAAGTCTGGGGTTGCCTAAGGTAAAGAATACAAAAGAAGTTCTGAAAAGGAATGTTGTGTCCACCCAGCCTCAACCCAAGGTAATTACTGAAGTTATAAAAGAAACAAGCCCAATAACAAATAAACAGGCAAAGGTCATAGTGAATAAAACAGGAAATATTGGGAAAAGCACAGAAGAATACAACATGGGGTATGATATTGTTGAAGACATTAATAAAACTAAAGCAAATATATCTTTATTTGAGTTATGTAATCTTCCCTAATATAGAAATAAATTGTTAGAAGCTTTCGACCCACATTCGAGTAGTACATTAGAAACTGTTGAGTCTGATACTGAAATCAACGAAGCAAGCATTGGTGGAAAATCAACATCCCAGACTCTACCTTTCCTGTTAACTTTTGAAATTTTTAATCATAACGTTCATAATTGCTTGGTAGATTCTGGAGCTTCATCCAACGTTCTGCCACTGTCAATATGTAATAAAATTAATGGGAAGCCTATACCATCTCCTTCCCAGATCCTACAATTAGATAGATTCGTTGTTAAAGTCATAGGGGAGATGAAAGATGTGCTTATTAGATTATCTGCAGACCTAGGGGTATGCCAATTCATAGATATCATGGTAGTAGATATACCTGAAGCTTATGGTATGATATTGAGCAGGGATAGGTCTGCGAAACTGAATGGTTATTTTGCAACAAATTGGTCTCACCTATGGTTTCCCTATCAGAACAAGCAAAATCATATTAAGGTAATGAGAGAGCCTCATATGAAATAGAATGCAACTCAGCTGGAAGAAAAGAATGAGACTGTTAATTTTTCATCCTTGGTTTTGGGGAATTATTTTTTGGAAATTAAACCAGGAAATTATCAATCGGAAGATGTCAGTCATGATTCAGACAAACAGTATGATCTCCTTCAATTCTCACAGACTGGTGAAATTGACTGTAACATAGTAGAGCTAGTTACTGACTTAGGAAATAATAGTAACATAGTTAAAACATAAAATAAATGTTGGGTTTTGTACTTTGGTGGTTCCAAAATGCAAGAGGGATCCAGATCCGGGTGTGTTCTGGTTGATCCTGAAGGAAACAAACAATTTCTCTCTTGCAGAGTAGAGTTTGAATGTACAAACAACACAGCTGAATACGAAGCTCTAGTCCAAGGTTTAAAAAGAGCTATTAATCTGAATATCAAGTACTTAAAAGTTTTCGATGATTCGGAAATAGTTGCTAGGAAAATAAGAAATACAATTCATTATTTGTCTCCACACTTTAAAGGATATCAATCTGAAGTCTGGAATTTAATTTCACAATTTGATGCTTTTAACATTAATTCTATTTCCAGATTACAGAATGCTGCAGTTGATTTATTAGCTACTTCTGCTTCTAGATTAGTGCCAACAAATAATAAATGCTCTATTGAATTGATCTTCAGGCCATCTGTAACTGATAATGTTACAAATCTGAGGGTGTTTGATGACGATGAAAAAATAATCAGTTTCTTAACAAATGAGGGCGCCTTCAAGGAATCCATAATCGATGAAGATGAACACAATTCATATTTGCAGAATAAGGAAAGAAGTACAGGGAATTTTATGCCAAAAGGAGTAAGAACTCTGTAAGGTCTGTTTGAATTACAGAACAAATTCAGAAGGCCATCCAATGTCAAGACCAATAACTCCTCATTGCAGCATGAGTTAGTGAACTTGGGTACAGAAGCTGAGCCCAATTATATTAATCTAGGTAAATGTTGTTCACCAGGCGAAAGAAGTAATTTCATCAATATTTTCCAGCAATACAAAGATGTTTTTGCATGGGCTTACGAAGATCTGAAAACGTATGACACACGTATCATACAACATATGATACCCATGAAGCCAGGCGTGAAACCATTTTAGCAACAATTACGAAGGATGCATCCAACACTCAAACCCTTAATACATAAGTAACTAGAGAAATTGATGGATGCTAAGATTATCTTCAAAGTTTGACACTCTGAGTGGGTGTCTAATTTAGTCCCCGTACGAAAGAAGTCAAGAGAAATAAGGTTGTGCGTTGATTTTCGAAACTTGAATAAAGAATCATACAAAGACAATTATCTTGTTCCACCGATGGAATAGATCTTACAAATGGTATTATTCTCATAATTGTTCTCCCTATTATATAGATTCTCTGATTACAATCAAGTATTGGTGCACGAGCAGGATTGTTTGAAAACTACTTTCTGCACCAAATGGGGAACATTCGCGTATCGAAGAATGCCTTTTGGCCTAATGAATGTTGGAGCTACATTCCAGAGGGCCATGGATATTGCATTCCGGGGATTAGTTGGCCACTGTGTGGTCATTTATTTAGATGATGTGACAGTTTTCTCCAAGAAGAGAGAAGACCATGTTTTACATTGAAAACAGATTTTTGATTGTTGCAGGAAATATGGTATATCTCTAAACCCAAAGAAGAGTGTTTTTTATTTTTTGGAAGGAAAATTGTTAGGTCACATCATCTCGAAGAAGGGAATTTCCATAGATCCAGATAGAGTCGAAGCCATGTTAAATTTTGAGCATTAATTCACAATACTCTTGGATCTTTACTGAAAGAATAACATATACAGTATATCAATGTATAACAATCACAATAAGCATGACAAGCATCACAAGAATCAAAATCATGAGACAAGAGACATAGAGTTTCCATGGGGAAAACCCTAAGGTGAAAAACCCCACAACTTACTCAGAGATAGAGAGAGCAATGGCTCAACCAAAGTACAACCAAAATACACTAAGATAGTCTCCTAGTAGCAGATAATCCTCCTCCTCACTAGTGCACCACTTTCTGAGTGAGAGAAGTGTGAGTTTTCGAGTGATCAAAATAGAGACCTCCCTATCTCTATTTATACTAGTTTGTTTTCCCAGTTACACTATGGGGCCGACTTGTCTAGCTAGGTACATCCACAATATAATATACATTTCAGGGCCAACCCTACACATGGTGGTCTAATAACCCGTTGCCAAGTACACACACTTGCGACACTTGTGAATACACATGACGACACTTCCTTATAGAGGAATAAAACATCTCTTATAAGGGTACAATAAATATATATGAAATACATAGATGAAATACATTCCGAAGTTACATATACATCAACACTCCCTCTTAACTAGGAAGGTATTTCTCAACACAGTTCTGCTAGACAAGTCTTCTTCTCAAGATCATCGTCATCGATGCATCGTCATCATCATCGTCACTGCTGCTGCTATCTCAACCAATCTTTGAATCTACTCGTCATAAGAAGTTCTACAGAGCCAGTCCTTTTTCATACTGGATGTAGGACCACCACCTGCAGGTCTTTATCATCACTGGCCATACTGTGGAATCCTCAGGACTTATTACGTGCGTCACAAAACCTGGCAGTAGCATCCCAGGCTATTACGAGCGCACAACTCTACCTATCGGATCTCCTAGGAGCACATTACATGTGACCCATCACAAAACCTGGGTGAAGCATCCCAGGCTATTATGAGCACACAGCTCTACCTGTCGGATCTCCCAGGA
This sequence comes from Larix kaempferi, assembly GCA_027924585.1. NCBI lineage: Eukaryota > Viridiplantae > Streptophyta > Pinopsida > Pinales > Pinaceae > Larix > Larix kaempferi. The sequence continues at coordinate 25,777,762 of BSBM01000155.1, read as the reverse complement.
GCACATTACATGTGATCTCACAACAAAACCTGGCTGAAGCATCCCGGGCTATTACAAGCACACAGCTCTACCTGTCGAATCTCCCAAGAGCACATTACATGTGGTCCACCACAAAACCTGGCTGAAGCATCTGAGGCCTTTTTCATCCTGTCCAGATCTCCCAGGAGCAAATTACATGTGGTCATGGAAAAACCTGGCTGAAGCATCTGAGGCCTTTTTCATCCTGTCCAGATCTCCCAGGAGAAAATTACATGCCATAGGACAAAACCTCGCAGGAGCATGTCAGGATGTTATGGGTACACAACTCCAACCTGAAGATCTCCCAGGGCACAAATTACATGTCCTCCCAGATCAATGTCTCGAAAGAGCATCCCAGGCTCCTACGGGTACACAACTCTGACCTATAGGATCTCCCAGACATGCTCATCTGCACAACCTGATCCATGGCCACAAAGTATCATCTTGATACTCACCATACATCATCCTGATCATCATCACTGCATCGTCCTGATGCATGTCATCTGGAGAAGCTCGTCATCCACGATCATCCTGATCATACAATGCATCCACCTAATTCATACCAAGTATCTACCTGATACATATCACCATACATAGGGTATCCACCTGATACATAGATACATGATCCACACAATGTATCCATCAACATACATGATCTACCTGATCATACTTGATATATATCAACATACATGATCTACCTGATCATACAATGTATCCACCTGATACAGATACATGGTCCAAGCATCCAACATGATGCATATACAAAATACATACAAATGATCCAATCGATCATATCCATCATCTAACATGATGCGTACATACATATACATATAAATGATCCAACTGATCATATCCAACATCCAACATGATGTGTACATACATATACATATAAATGATCCAACTAATCATATCCAACATCCAACATGATGCGTACATACATATACATATAAATGATCCAACTGATCATATCCAGCAGAAACTAGAACATCATCCTGATGCTCATCATCCAGTGCTTACATCCACAGCCATGTGAAGGATCCTCCTTCCAACATGCTTGGAATGGCTTCAGCAAATGTTTCCATCACTTCTTCCTCAAAGTGTCGTCGATCTGAAGAACACCAAGCCTCTCCCTGAAGTATTCGAACTTCACTCTGGCTAGTGGCTTCGTCAGTAGATCTGCAATCTGCTCGTCCGTCGAAACATACAGGAGCTTCACAGCTCCTCTCTGCACCATATCCCTGATATAGTGATATTTGATCTCTATGTGTTTCGACCTATCATGAAACACTGGGTTCTCAGATAGCTTCACACAACTCTGGTTATCACAAAAGATACCAATAGCATCCAATGGGAGATCAAATAACTCAGACAGTAGCTTCCGTAGCCATACTGCCTCACAACTAGCTGAACAGGATGCAACATACTCTGCCTCAGCTGTACTCAGTGCTACGCAGGACTGCTTCCTGCTAAACCAAGAGATAACACCTGATCCCATATCGAAGCAACATCCATACGTGCTCTTTCTATCTGCATCACTGCCATCCCAATCTGAATCAACATAACCCTACAAGTTAAACTTTTGATTCGCTTCATACTTGAGCCCATAATCCACGGTACCCTTCAGGTACCTCAGAACATGCTTTACAACAATCAAATGAACACTCCTCGGATCTGTCAGGAACTGACTCAATGTGTTCACAGCAAAGAAAATATCTGGTCCCGTGTTCGTCAGGTAGATCAAGGACCCAATCATCTGACGATACATAGAGATATCAACTGGCTCAGATGAAGCATCACATAGAAGCTTTAGGTTCGATGCCATAGATGTGGCCATGGCCTTGCAATCCATCATCCCGAATCTCTTCAGGATATCTACTGTGTACTTCCCTTGAGTAAGGAAGATCCCATCTGCACTTTACCACACCTCCATACCTAGGAAATAGTGCATCATTCCTAAGTCTTTCATATCGAACTCGGCAGCAAGCTTCCTCTTAGTATCTACAATCAATCTGTCATCTCCTATTACAAATAATTCATCCACATACAAGAGTAGAATCACAGGATTCCCTTCCTCAACCTTGTAGTAAAGGTTGGAATCCGCTTTACTCTTGGTAAAGCCCAAACTCGATAGGAAACTGTCCATCCTACCATACCAAGTTCTAGGAGATTGCTTCAAGCCATACAAGGATTTCTTCAATCTGCATACATATGACTCCTTGTCATGTATTTCAAACCCGAGTGGCTACTCCACATAAACTTCCTCTTCAACTACACCATTCAAGAAGGCATTCTTGACATCCATTTGGTGTATCTTCCATTTCATCGCTGCAGCTAGGGAAAGTATTGTTCTGATGGAAGTGTACCTGGCTATAGGAGCAAAAGTTTCTTCATAATCTATTCCCTCTTTCTGAGAGAAGCCACGAGCTACAAATCTTGCCTTGTATTTCTCTATGATGCCATCTGCAGCATGCTTGATCTTGTAGATCCATTTGGAAGTCACAACAGACTTCCCTTTAGGTCTTGGGACAACATCCCAAACATCATTTTTCATTATTGATTTGTATTCTTGGACCATGGCATCCTTCCATTCTTTCTTTTTTGCTGCTTCTTCATAACTGGAAGGTTCTTTATTCATGATGTCACAGAGTAAAGCAACATAGATAGTATGTGATCTTGTTCTCTTCTTTACTCTGTGTTCTTCTTTTGGAATGCCAAATCTTTCTGCATCTTGAATGAGCTCTCTAGCCCATGCAGGTTTCCTCTTGTGGGAGTTATCCTCACGGGGTGGATCTACAGGTTCTTGCAGATCTTCAAACTCACGAACAACTTCTAGAATTGCTTCAGACATGGTAGTGTCTTGAAATCTAGTTTCCTTAGGTTCTTCATAAACTTCGATAGGTGCCTTCCTTGATTTGATGAATGTTGATTTTTCATCAAATGTTACATCCCTGCTGACATCAATCTTCTTGAACCCTGGGAAGTATATTCTATAAGCCTTCGAGCTTTCACTGTAACCCACAAAGATACCCTTATTTCCTGAAGGATCTAGTTTGGTCCTCTTTTCCTTTGGGACATGAGTGTATACTGGACAACCAAATATTCTGAGATGGATGACTTCAAGTTTCTTACCAGAAAAGACTTCTTCTGGTGTCTTGTTGTCCAATATCTTGTGGGGTGTTCTGTTCTGCACATATACAGTTGTTCTAGCTGCTTCTACCCATAGATGCATAGGTAGATCCTGGTCATGTAGCATTGCTCTTGCTGCTTCCATGATTGTTCTGTTCTTCCTTTCTACAACTCCATTCTGTTGTGGACTGTAAGGAGCAGTCAACTCCCTCTTAATCCCTGAATCACTGCAAAGCTTCTTGAAGTCACCTAAGGTGAATTCTCCACCATTGTCGGATCTGAATGTTTTGATCTTCTTGTCAGTTTAATTCTCCATCAAGGTTTTGAATTCCTTGAACTTATCAAACACCTCATCTTTGTTCTTCAAGAAGTAGACCCAAGTCTTCCTAGAGAAGTCATCTATGAAAGAGACATAGCAAACATACCCACTCAGAGAACTAGATGACATAGGACCACATACATCTGAGTGGATGATTTCCAAGATATATTTTTCCTTGCTTTCACTGCTTGGAAATGCCTTCTTAATGTTCTTTCCTTTTGCACATCCTTTGTAAACACCTTCATGTTTGGTCTTGATTTCAGGAAGACCTTCTACATCCTTACTTGCAATTGGTAATGCCCTGTAGTGCATATGTGCAACTCTTCTATGCCAAAGTTCACTTGGCTCCATGGAGTCATGTACCATGGCATGTTCAGGTTGTCCCTTCAATTTATACAATCCTCCCTCTTGCTCTCCAATCACTACTGCATCATCAATAGTTTTACCTTTTGTCCACATTAGGACTTGGCCATCCACAAATGCAACCCTCATACCTTTTGCATCCAATGCGGATATGGAGAGTAGATTCTTCTTGAGCCCAGGTACATACAAAACATCTTTCATCTTCAAATACTTCCCAGAGTCTAGATTGTAGGAGGCCTCACCACTTCCTTTGATCGGGTATTGGTAGTCATCCCCAAGTTTCACCTTATGGGGTGACTCATGTTCAGATAGGTTAGCAAAGGATTATTTAAACCCAATCATGTGTTTTGAAGCCCCACTGTCAATTAACCAATCATTGCAACCATGGGAGATAGTACCTGTGAGAGCAAAGATTAGAACATACTCTTCTTCGCTTGATGAGTTATCATCATCACTTTCTGCTCTAGCCTTCTTCTTGGGAGGTTCATCATCCTCGGCAGCATGAGCATGAAACCTTATTTTGCTGCCCTTCTTCTTCTTGTTGAAGTTGTTGTTGTCCTTCTTGTTCTTGGGACAATTTATGGCAATATGTCCTTTTTCATTACAGGTGAAGCATATTCTTCTTTCTTTATAGTGATGTGAAGATTTCTTGGAGTGAGATGGCTCTCTCTTGGACTTCCCTTTCTTGGTGTGAGCTATGAGAGCTTGATCTTCATTCCCCATCTTTTCTTCTCAAGACACAAGCGTTGCTTCTTCTTGAGAACATTCTTCCTGCAATCTGTTGAAGGAGATCAACTTCTTCCTTGCACAAATTCCTTGAATAAAGGAATCCCATGACCTGGCTAGGCCATTTAGAGTGGTCATGACAACTTCACCATTCTCCACCATTTCATCTACCGCTTCTAGTTGTTCCTTAATCTGGGAGACCCTGGAAAAATAAGATTGAATGGTTTCTCCATTCTGAAACTTTATTCCTTTCAATTGGTTCCACAGGGTCATCTTCTGATTTATGTTCTTCCCTTCAAATAGCTTGGTCAAAGAGTCAAACATCTCCTTGGGTGTCTTTAGAGAAGACACATGGGGTATGAGATGGTCTTTGATAGAATTAGCAATGATTCTCTTTTCCTTGACCAAGTTCTTCTTATGCAATACTTTAGCCTCTTCATCCTCTGGGATAGGGATGTCTTCTTTTATATATGAGTCCAACTCATTCTCTTCCAAGATTAACCCAATCCTATACTTCCAAGCTCAGAAGTTATCAGCCCCTTCAAGCTTATCCTCAAGCTTGGTGTGGTGAGACATCTTAAAGAGTACTTCAAATGGAATAGAAAAGATTTAGGTCTTACCACTTGAAATGCTGAAAACTGGATCTAGTCCCAGATTAGGGTTTGTCGAAAAAACCCTAAAAATTTAAAATGTGAATTTCAACTTTCTAAAAGGATAGAAAGATGCGCCTTGATGAGCTTATCAGCCTGGTGAATTCAGAATTTGAGATCAGCAAAGCTTTACCCTTCAGATTTGCCTTTTTGTCCTCCCAGGTTCATTGGGAGAGAGCCCTGAATTAGGGTTTGAGTTTCTCGGAGATCTACCCAGCCAAAAATCTAGATCCAAAGCTCTAAACTTCGCTTTTTGCAAGGAGCTTCCAGCTATGTCTTCAGATTTCATAAATTCATATTTTTGTGGAAACCCTAATTTTTAGGGCCAAATTTGAAAATGCTCAGAATTGAATTCTGATTGGATAGATAGATTCTCCTTGATGAGTAGAGTCAATCTACTATACTTCTTTTCCAAAAACTATGGAGAGAAACCCAATAAACAAGAAACTCAAGTTTTCGTCACTGCAAAATGTCTTCTTCTCAGGTTAGCTCTGATACCATGTTAAATTTTGAGCATTAATTCACAATACTCTTGGATCTTTACTGAGAGAATAACATATACAGTATATCAATGTATAACAATCACAATAAGCATGACAAGCATCACAAGAATCAAAAGCATGAGAGACAAGAGACACAGAGTTTCCGTGGGGAAAACCCTAAGGTGAAAAACCCCACAACTTCCTTAGAGATAGAGAGAGCAATGGCTCAACCAAAGTACAACCAAAATACACTGAGATAGTCTCTTAGTAGCAGATGATCCTCCTCCCCACTAGTGCGCCACTTTCTGAGTCAGAGAAGTGTGAGTTTCTGAGTGATCAAAATAGAGATCTCCCGATCTCTATTTATACTAGTCTGTTTGCCCAGTTACACTATGGGGCCGACTTGTCTAGCTAGGTGCATCCACAATATAATATACATTTCAGGGCCGACCCCACACATGGTGTTCTAATAACCCATAACCAAGTACACACACTTGCAACACTTGTGAATACACATGACGACACTTCCTTATAGAGGAATAAAACATCTCTTATAAGGGTACAATAAATATATATGAAATACATAGATGAAATACATTCCGAAGTTACATATACATCAACAAGCCATAACTCGGATTCTCATGCCCCATAATAAAAAGGCTATGCAATCATTTTTCGGCACAATAAATTTTGTTCGAAGGTTTGTGCCTGATTCTGCACAAATTGTTAAACCTTTGCAGCAAATGGTGAAGCAAAGTGTACAATTTAAATGGACTAACATTGAAAAGATTTTGTTCAAAGACATAAAGGATGCCATAGCTCACGCACCTTCTTTGAGAAGTCCAGACTTTGAAAAATATTTCATCATATATACTTTCGCTTCAAATTCATCTCTCGCAGCATTACTCACTCAGAAAGGAGAATCCGGAGATGAATATCCAATCTCTTTCATGAGAACTGGGTTACAAGGAGCTGAATTGAATTACCCATCCGTAGATAAGAAAGCGTATGCATTGTTCAAAGTGGCGAAATAGTTCAGGCCATATATTTTGAAAAACAGGATGAAATTCATAGTACCTCACCTCGTTGTCAAATATCTATTTGTGCAGAATAAATTGGGTGAAAGAAGAGGAAATTGGGTAACTCCTCTTCAAGAATATGATATGGAATTCAAGCCAGCCACTATCATTAAAGGTCAAGGCCTATGTAAGCTGATTACTGAAAATTCATCCAATGAAGATCAGGAGTGGGAAAACAAAGCTGAGTTGAATTTAGTTAAGGTATGTCCTATCTTCACTGCTCCAGAATCTTGGTATAGAGATTTGGTGTACTATTTGAAACAAGGATATCTACCAAAGAACTGGAGTCCTATGTAGAGAAGGGCACTCCGATTAAAATCAGCTTCCTATCAAATAATTGATGGAGTACTTTTTAGGAAAAATTATGATGGGATATTTCTCAGATGTCTTGAGAAAGAAGACACTGACAAAGTAGTCAAAGAATTACATGATGGACCTGCCGGAGGACATTATTCTGGAGATACTACTACTCATAAAATACTCAGAGCCGGTTACTATTGGCCCACCCTTTTCAAATATGCTCATGCTCATTCCAGAAAATGCGATGCATGTCAAAGGAGTGCTGGCAGATTTCCAAAAGCAGCAGGTCCCTTACAGCCAGTTATTACATCTGAACCATTCGAGCAGTGGAGCGTAGATGTTATCGAAGATATTAATCCAAATTCCTTGTTGCAGCATCGGTATATACTCACAGCCACTGATTATTTCACGTAGTGGAAAAAAGTTGCTCCCCTGCGGAAAGTCAATGAAGATGTAGTCATCGGATTCTTGCAGGAGAATATCATAACCAGGTTTGGGGTTCCAATTTCATTAGTTTTTGATAATGCAACTTACTTCTCATCTGTAAATTTAACTGCATTTGCTTACGAAAAAAGGAATTAAATTGTATTATTCAGCAAATTATTATCCCCATGGAAATGGATTGGTCGAATCTACAAACAAAAATCTCATCTGAATCCTTAAGAAAACTGTTATTGAGAGTCAAAGGAACTGGCACACAGCCCTTCCAAATTATTTATGGCCAGACAGAGTCACCCCAAAGAATTCCTTAGGAGTCTCCCCTTATATAATAGTTTATGTGAAGGAAGCTTTAATCCTGCGTAATATACTACTTTCGTCCCTACAACTAGCCCAAGCCTCTCGGGGTTCCAGTAGTCAAGTCCTACAGTCACGAATTAATACCCTACTGAAACTTGAAGAGTCGTGGCAAAAGGCCAAAGATAGATTCCACCAACACCAAGATATTGTCAAAAGGTGGTTTGATAAACAGAAATCTCGCAAAAGAAGCTTTGAGGTAGGTGACCTAGTTTTGAAGTGGGATCACCCACATGATGACAAAGGGAAGCATACAAAATTTCAACGATTATGGCTTGGCCCTTACCAGATTGCTGAAAAGCTTGGTTCGTCAACATAAAAACTTAAATATTTACAAGGGGAGGAAGAAAATCTCCCTGTCAATGGCCTTGCTCTGAAGCAGTACTTTATTTAGGTTTATAAGCACTTTTGTACATAAACAAACGTTGCTTTTCATTACTTTTCTAGTTTGTTGTTTATGTTTTGAGTAGTCTGTTTTGCTTTGTTTTCTTTTCATCGGTTTCAATTGTTTGCTTATTGTTTGATTTATTTATTTGTTTCAAATAAATACCAGCTCAAATTCTTGGTACGTGGAAAGATAGAGATCTAAACAATCTAAAGGACATCTCCTAAAAATGAAGAATCTACTTCTAAAAGAATTGTTTTCTCTATGTGGCATTTCCATTTTCTAATCATTTTTTGGAAAGGGAAAACTCGCTTCAGTTTCATATTTAATTCATGATAACCCCTGTAAAATAACTAATACTTGTGATTTCTGTATTACTATCTTGGGGCTTCATCCACTCTCAGATTAATAATTGTCTCGGGAAGCTCACTATGATGGACCCACGAAAAGGAAGCAGGTCTCACAGACGTATGCTATTTAAAATTATCCCATGCTGCAAATCAAAATCCAAAAGAGCTTATATCAAAGAGTCCCTTGTCCAGAAAGCCTCACCTCTATCAAAGCATGGTTGAGGAAACGAAGACATCCAATCAAGAAAGTTTCCCTAATGGTTAGCCCAGTAAGGTTCTTCTCCATCTGTGAGCATGACAATCAAATTAATCTCTTACTCACACAAAAGGAAATTATGGATGGAAGAACCCAAGTCAAAATGTTGAAGATTGAAGAAATTTATCATGGAATACTCTGACGACAAAGTTCGTCAATAAAGAAAACATCTAAGAAATGCTGACAACATGGGAACGAGGAACAAATGAATACATCTATGTGATTTTGTTACGATCTTGTGGAGTCCTATTTAACAAGCTTCTGAAAGATGAATCTAAAATGAACTTCATATTTTGGCCTCAGGAGAGTGGTTAAGAATTCTGATTCAAAGATACCCGTATTCCCCAGATGACTAATGTGATAAAAGTGGTCACTATGTTACATATGGGATCAATAACATGTAATTTTTCTGACCTTGAAAAGAAACTATTCAGAGATCTGTGTTCACCAGCAAATCACCAATTGTTGTTGCTACAACCTAATCCCCAAAAATTTTAAAAATTATAGGGCCCCTCCTTTTCACGTAAGAGAGTTTTAGAGTTTAATTCTTCCTAGAAAAATCCTACCTTTAAACTTAGTTTTTTCCAAGAGGGTTGGGCAAATAATTTCTTTTTTTCTATTTTTTTACCAAGTAAAACTTGGTTTTTGCAGCCGACACGATCGGAGAGACTCATCCAGTTGAGCCGAAATGGTCGAAGGCATCCTTTAAGTTTTATATGCTTTTCTGTTTCGGAGAAACTCATCCAGTTGAGCTGATACGGTCGGGGTTATCTTTTAATTTTTAGACGCATTTTTGTTTCGGAGAAACTCTCCAAGCGAAGCCGAAACAGTTGGAGAAACTTAGTTAAATCTGCCGAAACAGTCAGAAGCATCTTTTAACTTTGGAATCCTTTCCTGTTTCGGTGGAACTCGCCCAACTTCGCTGAAACGTTCTAGGAAACTCTGTCAATTCCGCTGAAATGGTCGGAGCGTTATCGTTTAGCTTCTTTGACACTTATTATTTTTCTCACTTCTTCGACGTGAAGAATCCAAATCGGATGAGAAATTTTAATGTCGCGACCGGTTTCGAAAAACTGAGAGATCTGAGCTGAAACGATCACCAGCAACTGCTACGATATGCCGAAAAGGAATTCGGCAGAAGAGATCAACAAATATCTTTCATTTATGCGACACGTTTCGGCTGAAATCGTAGAATACCACCGAAACGGTCACAAATATATCGATCGCCATGCATCGGTGCAGTTAGTAAAACACCGCCGACACGTTTCGCAGCGACCGAACAAGTCCTGCCGAAACGATCGGCGGCATGGTTTGAAATTCACTACCGATACGTTTCGCATAGACCCAACAAATCCCACTGAAATGGTCTGCAGCAAACTTGTAGTGGCAGCGACATTCAAAACGGTTTGTGGCAACGAAACAGGGTTGGCCCCACTTCACTCATTTCCCTTTTAAAACACTACCAACCTCGTCCACTTTGCATTGAATGCCCCTTGTTTTCAAAAGTTATATATAGGGCACTGGGACATTTTTTCTTTTGTTGTTTTGACTCTGAGAAAACGATGTTTCAAGTTGATTGCCTCTGCCATCCGTCTAGCGCCAAGCATCCCCAACACCGTCAAGCCCATCAACGAGTCAACAACTGATAGGTAGGTCACCTTCCTTGTTTTATGTGTTTGGTTTGTCATGTTTTTCATTTGTTCTTATTTGAGATGTTAACACTCCCTCACCACTGGTTGTCCATGCCATCACTAGCTTTGGGATTTTTAGAATTGTTGTTAATAGAGGGGGTTTTCTAAACTTCAACCACTTACGGTTCTCTCACCTTACCGGTCACCCTACCCTTTTCAAGCATCCAAAGAGCTTTCTGTTGGCCCCCCATCTCCTTTAGTTGGCGTAGCCATGGTCTAGTACGAGCTTGGAAGTAGTGGGAAGTTTTTTAGGTGCTACCAGAAGAAAACAGTAGTGGTAGCTTTCATGTCGATGGCAAGTGTTCAAGATCGAGCTCTGGTTTTGTTACTACCAAAAAAAAAAATTGACCGGACCACATTCATAAAGAACTCGTGTTTTACCAACTGAACCTAGTATTTTCTTTCTGCACAGTAGCTTAAGCTAAAACTTCCAGTACTGGTTCAACCATCATCCCAAGTTGCGTTCAGAATTTACATCTAGCAGCTGGTTGTGTTTATTCTTTGAATTATTAGGAAGGTTGTTTTGAATTATGTTACACAGTTTTGTTTTCACGCCTGCATACTGATCAAATTAGCAACAAAACTTAACAGCATAATAATGGTTTTTTGTTCAACTCTCAATACCACTTGTAATATGAAAGAAAATGCTTGATTAAATTTTGTTCGAATTCTGCTTATACATGGCTTTCTTTTTATCAGAATTTGAAAAATTACTAAGAAAGGAGCCAAGAGGAAATATAAGGTAGCTGAGTTAGGGTCAGATGTCGAGATTATACTGGAAACCAAGGTAGAGGCCGTGTTCGAGGATATGAAGGCAGTGATAGGGATTCTCCCTGAATTCAAATGGGGGGAATTATATCAGATAATCCGAGACTAGGAAGTCCCTGGTGCAATTCTTGAAGAGATGTTCTTATATCAAAACATCAAGAAATCTGGCATTACTAAAGCAGCCACACGCCCAGAGCTTTTTCCTTGCTCATAAGTCATTGGGTGGATTCTGTTGCAAGATGATGCCACCTCAAGGATCCTATCTGACAGCAAAGGGGAAGCTTTTGCATCATTCCATCCGTCCCACATAGAAGCAGCATACAAATTATCACATGCTCAGGTCCTGTTGACTGAAGACTGGCTTAAAATTCTTAACATGGACACTCTCGAGTTCGCTAAGAAATTATTAATAATAGGAAAACAACTGAGGCAGAAAGCAAGTGGAGAATATGAATGTCAAATTTTGAGGACCGCCTTTCAGATCATAGCCTTGATGCTAAGCAGGATTTTCGATAGAGCAGATGGGACTATCTACAAATTAAATTGGATACCTCTAATTCACCACATAGCCTTCCATGGTACAGTGTTTAACTAGGAAGACATCATCTCAGACAGTCTATCATCAACAATAGCGGCTGCGAAACGGGGTTTGACCCAGTGGAGGGCATAATTTTACATGTCTTCATACCATGTGGATTGTATATTATCAAGGCATCATTTTCCTAAATTGGGATGCATCTGGAATACAGTTGATTCCCCGATCTATGTTGCTTATCATATCTTATCGGCCCATAAGTATGAAAGCCACTATAAGCTCATATGTGAGGAATTTATCATGCCTCTCTACTAGTTGATTTTCAACAAAGAACCAAACTTCTTCTTCGAAAATGCCATGGCAGTCATACAAGAGTATGGGGATTACTAATTCTCGCAGGAAGGCACATACATCAGAATGTATGGAGGTTCCCGAGCTCCGTCCCTTCTGCCCAAGTACGCAACCGTTTTTTTGGTCCATAAGGAAGCAGTAAGACATTTTTTCATCAATGGGATGGGAAAAATACTGCATGATCAAAAGAAATCTTATTTTCCGCCTCTTGGCTTTTGAATCGGGGTGTACAAATTCTCTAAATTTAAGATGGTTGAAACCTTTGTCCAATATTTGGAAGCATTCCATTTTGGCAAAAAGAGTTTCGCAAGGAATGACAGCCAAGGCAAGGTGGTTGAGTATTGTGCAGCGGTCAAAGTACATGGTGATTATACTAACCACTTTGACAAAGATGAAGAAATATTCATAAGAGATAGAAATATGACTGAGCTCAACAAGCGCTTTCCTTCCAAAGGTGGAGCCAGTTCCAGCACTACTAGTAAGAAGGCAGAATTACAAAGGCAAACAGAAGAAGTTGTGGCTCTACAATTAGCAAAGGCAGAACAGAGGTTAAAAGAGGATACTGAAAGAATTCATAAAGAAGAGGTTGAAAAGATTCAGAGAGAAGAAACAAAAAGAGTTAGGAAAGAAGCGACTGAAAGGATTCAGAAAGAAGAAGCTGAGAAGTTACAAGAAATGAAAGAGAGAGCAGAAAAGGAAGTCGCTAAACAACTAAAGAAAAAAGAGGATGGATAAAAGTCCAAGAAGGCTGTGGAAATGGGAATCCCTAGCATGTAGAACATGGACACAGACTGACCCCATTGAAAGAGCTCGAGCTCATGCCATTTACCCCATCAAAGGAGCACACAGTGGCTCAATTGGACACAATCATCTTTGACCATAATAGAAAAACCATCTTAAAGAGAACTGAAAAGAGACTAAAAGTGGGCTCCCAACCGGATTTCGTCACTGTACAGGAGAACACCATCTTGTAGGGTACACAAAAAGACCCCAAATTCATGGCATCTATCAATGTAGATGCTACTCAAGCAAATGAAGATAATATTAACAAGTTGATGAATGATATTGAGCGAAACAAAGAGAAGGTGCTTAAATTAAAAAGTAATCTAGTGAAGGAGCAAGCAAAAAGGATAGAATGGAAAAGGAAACATGGCACCCTTCTATCCGAGAAAGAAAGAATAATGAATGAATACCAAAGCTTGGATGAAGAAAAGGAGGCATTAACTGTACAATTAATGATATTAGAAGGTGAGAAGAATGACCTTGAAGCTCGGACCACTCAGCTAGATTCAAGCGAGGAAACTTCCAACCAACAGGTTGAATAATTAAAAGCTGAGGTAGAGGAGTTAGAAAAGGAGGAGGAATCTTTAACAAGACAACTAGATTTGGAAGATAAAAGAAATATAGATATATCTTTGTTATGTGATCAAGCCTGTAAAATCCAAGAACAAATATATCATTCTCAAATGATTCTCACAGAGAAGATATATAAGATGAAGCTAATGATGGTGAGAATGGACGAAATATCTGCTGAGTCACAGGCAGTCAGGAAAAAGTATTGTGATGTTGCAGAGAAGATCAAAAGCCAAATGGCCTGGAGAGAGACAAACTATGAATACCCTGACTACTTACTTCCTAAGACTACGACAGATTTAAAGTCGGAAATGGAACTTTTAGAATTTTGCAGGAGGGCTTCCATAAAACTGAATAATGACATCCTAAAGACTATTCAGAAATGTCAGGATTTTTATAGGAAAATCCAACAAGTTCATGAGAAGTGTCATCTCTCTCTGCTCCCGCCAATGAATGAACTTCCTTCAAGGGATCTACACATGACAGAGCTGCAGAGTGGATTACAAGGGGAGTTAGAATACATCAAAAAGTTGGATTCTCTCACTGAGGAAGACATCCACCATTTTGTAGGGTAAGCATCTATACATGCATATTTCCTGGAAGATAGTTGCACGGCAGCAAAAGCAAGGAGGGCGCACATTGAGACTCAGTTTTGATATCATGAAGTATCTTTACAAGTATTGGATCCTAGAAGGCTTAATATCATTACTAAAGGAGCTAATACGTGGGGGGAATATTCTTCTAGTTTAGTTGGGTCCACATAAATCTGAATTTGTAATTTTCTTTTATATTTTCTGATGTAAGCACTAGAAGACAAAATTTTGGGAATCTTAGGGTTAGGGTAGATGAAGAGGCACTAGAAGACAAAATTTTGTAAAGATAAATAGGGGAAGAGAATAGAGAAGAAAGAATTTTGACAGGTACAATAGAGCTGGACCATTTTTGTATGAGAACTATTTTTCTGCTTAATAAATAAGGATCTGTTTCCTGGGAAACGTTGTTGCAGAGATTTTGCATGGAATGTGTGGAATGTTAATGGAACTACTTCTTATTGCATTCATAACTCATACTGTGAGATCGTTCTAACTTTCTTGAATTACTTCATGGTGATGAATGGTTTTCATTTATGTGAAATTGTTTATGTGCTAAATGAGTAATCATGTGCTTTATCATATCAGAGCTATCTTTGATATTCTTTCTACTATGAATGTGATTAATGTGTTGAAACAGCTATATGTGATACTTTTATGAGCATTTACAGTTTATTACTCTTAATTCAAACTTTCTTCCTGCAGGGATAGGATATGATAGAATAGTTAGTTTAGATTAATTAATAATTGAATTGATCTGGTAGGAGTGATAAGGCAGGAGGTAAGAACCTACGCATCACTTGTGAGGCTTCTACCTATCAATTCCATGCATTTAATTAGGGCACTTGCATCTCATAATTAAATATAAAATTACATAAACGATGAACCGGGGCGTAACGGGTAAAGAACTTTAAATAATCACATGCATGGTAATCGGATCGTTAACCTGTAGGATTTCCCCACACCAAACAGTGAGCGAACTAATTGGGCTTGCTTACTAGGGAGAATCCCTGTTGTTGGTGCTACGAATTTCGGGGCATCAACAGGTTCCTAGCCTTGGAAACCCCACCAGTACCACAAATTTTAAAGGAGAGTATTGACATCAAGGAAAACCTCTAGGGGATGCATCTACTCTAAGAGTCCCAATAGGTGAAGAAGCCTCAGATGTAGTCATAGTATTTTCCTTCTCTAGGAGGATGAAGAGAGGAATAAAAGTGTCACTGATAGCTTTCTCTTTAATTTCTTCTTCTTTCTGATGGTCACATTCATGCAACAAATAGAAGGAATTACAGACACGTCAGATGGTTTGGGATCTAGTGCAAAAATTTCTAATGGCATTCCATCAATACCCCTCATAGAGAGTAGAGTATCAAAAAAGGAATTTTGGCATTTTTTATCAGAAGGATGTCCAGGAATCATATCAGAAGATGAAGTGTCAATGCCATCAGCACTATGTAACATCAAGTCCGAAATCGGATGAGAATGATAATGGTCCAAGGTCAAAACGGGTGAAGAGATACTAAGGTTTTCCGAGGAAGAAGAAATAGGCTCAAGTGTTTCCAAAGTAGTTTCAATAGGGATGGTATTAGAGGGGCCTTCAGCAATAATATCAATCTCAGGATTTCCCGGGCCAGAAAACAAGTAAGTACCCTTATCTCAACTGAAGAGAACTTGTTTATCACCAGTCAGGATCGAGCAAGAAGGGTTCTCCTTGAGATCACTAACCTCAACAGAATTTAGATTGTTTAATAGACTCCTTGCCAGCGGTTTTGACTTAGAAAGCCATATATCCAAGTTTTTCTCCATAGTTAAATAGAACTCTAATTCGGCTTTGGAGACCCCCTCATAAATGACAGAGAGTTCATCGAGATACTTACCTAGCTCAGCAGATGTAACCTTTACCGAACTGGAGTGACAGACCACACTTTCCGAGAGAGCTGGAGTCATCTCAGCTTCTTTTATTCTTAACAGTGGACACTTTGAATTCACGTGACCTTTAGTGGCAGCGACGTTCAAAATGGTTTGTGGTGCCGAAACGGGGTTGGACCCACTTCACAAATTTCCCTTTTAAAACACTACCAACCCTGTCCACTTTGCATTAAATGCCCCTTGCTTTCAAAAGTTATATATAGGGCACTGGGGCAGTTTTACTTTTGTTGTTGTGAGTCTGCAAAAACGATGTTTCAAGTTGATTTCCTTTGCCATTCGTCGAGTGCCAAGCATCCCCAACGTTGTCAAGCCCATCAACCAGTCAACAACTGACAGGTAGGTCACCTTGCTCGTTTTATGTGTTTGGTTTGTCCTATTTTTCATTTGTTCTTATTTGAGACATTAACCCTCCCTCACCACTGGTTGTCCATGCCATCACTAGCTTTGGGATTTTTAGAATTGTTGTTAATAGAGGGGGTTTTCTAAACTTCAACCACTTACGGTTCTCTCACCTTTCCAGTCGCCCTACCCTTTTCGAGCATCCAGAGAGCTTTATGTTGGCCCCCCATGTCCTTTAGTTGGCATAACCGCGGTCTAGAACGAGCTTGCCATCAGTGGGAAGTTTTTTAGGTGCTATCGGAAGAACACGGTGGTGATAGCTTTCCTGTTGATGGCAAGTGTTCAAGATCGAGCTCTGGTTTTGTTACCACCCAAAAAAAAAATTGACCGGACCACATTCATAAAGAACTCGTGTTTTACCAACTGAACCTTGTATTTGCTTTCTGCACAGTATCTTAAGCTAAAACGTCCAGTACTGGTTCAACCATCATCCCAAGTTGCTTTCAGAATTTACATTTAGTAGCTGGTTGTGTTTATTCTTTGAATTATTAGGAAGTTTGTTTTGAATTATGTTACACAGTTTTGTTTTCATGCCTGCATACTGATAAACTTAGCAGCAAAACTTAATAGCATAATAATGGTGTTTTGTTCAACTCTGCATACCACTTGTAATATGAAAGAAAATGCTTGATTAAATTTTGTTCGAATTCTGCTTATACATGGCTTTATTTTTATTAGAATTTGAAAAATTAGTAAGAAAGGAGCCAAGAGGAAATCTAAGGTAGCTGATTCAAGGTCAGATGTCGAGATTATATTGGAAACCAAGGTAGAGGCCGTGTTCGAGGATACGAAGGCAGTGACATGGATTCTCCCTGAATTCAAATGGGGGGAATTATATCAAATAATCCGAGACTAGAAGACAAAATTTGGGGAATCTTAGGATTAGGGTAGATGAAGAGGCACTAGAAGACAAAATTTTGTAAAGATAAATAGGGGAAGACAATAGAGAAGAAAGACTTTTGATATGTACAATAGAGCTAGACCATTTTTGTATGTGAACTATTTTTCTTCTTAATAAAGAAGGATCTGTTGCCTGGGAAACGTTGTTGCATAGATTTTGCATGGAATGTGTGGAATGTTAATGGAACTACTTCTTATTACATTCATAACTCATACTGTGAGATCGTTCTAACTTTCTTGAATTACTTCATGGTGATGAATGGTTTTTATTTATGTGCAATTGTTTATGTGCTAAATGAGTAATAATGTGCTTTATCATATCAGAGCTATCTTTGATATTTTTTCGGCTATGAATGTGATTAATGTGTTGAAACAGCTATATGTGAGACTTTTATGAGCATTTACAGTTTATTACTCTTAATTCAAACTTGCTAGCTGCAGGGATAGGATATGATAGAATTGTTAGTTTATATTAATTAATAATTGAATTGATATGGTAGGAGTGATAAGACGGGAGGGAAGAACCTACGCATCACTTGTGAGGCTTCTACCTATCAATTCCATGCATTTAATTAGGGCACTTGCATCGCATAATTAAATATAAAATTACATAAATGATGAACCGGGTCGCAACGGGTAAAGAACTTTAAATAATCACACACATGGTAGTCGGATCGTTAACCAGATGGATTCCCCCACACCAAACGGTGACTGAACTAATTGGGCTTGCTTACCAGGGAGAATCCCTGTTGTTGGTGCTATGAATTTTGGGGCATCAACAGGTTCCTAGCCTTGGAAACCCCACCAATACCATGGATGTTAAAGGAGAGTATTGACATCAAGGAAAACCTCTAGGGGATGCATCTAGTCTAAGAGTCCCAATAGGTGAAGAAGCCTCAAATGTAGTCACAGTATCTTCCTTCTCTAGGAGGACGGAGAGAGGAATAAAAGTGTCACTGATAGATTTCTCTTTAATTTTCTTCTTCTTTCTGATGGTCACATTCATGTATCGAATAGAAGGAATTACAGACACGTCGGATGGTTTGGGATCCAGTGCAAAAATTTCTAATGGCATTCCATCAATACCCCTCATAGAGAGTAGAGTATCAGAAAAGGAATTTTGGCATTTTTTTCTCAGAAGGATGTCCAAGAATCAGATCAGAAGATGAAGTGTCAATGCCATCAGCACTGTGTAACATCAAGTCCGAAATCGGATGGGAATGACAATGGTCCAAGATCAAATAGGGTGAAGAGATACTAAGGTTTTCCGGGGAAGAAGAAATTGGCTCAAGTGGTTCCAAAGTAGTTTCAATAGGGATGGTATTAGAGGGGCCTTCAACAATAATATCAATCTTAGGATTTCCCGGGCCAGAAAACAAGTAAGTACCCTTATCTCGATTGAGAAGAACTTGTTTATCGCCAGTCGGGATCGAGCAAGAAGGGTTTTCCTTGAGATCACTAACCTCAACAGAATTTAGATCATTTAATAGACTCCTTTCCAGTGGTTTTGACTTAGAAAGCCATAAATCCAGGTTTTTCTCCATAGTTAAATAGAACTCTAATTCGGCTTTGGAGAACCCCTCATATATGACAGAGATTTCATCGAGATACTTACCTAGATCAGCAAATGTAACCTTTTCTGGACTAGAGTGACAGACCACACCTTCCAAAAGAACTGGAGTCATCTCAGCTTCTTTTATTCTTAATAGTGGACACTTTGAATTCACTTTTAATTCACATGACCTTTAGTAGCAGCGACGTTCAAAACGGTTTGTGGCGCCGAAATGGGGTTGGTCCCACTTCACTAATTTCCCTTTTAAAACACTACCAACCCCGTCCACTTTGCATTAAATGCCCCTTGTTTTAAAAAGTTATATATAGGGCACTGGGGCAGTTTTTCTTTTGTTGTTGTGACCCTGTGAAAACAATTTTTCAAGTTGATTTCCTCCACCATTCGTAGAACGCCAAGCATCCCCAACGTCGTCAAACCCATCAACCAATCAACAACTAAAAGGAAGCTCACCTTGCTCGTTTTATGTGTTTGGTTTGTCCTGTTTTTCATTTGTTCTTATTTGAGACGTTAACCCTCCCTCACCACTGGTTGTCCACGCCGTCACTAGCTTTGGGATTTTTAGAATTGTTGTTAATAGAGGGGGTTTTCTAAACTTCAACCACTTATGATTCTCTCACCTTGTCGGTCGTCCTACCCTTTTCGAGCATCCATAGAGCGTTCTATTGGCCCCCCGTGTCCTTCAGTTGGCGTAACCGCGGTCTAGAACGAGCTTGGCATCAGTGGGAAGTTGTTTAGGTGCTACCGAAAGAACACAGTAGTGGTAGCTTTACTATTAATGGAGAGTGTTCAAGATCAAGCTCTGGTTTTGTTACTACCAAAAAAATAAATTGACCGGACCACATTCATAAAGAACTCATGTTTTACCAACTAAACCTAGTATTTTTTTTCTACATAGTAGCTTAAGCTAAAACTTCCAGTATTGGTTCAACCATCATCCCAAGTTGCTTTCAGAATTTACATTTAGCAGCTGGTTGTGTTTATTCTTTGAATTATTAGGAAGGTTGTTTTGAATTATGTTACACAGTTTTGTTTTCACGCCTGCATACTGATCAAATTTGCAGCAAAACTTAACAGCATAATAATGGTGTTTTGTTCAACTCTGCATACCACTTGTAATATGAAAGAAAATGCTTGATTGAATTTTGTTTGAATTCTGCTTATACATGGCTTTCTTTTTATCAGAATTTGAAAAATTACTAAGAAAGGAGCCAAGAGGAAATCTAAGGTAGTTGATTGAGGGTGAGATGTCGAGATTATACTAGAAACCAAGGTAGAGGACTTGTTCGAGGATACGAAGGCAGTGACAGGGATTCTCCCTGAATTCAAATGGGGGGGATTATATCAGATAATCCGAGACTAGGATGTCCTCGGTGCAATTCTTGAAGAGATCTTCTTATATCAAAACATCAAGAAATCTGGCATTACTAAAGCAGCCACACGCCCAGAGATTTTTCCTTGCTTAGAAGTCATTGGGTGGATTCTATTGCAAGTTGATGCCACCTCAAGGATCATATCTGACAACAAAGGAGAAGCTTTTACGTCATTCCATCCATCCCACATAGCAGCAGCGTACAAATTACTGCACACTCAGGTCCTGTTGACTGAAGATTGGCTTAAAATTCTTAACATGGACACTCTCGAGTTCGCTAAGAAATTATTAATAAGAGGAAAATAGCGGAGGCAGAAAGCAAGTGGAGGATATGAATGTCAAATCCTAAGGACCCCCTTTAGGATCATAGCCCTGATGCTAAGCAAGATTTTTGGCAGAGCAGATGGGACTATCTACAAATTAAATTGGATACTTATAATTCACCACGTAGCCTTCCATGGTACAGTCTTTAACTGGGAAGACATCATCTCGAACAGTCTATCATCAACAATAGCGGTTGCGAAATAGGGTTTGACCCAGTGGAAGGCATAATTTTACATGTCTTCGTACCTTGTGGATTGTATATTATCAAGGCATCCTTTTCCTAAATTGGGGTGCATCTGGAATACAGTTGATTCCCTGATCTATGTTGCTTATCATATCTTGTGGGCCCATAAGTATGAAGGCCACTATAAGCTCATATGTGAGGAATTTATCATGCCTCTCTACTAGTTGACTTTCAACAAAGAAACAAACCTCTTGTCTGAAAATGCCATGGCAGTCATACAAGAGTATGGGGATTACTACTTCTCGCAGGAAGGCACATACATCAGAATGTATGGAGGTTCCCGATCTCCGTCCCTTCTTCCCAAGAATGCAACCGATTTTTTGGTCCATAAGGAAGCAGTAAGACAGGTTTTCATCGATGGGATGCGAAAAATACTGCACGATCAAAAGAAAGCTTCTTTTCTGCCTCTGGCCTTTTGAATCAGGGCGTACAGATCCTCTAATTTTAAGACGGTCGAAACCTTTGTCCAATATTTGGAAGCATTCCATTTTGGAGAAAATATTTTCGCAAGGAATGATAGCCAAGGCAAGGTGGTTGAGTATTGTGTAGCAGTCAAATTACATTGTGATTATACTAACCACTTTGACAAAGATGAAGAAATATTCAGAAGAGCTAGCAATATGACTAAGCTCAACAAGTGCTTTCCTCCCTAAGGTGGAGCCAATTCCAGCACTGCTGCCAAAGCTGCAAAGCAGGTAGAATTACAAAGGCAATGAGAAGAAGTTGTGGCCCTACAATTAGCAAAGGCAAAACAGAGGTTAAAAGAGGATATTGAAAGAATTCATAAAGAAGAGTCTGACAAGATTTAGAGAGAAGAAAGAGTTAGGAAATAAGCAGCTGAAAGTATTCAGAAAGAAGAAGCTGAGAAGTTACAAGAAATAAGAGAGAGCGCGGAAAAGGAAGTGGCTGAACAACTAAAGAAAAAAGAGGAAGGAGAAAAGTCCAAGAAGGCTGTGGAAATGGGAATCCCAAGCATGCAGAACAAGGACACATACCGACCCCAAGTATCCAATGAAATAATCATAGGAGGCCACCTCCCATTGAAGGAGCTCGGGCTCACGCCATTTACCCCGTCAAAGGAGCACATTGTGGCTCAATTGGACACAATCATCTTTGACCATAACAGAAAAACCATCTTAAAGAGAACTGAAAAGAGACTAAAAGTGGGATCCCAACCGGATGTCGTCACTGTACAGGAGAACACCATCCTAGAGGGTACACAAAAAGACACCAAATTCATGGCATCTGTCAATGTAGCTACTGCTCAAGCAAATGAAGATAATATTAACAATTTGATGAATGATATTGAGCGAAACAAAGAGAAGGTGCTTAAATTAAAGGGTAATATGGTGAAGGAGCAAGCAGAAGGGATAGAATGGAAAAGGAAACATGACACCCTTCTATCCGAGAAAGAAAGAATAATGAATGAATACCAGAGCTTGGATGAAGAAAAGGAGGCATTAACTGGATAGTTAATGATATTGGAAGGTGAGAAGAATGACCTTGAAGCTTGGATCACTCAACTAGATTCAAGTGAGGCAGCTTCCAACCAACAGGTTGAAGAATTAAAAGCTGAGGTAGAGGAGTTAGAAAAGGAGGAGGAATCTTTAACAGGACAACTGGATTTGGAAGACAAAAGAAATATAGATATATCTCCATTCTGTGATCAAGCCTATAAAATCCAAGAACAAATATATCATTCTCAGATGATTCTCACAAAGAAGATATATAAGATGAAGCTAATGATGGCAAGAATGGACGAGATATCTGTTGAGTCACAGGCAGTCAGGAAAAAGTACTGTGATGTTGCAGAGAAGATCAAAATCCAAATGGCCTAGAGAGAGACAAACTATGAATACCCTGACAACTTGCTTCCTGAGACTACGACAGATTTAAAGTAGGAAATGGAACTTTTAGAATTTTGCAGGAGGGCTTCCATAAAACTGAATAATGACATCCTAAAGACTATTCAAAAGTGTCAGGATTTTTATAGGAAAATCCAACAAGTTCATGAGAATTGTCATCTCTCTCTGCTCCCGCCAATGAACAAACTTCCTTCAAGGGATCTACACATGACATAACTGCAGAGTGGATTACAAGGGGAGTTAGAATACATCAAAAAGTTGGATGCTCTCACTGAGGAAGACATCCACCATTTTGTAGGGCAAGCATCTATACATGCATATTTCCTGGAAGATAGTTGCGCAGCAGTAGAAGCAAGGAGGCTGCACATTGAGACTCAGTTATGATATCATGAAGTCTCTTTACAAGTATTGGAGCCTAGTAGGTTTAATATGATTACTGAAGGAGCTAATGCTTTGGGGGAATATTCTTCTAGTTTAGTTGGGTCCACATAAATCTGAATTTGTAAATTTATTTTAGATTTTCTTATGTAAGCACTAGAAGACAAAATTTTGGGAATCTTAGGGTTAGGGTAGATGAAGAGGCACTAGAAGAAAAAAATTTGTAAAAATAAATAGGGGAAGAGAATAGAGAAGAAAGACTTTTGACGGGTACAATAGAGCTGGACCATTTTTGTATGAGAACTATTTTTCTACTTAATAAAGAAGGATCTGTTGCCTGGGAAACGTTGTTGCAGAGATTTTGCATGGAATGTGTGGAATGTTAATGGAACCACTTCTTTTTGCATTCATAACTCATACTGTGAGATCATTCTAACTTTTTTGAATTACTTCATGGTGATGAATGATTTTTATTTTTGTGTAATTGCTTATGTGCTAAATGAGTAATAATGCGCTTTA
Source organism: Larix kaempferi (assembly GCA_027924585.1). Lineage (NCBI taxonomy): Eukaryota > Viridiplantae > Streptophyta > Pinopsida > Pinales > Pinaceae > Larix > Larix kaempferi. Next base: position 25,754,125 of record BSBM01000155.1, on the reverse strand, counting down.
TCATATCAGAGCTATCTTTGATATTATTTCTGCTGTGAATGTGATTAATGTGTCGAATCAGCTATATGTGAGACTTTTATGAGCATTTACAGGTTATTAATCTTAATTCAAACTTGCTCCCTGCAGGGATAGGATATGATATAATAGTTAGTTTATATTAATAAATAATTGAATTGATCTGGTAGGAGTGATAAGACGGGAGGGAAGAACCTACGCATCACTTGTGATGCTTCTACCTATCAACTCCATGCATTTAATTAGGGCACTTGCATCTCATAATTAAATATAAAATTACATAAACGGTGAACTGGGCCGCAACGGGTAAAGAACTTTAAATAATCACACACATGATAGTCGGATCGTTAACCGGATGGATTCCCCCACACCAAACGGTGAGCGAACTAATTGGGCTCGCTTACAAGGGAGAATCCCTGTTGTTGGTGCTGCGAATTTCGGGGCATCAACAAGTTCCTAGCCTTGGAAAACCCACCAATACCACGGATGTTAAAGGAGATTATTGACATCAAGGAAAACCTCTAGGGGATGCATCTGCTCAAAGAGTCCCAATAGGTGAAGAATCCTCAGATGTAGTCACAGTATCTACCTTCTCTAGGCAGACGGAGAGAGGAATAAAAGTGTCACTGATAGCTTTCTCTTTAATTTTCTTCTTCTTTCTGATGGTCACATTCATGTAGCGAATAGAAGGAATTATAGACACGTCGGATGGTTTGGGATCCAGTGCAAAAATTTATAATGGCATTTCGTCAATACCCCTCATAGAGAGTAGAGTATCAGAAAAGGAATTTTGGCATTTTTTCTCAGAAGGATGTCCAGGAATCAGATCAGAAGATGAAGTGTCAATGCCATCAGCACTATGTAACATCAAGTCTGAAATCGAATGAGAATGACAATGGTCCGAGGTCAAATCGGGTGAAGAGCTACTAAGTTTTTCCAAGGAAGAATAAATCGGCTCAAGTGATTCCAAAGTAGTTTCAATAGGGATGGTATTAGAGGGGCCTTCAGCAATAATATCAATCTTAGGATTTCCCGGGCCAGAAAACAAGCAAGTACCCTTATCTCAACTGAGAAGAACTTGTTTATCGCTAGTCGGGATCGAGCAAGAAGGGTTTTTCTTGAGATCACTGACCTCAATAGAATTTAGATCGTTTAATAGACTCCTTACCAGTGCTTTTGACTTAGAAATCCATAAATATAGGTTTTTCTCCATAGTTAAATAGAACTCTAATTCGGCTTTGGAGACACCCTCATAAATGACAGAGAGTTCATCGAGATACTTACCTGGCTCAACAGATGTAACCTTTACCGGACTGGAGTGATAGACCACACCTTCCGAGAGAACTGGAGTCGTCTCAGCTTCTTTTATTCTTAACAGTGGACACTTTGAATTCACATGACCCGTACCTCGACAATGGAAGCACCGAAATGGTATGTTTTTATAGTCCAGTATTTGGTTATAAACCTTGCCCCTCCAAAATATTTCCACAGTAGCCGGTAATCCTGCAGAAACATCGTTTTCGACCAAAATAGAATCCATTTTCTTATTAATGCCAAATATGAGGTTCTTTTCCAATCTAATGAAACAATCCAGAATATTTCCCAACCCCTCACAAATATTTGGTGACCAGAGCTCAAACGGGAACCCTGGAAGAAGTACCCACAGATGTCAAAGCCTCATCTGTTCAGAATGAGGATTGAAATTTAAATGCCATATTTTCAAGACTAGAGAGCCTTCATTTATCATCCAATTCTGGTCGAGTATCGACTTTATATGATCTTCATTTGGTAAAATGAAAGAAACCAAACCCCTGGATAACAAACTAGTGTGTGGTGGTAAACCGAAGATAGGGGTCCAGTGAGCATTTACCCATTCCACCAGTTCGGTCTGCCTCTGGTGCCTTCAACCCTTCCAACCACACCTCTGCGAGTTAAAATCTCAATCCTGTCCAGGTTCACACCCGAATCAATGGTAAATTTTGCCGCTTCCTCTAGTGCCCTGAAATTTTTTTGACAGTCGTAGTCGAGCAGCCTCCTGAGATATTTTAGGTTTGATCCCAACCTTCTCTGCAAGAGCCTTAGCCCCAAATGACAAACCCTTACCATCAGACGGAGATGCCCATCAAGGGTTAGCAGAAACATTCGTGGAGTCATAATGAGTACCAACAACGTGTGACGAGGAGGGACCACCGTACACCATGACCCTTAGATAGGTGTAACCCACCAAAAACAAATGGAATCCAATTGTGCCCCACAAAAGAAAAAGACACCTCCAAACTAAGCAGAAGTGTCTCTAAAAGAAAGTCCTAGACAAAAAAGGAGGAAATCTAAACCACAGGTCCCAATATTAAAACCTAGACCCACCAAAATAACTGCCAGAAAATAGAAAAAAGGTTATGGAAAAGATTCCGCAGAAATACAAACAAAAAACACCGAAGAAAAAAAAATTATTCGCACTTTTTTATTCCTTGGTTGGTACTAAAGCTAACCAGACGGTTGGCTGGACCCCAAGGTGCTTCCACATCAATGCCCTCATTCTGCAGAAAAACTCCCCAACACCCTAATCAGAAAGCCCAGTGTCCCTATCCAAATCCTCAAAGTGGTTTGTCTTTTCTTTGGATATGTTGTCCAAGGGTGGGTGGACATTATTATTATGTCGGTGACATCTTGGATTTATTTTGGAGAGATTATTTAGTTGCACAAAATTGAAGAAATCAAATTTTCATTTTCAAAGTTAAAACTTTGTTGTTTAGTTTTTTTATTACTTTATATTTGCATTATTTAAATTTTGATTGGTTGTGAGATGTCACCATGAGTGGGGATTTGGTCTACCATCTTTCCACAAATGAAATGAAACATCACTATCCACAATAAATGATGCTCTCAAGTTTATCATCTCTCATGTCTTGTGTCCACATTTACTTGTAGATTGCCACAACTACCTGTCAATTGCCACAACTACCTGTCAGCTACCTTGACTATAGTGCACTTAATGACTAGATAAAACAAAAATATGTTAACTCTTCTATGGTGAATATGCTTTTATTCAAATAAATATGAAAACAACAAATGAGCTTAAGCCTTTGGACTAATTATGGGATCTTTGTTTCTATTCCACCAGATCCCATGGTCATACCACAGTTTGTTGTTATTATTTAAACAGTGTTGATTCCACTAAGAAATTTACAAATGTTACGGTTCATATTCAACCATAGGTTTTTTATTAAAAAAAAGTTCTGGTTCTAGGAATCCAAAGCACAGTAAATTTAGTTCAGGCTCACCTTTAATATTATATTAGATAAAAGAACTAACTACCAAATTTGAGAGATCAAAGTTCGAACCTGAGCTTGTCTTGTACAACAATGAGGCCCAACCTCGCTCACACCCTAAACTCCATAACAATAATTTAGTCATGAATAAACTGGTTATGGGATCTTTAAAGTCGCTAAGATCACGTTTAAGGACTCTAAGTTGACAAATAAAATAAGACACTTACTTGCGAACTAAGATATCTTATGTCTTCACAATAATGTTGTCATTCTTAAATTGCATTTATTGACGACCTAAATAAAGTTAACAAATATTCGAATGTTGTGACTGGCAATGTGGAGTACCTTCTCCAACTTATTCACTCATCAATTCTTCCGCCAATTTATATGCATTGTATCAGTGTCAACAAAAAATTCCCGTGGTCCAAATTTAGTGATAGAACAAGAATTCTTGTGCTCCAATTTCATTGTAAGTCAACCTTGATGGTGGCACATTGAAGCATCATCCAAATCAAAAAAAGAAAGCTTTTTCTATCTATATTGGTAAAAAATATCCACACACAATCTTCAAAAGGATAAAACTTCAGCGCCAATAACACCAATACGCATGTGATCAAAGACAACATGCTTTTACACTTGATAGCATGCTTTTAAGTTACAGTGTTTACAACGTCACATCGATAGGGGATGTTGATCCCACAATCAATACGACATCTCTAAGCAATCTTCAATCTCAGTGTCATTTGGGTGGTGATGGGTCGAAGTGAGTTGCTTTGGACAAGGGACGCTCCACGACATTCGATGTGACTTTCTTCATCAATGTGAGAGATGGAAATGTTGCCCTTGAATCAGAGCGGGCTATGTAACATCCTGTAATAGCTTATTGAACTGTAAAACCAAACAAAGTATGGGAAATAACGATAATTTGAGTTTATTTCTTTTCTCATTTTGCATGGACCTCTGTCACAAACATGGTGTGATGCACTAGGACTTTAATCCTAAGGATTTTGAAGGCTAGCGTGAATTGTTTGTTGATCCCAACAATCACAGTGGGTGCCCAAGCATGATGTGGTGTTGGAGTGAACCTATGTTTGCTATGTCACAGAGAATGCCACCTCGTGGATTTTGTTTAAAAATAGTTTTTCTATTAATTAATTATTAAAAATGGATTTATTAAATAGAATTTTTTTAATTTTTTTTGTAACTAGGGGAATCGGCAACTGGAGTTGGGCTGGTACTCGCGTGACACGGGGTCCAGGGATCCAATCTTGCTACCACCATACCCCCAAGTGCAATCACAACGCCCGAACCATGTGCACAGGTAAGATTAGGGGGATTTGAACACGTGACCTTCCAATTACAACTTCACATCTTAACCACTTGAGTTGCCCCCCACGGGCTAAATAGAATTTGTTTTTAATGTTTATTTTCTTGATTGATTTTTAATATTTAATATTAAGTTTTGGATCTATTTAAATAATTTATTTATATAAATTGAAAAATCAACATTATTTAATATATCTCATTTTAATTTCAATTTTATATATAATAAAAATATTTATTATAAATATCTTAACTCTATTTTACATTAAATATAATTATATGAAAAATCATATTATTCGTTTATTTTTAATTATGAATTATGTTTACAATTTTTGACATCACAATATAATGTAAATGAGAACATTCTGGTTTGTTATCTATGGTGAAGTCTTTTTATTTTTATTTTATCATAGAAATTAATTTTAATTAAAATATAAAATTTTATTATAAGAAATAGTATATTGTGTTAACATATTTGTAAAAATTTTATTTAAGATCAAATATTATAAAAAGTTTCATAACATATTTTTAAGATAAACATAAGTGAAGTAAAATTTATTTTTATTCATTAAGATTAAGAAATATGTTTTTTTTTTTAAATCAATAAATAAAATTTTCAATCATATATATCTTTTAGATTCTTTAACTTTGTATATCACTTAGATTTGTTTTTCTATCAAAGTCAGATATTACTTTTTCATTAAAAAAATAAAATAATGTATTTGATTTAAATATAGATTTTTCTTTGTTTTTTCTATCAAAGTTGGATATTACTTTTTCATTAAAAAAATAAAATAATGTATTTGATTTAAATATAAATTTTTCTTTAATTACGAGATATTTAATATTTATTAATGATTTTTTGGTAAAATTAGAATAATTTTAATTTAAAAATAAAAAAAATTAAATAATTTATGGAAACATTAATATAATTATCATAATTTTAAAATGATAAAAATTTAAAAATAAAATATATAATATCATTTTTAGGAAGAAAAAATAAACATTTCTATTACATAAACAAGTATATATCAGTGTGAAAAACAATCCTATACTTTATATTTTTTTTCTCTTTTTAACCTCATACCATCCCCAAAGTAAAGGTATAAGATTCATAACTTCGCTTTCATCCCCACATCGCTTTCATCCCCACAAGAAGGATCCACATAGACTAACTAAAATTTAGAAGCCAAAAAGTCAAGACGCGAAGAGGGAACCAATAAGTAGGGGTATAAGATTCATGACTTCACTTTCTATTCATGCTAGAGGAGCTTCATTTACAAATAACAACCTCAAGGAGGAATCACCAGTATTCATGTCTTCCTCTATATCCTCATTCAATACTTTATTTGTTCTATTTCTATACATGCTTCTCAACTTATGGGTTTAGGTTTATGTTTTTTTTGTTCATTTTTAAAGATGAGCATGTATGAGGAAAAAATCATAATTTATGTTAATCTCAAATTCAAGCATGAAAAGATCCAATTTAATTCATTTGAAATCTATTTTAATGTAATTAACAAAAGTATTGTCGATAATTATAAAAAGGAGTGGATTTTAAAGCAAAACCCAAAAAGTCATGTTTACTATAGTCGAAACTAAAAAACCAAAGGGTAAAAAAAACATCCACTTGCCCCAAAAGAAAGGGATCCTCTTCTTAAACTCTTTGATAATAAAAAAGGTTTCTAAAAATCTCACATGTCATATGCGTATTACCAAAGAGGATTTGGGGATCTCCTACATGTCACATAATCAATAGAATTCATTCAGAGTATAGTTATTTAGGGAGAAACTTAAGTATAATTTACTTCACCAAATACTTATCTAATAAACCTATAAACAAATGTTAATACTTAACATGTACGTTTTTAGTCAAACACTTAGCATGCAAAAACTTATCATTGACCTTCCTTAAAATTAATTTTTAAAAATAATATTTTATATTATTATAAAATAATATTTATAAAAAAAAAAAAATTAAAAATCACTTTAATAATAAAAAATTTAACATTTCAATACTTAAATCCTATTATTATAAAATCATATTGATAAAAAATAAATATTTAACATAACATTCTAATAATAAAACATTTAATATTTCAATACTTAAAACTCTAAGTTTATTAACCGAGGAGGATGAGGCTTTTCTTGCCTCTCTATTGGAAGACATTCCCTCTTTGGTCACAGATTTGATGAATAAGGAGCTTGTAAAGAGAACATCTGAAGATGAAATCAAGGCGGCGATTTGGTCCCTCCATCCTAACAAGGCCCCTAGGTCGGATGGCTTCCCCATAATCTTTTACAGGAAGTATTGGGGTATTATTAAAATCGATCTTTGTAGAATGCTAAATTGTTCGATGGGAAGGGACAAGTTAGGGGGCACCACAAACACCTCCTTCATAGCTTTAATTCCCAAAGAAAAGAAGCCCACCTCCATTAAAAGGTTCAGACCCATCTCTCTTTGTAATGCCTCCTATAATATCTTGACCAAAGTTATAGCCTCCAGGCTCAAGAAGATCCTTCCCAATCTAATTTCGGAGAACCAAGGCAGCTTTGTTGCAGGCAGGCAGATAATAGACAACATCATAATTGTTCAAGAAGCAATTCACTCAAGCTTCAAACGGAAGGAGAAAGGAATGGGCATCAAGCTGGACTTGGCCAACGCCTTTGACATGGTAAGACATAATTTTTTGTTTGAAGTCTTAAATTCTTTTGGATTCTCGTCTTCTTTCATTAATTGGATTCAAGCCTCCATTTTTTAGCCTTGGATTGCCCCCTTGCTTAATGAGATACCCACCAATTTCTTCAAATCCTCAAGAGGCATTCGCAAGGGGTGTCCACTTTCCCCCTTCCTGTATATCAGTGTTGTTGAATCTTTAAGCAGGAAGCTTAACCGACTCTCTGAAAATGGCTCTCTCCCTAGCCTTCTTATTGTGCGAGGGGTGAAAGCTTCCATCCACACTCAATTTGCGGATGACACAATCCTCTTGGGAAGTGCCTCAACTACTATAGTTAGAAAATTTTCCAATATCCTCTCCCTCTTCCTCCAGGCCTTGGGTGGAGAAACCAATTCGGGAAAATGGTTCATCTACACTTGGAATTGTCCTCCCAACCTTAATTCAGACCTCTCAAGAATCCTTGGCTTTAATGTGATCGAAAAGTTGTCCTCGTTCAATTATGTTGGCATCCTTATCTCCCTCTCTCTCAAAAGAAAGGTTGAAGAATGGGAAGGTGTTGTTAATAAAATTAAGAGAAAAGTTCAATCTTGGGGCTCTAAATGGTTACACTTAGCAGGAAAAATAACTTTGATAAAATCGGTGCTAAACTACATGCCCATATATCTCTTCTCTCTTCTTTTTGCTCCCTCTGGAGTCATGAATGAGATAAGCAAAGAGATCAGAAAGTTCCTTTGGCAAGGAGGGTTAAAAGGGGGCAAGAAATTTCATTTGGTCAAGTCGGAGATTGTGAGAAGGGAAAAAAGACAAGGATGCATTGCTATCAGAGAACCAAGGATAATGAATATTGCAATGGGGGATAAAATTTTATGGAGATTGGTAACAAGAGGAAAGGAATGGTGGAAAGATGTGATTATCAAAAAATACATCAAGAGGAGCAAGCTTTGGTGCTTGGACAATGAACTCTCTGGAAATGGATCCAAAATTTGGAACCTATGCAAAGTAGCCTCTAATCTCATCATAAATGACTTCTATTGGATTTCAAGCAGTGTGAGAAGAATTGATTTATGGGAGGACAAGATCCTAAATCACCCCCCTTTCAAGGACAATGCCTCCCTTTAGGAGATCAGGGTTTGGCTTCAGGAGAAAGGTATCCACTGCCTTTATGATATTTCAATTTGGAATGAAAATGGCAGCCGAAAGGATTGGAAATGTTTGGAGGTCCCAAAAAACTTGCAAAACAGCTACAAGGAGCTTCTTCACTGTCTGTGTGGGTGTGACCCTCTAAGAAGAAGGGAGAAGGATGCTAGAGATTGGGGTCTTAGGGGGAAGCATCTTGTGAAGGAATTTTATAGAAAAATTTTGATCAATCTCTTGGGGCCGCCGCCAAATAGGGTTTGGAAAAAGATCTGGAAATCGGACTTTCCTTCTAAACTCAAATCCTTTGCTTGGTTGCTCGCTCATCATAAAGTCCTAACAACTAAGAATATGAGGAAAAGAGGGATAGTCGGTCCATTCATTTGTTGCTTATGTAAAAATGAGGAAGAGTCTATCGGTCATTTGGTCACTAAATGTGATTTCACTCGGAAGGTCTGGAAGGAATCAGTAAAAGAATTATCGATCAATTTGATTCTCCCCAATAATGTAAGCGGTTTCTTTAAGGATGGGGCAATTGCTATCCACACCCCACGGCTACTAAAAAATCCCTTGCAAACCTTTGGAATTCTCTTCCAAAGTATATTAATTAGCATATATGGTTATCTCGCAATAAGGAAATATTTGAAGGGAAGTAGGCTAATCCAGGTAGAACTGCCAGAAAGACAAGGATACAAATGAAATAATTCCTTACAGCCCAAGGATGGACTGTTCAGAACGATCCCTCCTATTCTCCACCGGAACTTACCTGGACTCAACTCTTCATTGAGGTGGGCACCTTCAGTCCAAACCATTTAGGTCATGTTCATGGGCCTTAGATCTTTCAATCTATGATTTCCAGGAGTGGAGAAGCACTCAAAATTCTCTGGCCCTTTTCTTTGATGGAGCTTCAAAGGGTAATCTAGGGGAGGCAGGTGTGGGGGAGGGTCATCTTTGGCCAAGCTAGGAATTAACTGCTATTAGGTCTTTGGCGATTCAAATATCTTCATCTAGAAGATGTGTCATATCCAAGCTGGTAAAGATCATGGCTCGAGTAGGGTTCAAAAAAGAATTCTTTCCTTCATCCCTGAAAATGACAAGATACAACTCTTCCACATCAAGTGTTAGAACAACTATGAAGAAGATGTTATGGACAGCAAGGGATCTAGGTTGCGTCAAGGGGAAATAATAGAAAACAAAATGGATAGCTTGCTAAAGTTTGATCAAGAACACCCCTCCTTATTCCACGTAAAGGTTGTCTCTGTGGCACATTTGAACCTACATTTTGGTTGACAGTTGGTAAGTAGGAGATGGAAGCCACAATTGGGCCATTAATGGCTAATCCCTTTGATACCTTAAGGGAATGTTTCGCTCGAGCCATATCTTCAATTTCCTGGCAAGGAAAAGATTGGACCTTTACTCCTCACCCTCCCCTGTCAAACAGGCCCGTAAATATGGAGAATTCTTGGGTTATTTCGCACATTTTGGAGTGAATATTCTCGTGTCTGGAGTTGAGAATTTGTGAAGGAAACAGGCGTACAATGCAGAGGAGCTCTGCAACCATGAGCAAGGATGTGGAAAAGGTTCTAGGAGAGGTACGAGATATCAAAAACATTATGACAGATACCAGGAAGATGGTGCGTTGTACCTATGGGGTTGCTCAAGCTGAGCTCTGGAGGAAGGCTGGAGAACTGCCCAGGATTTGATTTGTCTGGATTCTCACGTTGAGGATTTAGAGACCCATGCCCAGGTGCATCTTGGTGAAATAGAGGACACCAAGAACATTGTCTGGGAGATGGGTAAAGTCCATAAGGAATGGATGGAAGCTCTAATGTGTGCCCTTGCAGGCCTAAAATTCCAGCTCCATGACGTCTCCATGCACAGGGATTAGTGGAATGAGGACCGCTTTTGTCATCTCAAAGAGATTATAATCGAGGTGCAGAAGGGCGTGGAAGGTATTGAGGAAAATCAATGGTTATGGAAGCGACCAACTAGATTGGTGGCTATGGAAGAAGACGCAGCACTGCAGCAGGAAGAAGGAAAGATTCAGTCTCAGGAATGATGTGTCTCCCTCAGTTCCCTCTTTTTTGCAGTAGGTTCCATGTTTTTTTGCAAACATATATGCAATCAGTTTGTCAGATTTTATATATTGTAAAAGGAAGAAATGTAAGACTGTCAAGAAACCATGAAGGCCTGCCTATGACTATGGTGTTTTCCTTCTTCTGGATGAACTATTCCCAATATTTTGCTATGTTTCCTTTTTTGGATTGCATGTTGTTCTTTGTACTCTGTTTATACATATAAATATATTTCTTATTTATGTTAAAAAACTCTAAATTTGTTAAATGCAAATTATATTTTTTAAGAGATTTAAATAATCAAAATTATTTATATTAAAATATTAATAATTATAATAAACTGTTATTAGTTAGTATAGTTATTAAGTAAAATACGTATTACAAAAATTTCTTTAATAAAATTAAATATATATCTAAAAATAAATCATATATTTCAATTTTCTTTCTTTTCTATTTATGTATTATTTGATATTTTTTAAATCGCAATGTTGCTTATAGATGTGGATTTAAAAGAAAAAATGAATTGTAATAAAATGGTCAATTACTTTGGGGGTGTTTGGTACGTTCGTACGTTAATCTAAAGGATAGGTCGTTCATGAAATGTTATATTTTTGAGTTTAGTTGAATTTAGTTTAAATATTAATTATTATTCAAATTAGTTGTTTAAAAATGTTAAAAGAAATTTTGAATTTTTTGGGGGTATAAGGTAAAATTGTATTTGGGTATAGTGATTTTATATTTGGAGTCAAGTTTGAAAAAATTGTAATTGGATATAGTGATTTTATGTATAGAATTAAAATTTGGTGATTTGATATCACATTGAGTTTATAAGTCTTAATCATAATGGAGGTCTAGGGATATAGTGTATTTTATAAAAATATTTTTTTAATGTAAAACTTAAAACTTGTTATCATTAAGACTTTAAATTAATTTTGATTAGTTAAGAGTTAGTAACAATAATAATGACTTTATAACTATTAATTTAACAACTAAATTATGCTAAGATCTACCTTTTTATACACATTGATATTACACTATTTTTATTTTCCGAAATAAAAATAAGAGAGGCTAATAAATTAATTACACTATTTTCCAAAATAAAAATAAAAAGAGGCTTGCCTTGAGACCATCTATCTAAGACAAAAGAAGAAACGTAGTAGAAAATAGCTCTTCAAACTGACATTCAGTCGATTATAATATGTATTCCTGCGGAGAAATGGTTAGGTATTGCTTTGAACTATGTTTTTTTGTCCAAACGCCGGCCATTAATCGAACTGTGCGATCAAGAGAGCCTTATAAAATCGCCAAGAAAGCCATACAAGCTGTGTCCTTGTTATTCCAGGTTATATGGGTAACAGTGGTTCACCAAATACATTAATTAAGTACAGCATGCATGATCTCACAACTCACGTCAAATTAGCAATTGGGTTTGTTGCAGTAGTTATCATGAAAATCTGAAATTAAATCAACAACTATATTGCGTCGTCATCTTCTTCTTAAGTATCGATCAGTTCAACAGCTTCGATGGACCAAATTTGATTTATGAAGACAGCTATACCTAATTCAATAGCAGCACATCAAGCTTTGCTTTGGCTTTGTGCGCCATTTCATCCGTGCTTTTCAGCTATATATGTACAGAGAAACTCACCTCCATTCATATCATCTCTTGTTACAATATATATCAGTTGCTATATATAAATTTTAGATGGATTTGCAAGAATGTTTTTTTTCCAACTAAAAAAAATTACTAATGATATTCGATTGAATCAAATAGTACAAAGAAGTTCGTGATTCTGAACCCGAATCAATCACAAAACTTTCAAGTTTGATCAGATATACATAATATTCATCGAGACCCATATGATAATCAAAGAAAACCTCAATATCCAGCAGAATTATAATCCCATGAGACCTTAATCAAAGAAGTAAATGGAACCACTATCCAGCAAGCAGCTATCACATCATTCCTCCCATGCAAGAATACCTTCATGGTCTGACAGACCCTGCTTTGATAGCTTATCCGCAAGCCAATTATGCTCTCTATAAATATGCTCAAACATAATATTCTGCTGCTTTGATATTTCATTATGAGCCCGATAAACCCAGTGCCTCAGATTTGTCACATTCAACTTAAATTCGCTAGCTGCCCACTTGATTGTAACCCTGGAGTCACCATAAACTTTAATGTTGACCAAACCAAAGATATTTGCCACTTTCAATACACACGAGAGAGCCATAAGCTCTATGTTTATATAAGAATAATAATATTTTTTCTGTTGAAAAAAAAGAATAATAATGTTTTTTATTTTAAATATTATAATTGTAAATTAAAAATATTGTAAATATTAAAAAGTTTGTATAAATAATTTTGGTGTTCGAAGAGTAATGATAGGAGTAATTCAAATAGTTAAAAATCATAATGAGTAAATATTAAAATTGTCAAAAAAATGGGTGCAACAATGCATTTATGTAAGTAGTATGTATCTTGTGGTGTAGCATTAAATAATCTTAAGGTTGGGTGTGGTGGTTGCACATTATTGGATCTAAGTTATTTTAGATCTGACGACATACACTCCACGACAATCATTCAATACTATGGAATAGGGTGGATAGTATTCCCTATTACTCTTGCTTTTAAGCTCGTTAGCTCGATGGACCGATTAGTCTTTCCAACTGGATACATATAGACAGACTCTTCACATGAGGTCAAGTTCCCCATCCCTAAACAAGGAATAAACAATGGTCTTACTTTAAATGGAAATTTTATGATTTCATTATATGGTTTTATGTTGCGTCATTAGATTTAAAAGGATAAGAGTTTCATTTCACTTTGGAAAAAGAATTGGTCGTTTGCTTCAAAAGAAAAAAAAAATGGCGAGCGAGTAACATTCTCCTCAGTTATGGGTATCAAGGATTTGGCATTGGCATGGGATTTGACAATATAAAATAATTAGGAAACATGAAGAAGTTGTTCCTAAAGAAGATTATGAGGTCTCTTCTTCAGAAGCAACAATAATTAAAACAAAAGTGAAATGTTTGTTGAAATTAAGGAGGAATCCGAGGACAAGTAGGAGTCGGAGGAGGGTGAGGATTCGTTTTGTATTGGAAACGGGACATCGTCTTAGGTGGGTTACTCTACTCTCACAGCTCAAGGTTTCATGGCGTCATTTCTCCAAGCTGGTGAAGGAGAACCAACCCCTGTTGTTGGTCTATTAGCTGGGAATCACGTTTTTCTGGCATCTAAATCCACCTTGTCCCATTTACTTGTACACTCACCTTTAAGGAGGAGCAAGAGGTTGTAGAAATATTGATGGATTATCCAATGGGAACCCACCATATATATAATGTTGGATTCCAACTAATTCATCTCATAGGAGGAAACATATGTATTTGTTGATGGGCACTGGAAATATGTATTGGATATAGCTAGAATGTGACATCGAGACTTGGTTGGCGTGGTTGTGATTTGGCTAAGAGTTTACCCTAAGCATTGCAAATTTGATTCTTATAGCAAGGGAGGGCATTATAGTTTAAAATGCCCAAGGCCTACATCTTAAAAGGCGAATTTAGAATTTTGAGTCAGCTTCAGGTCAAAGGCCAAATAACAAGTGGTTTAAAAAAAAATATGCTTTTTAATTTTTGTTATTGCACAGAAAGTAAAAGAATTAAAACCAACATAAATCCAGCATCGGCGTCAAGAGAGATCAACTATTTCGAGGTGAATTTTTTTCTTGATGTGTAAAAACTATAAGTTAAAAAATTTACACCTCAAGAAATTAGATCCCTCTCGGTGCTTGATAGATCCAAGTTTAATGGATCTATGTTGATGTAAGAATAAATTAAGGCCTTGGCTATGGTCATTAAACTGTCTATGCTTGAGTGCTTTTTCAGGATTCATGGCTGTAAAATTGTTGATAGTGGGCCAGCAGCATGAGTGGCTATTCACTCTAGGTTTGAGATTTTCTATGATGAAATCTCAGTGATACTAAGGAAGAAGAAAGAAATTTGAAAAAAAATATTGGTTGAATAATTTATACTATGTTAGAACTCTTCTATGGTACATTTAGATTGACATGTAAGTTACATAAATATATCATCTTAACAGAACTTAAGAAAATTTTCAAAATACTCTTAAAACATTTTTTTTGCATGGTATCATGGAAACGCTATCTTATGGGAAAGATGCAAATAAAACAATCTATGTTCCACATAAGATTTGAACATTGCATAGACCATTATCAGCAAGCTTGGATACAATGTTACCCCTTAAAAGGAACTTCAAATTTGCAAGAAGGCGATGTCAGTATGAGGAATAATTGTTCATCAATAGAAAACAATTCATTGATTCAAGATGTGACATCTAAAAGGTATTTCTGCAGAGAATGTACAACTTTCGAAGAGCAGCTTAAGAGGGACAACATAGGTTAAAGAGGATTTAGATGACTCGGAAGTATCAATTCGAAAGGTAGGTGTAGACAACTCATCGTTTACTATTTCATTTTCTGGTATCTAAACTGAACGTTTAAACTAAAGTATCTAGATGATGAACATGAGTGGGATGCTAATGGAAAGTGACGTTGATTCACAAGAGTGTATTGACATGATGGATTCATGTGATGGACATGTAATGAAACTTATAATCCTTGACTTGATACCCTATCTTGGATGTTCCAGTGGAAGATATGTAGGTAGGTTGAGATATAATTTGCTATTTCCAACTAATTAATATGCCTATGTTACATTTAGCTTTGTGGCTAAAAGTTTTATTTCTAGTACGTCAATCTCATATCTGTAATACTTATCTACAATAAGGAGCTCTTACTATATTGTATGTCCTTCTTCTATGGCTTATGTACATGTAAAATAACAAAATGGAATAATATGTATTGGTGCAAAAATGTAAAAGTGCATATACTAATTTTATTGATATCTGAAATTGAACAATCTCCTAAATACATTTTCCTATATATAAGCATATATCACAATAATTTGTAGAAAACTATCAACCAAACAATGTGAAATTGCATATATCTATTTTACATGGAAATAAATCTGGAACTTTCCCCTTAAATAAATTTCCCATATATTAGCCTATTTCACTATATTTTGCAGACTACTATCAGCTTATTTTATAATATAATAGTATGCATACAACTAATACTCAATAACTAAGCAAGTATGTTGCATAGAATAGTATGTATTGATGTAAGCAAGTATGCTGCATAGAATATTATGTATTGGTATAGAAATGTGAATATATATATATATATTAATTTTATTGAAAATATATCTAAACTCACTAGAACATTTCACATTTATTAGTATCACATAAAAAGAACATGTTATCACCCAAAAGAATATCAATATCAGTATTCCATTGAGAATAGGATTTTCCTTGTGATGCCCTATTGAAGTAACCAACGTGCATATGATTTCATCAAATTCTGCCTATAAAGCTTTGGATTTGCTTTCTCTTATATGCTACTAAAGTTGTACTATATTAAAAAAAAGTTTGCAGAGGCAACAAAGTCACGTTATAACACATTATAAACTATAACTTTATTTCTAGACTTCAAAATGATCTAATTTACAACAACAACAAAAATATTTGACTATCGCATTCTCTAATCATTGCTTGAAAACCATTGAAAGAGTGACACCATCTCAGTATCCATCACCTCCCAAAAGATAATTTTATTTCTAAACTTATAACTCAATTTACAAAAATCTCTCTCTGACCATTACATTCTTTAACCATTGCTTGAAAACCATTGATAATTTGAGAGTGACATCGTTCCCATATCCAACACCTCCTTACTGTTCCATTCTATAGTGACAGCTAACCAGTAGATGATCATGCTTTCACCCACCTCTTTTCACATCAAACAAATGTCCAGTCCATTCCAAGATCTTTTTGCAAGATGTCACAATAGTATAATTCTTTAAAGACACTAATCACTAAAAATTTCCTTCAAATGACAAAGGTTTCCAACAACATAAGAAAAGTACCCTAGCTTCAACTACAGAGGACAACGCTCTTCCATTATCAATGGTAGAGGATCTATGACAAACATTTTAAACCACTTTGGTAATCATAAGCGCTGAAGGATTTCCTTGGATTGCAACATTGTGTTGTGTCCATGGCTTGATGTTCCACTAATAGTTGTCAGTGGCTACTGCTTTATCGTGACATCCGTGAGAAAATCCATTACTGTGAGCTCACTCATCATGGTAATCCATAAATAATGCTCCCTAAGTAAATGGAGGGTCAGAACCTTGTGTGCAGGATTTGTTGGACGGCGACAACTTGGCATGTGCACGAATTGGGTAGAGAACAAACCCTAGTCTGTTATCCTATAACGTCATCGCCATTTCTTTGGCATGTTTCTATTAGTCACTATGCGTAATTGTCATATCCCCTACGCACATTCATGATGGTGCCTGCATTTATGTCGTGTACAAATAGAGCTCAATATTGTGGTGTTTAGTACTTGTACTTTTTAATGTCTTCTAGTTAATATATTTTTAATGCAATATAGAATTCATATATGCCAAGTACCAGAGATAAAAATACTTGACTTCAATATTTCTTCAGTTCAACAGAGCCCCACTAATTTTATATTGCTGCAAAATTCTTCACACTCCCAAGCTAATCAAAATTAGAATCACAACAACTTCACACTCCCAAGCTAATCAAAATTAGAATCACAACAAATAATTCTTCAGCCAAATCAAATTTTGGAATTTTCAAATTATTTGGTCGATTGAGCCGACTTAGGTAACTATGCTTTGCACACAAGTAAATTCAAATTGTCTCCTAATGAAATCTAAGGCTTTAGCCAATTTAGATAGAATTCTGTGAAGTGTGAGAAATTCTAAGAAAATAACAGCCTATAATTCCTACAAAGCATGATTTATGTGCTTTGATCACTGTCTTACGATACCACTCAAGAAGCAAAGGAGATCTAATGATATGGCATCGACTCTACAAACAGGGCTTTGGAGCACATGAATTTAAAACTCGAAAATGTATATCATGGATTCCATATAAATTCAAAACCAATAAATGAATTTATGTGAAAAACCTCAGAATCTACGAGATTTAAAAAATACTTATGCTTTGTCACTTTAATGGTTAGATATGTTGGTAATTCTGCACACCATTACTTTTATATTGCGTAAACCAACTGCTTTCATTCCACACTTTCGGGGAGCGCTCAGCATGTTAAAAATGTTTCCCAAATCGGCTACAACAGCTACCGGGCCCGACCAAGAACCGGGGAAATCCTAGACTTCCAAAATACCCTAGAAAAATATGTAATATCAAAATTGTCTATGCTATTGGTTCGAGTATTGGACAATCCCTTTTAACCAGGTAATACTCATAACAGATTCCAGGACATATGTTTTCGCCTGCCAAAATATAGTCACAATTCTTGTGAGGCTCACCACTATGCCTGTTATATCCATATACTCAGGGTACAGTTCCTATCAATGGCTATAAACTCCCATAGCATAGATTGGTCTTGCCACATCTAACCTATTAATCGTCATAACTTTCAAATAGTTTAATTTCCTGACTTCTCATAGCAAACTAGCTTAATTTCCCAACTTCTAATAGCATACTCATCTTACACTTGCACCGAAGTAATACAACAATCAACTGGCAATAACATAAATTCTGCGAATTAATCCCACTACTTCACCTTACCGAAGTAATACAACAATCAACTGACAATAACATAAATTCTGTGAATTAAGCCCACGACTTCACCTTACCGAAGTAATACAACAATCAACTGACAATAACATAAATTCTACGCATTAAGACCATGACTTCACCTTGTGACTGAAACTAATATTCATCTTATGACTTCCCAATTTCTACACAATCCAGGATTTCTCAATGTCTGAACCCACCATGCATAAACAGAGGTTTGGAAGGGAAATCTACAGCTAAATGTCCACAAGCCCCACATACACGGCTCTATAAATTCTCATCCATGTTGCTATAAGCCAAAAACCCAACCCAACTTTAATTTATTTGAGCAAACCACGAAAACCATTAAACCCCCAAAATCCTAAAACTCCAGAACTCCTAAACCCCAAAAATCTTAGAAGCCTGATTCCAAAAAGCCGATTCTCAATTAGAATATAAAACTAACATATGCAAAATACTGGAATCAATGAAGCAAAAGGGCAATGCATATTACAAAACCTATCTTCTATGTCACAGATTTTTCTACTAACTCTTGCTCCACCTTTTTTGCAAATGGTAGTTATACCGCATGCAAATTCTAGAACTAGGCATTCCAAAGAGCTCTGTGAGACCAGCGAGCCCAATATTCCATTCCAACCTGTACAAGCATATTTCAAGTCATATTAGAATAAGTAGGTCCAAATCTGATACCAACAGCTCATGTAGAGAACTTGCACATACCATGGCTCCCACTACTAATGAAAATGTGCCAAACTCAAATGTGTAGGAAACTTCTGCACCCTGCATACAAATTCCATCAGAGAACAAGCAAGGAAATATACCCATGGCATCTCATACATATTAGCATAAAGTCACAAACTACTGAGAACATATATCCACAAGCATAAACCCACCCAAACCTGGGTCTGATATCCACTCATTTAAATATTTGTCACGTCCCCTCCCATCATTCCGAACCACAGAGGGAACATGACTAACATTCCAGGGCTTATTTGGTAAACTCCGCCCCATACATTACTCAGAAATTCATAATAAATAAAAACTTTTGTGTGCAAATTCATGCTCAATATAAACACAGCGGAATTAAATCATATTTGCAAGCACACAAATAGTAATGCATTAGCATATCTATCACAGGCATATGATGGTTCAACATGCAGAGAACTCAATCTCATTCTCATGCTATGCATAGAATTCATGTCAATTCATTAAGATAATCATTTCATTTCATTAACATGGACAATTAACATTCAGAACAGAACACATAATGATCATAATTTAAACCACAGAGAACACTTATCTTGAAGATGAAGTTGTCCAAACAACTGGCTATATGAGAGCAACGTTCCTCCCAACCATAGATATCTGTCCAACCTATATTCTTTCAGTTGAGAGATCACCCCCGAGCTGGGTTGTGTATCCATTAAGGAGGAACTAGATGGGCTCACTCACAGCCATGGTTTCACTCAACAGCTATGCTAAGCCAACACACAGTTGGGTTTATCAAGCATACAAAAGACAAAGGAGGGAAATGCTAAGCCAGTGAGCTCATTCATAGAGATACAGGCATCTCAAGATAATTCAACATTCAAGGCACCCACAATACCTACCACACCCAACACAAGGAAGGTCCCCTTCTCTGCTGCACAGTCCCTCAGACGTCCCTTCCCTCTAATGCTCTTCAGGATGGGCATAGAAAGGTCCAGCTGCTAATTCCTTGAGATTCTAGCCTTCACTCGGTTTATCAAGCAAACCCAACCTCTGCTCAGTCATTCACACTTGGATTTCTCACAATGTCATCAAATAACTCAATCCCATCACTGGATTTCTGGGCTATAAAAACTGGGTTTTCCAATGGATTTCGGGATATCTAATACTCTCAATTTCACCCCAAGGTTCATATCTATGGATCCCCATTGGATTTCACTATCAATACTTATTTCTGGGCGTTTATGGCTCTTCAAAATGTGGGTTCTTGCAAAGTTGCGATTTCTGGTTTTGCTCACTACTGGGAATTCATAATGGATGAAAACTCATGCTGGGATGTTCAACAATGGAATGGGAATTAGGAAGAACCCATTCCCATGAGGTAGAGTGACTTGTGGTACAAGGAAAATAGAGCCCATACCTACCATACGAATTTATGGGCTGCTCATGCTCCATTGAAGCCATGGACTGAATTCTTCAACAATCCTTACAACAGAATTAAATGTCGGCAAGGAAAGTCAAATGGGTTCTCACAATGATATTTGGTAGCATATAGTTCATCCCCACAACCCCCTCACGACTCCCTAGTGGAATACACACGACCCCTTCTCATTCGTTGCTTCCATAGCTAGTTTTGGTACTTTATTGCAATATCAAATATGTACGTTATTTACAATATGCCATGGCTTAATAGCTCATGGGTAATAAAATATCAAATACTTGTCCATTTTAAATAAAATCTGAACATACACTAGCGGGGCCTTGGCCTTGAGCTCCACGCTAGGGAAACATACATCGCATGTATACAATATTTACATTAAAAGCCAATATTTCATAAGGGTCAAAATTGGGGTATTACAATATCAGATTATAAATATGCCATAAGATCGGGGCCATGCTACTCGTTTTGTTGTAACATCTTTGTGTTTTTTACACAATAAAAACAAATGCAAAAACTGGTTCGGAGCTTATTTAAGGTTTCCTTCGATGGAGAAATTTCAGGAGAACCCTCCCTCTCTGTTGTAGGGGATTTGGCTTTGATAATAAAGCTTGTCCACTTAAAAAACCCTCATTAAACTATGTCTTAGCTTGTTTATTAACCAAAATCCTGTAGGAACCTTTATTACATTATTGCGAGGAAGAAATAAAGGCAAATTAAGCGAGCCAGTATAGGGGGAACCATCCAAAACGATAACAACGAATGCTTCCACCATAGCCCCGCATCCACCATACAGCTCATATTATCACATATCCATTAATGTTTGGGATTCATACCAGCATAGCAGTGCATCCATATTAAGGGGCCATCATTTCTCAAGCGAAACCCCTTTCCCTCCCATAGTAAGCGGATATTTGTTAAATGGAAAATATAATCAAAGTTGTTGTGCGACTACTTGAATTCCTGAAATGTCTTTCAACCGACGCATGGATGCTGTTCGATGTAATCAATGGTGTGGGATCCTAGCTTCATAACCTCAGTTTCTTGGGCGGGTCTACAAGTTCTTCCACCTCACCTTCCATCGATCACATAAAAACCCTCTTCTGTGAGCACTTCACATTGTTGGTAAGATTTGGATGCAATGGAAGGAAACTTCTGAAAGACGAAGAATGAACCCACGTTAAAAACCTTATCTTGAACGTCAAACGTGGCAGTGTCTTACACGTGATTAAAAACCTTATCTCGAACGTCGAACGTGGCAGTGTCTTATTCACGAGATGCGTGGCATATTTTCATTCATGAGAGGGACGACAAAAACCTACAGTGCTTTTCAAAACGCCCCTCGGGAAAAAAATTCTATCGACGTAAACATGTCCTGCACAATACAACATGTAGAGAAGGATCTAGAACACACTGAAGGGAAAACCTACAACAAACAATGAAAGACGCCCTCCATACGGGAAAAAAATGGAGACCTATGCAAAAGAAAAACACCCAGCAAGAGAAAAAATGCCCTCAAACAGCAAATTAAACCCTCAAGAAACTAGATCCACCCCTCAAACCGTCAATTACAGCTTTCAAAGAGACAGATATGGCTTCCGACAGTCAAATCTGCTCACCCACGACAAAAAATTGCAGAGAAAAGGGATCAAACATTATAAAAAAAAAAACTCAGTTTGTATTGTATGTACAATATTGGATCAGAGGTTGGGTAGGCTCATTAGAAAGGCCTCGAAAAACTGTATCCAACAAAAAAATGACTGCAAACAAAATCTTGGATCAGGAGATATCCGCTTCTGAAGGTAAGACTAGGTTCGGTAAAAAAAACAGGCTTGGAAGTTACCTTATCTAAATTTGACTAAAAACTTTAAGATTTAGAAAAATTAAAATCCCTAAGGTAGGCTTAGACAAATTAATTCAAATATGGGAAAACAATGACCAATTTTAATGAACTGATAGTCGATCTCAGCTAATTTATGCATTCCAAAGACAATGGCAAGGTCATAATTTTAAAAAAACTGAGTAGAAATATGGAAACCTACAAAACATGGGTTAGGTTTTGAGGAAAAAATCTCGAACTTGCATAAAAACTACCCTGATCTAAAGAGAAGCCTTGATGGCTACTAGATCTGACAGAAAAAAAAACAAGATAAGGAGAGCCCCAATAAAATTGAAGAAAATGTTGTCATAAAAAAATTAATGGAGGTAGGATCTAGCAACCCACTCTAATACCATGTTAGAATATGAGAATATGAGAATATGTGAATAACATATAACAATACCTAACATAAAATGCATAACTAACCTAGCCTCCTATCCATACAACAACAAATAATCAAATAGCAAGAACAAGGAGAAAGGAGAAAAAGAGAACACCAAATATACGTGGTAAAACCCCAAATGGGGAAACATCCATGGGAACATTGTCTTCTTATTATTCATTAATAATATCCAATCTTACAATAGAGAGCTACCACACATCACACTCCATCTTCACAACAACACTCCTTCTTGTCATATGTCTTGATAAGACTCTCTTGACTCTATTATATACCAAGAGATAAGGAAATTGCATCCCATCTTTTACATATTGGATAAATGTAATTTCACCTCTTTATATAATAAATGGTAACAAGAGTATATTATTACATAATACATGTGGGTAAACTCTATTACATAAGAGTGGACATTATTACCTTCCAAACTAATACATCCATACATCATTACATATTCCAACATTAACTATTCAACTTAACACATGTTTCTTTATCATTCCCAAAGTGGCGAATTGGACCAGCTTACCCAACCTAGATAGATAGCTAAAGGTGAAGAACTGCCTTACTATGCCTCAGATATATAAGATGCGGAAAACAGAGCAACTGCCAAGTCCATGCAAATACTCGAGATGCAGAGGGGGGTTATTACGTAATCCAAATAATGGATGCAAGCATATAAAGTGAACAACTTTAATAAAATGTAAACTTTAACTACCAAAAGCATAAGCAAGATAGATCTAAGTGCATATAGAGTGAAAAGAAAGCTTCCTACAAGAGAAATCACATAACATGTAGAAATTCTACACAAGACAATAATCCTATACAATGTTGCATGAAATGGTAACAAAATTAAATCTAATCTAAGAACAAGAGATACCTATATCACCCATGGGCATTCCCTACCCAAGGCTACTACAGGAATTGAAAGGCTACTAAGCTAAGTACGGAAAAAGATGTCCTTCTCATCTATTACAAAATTGAAGATACATAACAAGAATTTGAACTTTAACAACAATAACAATTCTTATTCAAATGATGATATCACAGGATTGGAAGCCCAATGGATTGTTCAGTCTACCGTATAAATACAAAAATAGGAAAAATGATTCATCAAATAACATCCCATTTCTTCAATCGAATCGAGTCTTCATTAGGACTGTGTTCCATCCAATTGTTGCAGCTATCTTGAGATTATGTAGTTGATTCTCCGTATGTGGTGACACCTGCTAGAAAGGTATCTAGGTAGGTGTTGTGAATCCTTGATTCCCTTTTTGTGTGTCAAGCCAACTGTCTTCTCTAGCACATAGGAACATGACATGTCTAATGGTGACATACTAAGGTCAAATTATTAGCACTCTTGCATTAGTTACCAAATAAGGAAGTTAAACAATTAAATGATAATTTAAATCAAACATCATTTCCAACTATATATGCTGCAAAAAGAGGTGATCTTATTTTTTATACAAATTCTTTCATATCATTTCAAGCTCTTAATCCTCATGAACCGTGACATAGATGGGATAATTCTCACCATTTTGGAATCCCATCATCTCCCCCCTACTTAAGGTATTTCACATCCTTGTGTAATAAAAAAGGGAGACTTGATGTTCCTTGTTGTGAATGGGTTGGCCCCTCTAGTTCTTCTCTAGCATCTTAAGCTATACATCTGGTCAACACCCTCGGCTGATGGTATACCTTGGACCGCTCTACTTATTTACATGCTTCTACTTTTGTATTTTCATTCCATTCATCTACAACTAGGATGGTTAAAAGAAAGGGTTGATTGAGTCTAAGGAAAATCTACTCAAGCTCCATCTTCTCTATAATGGAGATGTATAGCTGGAATTTCAATATTGCCCTCATCAAATTGGAGGGGGTGTGAATCTCTACCATTTGTAGTATAGGTGGAAGATCCTTCCAACTTACTTGGACTTCTTTGATGAATTTGTCCTTACTTCATTCAAATACCTCTGTGAAGTGTTCTAATGCTCCATCTTATTTCTCTTTCAAAATGGGGACAAGTTCATTGTCTGTGATTAATTCTTCATGGCCCAAGACCACCCTTTCAAGCCTGGAAGCCTCTAGCCTTATCCATGAATGGTTGTCTGACGTGTCTTTCCTTTCTCTGGTACTTTTCCATTTCAACAACCCTTTTATCCCTCACCAGTTTCTAGGAAAATGTCCACATAATATTTTTGAGTTATAAGATGATTAGGGAGTTGGTCCTTAAGCCTTCTCATTTGAAAATGTTGTCATCTCTCTTTAAAGAATAATGAGTAGACCCTTGAGGAAGGCCTACATTCTAACAGTTCCTGGTATATTTCCTGAAATTTTGCTACTATGGCCTCCAATGCTTCTATATTACGGCTTTGAGTTCCAAGTCCTCCTAGCACTCTTGTAGCTCTCTACTCAATCTTCTATTGTCAGTCTCCAACTATCTTTTTCTCTCAATATACTGCATTCTCAAAATCTATATTTTTTCTTCAATGGGATTTCTTTCTTGTTCCTTTTCAGTAGAAGAACCATTGTTACTAGTATTTTTCACTACGTAACGTGCTTGGGTAATGTGTTTCCAATGGAGAATTTATTTTTATTGCCCGTGTTACTACATTAATTGTTGAATTTATAGTTCTTTCTCCTGAATAGCCCAATGTTGGCTAAATATGAGGTCTTTACTTCAATTCCCATTTCAGGTAGATCATGCATTTTCATGTCGGGGGGATCCTACATGGCTTCTTCATCTACTATTACTATCGATGCCCTTTTTGTCTTCTTATTTTCTCCCCCTTTTTCTTTGGTTATCCTTTTAATCCTTTTAACTAGGTCTAATGTAAAGTCTAGTATCCAATTAGGGTTCGAGCCAGGAGCGCCTAGTTGGATCAATGCATATGTTAGATATTCAACATCGCCAATTTTGGACTCTTTCTTCATGGTCTCTTTCACCTGCACGGATTTATTTTTTGATGTGGATCTTGTCTTCCTAGGGGAGACAAAAGATTATTCCATGTTTTCCTTTCTTTTCCTTTCCATCGCACTGTTCGAGAGGGGAAACTTTGTAGGAGTCTATGAGTCCTTTTTGTATGTCTAAATATCATCGTCCTTTAGAAAGAGGAACTTGTTCCAATGAAGTGGTGCATAGTGTGTTTGCAAGGCATCATTCATTATCACTTTAATTATGAAATTATTGGTTAATGAATCGAGCTTTTCAGATTGAGCTTTCATGCTCATTGTTGCTTAATATTTCAATGGGAACCAAGGAAGACTAATATTTTGTCTAGGTTTCTGCAATCGAAGATTTCTCATTAGCTATAGGAATCTGAAATGTTAGGCATGTACCATACTACCTCCTCTCACATGTAATGTATTTTATCACAGAGAGGGAAATATCATCCCAGGGTTTTGGAAGTGATTCCCTACTAATGCCATTCTTTGTTTCTTCAAAGGTCTCATATGCCCTAAAAAATTTATTCTTGTCCTTTTGAGCAAGATCCCTATCTTCTTTATCCCATATGATCCCTTTCGATAGGCTAGCTCGTTATTCTGCTTAGGGCATATTCATTCAAGATAAAAACAATCCCTTTTACCTTCATGACATATTCCAGTTCACTGACCTTTCTTAGTTTTAGTGCAAATTCCTGAGTGACGTCATATATGTACCCATCTAACTTCTTGAAATAATCCATCCATCTAACTTCTTTGAAATCCTCCGCCACCTTGGGATTCTCATACAAATTAGAATCATTTTTAGGCTCGTGTCTAATGAATCCCTCTATCATGGTATTGGAATGATTAATCTATTTCTTGAATATGTTGCACAAATTCAACCCTTCAACCCTTTTATATTGTGTTTTTCTTGGCTGAAGACCTAAATTTTACAGTCAAACCCCCATAACAAAGTAATCAAATGGAAGAAAATATCAAATTTCATTCAAAAATAGAGTGTGAAATGATTACCTGGCTTTGACCATTATTTTCCTTGCTTCTTATGTGCTCGGATATGAGCATACATTGGCTTCTTCCTCAGTCCCTCGCCTAGTTGCAAGAGAGAGAGCTCTCAAAACAATTGCTTTTCACAAGTTTGAATGAGCCCAACTTTGCTTACCTTCACTCATTGTTCACATTAAGTGAACTTTTTCCCTACTCATTGATGCATCCTTCCATCTCTTTTCATGATATGCTTCACTATTTCTTGTCAAATCAACACTTATGTGCCTCGTTTCTACCCATTTGCATGCATTTTGGGTCACTTTAGTTGATGATTCGTGAATTTGTATCCATCGAATTCCTCCTCCCAATTTAGGCCACGATGACCACATTGAGAGATAACATCAATGTTCTTATTTACATGCATGTAGTTTAGAATATAATGATGACCAAATTAAACATTTAAACGATAAACTTACCTCAATGATAACTTACAGTTGTCAAAAGTGTATTGATGAATAGTGAAGATTTGATTGTAGATTTGGCATAAAAAAAATTATTTTGAAGGAGTTTGGTGCTATAACGACCGGTTTGTAGAAAAATTCTGGAAGTTGCGTTCATGTAGAAATTTCACTTAATGTAGAAACATGTAGAACACATCCTGTAGAAATAGCTTTGAAGTTGTATGTGTTTGTAGAAGTTGATTATGGAATGGAAACCGATGTTATTGTTTGGAGCAATCTTATTGGTTGTTGGATGGATGATTACAAGCAGCTTGATTTGGGAACGATTTCTTGTGTTGTACTCATCTGTAGAAAACATTAGACCTACAAAATTTACTGGGCATAGAAATACTTTCTTTTTCTTTTCCCCTTTTTTTAATTCTATAAACTATATACCGTCTCAAAAGAGATTTTCAATCTACAACCTATCCTAAGTGCCACGAAAGATATTTTCACTTCAGAATTTTTATTCCAATTTTTCCTCCTTTCTTTTATTTCTACATACTATAGACCATCTCAAAGGATATTTTCAATCTACAACCTGTCCTAAGTGTCCCCAAATATTTTTTCACTTAGGAAGATTTTATTGCAATTTTTTGTATTTTTTATTCTTATTTTATTCTTCTAACTACAGTTAGAGTAATACTGGACATTGTTGTCCTCTACCAGTCTAATATTTCTTTCCTTGAATCCTTCTGTAAATTATTCTCTTGACAAAGGTCTCTTGTACAATTTCAACCTATGCTTATTGACTAGCAGAGGCTTCTAGTCCTCATCAATGGTTCTTATTTTGACAGATCCATTATCATAGATTGTCTCTATTTGATAAGGTCCTAGCCATCATGTTCTAAGATTTCCCTTGAAATATTTAAATATGGATTCATAGAGCAATGCCCAATCGTGTTATTTATAATCCTTAGACTTTATGAACTTTTCATACCAAATTTTTCTTTGTTGTTGGATTAGTTCTATATAATGAAGTGCATGTTGTCAGATTTCATCCAACTGGTTGAGTTGTAGTATTCTTTCTTCATGTTCCAATGATAAGTACATATTAAGATCTATTGTTGTCCTTAAAGTTTTGAGTTCAAATTCCATAGGAAGCAATATCTTTTTCCCATATACTAGATCATTGGCTATGAAGCCATTAGTTATCTTCCATGTTGTATTTTAGGCCCATGCAGCTTCATGAAGCCTATTGGCCCTGTCTCTTTTGTGCATTTGAACTATATTTGTCAATATCTTTTCAATCTCTCAGTTTGTTACTTCCACCTGACCATTTTCCTCGGGATGATAGCAGGATTATTGTTTGTGCTTTATCTTGTTGAGCTTCATGAGGTCTTTAATTATATGTGAAGTAAATTGTGGGCCTCTATCTATGACTAGTTCCCTTGGTACTCCAAATCTTGTGAATATTCCTTGATTTAAGAACTTTGCTATGAATTCCTTATTTTCTAGTCTTAAGGCTTTGACCTCCACCCATTTTGTCAGATAGTCAGTACAAACCAATATGTGATGCTTTTGGTTTAATGGGGGTTCAATGGATCCTGCAAATTCAAGTCTCCATTTCTCAAAAGATTCCAATACCACTTGTGTATGAAGAGGCATTTTGTCTTTTTTGGTGGGTTTCCCCATCTTTTGACACTCATCACACCTTGAAACATAATTTGTTGCATCTTTGTGTAATGTTGGCCAATAGTATCCAGTTTTCAAAACTATGTATGATGCCCTCTTAGTTGAATAGTGTCCACCATAGGGTTCATCATGAAATGCATGAAGGATGTCATGAACCTCATCTTCTCTAATGCACCTTCTTAAGATCTGATATGGTCCTTGTTTGAATAAGTACCCTTGGATCCATGAGAAAGGGGTAATTTTTGTTACTATGCTGCAACGCTCTTTATAGCTAAAATGATGAGGACATTTACCTGTGACTAGATAATTTTCTATATCAAAAAACCAAGGAGTGTGAATTGAGAGGGAGAAAAGATGCTCATCTAGGAAAGCATCACCTACAAGCTCCTTATCTGCAAGATGTATTAGTCTAGACAAAAAACTTGCTACTATATTATGTCTACCAGGTTTATCAAGTATTGTTATGGCGAATTCTTGTAAAAGTAACAACCATCTGATTACTCTACTACTAACATCATATTCATTCATTAAATATTTGATTGTTGAGTGACCGATATGAACAAATACCTGGTAACCAGTGATTTAATGCCTGAATTTGTTGATGGCATATACCAAAACAAGAAATTCCTTTTCTGTGACAGTATAGTTTAGTTTTTCTCCTGCTAAATTCTTGCTTATGTAGTAGATTGAATATGATTGTTTTTCTTCATGTTGTCCTAGAATTGTACCTAGAGCCTTGTTAGATGCATCTGAGTGAATGTGAAATGGAATCTCACAATTAAGGCCTTGTAAAATAGGTGCTTGTATTAGCTTTGATTTGATGCATTCAAATTCTTCTTGACATTCATTGTTCCAAACAAATTATGCATCTTTTGTTAGAAGAAAAAAATTAGGAGCTAATAACTTGCTAAAATATTTGATAAACCTTCTACATTATCCAACGTGCCCTAAGAAGATTCTAACATCCTTTTTCTAGTTTTACGCGGGTAGGAAGATTAATAATGTCCCTTATTTTGGAGGGATCAACCCTAATTACATTCGAGGAGATATGGTGTCCTAAGACTATGCATGCATCCATCAACATTTCACATTTTTCATTGCTTAGGTAGAGACTCATTTCAATGCATCTTTTCAGCACTTTTTTAAGATTCACTAAGACTTCCTCAAAGGTATTTCCATGAGAGGTGAAATCATCCATATATATTTCCATGTCATCATGGATAAAATCATCAAAATTACTCAAGACTAGACTCTAAAAGGTGGCAGGGGAATTGCACAAACCAAAAGGTAGGAATCTATAGGAAAAAGTACCCCAAGGGCAAGTAAAAGTTGTCTTATCATATTCTTCTAGATTGATTTGTATTTGGTTGTATCCGCTAAAACCATCTAGTAAATAAAAGAATGTTTTTCCTTCCAGTGCATCTAATACTTGATCAATGAAAGGTAATGGGAAATGGTCCTTCTTTGTAGCCTTTTTAAGCTCCCAATAGTCTATCCAAACTCTCCACTTTACCCCCTTTTTCAGGGCTATCACCAAGGGTGACACCCACTCACTATCTGAGATAGGATAAATGAATCTAGCATCAAGAATTTTTTGTAATTATGTATATATTGATAATATCTTTCAAGGCTAGGTTCATTCGTTGTTGAGTTTGTATGATAGGGATGGAATCATCTTTTATGTAAATATGATGTTTGCATATATTTGGTGGTACACCCTTCATAACTGCATTGTCCCATACAAAATTTGTACTATGATTGGTAGGGATTTGAATCAGTTGTTCTTCTTAGGTAGGGGATAAATGATTATTGGTCTTGATATTTTGTCTATGAGTGATTACAATGATCTTTGTGGGAGCCTCTTCTTCCATCAATTTTGCCACATAGGCTCTTCTACGAACTCTCTAGTAGTCTCCCCTTCTTTCCATGAGATAAAATATTTTAAAAAGAAAGGGATACTATATAAATTTTGGAAGAAGTTGGATCTTACTACATCCTCTTGAGGTTGTCTGAGTGCTAGTGATGTATCAATACTGAGGACAGTGAAAGTGGTTTAATTGATGTCATCTTCCGCTTATATCCATAAAGGTTTCTCGGTGTCTAGATAAGGTTTGGAAGGAGGATAAAGGCTCAATTTATTCTTTGAATGACCATTTGTAATGTCCATGTCCTCTTTCCTGCACCCTATATATGCATCAACAGTTGCAAGCCAAGGTTTTCCTAGGATAAGAGGGTACCCAGTGAGCTTAGATTTTGTGTACAAGATAATGAAATTATTAGGGCATTGCCATGAATATATGAAGACAATGATGTCTTCCAGAATCAATTCAGGGCATACTATGGAGATGTTTGTCAACTATAGAACAGTTGGGGTATGTCTTAATACTGCTTGAAGGTTTAATTTTAGCATGGTTTATTTATTCATGACATTGAGGGCTGCCCCTAAATCGATTAAGGTTTTCTAGATCAAGGTCTCACAAATGTGCACATCAACTACAAGGCTTCCTCAGTTAGCATACTTTGGATTAAGGGCCCTTCCCAACATGAGGTCAGCAAGATGGCCTACTACATTAATGGTAGTAGGGTCCTTTATCTTCATCCCAGGTATTTTTATGCAAGTTTCCTTAATGAACTAATTGTAGATGGGAATTTCCTTTATGGCTTGCAGAAGACGAATTTTGACACACAAATTTTTGAGTTCCTCAAGAAGAGGATTTTTAGCTTTGCTTGGATCTCTAAATTCCAACCTATGATGGAATGGAGGGGTAGGATATGGTGGGTTGCATGTATTTCCTTATTTTACAAGCTCTTGCTCTTGATGAGGGTGAGATATTTGAGGTGAAATAAGGCTGCTATGTTGCTCGATAATGACAGGTGGAGAAGGATTTTTTATATTTATGCCTAAAAGTAGATTCAACCCATTAACCTCTACCATATTCATAGAGTAGGTTGGGTAATTGGCCACCCAATTATTATAAACAGAATGAACCTATCTATTGTTTGGATTTGTACCTAATTGAGTAGGTTGTTGCAATGACCTGGGTGCTTATTGACCAAGGTGTTGAATAGGATTTTGAGCAAGATGGTTTGTTGGAGGAGGCATCAAGGCAGGTTATTATTGATTTGGTCTCCATCCTATAGGTGGAAAATATATCCCATTTGGAACAAGTTTTCCCTGAGGATTCTTCCACTGGAATGACATTTATTTGGGTAAGGAAACTTATCTTATTGGTATTCATTCGGTAGATGGGTTAAAGGAAGCAGGATAGCACTAATGTCCATAAGACTGTTGAAATGGTATTTTTCCATAAGACTAATGAAAATTCCTTGATGGTCCTGGTATTCTAAGGTTCACATAGCATAGAGGTTCCACAGTTCCCTCTTGATCATAAAAAATGGCCTTCAAAGGAGATAAGAATGGAGAATTATCAGTAGCATGGCTATTGGAACAAATTCCACAATACAAACTTGAGACGGTTTAGCAAAGTATATGCATCTACAAAACAAAAAAAAACTTGTCTAGTACTATAAATAGAAACTCAAAATGATAACAAGAAAGGAATCCAATTTCATCAACCATGAAGGATCCTCTTCAAAACAAAAACAACTTTTATATACAAAGTGTAGAAATGTAGGATCTAAGTATTCAACTTAAAACCTATTTATTTATCATTCCCAAAGTGGTGAGTTGAACCAACTTCCCCAACATAGCTAGATAGATAAAGGTGAAGAACTGTCTTACTATGGCTCGGGTATGAAAGACACAGGAAACAGAATAACTGCCAAGTCCATGCAAATAATTAAGATGCAGAGGGGGAGTATTAATTAAATAAAATAATAGATGCAAGCATATAAAGAGAACAACTTTAAGCAAACATAAAATTTAATTACCAAAAGCATAAGCAAGACATATATGTGCATAGAGAGCGAAAAGAAAGCTTCCTACAGGATAAATCACAGAACATGTATAAATTCTATAGGAAATAATAATCCTCTGCAATGTTGCATGAAATAATAACATAATTAAATATAATCTAAGAACAAGAGCTCCTTGTACTACCCTTGGGAGGTCCCTACCCAAGGCTACTATAGTAATCGAATGGATACTCAGATAGTATTGCAAAAGACATCCTTCTCATCTATTAAAATCTTGAAGATACATAACAAGCGTTTGAAATTTACCAACAATAATAAGTATTATCAAAATGATAATATTGCAGGAGTGGAATCCCGGTGGATTGCTCGCTCTACCCTTTAAATACAAAAATAGGCAAAATTATTCATCAAATAACATCTTGTTTCTTCAACTGAACTGAGTCTTCATTAAGACTACACACCATCTAGTTGTTGTGGCTATCTTGAAATTACATACTTGATTCTCCATACATGGTGACAACTGCTAGAAAGGTATCTTGGGAGGTGATTTGAATGCTCGATTCCCTTTCTATTTTGGAATCCCGTCAGTAGGCTCATAAAGAGCATGGGTAGGATCAAGCTCTAGGTTAGAGGCACATGGATCATAGTGTAAGAGGCCCCATTCCAATAATCGGAAAGTTGTTATAAGTAATCCATCTCCAAGTGTACCTTACAATATTTTCTAAATCTGCAAGGACAGATTGGCATGGATCAAATTTCCAAAAAAACAAGATCCACTACAACAAAATAAGCAATTAGTACCTAATTTAAAGTCCTTTTTAGGATTTTTTTGCAATTGAGTTGGAAATTCCAGGCCAAAACCTGGTGAGAAATGACAATTTAATCAAGAATCATCAGTTTCGTTGACTTTAGCACTAGGTTTATCACCCTCATTAGTGCTAGGTTTGGTTCCCTAAATAGCTTCAAGTTTACCACCAAGATTAGCACCTAGTTTAGTTCCATAAAAAGAAACTAAAAAAGGATAGTTTCTCCAATTTGAAAATATGATTTAGTGCCACATGTGGTGTCCACTTTAGCACGCAATTTGCATCCATGTTTTGCTTCCACATTAGAACCATGTTTGGATTCCACTTCAATGCCATGTTTGGCTTCCACTTTAGTGCCAATTTTGGAATCCACTTTTGCACCCAATTTGGCATCCATGTTTTCTTCCACATTAGCACCATGTTTTTCTTCCGCCTTACTTCCAAGTTTGGCATCCATGTTAGCACCCAGTTTTGCATCCATTTTTTCTTCCACATTATCACAATGTTTGGCTTCCACTTTAGTGCCATGTTCGGATTCAATGTTAGCACCCGGTTTTGTTTCCATGTTTACTTCTACATTAGCACAAGGTTTGGCTTCCATTTTAGCATAATTTGTGGCATCCATTATAGCATCCAGTTTGGCATCCATGTTTGCTTCCACAATAACACCACAATTGGCTTCCCATTTAGCACCTAGTTTTGCTTCCTTGTTAGCTTCTAGTTTTTCTTCCTTTTTGGCTTCTGCAATAGCACCACATTTGGTTTCCCATTTATCACCAAGTTTTGGTTCCATTGTTGCTTTTTAATTCGTGGCAGATTTGGCTTCCATTTTATCTGCCAGTCGTGCTTCAACTTTTGCTTCCTTATTAGCACAACATTTGGCTTCCTATTTAGCACCTACATTTGCATCCAATTTTGTGTTTCTATTTGCTTCCACATTTTGCATCATGTTTATAGTGTCAAGTTTTGATTCCTTGTTATGGCCCCCTTTATTATATTTATTTCATTAATTTCAATTAAATAATGATATATCACATAATTCTAAAATAACATAACGAAATATACAAAAGAAGATAATGTAATTCAAATTTATAGCCTATAACATTTATGAAGAAATTTAAGGGAAATGGACAACATTCATCCAAAGTTGTAATATCATCATACGTATTATTCTCCGTCAAAAAATCATCGACAACTTCTAATATATATAAAACAAGATAATAGTGATAACATCATCATCATCTTTCATCAAAAGAAGTGAAAATTGAATATATCGTCAGATCAATAGCATGTCATGGAGATAATTATAGTATTATATATATATATATATATATATGATGATGATGATGAAAATACCAATATCACAAGAAATAAGTTTTATGATATCCATATATACAAAAGTCAAAATGATAAAGGGTGATCAAGTTTATATGTCAACGACAATCCATGATACAACTCAATATGATCAAGAATGTAATATGAATGTGGAACATCGTAAAAGCTAGAATGCATCTCCAATAGCATGGAGATAGTAATAATCATCAGCATGCTCATGAGTAGCATGACTGGATACCACCACCACCAACATTATCATCATCATCATCATCCTCATCTTGATCAATATCGGTGCCATCTTCATTATCATGTTTATTTGATCCATCATCATCATCATCATTAAATCAGATCTGCTCTTAGCATAGTCTAGATCATCATCCATGTGATCATCTCCTATAGTGTTTTGGAAAAAAAAGGAACAACCAATATTAAGAGTTAGTATCGATTTTAGGCCATAATTCTAATGAGGCCAAATATTATCAACAATAACATTTGGAATCCTTGAATTCTTCTTTTAAATTGTGAATTCGAGGAATGTACAAACTTCATAGGCAATGTGCAAAATATATGCAACATATAAGAGTCTAATATTCTACAAGGGATAGCTAGCCAAATCAGAAATTTTAGATCTAGTCCTTCTAAAATCAATCTTACTTTCCCATAGGCTAGTGGAGCTCAATCCTATCCCCTAGCTAAACAGTAGGGAGACAAATATTCTTTGGTCACTGTATAGGGGATTTTGAAACAATATCAAGGGAAAAATTTTGGTTTCATCATTTCAAAGCATGCCCAAGTATACTTCTAAATCAATAGACTTTTGGTATAAGCACACAACTAGAATTCAAAATCTATAATCAAATGACAATTTGTGGAATGAAAATGTCGATAACTGCAAACAACATACTACATGAATGCAAGTAGAAACTACATGAAAACCAAAGTAATAAAGAAACTACGATTAAATGCAGCTACTCTACAAAAATCTGAAGAAAATATATAGGGTCCCTGTAGTGTCTCTTGGGGGCCTCCCCAAGACGAGTATAGGAACCTATTAAAAGAATTCAATTACTCAAAATAGATCAACATGCATTTCCATTAATAAAAATAGAGTTTTACATATATCATAACTCAAATTGAAACTCAAACAGTGTTACGCATAGTCTAGAACTTCAATAGTATCAAAATTTATATATGTCATCCACCCGTGGGATATGCCATTGGACCTTATTTATACAAAAATATAAAATACAAAAGATCATAAACTTAGGAGCAGTTGCCCCTAAATCTCTGTAACTACTAGAATTGTGATCTTGACTCCTAGGCGAGTGCACCACATGGAACTAGACTTGGGCTTGGCTGATCTTGGAGGATTTCATTAATTGCTATGTTGTTTAATTCAGTGTTTGATCTTCACTAATGACTCCGTGTCAAGTCAACAATCCTCGATTTATAGCCTCTTTCCTTCACCTACACATTCGCATAACTTCAGTTGTAAACTGGTTAATCCAATTACTGAATTTACAAGAAGTCGGAGCAACAAAGGGACAACATCCTAACCAACTATCATTAAATCCATTCATTAGACATGACAAGTCTTAAAGATTTAATTACCACAATGTTTATCCATATATTGAACATCCTAAGTCTTGTATTCCCTTACTAGGCTCCCAAATGGTGCGAGGATGGTTAGTTAACTTACTAAATGTCAGACTCATCAAATGCATATATGTGTTATATTGATAATATTACATCATACAAAAGTGCAACAAAGTATAGTAAAATGGTAATTAATATGTGTGGGTGCACCAATATGACCACCAAAGAAAGTGCAAAACAATAGAAGTATATAACAATTGCATTAGAAGATATATACAAACTAGCATACCCCCAAAGTGGGGGAAATGAAATGCCGAGAAGAACTTCAATATGTTGTAAAATGAGAGAAAGTTAGGTGTACATAAACAATATAATTTTATGTTTTTGTAGCTGTGATTCTATGTACATTAATTTGTCATACAAGAAAGTATACATATCTGAGTAAAACAATAAAGGGTTGGGTAGTGATAAAGTTTGACTCTAATTATAGTAGCAATAAACATTGGTATTTTCATTTGGTAGGGGGAGCACAGGGATTGAGGCTTGCAATTTTATGTGTGAAAGGGATAGAGAATGAAGGCATGCTTCTTCCTTTTTTCGAAGTGAGACATCAATATTTATTTTTCTAGTTGATTTTTCTAGTTGATGTCCATCATCTTGTTGTGCATCTAAACCATTGGTGAAATATGTGAAAAATCGTGCAATAAGCATAGACAATGCTTGGAGCATGTATTTGTTATGATTGTTTGCAAGAATGTCATTGCAAAGAGATGTATTGTTGTGTCAAATCTTGAACACTCCTATGCTAGCAAGAATCCAAAGCCGACTTTATAAAGAAATACAGTCTAACCTAACATGTTTTAGGAGCTTGATATGTTAAATATAGTGCATGCCTCGTAAAATTCATATTGGGTTTAACACCTAAATTTCTTATAAACATTGGGTCCACTGCCTTACATATGATACATTGCACCTAAAGCAGAGGCTGCTCATATCACTACATGGCATAAGTGTACATGTAGGTATGTACAAGCCATACATCATTCTAGAGCACGGAAATGTCGTCTTCTAGGACATTTACAAGCTACTTATCCCCGTGCTTGAGATCATCTTTCCAAGATGAAAGGAACCAAAGCACTGGAATTTTCTCGAGAAATAAAAGTTTGGATACCGAACTTTATTAGAATAAGGTAAATCAAAATTCGCAAGTGCTGATTGGGGAATCCACACATTTCATAGGTGATAAATTAGATGAAATCGGTAGTGGACTTTCCACCTTGAAGGAGGTTGTGGTAGCCGATGTTCTCCTAGGTTGAATTAAATGACATCATAAAACTAATCCCTCCAATTTAGATAAGGAACCAGTTCCTTCAATGGATTCTACTCCCCCACTTTCAAATCCATAGTTAGCTACTATGCTTATTACTTCAAAAGGGTGACCAGCACTAAAAAAGAAGAAATGAAAAAAAGAAAAGCTAGAAGATTATTTAATAAAGGGTAAGAAATGACTTGTACATTAGTAATGTAATTTTATTTTTGTAAATACAAGTTTCACTTACACTCATGTAAGTGTAATATGTGATTTTGATTCTATAATAAAATATAAATTATGATTTTTTTCTTAAAATAAAATATAATGCAAAATTTTACATATATAAAAAATAAAAGGAGATATTTCCCTAGTATTGTGGTTTGCATTCATATGTATTCGAGTTTGGCACAAAAATGTGCATTAATGCACCATATGATATAAAATATATTTGAGGAATGGAGTGGATAAAGGTTGTCATCCATTTTAAGAAATATTTTCACATTCAAAGTCAACATAGATTTCATATGCATTTAAACAATGAAAGTAATTATAATAAAAAATTTAAAATTTAGGATCAAAATATATCACAAACAACTATGGTAGAAATTTAAATGAAATGTGCCTACGAAAGCGATAGCATTATAACTCTAATAAAAGCATATGGATAGATAAAAGTTTGAGCAAGAATCATAAAATATAAAAATAATTTAATATTTGGCCAGAGATTCTTTCAAAGATCTATTGCAGCTGTCTCTCGCTCTCTACGTTTTTCTTCTCTTCTGTAAAAAAATAACTCCACTTCTGAAACCCAGTTATACCATAGTAAACTCGTTTCTCATAGCATAAAATTCATGGTGTTGGCACGATAAAATATAGTATGTTGCACATGTTATAACATGAAAATGAAAACCTGCAAACACTCAAAAGAGAAGACAGAGAAGACATATCAGTGAAAAAATAATTATTTTGCAACCCAATGAAAGAATAAACAAAAGTAATTAACAAGATTGAAAAAATAATTATTTTGCAAACCAGTGAAACAATAAACAAAAGGTAATTAACATGATTGAAAAAATAAGTATTTTGCAAACCAGTGAAACAATAAACAAAAGTAATTAACATGATGTGCATGTAGTAGATTTCCCTCTATCAATATTGTAACAGGGCATGTCATTTAATTGTATGCTTCAACATATAAAATTGAACATTCCTTAAAAAAAAAATCAAAATGTAATTAAATTAAAGCAACACAGATATGGTAAATCATCTCTATTGACAGAATCTTAATGTGCAGCCTAGCATACACACTGCTCATACCAATTCAAACCCAAAATTACAATCCTTCTATTGATCATAGTAACCAAACAAAGCTAAAGAGTCCCATATGCATATGATGATGGGTCAGAAAATCTACCACACTTATAAAAAATCAAAACCACGGACACAAAAACTGAACAGCGCTGGATTATATTTAGCTTGATCCCTATTTTTTTTATTTTTGTCCTTTAGCTTGATCCCTATTTTTTTTATTTTTGGCCTGAATCTTCAATTGCCGACGGATTATTTATACAAATCTATCATGTTTGATGTGATAAATTTATTTTTGGATAAGTTTGATGTAACAAACATCCCCCTCGTTTGACAAAATGATTTGAGTGGCTGGATTGTTGTTCTCTCCGTTGGACAAGAATACCATTTTACTGGGTTATTGCACCTCCACGCACTCATAAGAATGGTGACCAGAGATAGGCCTCGCTAGGAGAATGAAGTTGTGGCATAGCTGGAGATGGGTATGATCAAGTGATAGATTTATGTCGTTGGTATGTTGTTGAAGGTGAAAACATGGATTCTCTATACCCTTTTAATGTATCATAGGATGGAGAATCTGCATTTGGTCATGGAACTTAGTAATTTTAGATGAGTGCCTATAAACTCTGGAATCTGTTGTTCACTATAGGCAAGGTTTAGTTTAGTTTAGTTCAGAAAAGGCGCTTACCTCACCGGCATAGTATGAATTCAAAAAGATTCATGCGAGAAGGGGGGAAATCAACACCTGGAGAAAGACTTCTTCTTTGACCAGATCTAGGCACGATGGTGGATACGGAAATGTAATTGGAAATTTGCTTTTACTACCATAGGACTCGCATCTTGATCAATTTGAAATCCTTTCTTGGATATGCAAAACCCTTAGCTAGGTCAGAGACACTAGAGCAAAAACAGAGGGAGCATCGAGAAGGCAGGAGCGCCATAGCTATCGGTTTCAGACGCATATCCAGTTATGTGAATTATAAACTCTAATCGCCATTTTCTTGAGATGCGAACTATTAACTATGCAGATCCAATTCCAGTCCCAAAACCTGTTGTTCTAGTTGTTTACTCTTTACCTTGAAGAAGATGAAATATAGTAGAAATAAATAGAGAAACAGAACAGTAGTGACGCCGGAAAAATATCTCTGAATTGTCAAGATGTTGGAGGTGGTTTGCTAAAGGCAGCGAGTCGGTTCCGAAAGATAGCTTAAGAAATCTATATATCCCACATACATTGTACTTGTACTTGAATGAGTGAAGCGATGGCATGGTTATAAGAGTTTGTGATTGGGAATATAACCAGCACTACTCTATCGACAGATGACAGGTGGCGGTTCCCCATAGGCCGTCTACAAACAAAGAAGGCCTAAGAGGAGTCGGCCCCTTAAAATACACCTTCGTCATAATTAAATAGTATAAGAAGTATGAAATACCAATAATATAAGTTCTCTTCTCCTTAATTTTATGATTTTAAGATGAACACTAAAGTTATATGTTTGTCGTGGATCTAAAATATGGCCTACCATTTCGATGAGTCATGGAACTCATATGATAGGTCTACATGTAGAGGCTAGTGGGTAGGTTGTGTAGGTTAGGTTACTCTTGGCTACAGTAGGGTAAGATTAGGCTAGGCAAGGGAAGTTTGTGTAATCTTTGGAAGGTAGATTTTATTAAGTGTTTGGTTTAGGCTAGGTTATAATTGGCCTTGGTAGGTGTTTGGTAGAGTATGCTAGGTTAATATAGGCAAGTGTAAGATAGCCTTAGGTAGGGTATGGTAGCCTTGTATAGGTTATGGATTGGCTATGTTTTGTTAGGCTTGGTTAGGTTAGGAATTGCTAGGATAGGACTTGGTTAGGGATATGATAGGTTAGGGTATGTAACTTTTGGTTTGGTTTAACATAAAAACAATAATATAAAGTCTTTTGATAGATCCATAATCATTTATTTCACCAAACATTATATAAGGAACTCAAACCATAATAATACACCGATTTAACATAATGGACCTTACCCTTATTTTTCTCCAAGAGTATAGTTCTAAGTTGTTTCATATTCCTCATCATATTGTGAGAACTCTGATGTATTTCATAATCAAAATCCCATTGTTTATCACCTTAATAACTATGGAAAAATATTGCCTCTAATATGCACAATA
This sequence comes from Larix kaempferi, assembly GCA_027924585.1. Taxonomy (NCBI): domain Eukaryota; kingdom Viridiplantae; phylum Streptophyta; class Pinopsida; order Pinales; family Pinaceae; genus Larix; species Larix kaempferi. Next base: position 25,713,039 of record BSBM01000155.1, on the reverse strand, counting down.
TTTAGTTCAGAGTAAGAACCACATGATCCTTTGGTTTAACATCGTGTGATCTACTACTAGAAAGAAAATTAACTTGGTTATTGCAAATATATTCGATCTCAATTTGGAATATCCATTGCATATACCCTCTTATAAGAGGCTTGGTTCAATGTGTATTGCATGTACACATTCTTAAACTTTCATCATAATATGCAACTCATACGTTTCAATGGAAATGGTTGGTCTAATCCTATTAACAACTCATATGTTTTAATGGCAATGGCTAATGTAATATGATTAACAATAATTTTAGAATTTTAGAATTCACATTCCATGAGTTTATTTTCTAAAGTGTATTGTGTTGAAAAAATTGGATAGCATGGACATGTTGGCTTTCCCAAACAAACTTGCAGGAGGTTACGATGCTCAATTCTGCCACTCAAATTGGTTTTTATTCCCCTAGTAGAAATTCACCAAGTGTCTTTGAATGGATAGAAAAAGGGATTTGAAGCTCACAATAAACTTATAATAGAGACTCATATCAATTCTTTATCCTGTAAGACAAGGATCATTTCTTTATCTACGCATAGGGTTTCATGGGCCTTAATGAAATTTCCAGGACTAGTAGCTTCGAATCTTATCCATAGTTCTTTGACCCATTATTCTTCTTGATAGATCAACACCTCCTAATCCATTTAAATCTCATTGTGTATCCAAGAGCATAATCCCTTAAACTGTACAATTCCTATATATGGGTTTGGATACCATTTTTAGGGATGTGGGAGCACACAATTATGCTGGCATAGAACTCACTCAATAGGTCCTTCTCTTCTTCTATGCTTTGTTGACAAATATCCGCAAAGTCTCTTGGTGTCTATACTTCACATGGTAATTGGTTATTTAGTCTCTCCAATTGGAATCTGTACCATTTTTCTTTTAAAAATACTGCATATACCCTGGAAGGAGGTCTACAACTCATCTTGCCATTGAAAACTTTAATCATTCTAATCATGGTACCTTCTAGTTCTTCAATCGTTTGGGATCATGTTAGAAATTATTCTTTGTGATTCAGTAACTCTTCCTTTAGCTCCTTATTTTCTTCTTCAAAGCGTCTTTTACTATCCAGGTGATGCATTCTCAAAAATTTTATTGTTTCTTGTAGTATGGCTATTTATTGGGAAGGATTTGAATTTATGTCAGTATTCTCAGTATTTGTTTTGTTTTGCACTACTGATTTCCACTCTGATATTTCCCACCCGACCTTGTACAATTATAACATTAGATTGTGTAGTTGTGCTTATTCATGTTGTATTGATTCTACCTGATTGGTGAGATCCCGGTCCTGGTTCAAAGGTTCCTTTTCCTTTCCATCAAGTAAGTCCATCATTGTTTTCTATGTGAATTCAGCCCTATTCTACTGGATTTGGGTCATCTCTTATTTGAACCGATCCATTATCTATAAGATCTACCTCATTTTCATCTATGGATGTGCTATGTAAGTTTAAAAGACTAGCATTGTGTCCTTACTCTTTATGAGCTTCATTTTTGGTAGGTAATTAGCCCAATTTTACACCTTCTCAAAAGCATGATGGGGAAGCCTAAGGATTAGATGAGTACCATATGAACACACTGAGTGACAAATAAACCTTAGAGATCTATCATGCATGTTTAATGAGTATAGTGCTAGTGGTTAAGTGTTGTCCTTATTATTGTTTGACTTTCTTTGATCTTCTATTAAATTGATCCAACTCATTGGTACTAGAAGTTATGAACTATACAGGTAATAAGGAAAGGAAAAAAAAATAGATCAAATAGGAAATTTTGGCATAGAAGGTTTATTGTAGTATCCAATCTCAGAGATACAAGGAGATCCCCATGCGTATCTTAACTCCAAAATATAAATCCTGGACAACAAAGTGATCACCTGAATTCCAGGATCACGGTTTTGATTGATTGATCCTCAATCATAGAGATGAGATTCACGATGTAGTTTTAATTTCTTTTTGTATAAATAAAATCCCATGGGAATAGCCCAAGGGTTGACAATCATTTATATTTTGGATTATAGACTACTCGCAACATTAATCTAGTACACAACCTTTGTTTAGGAAACCTTTTATTTGATTAAATAAAGAAAAAATATTTATCCTATATTTTGAGTAACTAGGGCTTCGATTAGGTTCCTGTAACCACCATAGGGAGGGCCCCATCAAGGTGATACAGGGATCTTAGCATTAGTTTATGAGTTTGATTTGAGTAGATTTAGTTGATATCGTATTTCCTTTGCATATTGTGCTTGCTTTGTTTTTCATGTAGTTTCTTGCAATGATTATTGTAGTTTCCTGCAACATTCCTAAATTTTTCCTTTTACAGAGTTTTTATATAATTCCATCATTTATTTCTTATTATTCTAGTTCCTGCACTTTATGTTTCGAATGATTTGCATTATGTTTTATGCTCATATAGAGGTCATATTTTCCTTATAATACTTGCCTCATTTTATGAACATGAAACTCAAAAGTATTTCTTTAATATAAATTTTGAAACTCTTTACGTAGTGACCAGCCAATTATAACACTCTAGCTCTTTAACTTGAGGGTGACATTGAGCAACACTAGCCTAGGAAGGAATAGTAAAATATATGAAAGGATTGGATCTAAAACATTCTATTTTTAAGAAAGTCACTCCTCTTTGAAAATTAGGAATTAGCTTTTAGTCAAGATTATTGCTTTGATATTACTATTTCTCAATAGTTATATTTTCTTATACATTGTGCACAGTAACTCGAAAGTTTGTATGTTCCATGGGTTGATAAATTAAAGTTAAAATTCATGATTCCATAATTTATTGTTGATAATATATGACCCAACACTTTTTAGTGTCGTTGTCAGGGAGATGCTAAACCTATAAGAGAAAAGAAAAAAAATCAAAAATATTTGTTTTCATGCATGCCTCGATTGAGGGATGAATTCGATCGCTTCCTACCCAACAAGCTTATTATGAGAAAAGTAGGCCCAAGTGAAATAAATTTCCTAAACCTTGATCCTGAATATACCGAAGATCGTTTATTTAACCCTATAGAAGTCTTTGTAACCCCAACTATATACAGAGAAAGTGATTCAAAAGACCCTTCTATCAACAGCCCCATGGTAGAAGAAGAGCAAGTAGAAGTCTTTGAGTTTCCCATTAAAGGATCCAACGAGTAGGCTAGGATGAAGAACATCAACCCTTTTGCTCTCCCCGATTTTCATGGTTTAACCTCAAAGGACCTAAATACTTTCCTATTTGAGTTTGAAATAGTTTGTATAACTTATGACTATTCCTTGGTGCTCAAAAGCTTAAAATCTTCCCTTCTACCCTGAAAGATTTAGCTTTGAGATGGTTTATGAGATTGGAAGGATATAGTATTGAATCGTGGAATCAGATGAAACAAACTTTCATGGACAAATATAGGGATCATTGCAAGGCCAAAGACACCGTAGATGAAATTTTTAGGATGCAACAAGGGGAGAGTGAGTCCTTAGAAGACTATGAACAAAGATTTCAACTAAGCTATAAAAGAGCCCATAGTTGCACATTAGATGAAGAATCAATGAAGTTGGTACTCCTCTGAGGAGTAAGAGAAGACTTGATGAATATATTTTAACTGGATTATGATGACATCAAAGGAATTTTTAAACATTATTCCAAATCTATTAGTAAAAAGTGAGGAAATAGTAAGAGTATCGTTATTCAAGCAGCCAAATCAACAACAACCTCGAACCTAACCAAATGTGAATTAGGGAATTTAATTGATGATATGAAAATAGATATCCTTCAATATAGCTCCTCCATGTAGCTGGACTCCATGCATATCAAAAGGAAACAAGAAAAGGCTACACAAGATTTGTCCATTTTTTCCCTAAATGCCAAAATAAGCATTAAAAGAACCAATGCCCACTAAACTTGGTATATATTTGTAGGATATGTGTGGAAAATCATCCAACTAATAATTTTCCATTGATACCTTCCTACAAAGCAACAATCCAACATCAATGGCGAGGAGATCATTCAAAACCATTTTTCTTTGATAATCAAGAAGGCCTAGCCTCCCCATATTGCTTCAACCTAATAACCAACCATATTTTCCTACATATGGAAATCCATTTCAGTCACCTGACTAGGCTCATATGGGTCAAACACCATGGCCAAACCAAGTGCAATATCCATGGAAAAATGCTCAAAATCAGCCTCGTCCTCAATTCTTTGAGACTCAACCTTACCCCCAGTATCCTTAGGTCCAACAATATCCATTTCAGCCTACTCAACCAACTCAAAATCAATTTCCCTCAACATCCAAGTGGAGACCTTAACAACCATAAGTTGCCTTTATGCCACCACCTCAACCTACTCAATGGACACCAAGGAAACCTCAGATGCCTACACAGCATACACCTAATCCCAATAAGAATGGATAGCCCCAACCTGTCTACAATAACAAGTTGGATAATTTTCATACCTACCCTTAGATATAGTAGACCTCAATGAAGTAAACCTATGCTTAGGAAGAATAGTGCAGAATCCTCCACCTCCTACCATCACTGAGCAATTATAGGATCAAATTAAACTTCAATATGGCCTTAACATGCAAAATAAAGAACATAATGTTATTGATGACAACCTACAACATTTGATCCTACGAACCTTGCCATTTCCTGAAAGAATGGAATCTAAGAAAATTGATAACTCAGAAAATGCTATTTTAGAGGAACTCAAAAACCTATGTATAAATATTTCACTCCTACAATCCATCAAGGAAGTTCCTATATGCAATAAATTCATCAAGGACACATGTATTAAAAATCCAGGGAGAAAGAAAAGGGATCCTCCCATAATAAATGTCATGGACAACTTACAAGTTGATGTTGGGAAAATTTGTCAACCCCAAATACTTAGATCCACACAGCCCAGTAGTGAATGTCCACATTAAACAAACTCGTATACCATACACTCTCATAGACCTAATAGTATCAATTAATGTGATGAACAAGGACACAACAACAACATTAAACTTAAATTCATTACTAAGGCATACATAAAGAATTCTAAAGTTGGCACATAATTCAATTGTGTGTCCAAAAGGAATCTTGGAAGATACCATTGTAACAATAGACTCATGGGAATTCCCTATAGACTTCATTGTCTTTCAATTCAAAACCAAGATCAATGGATATCTTCTTATTTTGGGAAAACCTTGGCTGGCAATAGTCGATGTCGACATTGGTTGTAGAACAAGGGATATCACCATCATGAGTGGCCTATCCAAAAAAAACTCTATATCCACCTGCCAGGCCATTAATTGATACATAGGATCCTATATGGATAAAATAATATGGCAATTTCGATTAGACCATTCACCCTATTTTTAGTATAGACGCAACCTTTGTACCTAGAAATCTTGATGACTATACATTTCCATCCAATTTTCTATAGAACATCTACCCTAATCCTAAATCGATTGAAGATATTTTTGCAGCAGGAGAAGAAGAAATTATTGGAACCACAAGAGAACCAGAATCATTGTGGAAAAGAGTATTATGCCTTGAATAGCATCCCTCTACTATCATGGTAATCGATATTTTCCTAGGAAAAACTCTAAAACTCAACAAGAATCTATAGTTAGATCAAGAACAACAACAGATAATAGTCCTCACCAAGCACAATGCAGCTTTTTCTTAGAGTTAGATAGACATCAAAGGAAAAGCTCTAGATATTTACAAGCACCACATTTACATAAAGGAAGATGATTTACCCATCAAACAACCTCAAAGAAGAATGAATCCATCCTTTAAATATATTTTCAAATAGGAATTAGAAAAATTGTTGGATGTTGGTTTTATCTACCCCATCTCTAACAGTGAGTGGGTGTCTCCCTTGTTCATAGTCCCAAAGAAAGGAGGTAAGTGTTTGACGGACAATCTACCAAGAGCAGACTTGAGGCATGATCTCCCTAGCTCAACGCGAGTCTAGAACAAATAGGACAGAATACTAATCACTTTCCTAGATCTAATTAAGGATCGAGGAACTAGATACATTTACCTTGTAGATGTAGATCCTTTTCTCCTTGAATGTCACTCCAAGCTTGACAATATTCATATCCGAGGTGCAAAACCTGTCAAGATAACAAGACAACGAAACAAGTAAAATGCATCTATACAATAATCGATCTAAGTAAGCAGTCAAGCAGGCAAACTACACAAGATATCATTAAAACAATGAGATTTTGGTGGAAAGCAATTATATTACTGTATTGAAGAGAAGTACATAGGATAGAAAGATCACAACCATGGACTTGATGTAGCAATCCTCATCCGATCGATCCAATGCCAAAGCCTCCCAAGGAAGTGTGAGTCTCCCAATAGATGAGTAGGGATCTCTCCTAAGATGATTTCACCAGCATGTAGACACTATAGACTTACTCCCTTTGGAATGGGAGTGAGCTTCACTTATATAGGACTAAGTGGATAGGGTAGGTTGAGATATGGTAGGAGAGAGATAGGGTATCCTTCCAAGAGGTTAGGAACCGAGCGCCAACTCTCCCAAGAGGTCAGGGATAGGGATCCATGTCATCTAGCTTCGAGAATGGGCTCGAATGAGCTATTTTTTTCCATTAACTGACATCGTCGCAGGCTGCAAGAGGACAACTTGCGACATCGCAGGTTGCAGGAGGACAACCTGCGACGACCTCTCAAAACCTAGTATGAATGGGTTTGTATCTCTTCCAGGTCAATAAATTAGTCAAGGAAACTTTAGGGATGATTACACTAAGTCTCATGATGGTAAGATTTTAGGTGTAACAAAATGCCCCCCAAAGCATGAAGCTGTTGAAAATTGGACAAGTGAAATGCTTTGACAGAAGGAATGGAAATGGTTCGTTGGACGAAGGACGTTGCTGCAGTAGAACTAACTCTGAGTACACAGTCTTATATGACATACAACATGGCTGCCGACCAATACATTGCAGATCCATGGTAGTAATGACCGACTGAACACAGTCATGGCTACTAGACACAAGCGTAGATCCATGATGACATGATAACACAACCATGACCAATACAAATGTGGATCCGTGTGATATGACTCAATACAATCTCCATCGCAACCTGGGTAAAATATGACTCCCCAGGGTCTTCAAGTCGAACCCGCAATGATATGAATCTATCCATGTGATTACAAATGTCTTGACAACGAACATGGTAGAAACCACTTGATTACCAGTCATTGATGCATACCGTTAACAAGCACGAGGGAAATCACCATTGATGTCAATGATTCCCAAGGTATCACGGTACATATCATCAAGCATGAATAAATGAGTTGAAGTCTAACGCAAAATGAAATCTTTCAATCAAGAGTCAATGATGTAAACTCATGTTGAAAGTGAGGTAACCTGCCATTGAGGCATGCAGGGCCAAGTACTTGGTTGGATGAATCCGTCGAAGGAGGGCCATGATGAATCCCCCATCATCGACACGAAACATGACAAAGGATGTGTAGAGCAGATCGGATGGTACAATAACATGCAAGACCGACTCAGAGTAGACCGACATGATGGAAGGTGTACTGACTGCAAATAATGAGTAGTGATAATATTCTTGAACATGGGCGTGGCATGCCTTGGAAGTATTGACTTGACGAGTTATGGTACCAACTCCTAATGCAACTGATGATGGAAGTGTTCTTTGAATGACTCAAAGGAGTAACGAGACTCAGGAAGTAGGTGTGAAACTCGAGGGAAAATGGATGATCCAAGTGCATTATGCAAATGCAAATGAGTGCCATGTTCAAGAAATAACTAAGTACTACCATTGATATAGGGTGTAACATAAAAGCTTTCCTTTTTCCCCATCATGAACGATGAGTGCGTCGTGTGTTTTTTACGAGCTTGATGAGGGTAACCAGATTCGCAATATAGCTCACCTCATAGATGAGTCCAATCCCAAATATTTTTCGAACCTAGGATAGGAGGGGTTCGTCCCATGACGGGCCCTTCAATGTGAATGTTTAACGAGTCCAGAGAAGGTAAAACTCGGTCGTCATTTCATGTTTAGAGAGTCTGAAAATAACTAAAGAAGACTCCTTTTTCGTAAAGTTAGCCTCATCGCCCGAAAAAGGGTAAAACAACGCGGGAGAGGACTCTTCCAATCATGATTGGCTAGAGTATACCTTTTTCGTAAGTAGTGCCCCCTAGTCCGAAAAAGGGGTAAACTATCACCAGGAAGACGACCATTCAAATTCTTTAACAAGCGTGAATGCAACAAGTTCGCTTGGAAATATTTTCGTATTTCGAGAGCCTAAAAAGAGCTTAAAGATAGACTTCGGGGGGGTTCCTTTTCCGTAGGAGTTTAACGAGACTGAAAAAGTGATAAATCATAACTCAGTAACTTATTCTCATGGTTTTAAGAGTACGAGAAAGAATAAAGAGTAAGCTCGTCATCATTAAATAATTACAATCTAACGGATACAAAATAACAACAAAACATTCAAGGGGTTGTTCATACCAGAAATGACCGTTATAATGTGAGAATGGCGTGCAAAGACCACTTAACAACTCCTGCACACTTGAAAACTAGGTCAAAAAGTCAACCGAGTATTCAAATGTCATAAAAATGATCCAAACTATAGCAAATGACCTAAAAAGCATCAAATATTTGAAAAAGAATATGCCTTTTGTTTATAAATAGAAACAAAAAAACAAATATAGTCACCATTGTTCATTTACCAAATTGGGGAGAAGAAGTGCCATTTGGAGCCAAAATTTCACTTGTCGATTCCAGGAGCTGCGAGCAACCATTTCACCAATCATTCGGAGCAGGTAACTCTAAACTTCATCCAGCATATTTCCAGTGGTTTACATTTTTTATTTTAGTTCATTTTTTTGAGTTTTGAGTTGGTTTGTGGAGGGCTATTGCATCCTCAGGTCACCGCAGGTTGCCCTTACGGGAACTACAACGAACCCGGGTCGTCGCAAATCCCGCAAACTCGGGTTGCGACGATGTTGCACTGTCAGTATTGACAGGGTGCGATGGTGGAAACGTCCAAACCCAAACACAAACCTAGCCCAAAAGATGAACTTTCAGTGGTTGAAGTGAGTCCTAATGATATTAAAATGCCCCTTTTGGCAAGTTAGTAGCAGCCAACATGGTCTTGGAGTGGTATGAGCGAGAACATGAGGTAGATGACGTGCAAGCTGCAAGTGACCCATTATGTGTAGAGGCACTGAGGAACTGTGGTCTCCTAAAGTTCTTCCAGATCCAGGGCATGAGGTCCCAAATCCCATTGCTGACACATATGCTTCGATGTTGGGATGCGGCTTAGCAATATTTTGTGATCGGTGAGCACATACTCACTATGGATGTCGAGGACATCTACTTTTTGACTGGATTGTCCCGGAGGGGGGACAACGTGGCTCTTACCAGATCACGGGGAAGTGATCGGACCGTGGACGACATGATCCTATAGCATTGTACTCCTCATACCCGTGCCTCTAGTGGGAAGATTCTGATCAAAGAAGTACGAGAACATCCACTGCATGCCATACTTTTTACCATCATGAGGATAGCAGGGAGCCAAGATCCTCACTTAGCTACTAGGTCCCAGATGTTGTATGCGGAGGACTATATGTTTCTAAAGATCTTCAACTGGTGCAAGGGACTCCTTGCTAACATCCGAGCTCAGCTGACCAAGTGTCGGCGTGGAGAGCTCAAGCAGTTCGGATACAGGTTGATAGTGATCTCATTTCTATTAGAGCGGGTTCCCCTCTTGCGCCCGCAGCTACCGTTGGATGACAGGGATCCTAAGGATCCTCACATGGCCAGATGGACAGAGGTGATGGCCCGCCATGGTGGGGGCCACATCATCAAATATGGTCATGAGTTCTTCACCTGGCTAGAGGGCCAGTTGCTCATGGTAGAGGACTACCCGTACAGTGGTACGGATTACAGAGATGACCCAGACTTGGCACTGCCCGAGGGAGCAGTGTGGGGAGACATAGGTAAGAACAAAAACCTTTGTACTTTTTAGTTTTATATATTTATGATTTTTTTGTCATAGTGCTGACAAGTTAATAACATGTGTGTGCATATGTGGGCCCCGTGCGACTAGTAGGAGTCTCTTCTCTTGTGAGGAGAGAGAGAGGAGAGGGAACAGTCATGGCTCCAGCCATACATGTTGCCATCGTAGAAATGGAGGATGTCTACACGAACTTGACAGGTTTAACGTTAGACATTCCAGAGCCGATAGTGGATGAGTTATCACGGCCTATGTAGGGGTATATGGTGGGAGCGTCCACGCGCTTCAATGCACTACTTCGCAGGGTCGCGAGAGCAGTTGACTGCTTCCATACTCAGCAGGCTAGAGCTGTGAGACTTAGGGGTGTACGGGCCAGGCGTTAGGCCTTATGTTGTTATTATGTATGTACTGAGAGCTTAGAAGCCTCATATTTTGTACTATTGAAAGCTATGAGGCTTCATATTTTGTAGAGACTTACTGAAAGCCGTCATGCTTTAGATTTTGTACCAGCACTACTTTTTATGATGATATATATATACAGACATTTTCGACGGTTTTATACATCATGTGTTTTTAAATGGATGAATGATGTGATATTGTTTATGTGTTTTCTTATAAAATGAGTTATTTACATGTTATGTCTACTTTTAACAGTTCATGAATATGCTTATGTGTGTGCAATGTACCAATCTAATATTAAGTTGGCCATAGAGTCGGCAACTGTGTTCACGTCTCATGGAATGTGCAGGTATTGAATGGACTCGAAGGACCTTTCTAGAAGACGGACTCGTCTATAGAGACAGAGTAAGGTAGGATCGCAGTTGACGTAGACTCGGTTAAGATGAGAGACCACAAGTTGAGAATCCAAGTGGATGAAAACGTGGTCCATACCCAAAAAAATAGTGTCAGTTAGGGTTCCAATGACTACTTAATATTCTGTAGCATTGTTGGTCGCGAAACCTAGACACATTCCCCCTGAGCTGATGAGGTCACCAATAGGTGAATAGAGTACCCAGGCTGCCAAATCAAGGTTACGGGTATGCCGGCTAGCGCCATCCATGAATCTGTATTAAGTTGCCATCTGCACACGCAGACAGAACATGGTGTAAGAAACGAAACAAGACCTGAGCACGCAAAAATCAAAGCTTCACACCACACAAAAACACACACACGCCATGTACAGTATATACAAAAGTACTTATGCATGAAAGACTCAGGCATAGTACCTCTTCAGGTAGAGCCCATTGCGAGGCTCACCTAAATATATTTCGTCGTAGTCTTCAAGCTCATAAGCTCCTTTCTCTAAGACGTGTTTCAGTACGTAAGGTCCATGCCACATGGACTCAAACTTTCCTGCCCCTAGTTTATCATGTTTTTTTTTCATATGTGAGGACCAAATCTCCTTTGCTATAGGCGCGAGGTTCTACGGACTTGTCGTATTGCACTTTGATGCATCTCTTATGAGCCTCGTTGGCAAGAGCAGCATCTCGGCGAGTCTCGTTGAGCTTAGCTAGGTAGATGAAACGTTCTTCCTCAGTAGTAGTGTAGGGGAGAAGTTCGATTGCAAGCTTGAGGGACAGAATCTCACACTCAATAGGAAGCACTACCTCCAATCCATACACTAGTTGGAAGGGAGTAAATCCAATGGCGGTTTTAACGGAAGTTCAATAAGCCCATAGTGCGGAGAAGAGCATATTATGCCAGTTGGACTTGTGCGTACCCACCATACGTTGGACCATGGTTTTCAAGACCTTGTTGATGGCCTATACTTGTCCATTTGACTGTGGGTAGTATGGTGTCGAGTTATCGTGGCGAAAACCCAATCTATTGCTCAACTCGTCAACCATGTGGTTCATAAAGTGAGAACCATGGTCGGTAACTATCGCTTGAGGAAATCCAAACCACACGATCACATGATTAAACATGAAGAGTGCGGCGGTCTTGCCGTCATTCGTGTATGTAAGAATTGCCTCTACCCACTTTGTAAAGTAGTCCACAGCTACAATGACGTAACTATGCCCCCTGGCCGAGGTAGGCTTACAATGCATGAATTCAATGCCCCATTTAGGGAAGGGGCCAACGGCAATAACCTGGTGTAACGAGGCGGGATGGGTGCACTTTTTGGTATGAAAATGTTGACATGGAGGACATTTTTTTACGGCCTCAATACAATCTTTGAAGATAGACGGCCAATAATATCCCGCGTGAAGAATATTCTGGGTTGTAGCCATCCGAGAGAGATGACCGCCACAAGCCCCAATATGACAGTCATTTAGGACATGTTCAGCCTCGTCATGAGTCAGACAATGTCGAAGAATAGAATCGATACCATGGAGGTACAAAGTATCACTGATAATCAGATAATACTTCGCATGGTGGCGTATTTGACAACGGTCATCGCGAGACAATTGAGGGCTGAAATGTTGGGTTTGAAGATACAAAGTGATATCTCCATACGACGGATCAGACGTACTGATAAGAAACAATGACTCATCCGGAAAAGAGTCATTGGGCTCAGATTCTACATCAGCACAAGGAAGGTCACAGATGAGCTCAGCAAACACCAAAGACTTTTTAGACTTGGATTTTTCGAAAAGAAGATCAAATTCTTGCAGTATCACGATCCAGCGTGAATAATTGCCCCCAAACACCTGACGAGTCAGAACGTGGTACATGGGGTTCAAATCAGCGATGATGGTCGTGGTGCAGAGCAAAATGTAATGTTGGAACTTCTGCACGGCCATGACCGCCATCCATAAATGAAAAATGACACTTCCATAAATGAAAAATGACACTTCCGGCCCAATTGTCGATAATCTGGTCAATAAAGGGAGTCAGGTAGTTGTCCTTAGGACAAGCATTGTTGAGGTCCTGATAATTGACATAGACACAAATGGTACCCTATTTTTTAGTAATAGGGACGACGTTTGAGACCCATTCTGTCAATGGGACAGGGTAAATGAAGCCGACCTTCAAGAGTTTCTCAATCTCTGCCTTGATTACCGTAGTCTTCTGAGGGTGTACCGATCGCAACTTTTGGTGGACAGGTTTGACGTCGGGATAGGTTTTAATTTCATGTAAAACAATGGTGGGGTCTATCCCAGGCATCTCCTCGTAGGTCCAAGTGAACACGTCTCGAAATTGCTTGAATAAGGTCGTATAAGCAATGACTTCTTTGGGGGAACACTTCTGGCCTAAATGAATGTGTTCCACTACACCAGGAGTAACCGAAATGTCTATCGAAGTGGTGGGTTCAATGTTGGCTAAGTTGCCTTCGGATTCCGTTTGACACGTAAGTATCGAGGACTGAGACCCAAAGTAGACATCCGGTGTAAAGATGGTGCTAATGCTATTCTCCACAGTATCCAAAAGGGGAAGGAAAGACGAATGATGATGGATGTCTTCCCACGAAGAATCATCTACACTCATGATTTCCATAATGGACTCGTCAGAATGAAAATTCCGTAGCAGAGGATCGGATGATGTCCGCTGTAGAGAACAGGAGGTGGAGATTGTAACGTCCCCATTATTTACCCCATTACATTCAAATGTAATTGATGTAATATTGTTATGAAATCATGGTGAGGAGCTCAAGGCCAAGGCCCCGCCATCGATTTAGTGATGCATATGGCTTGTGTGCTAGCCAGGCATATTGGAATTTCAATATCAGGTAAGATGCATTTTAATAAAAATACCCACAACTAGCTATGCAATGCAACAAAGAGATGGGGGCATGATTTTACAAGGAATTGGGGCGGAAAACATTCAAACCCTTGAGCCAATCAAGTCAAGCCAAGTGTCAATGAGAGAACGCATCAAACCCTCAACTACCCATGTTAACTTTTGTACCCAATCATTGATTTCTCCCAAGAGTTGGTTGAGGTAGTTAATGCCTTGGGGAATGGGAGGTATGGCTGTCCAAATTCGGGTATGGGAAAGCCACCCTGCATGGGAAATCACGTTTTGCTTCTTGGGAAAGAAAAGAGCCATGAATTGCTCCCCAAGCCATTATCCATCAACCAATTTGCTCTCCCTCACGAGTGGGGATCTACCTGGGCATTTTCCAGCCATGTTTTTGGGTGTTCTCCTTGATCCTCAGCTGGGATAAGGGCATTTTTGTATTGTATACCAGTGGGGGAGATGGAAAATCGAATTGGGGTTCCATAGAGACCATTATGGCTGTTAAATGCTAAGATGGTTGGGGAGAAATCATTTTCCTCCCTGTGAATGTTTTTCCTCATCCCACAATTCGTTTTTGGATGGAAAAAATTTGGGAAAGCCCAAACCCATGGCCATCTTGTTGGAAAATCCATTGCTTTGGCTTGATCTTGAGTGTAAGCCTCTAGGGTTCGAATGCAGCCTGATAAACCCAGTTGTGCACTGGCTTGGCTGAGAGGAAATGAGAAATGGGCTGTGAATGAGTGAATGTCCCCTTTTCCTTGTGAGAATCATGCCCAGCTTGGGGGTGGCCTTCAGACGGACTCAGTATAAGCTGTCGAAGAGCCTATGGTTGGGTGGAACGTTGCAACAACATAGCTAGCTGCTTGGGGCAGTTGCAAAAATGGAGATAAGTGTTTTTATGCCTATATATTTTCTTCTACACTATATTAATTCAATGACTGTTGATATGCTGTATGCATGAGCAATGTGTGTGGATGTTTCAATTCCGTTGTGCATCATTTTCTGTTTTTCATCTGCACACATCTCTTTTAATGATATGAATCTAATGAGTGGGTTGAGTTTTATGTGAAATCCCCAGAGATTGGCATCAGGTACCCTTCCTTGCCTTGGATGGATGGGTGGGTACGTTATAAAGGCCATGGCTAATTGGTCATCCGGTGCTGACTGGATAGCCTCATACGTGATTTTGGTGGGTGACAGAGGCATTATGTCTCCAATCAAGTGTGTGGTGGCTTCGTCAGGTACAAGCCATGAATCAGTGGAGTTGGGGATAGATGAAATCTGCGAGGAGATCATGTTCACCATGGCAACATGATTTGGGGGATCCAAAATAGGAAAAACGCCCATAAGGGATGAGTCCTTAAGGAGGCCGACCCCCACGCTCTCATACTGATGTGAAGATTTTCCAATTGAAGGAACGTTATCGCCTGGGTGAGTAACGGTGTCAAGTGTGCAGAAATCCAGTTGGGCGACAGTAGCAATTCGGCCTTGATGAGGGAATTGTACTATGCGGAAGACAGCTGATGCGACCGCAGTCATGGCATAAAACTAATTTCGACCAAGCAAAATGTTATAATCTAACGGGGCAGCGACCACTTCCACGTTGATGGTTGCGGTCTTTCCCCCCAGCTCGATGGCTAAAGTTTGTAACATCCCATGAGGTTGAAAGCCATGTCCGTCGAAGGCTCTCAAAGTGGTAGGAGAATGGTTCAACTCGGGAGAGCCAATGGCTCTCTAGCATGAGATCGACATGACTAGAGTAGAGGCACCTTTGTCCAAAATGGTACGATGGATTGTCTTCCCAGCAATGTTTGTGGCAACTTGAAATTCTAATTGATGGGAGAGCCTCGGTTTAAAGTATTCCAGCCAAAACATGATGGTATTCGATGAATCTGGGTCAACTGCACCGATAGCAGCGAGGAGAGTCTTGCGCTAATTAGGACAGTTTTGCAAGACCTCGAGCGTCGACATAGCACAAGGAGCTTTTACTAGGTCCTCTACAATGTTTTAGTTTTGAGCAGCCCGAGCATTAGGATTGAAAACTGATTTTCTAATCGTGCTCTTGGGTGGACGCAACACTGACTCGAAAGAGGGCTTCTCAATGGTGAGAGGAGTAGCCGATACGGTGACGTCAGGCATCGAAGTGGAAGCTTTTTCAGTATTACTTCCAACAAGTTCCTTGGCCGGAACAGATTCATATGAACGAGAACGGGTGTTCAAGTTGATAGCCTCACTACGCATCATGAGAACATGCGCGGTGGTAGATGCTTCTCCTTGGGAAGGAGAGGTGTGAGCAATCAACTGCTGATTTTGAGCAAGGAAGGGATCATTAAGAACTACGGGTGTGGGTTTTCCCTTAAGAAACTTTTGAACTTCGTCTCTATGGGGGCACTCTTTAGAAAAGTGGTCATCACCACACAGTAGACAAGGATACTTCAACTTCCTTTTATGTTTGGTGTCATCAAGGGTGCTCTTATGTTCCTGGTGGGTGGAATATTTCTTAGGTTTCCCTTTGTTCTTCTTCTTACCACCAGACTTTTGAGGTGAAGCTAGTGAAACATAATTCACTTCTTCGATGACAGTGGGAGTGGATGATTTGGTGGTGCCGTGACCATCCTTTGTTGGTGATGGGGAAGAACCTTGGGGGTTCGACGAACCAATAGTTTGAGAATGAGGTTGGGTGTTAAGGGATCCAATGATGCAATCAGCTTGGGGTCGTTGGGTGGTTTCACGGGGTCGTACGTGTTACAAGGTGCATCAGGAAGGATATCAAACAACGTGCCAGACTAAGCATAAACTAAGTCTAATAAATGGGCACGAGCGATGGCTTGTTCCTCCGTGACAGTGCCTCTCATGGAAACATCTCGTGCTATGGTAGGTATGAGAGACTTCATAAACCAGTCTGCTAGGAGTTGGTATAGAATAGGAGCCTTAATGAGACTTCATCTCCTTCGCCACTCATGTATATGATCTAAGATGTGAGTAGCGGTATTTTGATGGAGCGAGGTTAAAATATCTGTACCAGTTTCATACTGTATAGGCAGCTGGAAATGAGTCAAAAAATTCATAGCAAGAGAACCGAAATCGGGAAAAGAATGGGGTGGTAGTTCAATATACCACTTGGAAACCGAACCAGTGAGAGTCCGTTGAAATAACCTAAGACGGATCGAGTCATCCATCAAGGAGTTAGATGAACACCACAAGTGGTATGTCATCACATGGTTTTTAGGATCCTCACCTAGCTTGCCATCAAACTTTGGGATATCTGATGGAAGTTTCATCGGGATGGGTGCCCAATTATTTCCGTGGTAGATGGGGATGTTGGTTAGGAGAGACAGGTCAGGCAGGTCCAAAGTAGCCAAAAAGGGCAGCTGTGGATTAGGCTGCGGGTACTGATAGTACTAATAGGGCACGTAAGGACCAGTGGGACCTTGCATCGACAGACCATAGGGTGTTCCAGAAGGAAATTGGCCACAGGAGTACGGGCCTCCTAGACCAAATGTAGGTCCGACGCCATAGTAAGGTGGTCCATTACCATAAGGTGGGGGCCCACCTCCGCCACCGGGAGGGGGTGGGCCACCTCCAAATGGTGGGGATCCACCACCACCACCAGGGTAGGATGGGCCGCCACCACCTCCGCCGGGAGGAGGTGGTGGTCCGCTACCACCGCCGAAATAGGGTGGGCCTCCACCACCTCCGTCGGGAGGGGGTGGTGGGCTAGCGCTACCACCGGAAGGGTAAGAGCCTCCTCCGCCACCTCCACCATAGTAGGGTGGTGGTCCTCCACTGCCGCCACCAGGATGAGAAGGTCCTCCACCACCACCACCAAGATGGGATGGTCCTCCACTACCACCACCGGGGTGGGATGGTCCTCCACCACCGCCTCCAGGGTGGGATGGTCCTCCACCACCACCACCAAGGGGGGTGGACCATGATGACCGGAATGAGGTGGTCCTCCGCTAGAAGGTAGAGGTCCGCCTCCTCTAGAGTTAGGTGGGGGCCCACCGCCTCCAATCGAAGGTGGGGGTGGACCAAACGGGGGTGGAGGGACTTGAGGGACTATAAGTGGGGATCCATGTTGTAAAAAATTTTGTTGTCCCCATAGAGTGTAAGGGTTTTCGGGGTAGGGTACCTCGTAGAGTGCGTTTCCAGGATTAAGTTGACCCGGCACAGGGTTAAGATGACCTAGATACGCGTGACTCGATGGTGGTTGAATTACGTTGGACGGTCCCCCAACATGGGATAGTCCCATAGTGGAAGGTCTAGGAGGTAGGGAATTTCCAACAGAAGGACCGATGGGAAGTCCTGCTGTAGTATTATGGCTAAGAGATGGGGGTTTCCCCCCAACAACAACATGCTGACCACTAAGTAAAGGTTGACCCAACACTGGTTGCTGATTATCTACCATAGGATTAACATTACTCATAAGGAAGGTAGGGGGTAAATAGTATCCTCCTCTCGAAGTTTGATGTGGGGGAGGAGCAAGTAATGCAACCGTAGTAGTGACAGGTGTGTTGGACTGTTGTTCTTCAATAGGTTGGGTCGTTAAAGGTACTTAACTGGTCTCCTTTCTAGGGGACGTATGTGCAGGAATGGATGGTTGACCAGTTTCAGAAGTGGTCATGTGTTGCATGGATGATTCCGGTGACTCAAAAGATAAAGAGCGAACTGGGATGGGTCGGTAAGGGGGTAACATCGGGTCTTCAACCCTTCATTGGAGACTTGATCTCTGAAGCTCCTCATCCATAGAACGAAAATGAGCCAATTGGCCACGATAGTAAGCTAAGGGATCATCCGGAGTAGTCCCACTGGGTGGGGGTGCAATGGAAAAATGGGCCACTGGGTGGCCTAGAGAAGATGTCCAATAAGCTACTGAGGGACCATCCTGGGGTTGATTTATCCATTCCAACGATCCAGGCTCTCCCGAAGAAATGGGAGGTAAGTCTTGTGAAGTGGAAATTGGGGCCTCTTCACCCTGCAGGGGGTGGGAAGCAGATGAATCTAGAGGAGTGTGAGGAAACAAGAGTCCTCCAACATTCAAAGTAGGGTTTTCCACTTCATGTGACCCGACCCTAGCTTGTGGGTCCATTCTTACCCTCAAAATTACCTCCTAGTTAAGGGGATATTCGGGTGGCAAGTTTTAAATCCTACGGGACCTTCTCCAAGGAAAGTCAGCCAGAGTGACTGAAACAAAATTTTATCCTAAGGCAAGCTAAACAAAAGAAAAGCAGACCGGACAAACCCTACACAAACTAAGGCCACAAGCAAACTTATGTGATAAGAGTGGATTCAAAGGTCTGGAACCTCACAGAATTGTCAAGGCTTCGCAAATCACTATATACTGCAAGGTCCAACAGTCAAACGTGACAAGGAGGATTGGGACCGTACCATTTCCTGAATACCCGATTACCTGGACGGTACGTGCGTAGTAATCTCCTCGAGTGTTGTTCTCGGTGTATTGCTCTGCCAAGATGGCCAAAAAGTTAACTCAGTTGGTCTCAGGAATCCTAATGGTGTCTCCCGATATACGCAAGGTACATGGGAGCTCAAATCCGTAGTGGTGTTGTCTAATGCACAACCATATGGCACGAGATCTTCCTATATACTACCGAGTACATGAAACACCTTTCGATATACGCCAACTACTTAAGGGACTTGGTGGGTACATGAAAGAGCTTCGATATACCGATAAGTACGTGGGAGACTACAATACCCCCGGAATACAGTGCTGGAAAATAATGACAGCTTCCATGCTTAACGACGCCGGAACACATCTCTAACTTACACACAAGTTACTAAAATTTTTACCCTAGTTCTACCGTTAATTTTATCTGGACGGTTAGGTGAATGCATGAGGTGAGTACATAATCGTAAACATAATGCAGGCCCTAACTACATGCAAAAAATACACTTTTCTTTTGATGAACTCTATGTATGGGAGGGACAAATTTCTTTCCAATGATTTTACCAAAGCAGCACAATGCAACGCAATCCCAAATCTACCAAAAAATGACTATGAAGTATTCTTTTCCTTTTCAAGTGAAACACGAAAAAATAACACAACACTACTAAGCCAAATCAAAGCATGTTTTTCTTTTTCTTTTATCTTTTCAAAACAAAAATGATGGTAAGGGATGAAAAGAGAGAGTTTCTAAGCAGAGTATGCAAGCTTTTCATTTTCACTACAATGGCCTAAAATCATAAAAACCAAAAGATGCATGTAACTTTCCAAGCATGGAACTACTTTTGCAAAACTTGATATCTATTTGAATTTTTCAAAAAAATGAGCAACTCATAATTCATGAAAAACACAAATAATTCAATTATCTTTCAACTTTTCCAAAAGATCCACGAATGAGACATTCCAATGCATGTACAATTCTTCAAATGAGCTTGAAAAAATGATGGAAATAAAGTACTTTTGATCTTTCAATGGATGTATCAAAATAACAATTTGATAACAGCGATGTTTTTAAACACAAATACTGAAATGAAAAGACTACTTGCAGCACTCCAATAACTCAGAAAATCTCAAGAAAATGGCGAGCACTCAATGGACGGAAATTACACACAAACACTCAAAATCAATCAGTAACAAGCAGCACTAAAGCAAGCAAAGCTCAAAAATGTATGCAAATGAGGTTAGGAAACCGATCCAATACAATGACCATATTTGGTAAGGAGAGGAGGGAATGCAAGGGTGAGTGGATGTAGGTGGGGGAGACAAGAGTGTCCACCACTACCAAATCTCAGACTTGTCCAATATGGAACCCAAAACAACTCCAAACGAAACCAAACAACTCAACACACAAATCAAAATGGGGTCTCTGACTGGATCTTACCGTACAGAGGGAGTTTGCACACAAACAAAAACTCAAATCAGAAATGGAGAAGGGGTGCCTGTATGGAAATTTTGACAGATCAGCGCAGCCTGTGCTTGTACACAGAGTGACGTCACAGCTTACCAACGCGGGAAGTGCAACGATGTCGCAGTATACCAATGAAAGGGTTGCGACGATAGGCCAATAAACAGAGAACGAAGATCAAAAATGACACAGTGTCGCTCTGGGTCCACTGACCAGGTGCAACAGGCAAGATCTAAGTTCAAAAATGAACCAATTCTCCAAACCATGAGCAATGAAATGGTTTGAAAATGATGAGTACAAACTCATAGGAGGGCTATAGACTTTCAAAGTGAAGATCTAATGGTGAAATGAGGCTTATAAGGCACACGAGATTATGGATGGTTCGCAAAAGCAATCAACTGAAAATGACATTCAAATTTACAACTACAAACAATGCAATTCCCTAGTATGGTGGCCAGATTTGTTTGACGGACAATCTACCAAGAGCGGACTCGAGGCATGATCTCCCTAGCTCAACGCGAGTCTAGAACAAATAGGACAGAATACTAATCACTTTCCTAGATCTAATTAAGGATCGAGGAACTAGATATGTTTACCTTGTAGATGTAGATCCTTTTCTCCTTGAATGTCGCTCCAAGCTTGACAATCTTCATATTCGAGCTGCAAAAACTATCAAGATAACAAGACAATGAAACAAGTAAAACGCATCTATACAATAATCGATCTAAGTAAGCAGTCAAGCAGGAAAACTACACAAGATATCATTAAAACAATGATATTTTGGTGGAAAGCAATTATATTACTGTATTGAAGAGAAGTACATAGGATAGAAAGATCACAACCATGGACTTGACGTAGCAATCCTCATCCAATCGATCCAATGCCAAAGCCTCCCAAGGAAGTGTGAGTCTCCCAATAGATGAGTAGGGATCTCTCCTAAGATGATTTCACCAGCATGTAGACACTATAGACTTCCTCCCTTTGGAATGGGAGTGAGCTTCACTTATATAGGACTAAGTGGATAGGGTAGGTTGAGATATGGTAGGAGAGAGATAGGGGATCCTTCCAAGAAATTAGGAACCGAGTGCTGACTCTCCCAAGAGGTTAGGGATAGGGATCAATGTCAGCTAGCTTCGAGAATGGGCTCAAAGGAGCTATTTTTGTCCATTAACTGACATCGTCGCAAGTTGAAAGAGGACATCCTGCGACGTCGCATGTTGCATGAGGACAACTTGCAACGACCTCTCAAAACCTAGAATGAATGGGTTTGTATCTCTTCCAGGTCAATAACTTAATCAAGGAAACTTTAGGGATGATTACACTAAGTCTCATGATGGTAAGATTTTAGGTGTAATAGTAAGTGGAGAATTTGTGTTGACTATAGAGAGCATAATAAAGCAACTAAAAGGGATCATTTTCCACTACCCTTTATTGAACAAGTATTAGATACCTTATCCTGGGAAAAGTTCTTATTTTTACTATATGGTTTTAGTGGGTACAATCAAATCCAAATTCACCTAGAGGATCAGGACAAGACAAATTTTACCTACCCCTGGGGTACTTTTGCTTACATATTTCTTCCATTTTAGTTATGCAATGCCCCTACAACTTTCCATATATATGTTTTAATCATTTTTGCATATTGTGTACATGATAGCTTGGAAATTTACATCAATCATGACTTCACAACATATGGTGATATCTTCCAACAGGCCTTAGATAATTTGCATGTTATCTTTAAAAAAAATGCATAAAGATGAGACTTTGTTTAAGTAATGAAAAATGTGAAATGCTCATGAATGAAGTGATAGTCTTAGGTCACCATGTGTCTTCTTAGGGCATAAAGGTTGTGTTGTTGCAGCAACACCCCCCCCCAAATTTTTTAAAATGTTGGGGCCCCTCCTGTATTTTTTTTTTTTGTAGAACATTTGCTTGAGAAGTCATCCCAGCCGTCAGCTCTGTTTTCAACGTAAAATCTTATTTCCCTGCTGAACATCTTGCCATCAATCCTTGCCATCAATCCTTCCATCTTCTCCCCAAAGAGCCAAAAGATAACTCAGACTTTTCCCCAACGTTTTGGGATAATTCGGACTATCTCTCGGACTTCAAAGACAAACGTCCAACCTTTCCGAAAGAAGGATTGAGATTTCCTTTGTCAAAATCTGTGGAAACCATTGAGAATTTGTTCCCGGAACGACGGAAGCTTTCGCTCAAGCCTTCCGCAACCGCGGAAAGGTTCCGGTTTTGCTCCCGAAATTGCGAGATTCATTCAGGTTAAATCTCCCGAAAAGGACTTAGATTTTCTTCCGACTAGAAAACTGCGGGAACAAGGGACTTAGAGAACTTTTGTTTCAAACTTCCGAAACGGCGGGGGAATTCAGTGAACCCTTCCGAAACGGCGGGGGAATTCAGTGAACCCTTCCGAAACAGCGGAGGAATTCAGTGAACCCTTCCGAAACAGCGGAGGAATTCAGTGAACCCTTCCGAAACAGCGGAAGCCGCCGTGATGTCTCCCCGAAAGTAAACTCAGATTTTGGCCATAAACAGCGGAAGCCGCTAAAAAAAATTGCTTCCGAAACCACAGAATCGTTCATCATTTGCTCCCGAGATGGCGGGACTCATTCGCCTTAGTCTCCCAGAAAGCACTTAGAACCTTTTTCCCGAAACGGCGGGGCAGTTCGTAAAAAACTCTCCGAAGCGGCGGAAACCATTGGTGAAACCCCGCCGAAACGGCGAAGCGATTCAAGATCCTATTCCGAAACAGCGGAAGTCGCTGAGGGAACCCTTCCGAAACGGCGGGAGCCATCCGCATAAGTCCCGCGGAGGAACTCACGTTCTCCTTCTGAAACTATGAAAAGGACTTAGATTATTTTTTAAGAAACTGTCGCGGAAGCCTTCGGGCTACCCTTCCGAAACGGCAGAACCCAGTCGCTCAAACCGCTCGGCAAAGGACTCCAAAACGACCCCGGGTGAATATGTGGAAGAGTATAAGTTTTGCTCCCGAAACGGCGGAAGCCATTCCCAAAAGCCTTCCGAAACTAGCGGGAGCTTTCGCCTAACCTTCCCGAAAACCAACGAGACTTTGAAATTTTTGGTTCGCGGAAGCTTTCGCGAAAGTCTTCCGAAAAGCACCGGGAGCTTTCGCTATATCGTTCCGAAAGGGCGGAAGCTTTGGGCATTACCCGTCCGCTACGCGGCGGTCTCTCGCGGAAGGCTTCGAGTTTCCTTTCCACAATAAGCCCCGAAACGTCGGAAGCTTTCATTGAACCCTTCCGCAACGGCGGATACGATTCGCAAAGTGTCCCCGCGAATGATGGTTGCACGAAAACCGAGATCGTTTGACATGACCGCTACGCGCGGCGAATTTAAACCGCGCCACCTTCCGAATTGAATGCTCACACGTGCCCTTTCTTTATAAAATACGGTAGGGGCTCGACCCAATGCACCATTGTTTTTGAACCGGCCAATGACGTGCGACACCGTGCAAACCGCTCCAGCTCACCTCGCTCGTTCGTGCTCGCGGCCACCTTGCTCAAGCAATCCCCACGGTGCCAGGTAGGATTCTAACCTGGAATTTCGCCATTGGGTTATCGTTTGTGGGAAAACAACGGGTTTTAGTGGGGTTTTGACGGGCAAAACACCCATAAAGGGCTATGTTTTACTCGTCAGATACAGTTGAATGTTTTAGCCGTCATACAAAACGTCATAGGCATCGATTTAAACATTGGCATTTCTTATTTTATTAAGCCAAGGCGGTTGGTGCAGGCCGATAACCTTGTCCGTTTTACCCCCGGGCCGCGCACCTCGTTTGGGAGAATTTGTCGAAGCCCCATGGGCTTTCCCTGTCCCCGGCCGTAAACCCGGACTTAAAACCCTGGGCCCTTCCATAAGCCTCAGCCCCTACACGCGAGCCGAAACCCGTGAACGTTGAAGCCACGCGAGCCGAAACCTGAAGCCATGGCCGCCCTAGCACTCCCCGTCAGCATATCCCCGGCGCCGTCACCTTCGCTCGGACTAAGGTATCCCGTAGGGACTCGGCGAGTGGCCGCGCGTGACAATAGCATTCAAAGCCCTCACCGAGTCAACCCGCGTCTCCCCGCCATCGACCTCTCCAACCGCAGTTATAACGAAAACATCTCCCTCCGCAAGGCGGAACCGGAAGCCAATTGCTTCCGCAAACCACCTATCGGTCCGAAAACCAATGGCTTCCGCAACATAGCTTATCCCCTCGGGAGCGTCGCAGACTCGTCTTTTAAAGAGCTTCAAATGTTTCAATTTGTATCTTATGTTGAAATAATGTTTTGCTTCCTAAATATTTGCTTCATTGACTTATCTCATTAAAACGATGTTGCTCTCTGCTAAAACTTTACAGCCTGTTGCTCAAATAATGACTTTGATATGGATGTTATCAGGGATAAAATCAGGATGCCGAAAACCGGTAAGAAGAAGGCGAAGGTGACAGAAAAGAAGCCTGCCCCTCCCAAGATTGAAACCTCGCTCCAGGACACTAGGTGCACTACTGGCGTCCCTCCAGAAATCAGATGGGGAGACATCTACAGAATGATCCGGGACCAAGAAATCCCAGATATGCTGCTAGAGGAGGCAACAATCTATCTTAACATCAGAGCCTCAGGCATAACTAGAGCCGCTACCCGCCCTGAGCTGTTCCCCTGTGCTGAAGTGATCGAGTGGATACTCCAACATGCAGATGCTGAAGGGAGAGTGATAAACGATAGCGGGAAAATGGCTATCGCCTCGTTTCAACCCGCGTATATTGCGGCAGCCTACAGATTTCCCCGTGTCCAACAAGCTCTGACTGACGAATGGTTGGGCCAAATGGATAACGTCGAGATGGACAAGAAGCTATTGAGGGGAGGGAAGCATTTGAGGAAGAAGGGAAATGATGAATATGACGTGCAGAACCTGAGGGCCCCTTTCAGATTGATCGCTTTAATGCTGTGCAGAATCTTCGGCATGCCCGATGGCACAGTGTACAAGATTCAGTGGGTCCCTATCATTCATTATGTGGCATTTCAAGGGACAGTGTTTGATTGGGCCACTATCTTGTCAGATAGTCTGGCCTCAATGATAAGTGCTGCTAAGCCCGGGCTGGCCTTGAAGAAGGCTGAATTCTTCATGTCTTCATACCTGATAGATTGTATCTTGGCCAAGATAGAGTTCCCCAAATTGGGGTGTGCATGGGATAGAGCCACCGCCCCGGTCTACGTCGCATTCAAGATGTTGTGGGCTCAGAACTACAAGCCCAGCTACAAACTCATCTGTGAGGGGTTCATCATGCCCCTATACGAGAAAATGTTCAAGGAAGAACCAAATTGCCTGTCACAAAATGCTTTGGAAGTCCTTGGGGATTATGGGGACTTTTACTTTTCAGAACAAGGTACCTACCTGAGAATGTTCGGAGGGACTAAGCCCCCATACATATTGCCGCAGTATGCCACAGACTATGTGGTGCTCAAAGAAGCAGTAAGACAACTCTTCTTGGATGGGATTGGAGCATTCCTCCACAAGCTACACAAGGCTTCCTTTCCCCCCTTACCTTTCTGCATAGGTGCTTACAAGTTTTCAGGGGTGGCCTCTGCCGACGAATTTGTTCAAGAGTTGAAGGCCTTCCACTTCGGTGAGGTCATCTTCCACAGGAACGACAGAAAGGGTAAAGTGGCCGAGCATTGCAAGGGGAACTATGCTAACTTCGAATACTCCCACTACCCCGATGCCGAGGAGGAAGCATTCAGAGGCATCAACAACATGACTGAGCTACGGATCTGTCGCCAAAGTACTGGAGCAAGCTCTAGTTCAACCAAAGCCCAGAAGACCATCCAGCAAAAGGAGAAAGAAGCCAAGGATGCCCGAGCTCAGGAAGAGCTCAGATTAAGAGAAGAGGCAAGGTTACAAAAGGAAGCCGAGGAAGCAAGAAAGCAACAAGACGCTGAAAATGAAAGACTGCAGAAGGAGGCTGAAGAAGCCCAAAAGCAGAAAGAAGCAGAGACTGAGCAAGCTGAAGCAAGGAAGAAGGCGGAGGAAGAATTGAAGGCAAGAGAAGATACCGAGGCAGGTGGGTCCGGTGTACAAGACATGGAGATAGACACCTCTCAAGCAGGTGGCTCTGGTACCCAAAAGGAAGGAGCAGACCCCGCTCAGGAAGTCCGGACCCCACCTATGGAAGAAGACATAGACATCATCAACCGACCAATTGTCCCGTACACTCCATCTGGGAAGCGTACGGTATCCAAATGGAATGAGTTTGTCTATGATAAGAAAAGAAAAACAATGGTCCTCCAATCAGAAGAGAGGATTAAAAGTCCCTTCCATGATGACATAGTTACTCACCGAGAGGTCGCTGTCATGCAGAACACAGATGCAGATCCCATCGCCATGGCATCCGCAGTTATAGCAACAGCACAGGCATCATTTGCCAATGTAGGGGTTATAGTCAAAGAAAATATATTGACAAAAAAGAGAGCGCGCACCCTGCAACAAAATGTGGCTAATGAGCAAGCCCAAAGAGACCTGGCAGTAAACAAATATAATTGCTTGTACGCTGAGCATAAGGAGCTGTCAAACAAGTACAGCCACCTGGAGGAGGAAAAGGACCAGCTAGCACTCCAAATAATGATAGCAGAAGCGGAGAAGAATGGAGCAGAAGAAAAGGCTTCCCAGCTAGAAGCAGACAAGCAGGAATTAGCTGAGCGTTTAGAGCAAGCGGAGAGCAGAACCTTGGACATGTCTCCCTTCCACGAGTTGTCATGCAATATCCTGCAGCAAGTGTATGGCTCTCAAGAGCTAATCACTGACGAGGTATGCAAACTCAAGGCCATGATGGGTAGGCTAAAAGAAGTCAATACGGAAGCCCACAGGCTCAAAGCTAAGAATACCCGTGTCAAGGCAAATGTCATAAGTCAGATGGCATGGAGGGAAGGAAAAGGGGGTTTCCCCCCGCATCTTCCTTTTAAGGCCGTGGAAGATTTTAATGAAGATATAGCCTTGTTGGAGTTTGGCAGGAACTGTGCCAATAAGCTGATGGCCAGTGTGCAGAGAACAACAGATAGAATCAACAACCTATACCAAAAGCTCAAAGGAGTCCATGACAAATGCACATTGAGTTTCCCTCAGACCCTAGAAGACTTCCCGGATAAGGAGAAGCGGTTGTCTCAACTGAAAGAAGAGCTAGGCGTCCAGATGGAATATGTGAAAAGCATTGATGTCCTTGCCATGGATGATCTCCAACATTACATCGGTTCATCAACACTTCACAATCATCTGCTGAAGGAAACATATCAAGTTGCTGAAGCAGAAGTACAAAGCATCAAAACAGAGCTCGGGAAGAATGTGACTTCTCAGAAAATCCTGTTTCCCGCTGCAGCAAACATAATCATAAGGGACACAGGTGTGTGGCACAGCTACATAGAAGAGGAGGTCAGGAAAGCTGCAGCAGCAGCAGGACCATCAGTAGATCCGGCAGCCCCTCTCCCAGCAGCCTCTTCCCCAGCAATGGCAGAAAGTCTGGCCAGTTCCATTCCCCCTCCCCAATTAGGAGCAGCATCAGCAGGGGATTCGAGGGCCTCTTCCCAGGCAACATCAGTAACCATCAACTTGGGCGACCCTTTTCTAGGAGAAGCTCACGAGCAGAAGTAAAAGGGGCCGATTTCAGTTGAGCAGCTCTCTTCAGCCAGACACGTGCCCAGCAGGGGAAGTTTTGGTGTTAGGCAATTTTCTGTTATGTGTATTTTGAGCATGTAAGGCGTAAACCATGGGACAGCTGTCCTTATTTGTGTCAAAACAATTTTTGTAAAACGAAGTGGCCATTTTTGATGGTCGATTATAGGGAAATTCCTGCAAATGACAGGTGTAGGATGCTAGGTGTCAACCCAAAGGGCAGATCCGTAGCTATAAATAGAAGCTAGGAAAGATTAGTTAAGGACTTTTTGCAGGGAATGAAATTTTGGCAAACGATATGAGCTATCTTGTATCGGGTCTGTAAATTGATTTTTCTAATAGAAGCCACGGGAGATGGACGTTTTGCATGGAATGTTGGATTGCTGTATGTTGGACTATTCTAATGACTGCGGTCCTGTACTGTGAGATCATTCTTATCATCCGAACTACTTCTTTGTATTAATGATTTTGCACCTTACTGTGCATACGAATTTTTCCCATTTTCATGGACAATGAATGCGTTTCATATTAAATCAGGAGCTACCTGCTGATGCTTTTATCATTGCTGTAGATTTCTCTTCTAGATCGAATGGCTAACTGTTCTTTCTTCAGGATAATTTGTATGGCTCATTGTTCATGCCTTTAAATTGCTCCTTGCAGGGATCTTTTAGTTTAACTCCAGTTTCGTTGCATCTAGATCTGTTTCTTTATTCTTGTTACGTAGATCAAATAATTTTGCTTTCTTCTGTTCGTGAGCAATAGATGCGTTCTTTAAGTTTCATTTTAGATCTGTTTCCTTATTCTTTAGCTTTCCTCTGTTTTCTGAGCAATAGATGCGTTCCATGTTGAATGAGAGGCTACCTTCTCAAGATCCTCATCTTGCTGTAGCTTTGACCGTGAGAAATAATAGCTATCTGTTCTTTGTTTACGATATCTGTTACAGCTGATTGCTCTCCCCTTAAGCGTGTTCCCCTGCAGGGATAGATAGGTCTGTTCTAGTTTTAAGTTTAGATCTGTTTTAATTGCATTTAGATTAAGTATAATTTAGGCACTTGCATCTCATATAAAAGACATAAAAAACCCAAAAGAAAGGTGGATCGGGCCATAACCGATAGAATCGGATTTAAAGTCCAAAACCACGGTTGCCGGAACCGCTAACCGGACGGATTCCCTACACCAAATGGGAGATAGTCTAATTGGGACCGTCTCTCGGGGAGAATCCCTTTCTGATTGATGCTACGATATCCGAGGCATCAACAGTTTTTGGCGCTAGAAGGAGGGCCTGAAGTACATGGCTGATAGAGGAAAATCTTCCACGGTCATAGATAACACTGAAAACCCGCTTGAAGAAAACTTTTCAAACAGCCCAGATCTTGGATTAACAGACCAAGAACGCCTCATTTCTGACCCTGAGCCTCAGGAAGCTTTGTACGCTGTTCCTTTTGCAGAAATAGAGGACTTGAGAAGACATACTAGATCTTACGTTAGACAGCTAGGTGGTTTAAACGATGTCAACTTCCTCCCTAAGAAAACTACACCCAGAAAAGAGCCGCAATACACCCGTGATTCAATCCTCGTTCAGAGTTTTGAAGAACTGGTAAATCTGACGTTGGAAGAAATCTCCGGCACTCTTAACAAGACAGACCAAGAAAATCTCGAAGAAACTACCATTCCCAAAAGTACTCCACAAGATTCACCCTACAATTCTCCACCAGGGTCTCCGCATCCGAACCCAAACATGGTTGTACCTGCTTGGAGAGCAAGGGGAGCGCTGAACCTAGCTGGACCATTCCATAATCTCCCTAAAAACCCAGAAAAGGTCTTGCCTAAGTACGATCCAGGGAAATCCATTTCGGCAGAAGATCACCTCAAGAGTTTTTACTTGGCTCTGAACCTTTTGAACGTACAACATGAAGACGTGGTCTGCAGGTTGTTTCCATACACATTCGAGCCAAAAGTATCATCATGGTACTTTAGCTTACAACCCATCTCAATCTCTAGTTGGGATGAATTCGAAAAATGTTTTCTAAAAAAGTACGAAAACCAAAAGACTGTGGCCACACTCATGAAGGAACTATTATCCATGAGGATGGAAAAGAAAGAAAAGGTTCAAGATTTCAACCAGAGATTCACGACGCTGTTAAATAACTTTAGTGAGGCTAACAAACCCGCAGAGGAGTCTCTGATCGAATACTACACAACAGCTCTTGAAGGTCCAATCGCAATGTTTGTAAAACGATCCAAGAAAACTACTCTGATAGAGAATTTTGAGGAAGCTAGAAAGGTAGAGGAGGAGGCTGATAGCATTGCTAAACATGCCTTAGATATGGAACCGAAACCAACAGCTAGCAAGAAACCTTTGCTCCTCACGAGAGGCAAAGAAGAGCCTTCTACGGACATGGAAAATGTAGTTAAAATGATGCAAAAATTATCTAACAAAATCGTGGATCTCGAGAAAGACAAGGCTGCTAGTACATCTAGGAAACCTTTCAAGCCATTCTACAAAAGAAGGGAAGACGGGGAACAGTCTCATCCACCCATGAACACTGCCCCTGTTTTAAATTTGAATGAGATTGGGATGGAGAATTTCTGCACCTTTCACCAGGAACCACACTCGGAGAAGAGCTGCCCACAATGGATCAATTCCATGAGCTTGGTCATGAATCAAATGTTAGATTCTCAGATCCCAGACCAGGATATTTCTCCAGAGGAGGCGAGCCCTGAGATTGAGGAACCAACCCCGGACACCACTATGGTGCTATGGGATTGGTTACCTATGACTGAATTAGCAAAAGGGGATTCCATAGATAGTTCCCCCTCCACCGTAAATGTTGCTACTCGTAGCAAAGGCCCTATTTCCGATCCCGTGCCAAACATAGCTCCTCACCAGCCCAAAGTCTCAAAAGATCCGCCTAGGAGGCATATACCAATCATCCCACCACAGCCCAAAGTAAATCAAACAGCGGCCAAACAGCCAAGTGCTGATAACACAGTTCAGCCACCTAGAGTCACAACGAGCAAGACAGACCAGCCAAGTCGAATTGGGAATGAATCTGATATAGGGTATGATATTATCGAAGATATCAAGAAGGTCAAAGCGAACATATCAATATTTGACATGTGTAGCTTGCCCCATCAACGAGACAAACTGCTGCATGTTTTACAACCAAAACCCAGCACTACATTAACAGATTCTCAAGACAACCCTGAAATTAACGAAGCTAGCATCGGTGGGAAATCCAAATCCCAAACATTGCCATTCTTGTTGACATTTGAAATTTTTAATCACAATGTTCATAACTGTCTGGTAGACTCTGGAGCTTCTTCAAACGTTATGCCACTGTCAATTTGTAAGAAAATTAATGGGCAGCCCGTACCATCTCCAGCTCAAATCATACAATTAGACAGGACTGCTGTCAAGGTCATAGGGGAGATGAAAGATGTTCTAATTAGACTGTCAGCCGACCCTAGAGTTTGTCAATTCATCGACATAATGGTGGTCGATATTCCTGAAGCTTATGGGCTGATTTTGAGTAGTGATTGGTCTACCAAGTTGAGTGGCTACTTTGCTACCGATTGGTCTCATCTATGGCTGCCTTATCAGAACAGGCAGAATCAGATTAAAGTTCTTAGGGAACCTCATATGAAACAAAACGTAACCCAGCTAGAAGAAAAAAATGAGGCTGTAGCTTTATCTTCCTCGGTCCTGGGAAATTACTTCTTAGAAATGGGTCCGGGTAACTATCAATCTGAAACCTTTTGCCATGAATCAGACAAACAGTCCGATCTCCTTCATTTCTCTCGGACTGATGAGGTTGATTGTAACATAGTCAATTTAGTTGCTAACATAGACCACAAAGAAACTAACTTAGTTGAATCTAAAGAAATCTTTTGGACATTATACTTTGATGGCTCCAAAACTCTGGAAGGATCCGGGGCCGGTTGTGTTCTAATGGACCCAAAGAAGAACAAGTATTTTTTGTCTTGTAGATTAGAATTCGATTGTACTAATAATACCGCTGAATATGAAGCTTTGGTACATGGTTTAAAGAAGGCCATTGGCTTAAATGTTAAGTACCTGAAGGTTTTTGGTGACTCCGAGATAGTTGTCAGACAGGTAAGGGACGCCATTCACTGTCTCTCACCTCACTTGAAAGGTTATCAGGCTGAGGTATGGGATTTAATCATGCATTTTGACGCTTTCAATATAAAATCAATTCCTAGATTGCAAAATTCTGCTGCTGATTTGTTAGCAACCTCTGCTTCTAGATTGGTGCCGTCAAATAATAAATGCTCAATTGAATTGATTTTCAGGCCTTCCATTCCCGATAACATCACGAACTTCAGAGTCTTCGATGATGATGAGCAAATTATCAGCTTCCTGACAAACGAAGACAGTTTTCAAGGAGCTGCAATAGATGAGGAAGAACATGATGCTGATTTGATGAAGAAAGAAGACGAGAAAGGAAATTTCATGCCAAAGGGGGTAAGGTCCCTCGAAATGCTTTTCGATCTTCAAAATAAGTTCAAAAGACCAGCTAATACCAAAACTAACAGCTCCTCAATGCAACATGAGTTGGTTAATTTGGGTACCGAGGCAGAACCAAAATTTGTCAACCTTGGCAAATGTTGTTCACCGGGAGAAAGAGATAGGTTCCTTAAGTTGTTTAAACAGTACAAGGATGTTTTTGCATGGACCTATGAAGATCTGAAAACCTATGACATCCGCATCATTCAGCATGTTATACCAATGAAAGTGGGTGTCAAGCCATTTCAGCAGCAATTAAGAAGGATGCATCCCACTCTTGAACCGCTGATCCAAAAGGAATTAAAGAAGCTCCTGGACGCTAAGATAATATTCAAAGTTCGGCATTCCGAATGGGTTGCAAATTTGGTGCCCGTAAGGAAGAAATCGGGAGAGATTAGGCTGTGTGTAGACTTCAGAAATTTAAACAAAGCTTCGGATAAAGACAACTACCCCGTGCCTTCAATGGAGCAAATCCTACAAATGGTGTCAGGATCTGAATTGTTTTCTCTCCTCGATGGTTTCTCTGGCTATAATCAAGTGTTAGTGGCCGAAGAGGATCGTCTCAAGACTACTTTCAGGACTAAGTGGGGAACTTTCGCTTACAGAAGAATGCCATTTGGTCTGATAAACGCTGGGGCTACATTCCAAAGGGTGATGGATATTGCCTTCCGAGGATTGGGCGGGCAATGTGTTGTTGTTTACTTAGATGATGTGACAGTCTTTTCGAAGAAAAGGGAAGATCATGTTGTTCATCTGAGGCACATCTTTGACCGTTGCCGGAAGTATGGCATTTCCTTAAATCCCAAGAAGAGCGTGTTTGCTGTACCCGAAGGTAAGCTCTTGGGTCATATCATCTCCAAAGGGGGAGTGTCAATCGACCAGGAAAGGGTCCAAGCCATTAATAATATTCCAATGCCTCACAACAAAAAATCTATGCAGTCTTTCATGGGCACCATCAATTTTGTCCGCAGATTTGTTCCGGATTTTGCACAAATTGTTAAGCCATTGCAACAGATGGTTAAACAAAGCATACAATTCAAGTGGACAGATTTGGAGAAGGACGCATTTAGAGATATCAAGGCAGCTGTAGCTAAAGCTCCTTCCTTAAGAAGCCCAGATTTTTAAAAGGATTTCATCTTGTATACCTTTGCCTCGGATGACTCTCTCGCAGCTGTACTCACACAGAAGGTGGAGTTGGGGGACGAGTACCCAATTTCGTTTATGAGCACTGGTCTGCAGGGGGCCGAGCTGAACTATCCCGTGGTGGACAAGCATGCCTATGCGGTCTTCAAAGCAGTCAAACAGTTTAGGCCATACATTTTGAAGAACAGAACTAAAGTCATAGTTCCCCATCCAGCTGTTAGATCCCTTTTTGTTCAAAAGGAATTGGGAGAGAGGAGAGGGAACTGGGTCACAGCTCTGCAGGAGTATGATTTGGAATTTAAACCGGCTACAATCATCAAAGGACAAAGTCTATGCAAGTTACTGGCGGGAAACTCGACTGATGAAGAGCACCATTGGAGAAATGAAGCTGAGCTCAATTCGGTTGAAGTATGTCATATCTTTACAGCTCCCCAGTCATGGTATAGGGATCTGGTGCACTATTTGCAGCAAGGATATCTTCCCGAACACTGGAATTCTAAACAAAGAAGGGCACTCCGCTTGAAATCGGCACCCTATCAAATCATCGATGGGATTCTTTTTAGAAAGAATTATGATGGAGTCCTTCTTAGGTGTTTGGAAAAGGAGGATGCAAACAAAGTTGTCAAAGAATTGCATGATGGCCCCGCAGGTGGCCATTATTCAGGAGAGACGACAGCACACAAGATACTGAGAGCTGGTTATTACTGGCCCACTCTGTTTCGAGATGCCCACACGTACGCACGAAACTGTGATGTATGTCAAAGAAGCGCTGGGAAGTTACCTAAGGCCGCAGGCCCATTGCAGCCGGTCGTCATCTCTGAGCCTTTTGAGCAATGGGGCATAGATGTTATCGGAGAAATAAATCCAAATTCTTCATTGCAACACCGATACATCCTGACGGCTACCGACTACTTCACTAGGTGGACGAAGGCCACCCCATTACGCAAGATCAATGAAGATGCAGTCATCAGCTTCTTGAAAGAAAACATCATAACCAGGTTTGGGGTTCCAATTTCCCTTGTTTTTGATAATGCTACTTATTTTTCGTCTTGCAAGATAAATGAATTTGTTTATGAATGGGGAATTAAGTTGCATTATTCAGCCAATTACTACCCTCAGGGAAACGGATTAGCTGAATCCTCGAACAAGAATCTGATTCGAATCCTTAAGAAAACTGTGATAGAAAACCAGAGAAGTTGGCATGTGGCTCTCCCAAACGCCTTATGGGCAGATAGGGTAACCCCGAAGAATGCTTTAGGTGTCTCCCCTTTCACTCTTGTCTATGGCAAGGAAGCCATCCTTCCCCCAAACATCTTACTACCTTCCTTGCAATTGTCCCAAGCCTCGCGGGGTTCTGGTAGCCAAGCCTTACAATCCAGAATCAACACCCTGCTTCAACTGGAAGAAGCCCGAAGAAAAGCTAAAGATCGATTCCATCAACACCAGGATATAGTTAAGAGATGGTTCGATAAGAGGAAATCCGGCAAGAGGGACTTTGAAGTCGAGGACTTAGTCCTGAAATGGGACCATAATCATGAAGGCAAAGGAATGCATACGAAATTTCAACATCTATGGGTAGGCCCGTATCAAATTTCTGCAAAATTAGGTCCATCCACTTATAAATTGACTAATCTCGAGGGAGAGGAAGTAGCCCTTCCTCTCAATGGCCTCGCTCTGAAACAGTACTTCGCATAAGTCTCCTCGAGACTCCCTGTACATAAATAAAGCTGTCTTTTCGCTTTCGCTTTTTTTTTTTTTTTTTTTTTCGGCCATTTGAACTTTTCAATAAGCTTTGTTTTCTGAAGGCCCCTTTTTGTTGAGTTTCCCGTTGAAGATAGCTCTCTCAAAGAAAAAATCGCAACCCATGAGTCTGGAACCTTGCTCGGTAAACCCGGTCTGCTGTGCTCTCGCTAAAATGTTCAAAAGGGGGGGAAGCCTACCCTGCTAGTCACACTAATCCTGTTCAATAGCAAGAGACCCATGGCCATCTTCACTACTATCGTTGGGCTCCACCCACTCTCACACTTTAAAGACATCTCAAGAAGGTTACATAAGTCGGACCCATGGAAATTTGCACCTCTCAAAGACATAGGGTATTGAGATGACTCCATGCTGCAGATTTAAAAGCCAAAATGGCCTACATTCAAGAGTCTGTTTTCCAGGGATTCTCACCTCAATTAAAGCATGGCTGAGACAAGAAGCAAAAAGACATGTAAAATCAAGAAGGCTGTCCAAAAGGCCCAGCTCAAAATGGGATCCTCTCTGTCCGTGAAGTTTGATCAAATCAATAAAATCTCTAACTCACACAAAAGGACATTATGGATGGAGGAGCCCAAATCAAAGACCATGTCCAAAAGAAAATATCCCTGGAAGGCTCAAACAGCTAAGCTGTCCAAAATACAAGCATCCCAAAGGGTGCCAGCAGCATGGGAATGAGGAACAAGAACAATAATGTCCATGAGAAAGTGTTGCAAATCCTGTGGAGTCCAGCAGTCGTGACCATTTGAGAGATGACCCTCCTAAAATGAATCTCATATGCTGGCCCTCTGAGAGTGGTGAAGATGTCTCGGTCAAAGCTCCCCTTTCCCCAATGGCTGGCAGGAAAAGTGCCTCTTTCCCCCCGCATGAGTATAAAAGGCTCAGTTGAGTAGTGCACCCGAGGTGGATGTTTTAATGAGGTTCCGGACCGTGAAGAGGAATTTTTCAGAGATCTGTGTTCGCCAGCGACTCGCCATTGTTGTTGCAGCAACACCCCCCCCCAAATTTTTTAAAATGTTGGGGCCCCTCCTGTATTTTTTTTTTTTGTAGAACATTTGCTTGAGAAGTCATCCCAGCCGTCAGCTCTGTTTTCAACGTAAAATCTTATTTCCCTGCTGAACATCTTGCCATCAATCCTTGCCATCAATCCTTCCATCTTCTCCCCAAAGAGCCAAAAGATAACTCAGACTTTTCCCCAACGTTTTGGGATAATTCGGACTATCTCCCGAACTTCAAAGACAAACGTCCAACCTTTCCGAAAGAAGGATTGAGATTTCCTTTGTCAAAATCTGTGGAAACCATTGAGAATTTGTTCCCAGAACGACGGAAGCTTTCGCTCAAGCCTTCCGCAACCGCGGAAAGGTTCCGGTTTTGCTCCCGAAATTGCGGGATTCATTCAGGTTAAATCTCCCGAAAAGGACTTAGATTTTCTTCCGACTAGAAAACTGCGGGAACAAGGGACTTAGAGAACTTTTGTTTCAAACTTCCGAAACGGCGGGGGAATTCAGTGAACCCTTCCGAAACGGCGGGGGAATTCAGTGAACCCTTCTGAAATAGCGGAGGAATTCAGTGAACCCTTCCGAAACAGCGGAAGCCGCCGTGATGTCTCCCCGAAAGTAAACTCAGATTTTGGCCATAAACAGCGGAAGCCGCTAAAAAAAATTGCTTCCGAAACCGCGGAATCGTTCATCATTTGCTCCCGAGATGTCGGGACTCATTCGCCTTAGTCTCCCGGAAAGCACTTAGAACCTTTTTCCCGAAACGGCGGGGCAGTTCGTAAAAAACTCTCCGAAGCGGCGGAAACCATTGGTGAAACCCCGCCGAAACGGCGAAGCGATTCAAGATCCTGTTCCGAAACAGCGGAAGTCACTGAGGGAACCCTTCCGAAACGGCGGGAGCCATCCGCATAAGTCCCGCGGAGGAACTCACGTTCTCCTTCTGAAACTATGAAAAGGACTTAGATTATTTTTTAAGAAACTGTCGCGGAAGCCTTCGGGCTACCCTTCCAAAACGGCAGAAGCCAGTCGCTCAAACCGCTCAGCAAAGGACTCCAAAACGACCCCGGGTGAATATGCGGAAGAGTATAAGTTTTGCTCCCGAAACGGCGGAAGCCATTCCCAAAAGCCTTCCGAAACTAGCGGGAGCTTTCACCTAACCTTCCCGAAAACCAACAAGACTTTGAAATTTTTGGTTCGCGGAAGCTTTCGCGAAAGTCTTCCAAAAAACACCGGGAGCTTTCGCTATATCGTTCCGAAAGGGCGGAAGCTTTGGGTGTTACCCGTTCGCTACGCGGCGGTCTCTCGCGGAAGGCTTTGAGTTTCCTTTCCACAATAAGCCCCGAAACGTCGGAAGCTTTCATTGAACCCTTCCGCAACGGCGGATACGATTCGCAAAGTGGCCCCGCGAATGACGGTTGCACGAAAACCGAGATCGTTTGACATGACCGCTACGCGGGGTGAATTTAAACCGCGCCACCTTCCGAATTGAATGCTCACACGTGCCCTTTCTTTATAAAATACGGTAGGGGCTCGACCCAATGCACCATTGTTTTTGAACCGGCCAATGACGTGCGACACCGTGCAAACCGCTCCATCTCACCTCGCTCGTCCGTGCTCGCGGCCACCTTGCTCAAGCAATCCCCACGGTGCTAGGTAGGATTCTAACCTGGAATTTCACCATTGGGTTATCGTTTGTGGGAAAACAACGGGTTTTAGTGGGGTTTTGACGGGAAAAACACCCGTAAAGGGCTATGTTTTACTCGTCAGATACAGTTGAATGTTTTAGCCGTCATACAAAACGTCATAGGCATCGATTTAAACATTGGCATTTCTTATTTTATTAAACCAAGGCGGTTGGTGCAGGCCGATAACCTTGTCCGTTTTACCCCCGGGCCGCGCACCTCGTTTGGGAGAATTTGTCGAAGCCCCATGGGCTTTCCCTGTCCCCGGCCGTAAACCCGGACTTAAAACCCTGGGCCCTTCCATAAGCCTCAGCCCCTACACGCGAGCCGAAACCCATGAACGTTGAAGCCACGCGAGCCGAAACCTGAAGCCATGGCCGCCCTAGCACTCCCCGTCAGCATATCCCCGGCGCCGTCACCTTCGCTCGGACTAAGGTATCCCGTAGGGACTCGGCGAGTAGCCGCGCGTGACGATAGCATTCAAAGCCCTCACCGAGTCAACCCGCGTCTCCCCGCCATCGACCTCTCCAACCGCAGTTATAACGAAAACATCTCCCTCCGCAAGGCGGAACCGGAAGCCAATTGCTTCCGCAAACCACCTATCGGTCCGAAAACCAATGGCTTCCGCAACATAGCTTATCCCCTCGGGAGCGTCGCAGACTCGTCTTTTAAAGAGCTTCAAATGTTTCAATTTGTATCTTATGTTGAAATAATGTTTTGCTTCCTAAATATTTGCTTCATTGACTTATCTCATTAAAACGATGTTGCTCTCTGCTAAAACTTTACAGCCTGTTGCTCAAATAATGACTTTGATATGGATGTTATCAGGGATAAAATCAGGATGCCGAAAACCGGTAAGAAGAAGGCGAAGGTGACAGAAAAGAAGCCTGCCCCTCCCAAGATTGAAACCTCGCTCCAGGACACTAGGTGCACTACTGGCGTCCCTCCAGAAATCAGATGGGGAGACATCTACAGAATGATCCGGGACCAAGAAATCCCAGATATGCTGCTAGAGGAGGCAACAATCTATCTTAACATCAGAGCCTCAGGCATAACTAGAGCCGCTACCCGCCCTAAGCTGTTCCCCTGTGCTGAAGTGATCGAGTGGATACTCCAACATGCAGATGCTGAAGGGAGAGTGATAAACGATAGCGGGAAAATGGCTATCGCCTCGTTTCAACCCGCGTATATTGCGGCAGCCTACAGATTTCCCCATGTCCAACAAGCTCTGACTGACGAATGGTTGGGCCAAATGGATAACGTCGAGATGGCCAAGAAGCTATTGAGGGGAGGGAAGCATTTGAGGAAGAAGGGAAATGATGAATATGACGTGCAGAACCTGAGGGCCCCTTTCAGATTGATCGCTTTAATGCTGTGCAGAATCTTCGGCATGCCCGATGGCACAGTGTACAAGATTCAGTGGGTCCCTATCATTCATTATGTGGCATTTCAAGGGACAGTGTTTGACTGGGCCACTATCTTGTCAGATAGTCTGGCCTCAATGATAAGTGCTGCTAAGCCCGGGCTGGCCTTGAAGAAGGCTGAATTCTTCATGTCTTCATACCTGATAGATTGTATCTTGGCCAAGATAGAGTTCCCCAAATTGGGGTGTGCATGGGATAGAGCCACCGCCCCGGTCTACGTCGCATTCAAGATGTTGTGGGCTCAGAACTACAAGCCCAGCTACAAACTCATCTGTGAGGGGTTCATCATGCCCCTATACGAGAAAATGTTCAAGGAAGAACCAAATTGCCTGTCACAAAATGCTTTGGAAGTCCTTGGGGATTATGGGGACTTTTACTTTTCAGAACAAGGTACCTACCTGAGAATGTTCGGAGGGACTAAGCCCCCATACATATTGCCGCAGTATGCCACAGACTATGTGGTGCTCAAAGAAGCAGTAAGACAACTCTTCTTGGATGGGATTGGAGCATTCCTCCACAAGCTACACAAGGCTTCCTTTCCCCCCTTACCTTTCTGCATAGGTGCTTACAAGTTTTCAGGGGTGGCCTCTGCCGACGAATTTGTTCAAGAGTTGAAGGCCTTCCACTTCGGTGAGGTCATCTTCCACAGGAACGACAGAAAGGGTAAAGTGGCCGAGCATTGCAAGGGGAACTATGCTAACTTCGAATACTCCCACTACCCCGATGCCGAGGAGGAAGCATTCAAAGGCATCAGCAACATGACTGAGCTACGGATCTGTCGCCAAAGTACTGGAGCGAGCTCTAGTTCAACCAAAGCCCAGAAGACCATCCAGCAAAAGGAGAAAGAAGCCAAGGATGCCCGAGCTCAGGAAGAGCTCAGATTAAGAGAAGAGGCAAGGTTACAAAAGGAAGCCGAGGAAGCAAGAAAGCAACAAGACGCTGAAAATGAAAGACTGCGGAAGGAGGCTGAAGAAGCCCAAAAGCAGAAAGAAGCAGAGACTGAGCAAGCTGAAGCAAGGAAGAAGGCGGAGGAAGAATTGAAGGCAAGAGAAGATACCGAGGCAGGTGGGTCCGGTGTACAAGACATGGAGATAGACACCTCTCAAGCAGGTGGCTCTGGTACCCAAAAGGAAGGAGCAGACCCCGC
This sequence comes from Larix kaempferi, assembly GCA_027924585.1. Taxonomy (NCBI): domain Eukaryota; kingdom Viridiplantae; phylum Streptophyta; class Pinopsida; order Pinales; family Pinaceae; genus Larix; species Larix kaempferi. The sequence goes on along the minus strand of BSBM01000155.1, from coordinate 25,672,109 downwards.
TCAGGAAGTCCGGACCCCACCTATGGAAGAAGACATAGACATCATCAACCGACCAATTGTCCCGTACACTCCATCTGGGAAGTGTACGGTATCCAAATGGAATGAGTTTGTCTATGATAAGAAAAGAAAAACAATGGTCCTCCAATCAGAAGAGAGGATTAAAAGTCCCTTCCATGATGACATAGTTACTCACCGAGAGGTCGCTGTCATGCAGAACACAGATGCAGATCCCATCGCCATGGCATCCGCAGTTATAGCAACAGCACAGGCATCATTTGCCAATGTAGGGGTTATAGTCAAAGAAAATATATTGACAAAAAAGAGAGCGCGCACCCTGCAACAAAATGTGGCTAATGAGCAAGCCCAAAGAGACCTGGCAGTAAACAAATATAATTGCTTGTACGCTGAGCATAAGGAGCTGTCAAACAAGTACAGCCACCTGGAGGAGGAAAAGGACCAGCTAGCACTCCAAATAATGATAGCAGAAGCGGAGAAGAATGGAGCAGAAGAAAAGGCTTCCCAGCTATAAGCAGACAAGCAGGAATTAGCTGAGCGTTTAGAGCAAGCGGAGAGCAGAACCTTGGACATGTCTCCCTTCCACGAGTTGTCATGCAATATCCTGCAGCAAGTGTATGGCTCTCAAGAGCTAATCACTGACGAGGTATGCAAACTCAAGGCCATGATGGGTAGGCTAAAAGAAGTCAATACGGAAGCCCACAGGCTCAAAGCTAAGAATACCCGTGTCAAGGCAAATGTCATAAGTCAGATGGCATGGAGGGAAGGAAAAGGGGGTTTCCCCCCGCATCTTCCTTTTAAGGCCGTGGAATATTTTAATGAAGATATAGCCTTGTTGGAGTTTGGCAGGAACTGTGCCAATAAGCTGATGGCCAGTGTACAGAGAACAACAGATAGAATCAACAACCTATACCAAAAGCTCAAAGGAGTCCATGACAACTGCACATTGAGTTTCCCTCAGACCCTAGAAGACTTCCCGGATAAGGAGCAGCGGTTGTCTCAATTGAAAGAAGAGCTAGGCGTCCAGATGGAATATGTGAAAAGCATTGATGTCCTTGCCATGGATGATCTCCAACATTACATCGGTTCATCAACACTTCACAATCATCTGCTGAAGGAAACATATCAAGTTGCTGAAGCAGAAGTACAAAGCATCAAAACAGAGCTCGGGAAGAATGTGACTTCTCAGAAAATCTTGTTTCCCGCTGCAGCAAACATAATCATAAGGGACACAGGTGTGTGGCACAGCTACATAGAAGAGGAGGTCAGGAAAGCTGCAGCAGCAGCAGGACCATCAGTAGATCCGGCAGCCCCTCTCCCAGCATCCTCTTCCCCAGCAATGGCAGAAAGTCTGGCCAGTTCCATTCCCCCTCCCCAATTAGGAGCAGCATCAGCAGGGGATTCGAGGGCCTCTTCCCAGGCAGCATCAGTAACCATCAAATTGGGCGACCCTTTGCCAGGAGAAGCTCACGAGCAGAAGTAAAAGGGGCCGATTTCAGTTGAGCAGCTCTCTTCAGCCAGACACGTGCCCAGCAGGGGAAGTTTTGGTGTTAGCCAATTTTCTGTTATGTGTATTTTGAGCATGTAAGGCGTAAGCCATGGGACAGCTGTCCTTATTTGTGTCAAAACAATTTTTGTAAAATGAAGTGGCCATTTTTTATGGTCGATTATAGGGAAATTCCTGCAAATGACAGGTGTAGGATGCTAGGTGTCAACCCAAAGGGCAGATCCGTAGCTATAAATAGAAGCTAGGAAAGATTAGTTAAGGACTTTTTGCAGGGAATGAAATTTTGGCAAACGATATGAGCTATCTTGTATCAGGTCTGTAAATTGATTTTTCTAATAGAAGCCACGGGAGATGGACGTTTTGCATGGAATGTTGGATTGCTGTATGTTGGACTATTCTAATGACTGCGGTCCTGTACTGTGAGATCATTCTTATCATCCGAACTACTTCTTTGTATTAATGATTTTGCCCCTTACTGTGCATACGAATTTTTCCCATTTTCATGGACAATGAATGCATTTCATATTAAATCAGGAGCTACCTGCTGATGCTTTTATCATTGCTGTAGATTTCTCTTCTAGATCGAATGGCTAACTGTTCTTTCTTCAGGATAATTTGTATGGCTCATTGTTCATGCCTTTAAATTGCTCCTTGCAGGGATCTTTTAGTTTAACTCCAGTTTCGTTGCATCTAGATCTGTTTCTTTATTCTTGTTACGTAGATCAAATAATTTTGCTTTCTTCTGTTCGTGAGCAATAGATGCGTTCTTTAAGTTTCATTTTAGATCTGTTTCCTTATTCTTTAGCTTTCCTCTGTTTTCTGAGCAATAGATGCGTTCCATGTTGAATGAGAGGCTACCTTCTCAAGATCCTCATCTTGCTGTAGCTTTGACCGTGAGAAATAATAGCTATCTGTTCTTTGTTTACGATATCTGTTACAGCTGATTGCTCTCCCCTTAAGCGTGTTCCCCTGCAGGGATAGATAGGTCTGTTCTAGTTTTAAGTTTAGATCTGTTTTAATTGCATTTAGATTAAGTATAATTTAGGCACTTGCATCTCATATAAAAGACATAAAAAACCCAAAAGAAAGGTGGATCGGGCCATAACCGGTAGAATCGGATTTAAAGTCCAAAACCACGGTTGCCGGAACCGCTAACCGGACGGATTCCCTACACCAAACGGGAGATAGTCTAATTGGGACCGTCTCTCGGGGAGAATCCCTTTCTGATTGATGCTACGATATCCGAGGCATCAACAGGTTGACTAAGCCAAAATTGAAATCATTAAGAACTACCTCCATCTATGAAACAAAGGATGTAAGGATATTTCTTGGACATGCGAGTTATTACAGAATATTTATTAAAGATTTTAGTAAAACATATGCACCTATGTTTACTCTACTAACCAACGATGTAGATTTTGTATGGACGGGAGAATGCATGACAACATTTGAAGGCATCAAACAGAAGATGATGGTAACTCCTATGCTACAAGGTCCCAAATGGGGCAATTCCATTTCACATACATTCATATGCCTTTGATCAAGCTATTGGAGTAGTACTTGGCCAACAGGAGAATAAACAACCATTTTCCATACACTACATTAGTAAAAATCTATTTGGAGATGAACTCAACTACACTGTAATAGAAAAAAGAATTATTAGTTGTGATATACTCCATCAACAAGTTCAAACATTAAATTACAGGTTATCCAGTGTATGTGCATACAGATCATTAAATCGTGAAGTATTTAATGAATAAACCAAACACCAGTGGTAGAATTATTAGATGGTTGTTACTTCTGCAGGAATTTGAATTAACTATTGTTGACAAGCCAAGAAAGCATAATGTTGTTGCAAATTTTTTTCCAAACTAACCCATATTGCCAATAAGGAATTGGTTGATGATGCTTTTCCAAATGAACACCTTTTTTCTATATCAATAAATACTCCATGGTTTGTTGACATAGCAAACTATCTAGCCACTGAAAAATTCCCTCAACATTTTAGCTACAAATAGCGCTGCAAAGTCATCGGGATGAGTGCAACTTATGCTTGGATAAAAGGATAGCTATTCAAACAAGGACTAGATCAAATTTTGAGAACATGTATTAGAGAAGATGAAGTGCATGACATTTTGCATGCATGCCACAATGAACCAGCTAGTGGAGGATGCTATGCAACAAAGAGAACAACCTACAAAATATTGCAAACAGGCTACTATTGGCTCACACTCCACAAATATGTTGAACAATATGTCTCAAGATGTGATGAATGTTAGATAATGGGAAATCCTACAAAGAGGAATGAGATGCCACTCCAGCCTCAAGTATCATTTGAAACTTTTAACAAATTGGGTTTAGATTTTTTTAGACCAATGGGTTCTCCATCTAATCAAAAACATGAGAATCTGGTATGCATTGGTTATTTAAAAAAATGGGAAGAGGTGAAATCATTCAAAGTTGCAGATGAAGCAAGTGTAGCAAAGTTCATGACTGAGCAAATATTTACTAGATTTGGAGTTCCAAGAGATCTGGTATCTGACCAAGGAGATCATTTCACCTCAAACATGAAAGACCTTATGAAGAGGAAAAAAACCAATCATGGGAAATCATTTGCTTAGCATCCCCAAGAAAATGGCTAGGTGGAAGAAATAAATAGAGAACTTTAAAGGATACTTACAAAGACAGTCCAACTTCATAAAAGGGATTGGACAGACAAACCAAATGAATCTATTTGGGTATACAACACAACTTGGAAGACAACCACAAGATTTCCCCCCTATGAATTAGTTTATGGAAAGAAGGTAATGATGCCCATAGAATTTGAAATAAAGAAACTGAGAATAGTTGCAGAGCTTAATTTGGACTTGTCATCAACTCAAAAAGAAAGGATACAACATTTGAATGCTCTAGATGAATATCAACAAGAGGCAATCTTTCATACCAAAGTAGTACAACATCAAAGGAAAACATGGCATGATAAATTTATCAAGACCAAAAACATCAAGGAATGATACTGGGCAATCCTCTATGATTCAAGATTTAGAGATTTTAAAGGGAAATTGACAACAAGGTGGCTTGGACCATATCAGATTGACACATATTACAATAATGGATCAGTTAAGATCAGAACAATAGATGACACTTAAACACCCCTGCTTGTTAATGGTAATCAACTGAAATTATATAAGAATCTAGTTTCCAAGGATGAGTTCACCAAGAAATTATATAAGAAACACTTGACTCTGATTGAGGGCACTGATGCCCTCAGTCCTAGTTTAAATCCTTATTTATCCTAAAAATAAAAGAAAAAAATAATAATAATAATAATAATAAATCCTGTCCACATGGGTATAGCAATTGGTAATGAGTAATTGAGATGAGAAGTTGTAAATGGAAGGTCACAAATTCAAATCCCCATGGGTACTTACTTTTTTTTTTCCCCGAAAAAAAAGTGTAATTTCATTTCATCCATTAGAGTACGAAATTACATTGATCGACACACTCATTTAGAGTGGTATATAGAACTGCTGAATCAAGCATCCTGTTGAGGGCCAAGATAAATACCGGTGTTCTCACTACGTGAGCATTAACATCTTTTACAATAACTTGCATAATAACTTCCTTTGAAACTGTACAAAATTTGTATTTTCTATTTACAAAATAACTACTGAAAACCATAGAATTGACATAACAGAGTTATATATCACTCTTGAAGAGTGTATATGCTACAGAGCAGCACCAAAAAAAAAAAAACAGAAAAACTGCTACGAGCTTTCCAGCTTCATTACAAATAAAAACCATAAGTACTAAGATACCACGGCAGAGAAACTATAACAATAAACCTAAAACCCGTCAACCATGAATGGCACAAAACAACAAGAAAATGCCGTAGATGAAAGAAAAAAACAAGGTAAAAAACCCTCCCAGAATCCTCGAAATGAAAGCATTGCCACTAGAAGTTGTAAAGAAACACCCCCAATCGCCGAAAAAAAGAAACCATGACATCCCAAGGTATGCAGCTCCCCATGGCAGCCGCCACCGAAAAGAGACTATCGAGCAATCAGATGTCCGCCTTCCTTTGACGAACCAAGGATTAGGATACCCCATCGTGCAACGTCCTCACCATATTCACCAAAAATAAGGAGGCGACTGGAGCCCTTGCTCTACAGCCCTCGCAGCCACCAACAACTCCCTGCTGAACACGCCCCGCCCTGGAACAGCATCCTTCTAAACAAACGCTACCGCCGCCGCCACTGGGAAGCCGAAAGAAGCCAGCCCCCAATGGGTCGCTGCGCCAAGTCATTACCAGTCGCTCCAAGGTGGAAAAAACCCATCCGTTGGCCTATGACAGGAAGCCAGCACAGGGGAGGAGAAGAATGGCCATGGAAGGATCCATGGCCACCAGAAACTTCTACAAGGGTCAAATCAAAACCCTAGTTGCAGAGCTCTTGATTGTATCATTTATCAACTCCCACCAGTACTATTACCTGGAGAGGCACTATTAATTATCATGATCTCTTCCAAGATTTTCCATGGGTACTTACTTACAAATAATAATAATAATAATAATAAATCTTGTTAGTGAAAACTTCCATTGAAGCACTACGAGGAGGGACTACTGGTGAAAACTTGTAATTGAACCAATAGTCTTAGATCCAAAAAAAAATATGTTCTAATAATTTTGTTTATTTTGCAAGAAAGATAGACAGTAGTAACATCAAAGAAAACAACATGTATGTCACAACCTCTATAGTACTCATCAATGTTGGTTGTGGAGCCATATATTCCAGTCTCATAGATGATATTATCTTAGTCGTGCACCTCGGAGGACTGTACACCCATTCTGCATTTTTAGGGCTATTTTCGCCATGTGTTTTTTGGGGTTGTTTTCGCCAGCTGTTTTACGGGCCCATGGTTTTGGGTATCCCGTGGTATTTTTCCCATTGTATTTAACCTATAAAAGAAAGACATTGTAATACGGCTAGGGTTGATGTATTAGGTTTTATGCATTGTAAATATCTCTAAGATCAGGAGAGAGACTGTGAGACAGTGAAGAGGAAGTGCAGCAGCTGTGCTACAGGTTGTATCCCTTCACCTTGTTGGACGGTAATAATAATAAGGACTGGCAAATTCAGTGTGGACGTAGCCCAAGTTGAGGTGAACCATGATATATCTGTGTCTCTCTTGTAATGTGTGTGTGATTATATTTGCATTTATGTTTATTGTTATTGCTCTGTGATCCTGTTTTTTTAACAATTGGTATCAGAGCCAAAGGTCTATTTGGCAGATAAACCCGCAAGAAGCTAGGGTTTCTGGTTCGAGTGGGAGCAATGGCGGAAGAAGGAAAGTTTAAGGTCGAGAAGTTTAACGGCCAAAACTTCCAATTATGGAAGATGCAAATGGAGGACTATCTGTACCAGAAGGATCTATTCCTACCGTTGGGAGGAAGAGCAAAGTAGCCGGCGGCCATGAAGGACGAAGAATGGGGGATTCTTGATAAAAAGGCTTTGGGAACAATACGGGTGAGCCTGGATTCGTTGGTGGATTTCAATATCTCAAAAGAAATGACAATGGAGGGATTGATGAGTGCACTGGGTACGCTGTATGAAAAACCCTCGGCCTCCAACAAGGTATTTCTAATGAAGCGTTTATTTAATATGAAGATGTCTGAAGGTGGATCTGTTACTGATCATTTAAATGAGTTTAATACAGTTACAAATCAGCTAATTTCTGTAAGTGTGAACTTTGATGATGAGGTTAGGGCTCTTCTAATCTTGTGTTCATTGCCAGAAAGCTGGAATAGCTTGGTCATGGCTGTAAGTAACTCTGTCTCTGGTTCAAACACCTTGAAATTTGATGATGTTATTGGTGTTATTCTTAGCGAGGAAATGTGAAGAAAAAGCATAGATGAGACATCAGGTAATGCGTTGACCATGAAGAGCAGGGGAACACAAAAGGAGAGAGGAAAGAGCTAAGGTAATCGTGGCAAGTCTAAAATGAGAAGATCCAAGTCCAGACTGGGAAAAATAGAGTGCTGAAACTGTGGAAAGAAAGGACATCTGAAGAAAGACTGCATATCTCTAAAGAAGAAAGGAGATGCATAGAAGGAAACTACCCAGGAAGCAAATGTAGTAGGTGATGTGTTACAAGATGCTTTGATTCTTGCATTAGATAAAACTAGTGATTATTGGGTAGTAGATTCAGGAGCTTCATGTCATGCTACACCCCATAGGAAATACTTTCATGAGTATGTTCTTGGTAATTTTGGACATGTTTTATTGGGTGATGATGAGCCATGTAAAATTGTTGGAATGAGTAAGGTATGGATAAAAGTTAAGAATGGAACTGACTGGATGTTGAAATATGTTAGGCATATTCTTGCTATGAAAAGAAATCTGATCTCAACATGGCAGTTGGGAGATGGCGGCTGTCTATCTACATTTGGAGAAAAGTGGTGGAAGATCACTAAAGGATCAATGGTGATAGAAAAAGGAGACAAGATAGTTACGTTGTATTTATGTCCTCATAATACTGACCATTCTATCTCTTTAGCTTCCACGGGAACAAATACAGCATTGTGGCATCATAGGCTTGGCCACATGAGTGAGGAGGGAATGCAAATTCTCCACTCAAGGAATTTACTGCCAAATTTGAAGTAGGTAAGTTTGGAATTCTGTGAAAACTGTGTTTATGGAAAATAGAAGAGAGTCAGATTTCTCAGGGTTGGGAAACAGAAGAAGAATGAAAAGTTAGAGATAATGCATACAAATGTATGGGGATCGGCTCAGGTACAATCTCTTGGTGGCTCTCATCATTATGTTACATTTATTGATGATGCAACTAGAAAAACTTGGGTTTATTGCATTAGACAGAAATCTGATGTGTTTGCTACTTTTAAGAAGTGGAAAGCTTTGGTTGAGAACAAGACAGGGAAAAGGTTGAAGTGTCTCAGATCTGATAATGGAGGTGAGTACTGCGGCAAAGAGTTTGATAGTTACTGTTCATACCAAGGGATTCGTAGAGAAAAGACAGTCCCAGGAACACCACAAGAAAATGGTGTGTCAGAAAGGATGAATAGAATGATCATGGAGCGTGCAAGGTGTATGAGACTGCATGCAAGGTTGCCCTTACAGTTTTGGGCGGATGCTGTAAATACTGTTGTTTATTTAGTAAACAGAGGACATTCAAGTGCTTTGGATGGTGGTATTCCAGAGGAGGCATGGACAGATAAAAAGTTAAACTACTCATTTCTGAGAACGTTTGGTTGTGAAGCATTTGTCTATATCGATAAGGAAAATAGAACAAAGCTTGAAGCTAAATCCAAGAAATGTACCTTTATTGGATATGGGGTTGATGAATTTGGTTATCGCTTATGGGATTATGAAAATAACAAAATCATCAGGAGTAGAGATGTGATATTCAATGAAAAGGTCATGTAGAAAGATCAGTTGCAGGGAAAGAAACAGGAAAAGGAAACCACAGAGTACACAGTACTTGATGAAATTCAAGAAAATGAAGTTCCAATGGTGCCAGAAAATCAAGAACAACAACAAGTACCTGAAACTCCTGTAACTACAAAAAGATTTACTAGGTTAAGTAGACTCCTTGAACGATACTCTCCTTCAATGTATTATTTGTTGATGACTGATGTTGGTGAACCAGAATGTTATGAAGAAGTAATGCAGGTGGAAACTAGAAAGAAGTGGGAGCAAGGAATGAATGAGAAGATGGACTCATTGGTAGCAAACCAGACTTGGGATCTAGTTCAATTTCCTGCTGGTAAAAGAGCATTGCAGAACAAATGGATTTACAAGTTGAAGGAAGAAGAAGGAGGTAAGAAGCGGTACAAGGCCAGACTTGTTGTAAAGGGGTTTGCACAGAAGAAAGGTATTGATTTTGATGAAATATTTTCTCTTGTTGTTAAGATGACTTCAATTAGGACTATCTTAAGTCTATTGGCGGTAGAAGATTTGCATCTTGAACAGTTAGATGTAAAAACAGCCTTTCTCCATGGGGATTTGGAGGAAGAGATATATATGCAGCAGCCACAAGGGTATGAGATCAAAGGTAAGGAGAACTTGGTATACAGGTTGAAAAAGAGTTTGTATGGCTTGAAGCAAGCTCCAAGGCAGTGGTATTTAAAATTTGGCAGGTTTATGACAGAACAAGGTTATAGTAGATGTCATTCTGACCACTGTGTTTATTTCAAGAAGCTAGACAATGAAAGATATATTATCTTGTTATTGTATGTGGATAACATGCAGGATATAAATGTACCCAAAAGGAAGCTAACTAATTCATTTGCGATGAAGGATTTGGGTGTTGCAAAGCAAATCCTTGGTATGAGAATAACAAGAGACAGAAAAAATCACAAATTGACATTGTCTCAGAGTGAGTACATACAAAAGGTGTTGGAGAGGTTCAGAATGCAGAATGCAAAACCAGTTAGTACACCTTTGGCCAGCCATTTCAGTCTAAGTAAGGAAATGTGTCCCAAGACATAGGAAGAGATAGATTACATGTCCAAGATTCTCTATCAATCAGTAGTTGGTAGCTTGATGTATGACATGGTGTGCACAAGACCAGATATTGCACATGCAGTGGGAGTTGTGAGCAGATATATGAACAATCCAGGTAAAGAACATTGGAGGGCAGTACAATGGATTCTCAAGTATTTGAGAGGTACCACCACTCAGGCATTATGTTTTGGAGGTTCAGACACTGTTCTACAGGGATATGTTGATGCAGATATGCCAGGTGATAAGGATAGCAGGAGGAGCACCACAGGGTATGTGTTTATTGTAGGTGGAACAGCAGTAAGCTGGATTTCGAAACTGCAGAAGGTTGTTGCACTTTCAACAACGGAAGCAGAGTATGTTGCTATTACAGAGGCTAGTAAAGAGATGATTTGGTTGCAGAGGTTTATGGAGGAAGTGGTTAAGAAGCAGAAGGATAGCAGGTTCTATAGTGACAGCCAGAGTGCCATTCATCTTGCAAAGAACTCAGCATTCCATTCCAGGACTAAACATATACATCTCAAGTACCATTTCATACGCTCTATTCTAGAAGATGAATTGTTGAAGCTGGAAAAGATACATACTAGCCAGAATCTTGCAGGCATGTTCACAAAGGTAGTGACCAGAGAGAAACTAAGTTCTTGCTCGATTTCAGTTGGCCTTCTAGCATGAAGGTGAAGAGGAGAAATTTGCCAAGTCCAAGTCCAGCAAGTGCAGCAGCGGTGGAGTTGCTGTGATCAGTCTCCAAGTGGGAGATTGTTGGTTGTGGAGCCAGATCTTCCAGTCTCATAGATGATATTGTCTTAGATGTGCACCCTGGAGGACGTACACCTATTCTTCATTTTTAGGGTTGCTTTCGCCAACTGTTTTGCGGGCCCATGGTTTTGGGTATCCCGTGGTATTTTTCCCATTGTATTTTCCCTATAAAAGAAAGACATTGTAATGCGGCTAGGGTTGATGTATTACGTTTTATGCATTGTAAAGATATCTAAGATCAGGAGAGAGACTGTGAGACAGTGAAGAGGAGGTGCAGCGGCTATGCTGCAGGTTGTATCCCTTCACCTTGTTGGACGGTAATAATAATAATGACTGGCAAATTCAATGTGGGCGTAGCCCAAGTTGGGGTGAACCACAATATATCTGTGTCTCTCTTGTAATGTGTGTGTGATTATATTTTCATTTCCGTTTATTGTTATTGCTCTACGATCCTGTTTTTCTAACAATCAATACACCAACAATGCACTTTAGAAGGGTCGATTCTTTTTAGCAATACTCTGTTTTAGATACTTTATCTCACATTAACTATATGATCATATCTCAAAAAATACAGGAGGCCACACTACCAGAAACTCCAACAAACCTAATTTATTCCAGACGCCAGGAGTATATGTGCTCAATCCAATCTGTTATTCCACAAAATAAAATCATCACTGACATCAAGGTACGTCAACAAGAACAAGTTTGCACTTACCACTTTCATTTTATTCATTTAAACCTGCATGCAAGTGTTGGTTGTGGAGCCAGATCTTCCAATCTCATAGATAATATTGTCTTAACCGTGTACCCCAAAGGACTGTACACTCATTCCCCAACCTTGGGGTTTGGGGGCAATGCCCCCGAGAAAAAAATTTGGGGTTTATTTCGCCAATAGTTTACGGGCCCATGGCTTTGGGTAATCCATGGTATTTTTCCATTGTATTTCCCCTATAAAAGAAAGACATTGTAACACGGCTAGGGTTGATGTATTAGGTATTATGTATTGTAAAGATCTCTGAGAGCATGAAGAGAGAATGTGAGACAGTGAAGAGGAAGTGCAGCAGTTGTGCTGTAGGTTGTATCCCTTCACTTTGCTGGACGGTATAATAATAAGGACTGGCAATTTCAGTGTGGAGGTAGCCCATCTTGGGTGAACCACGATATATTGGTGTCTCTCTTGTAATGTGTATGTGTGATTATATTTGCATTTATGTTTATTGTTATTGCTTTGCGATCATGTTTTTCTAACAGCAAGCTCTACAAAACACCACAAATTGTCATCATATGGAACTAAGGTCAGCACCACACCAGTTGGGGAGAGGAAAAGAATGAAGGAAGATCCAGGATATGGCAGGTTCCAAATGGTGTCCATTCCCAAGCATGGACAAGCGGCTAAAGGTGGTGACACTAATAATAGTAAAATCTGCAAATCTAAATGCAATTGGTGCGTCAACCAAAAGTATAGAGAGATGCCATTTCAAGATCGTGAAAGATGATATAATTATAAAAGTAGGAAGAAAATACATGTAAGCAATGATGAAGGATGGAGGCACAAAATCCAAGAATTCAAATTATAATTCAAATTAGGAAAATGGTGGTTCAAAATAAAAATCAAGTCTTGAGTGATAATCAGGAAGAGAAGTCGAAAAGAAACCAAAAGATGATTGTAGGCTTCAAGAGAAGTGAACCCATGAATCATTCAAAGTTGTATTCAAACCCCGCAGTACTGGAAATATTTTGAAATATTAGGTGGATGAGTTTCTTTTCTAAATTGGATGGGTGTGACCATAATGTTGGACTAGAATTTGCAGAAATCTCCTACAGTTGAAGGAATATGAATTCGTTACAAGGGTAAAATGGGTTTGGGTTCTTCTAAATGAAGCTGCATCGATCAATAGCACATAAATTCCAAGGGGACAACACTGGAATATGGAAGACGAGGAATTAGCAAATAAAGCAAAATGAGAGTTTTTCAAGAGCCACAAGCTATATGAGAAATATAAGAATGGGGTAAAAAGAGACACACTGCCAAGAACGTGGAATGAGGTTGCAACTACCATTTTGAAATACATCACTTGCACAGGTAGATTGAGTTATGCCCATGCCTATTATTTTAGAATTTTGAACTTAATGAGGAATTGCTCCCATTGCAGACCTGAAGAAAATATCATCGTTCCTTACTTTTTACTATAGTATCTGGGGGAATGAGCCTGAAGGTCCAACAAGGCAAAGAGGATGCCTTGGCTCACCATTTTCTGATTAAATTGATCATATGTAAGGAGTTGAAGACCCAGATTCCTCAATTGACATGGAAGGATTTCATTAACATAGCTCAAAAATATGTACAAGTAATGAAAGGAACCCCTAGGTTTGAACCTCTAGCTGCAAAAGAAAATCAAGTTGGGGAAAGAGGAAGACGAGATAATTGTAGATACCCTCATTAAAATGAAAAATCCTGACCCCATTCATTCCACAAAAGAGAAATTAAATTCCCCTACCAAGGATTACGAATTTAGATGCCTAAGAAGATTAAAAATAGAAGCACAAACTTCTAAAAGACAACAAAGAAAAAATGGAGATGAATATGAAGGGGACAAAGCTAATTCTATGGGACATGACCCTATTAAAATTAACGATGACAACCCTATAGACCATATGGAGGGTCCATCAATCAGAACAATGGAAGAATCATCCCAAGAGAAGGACTTGCAGCTACATAATGGAATAGAAAAATTGGCCAGGGTCAGGAAGGAGTTATCATAATGGAAAGAAATGGTCCAGTCTAAAGTAGTTGCTAAATAGGTAGACAGAGATGCATCATCTGGTGAGGTATCCATACTACAAGATCAATTTCAAATTCTCTAAATGCAACATTTTGACAGTAAAAACTGTCTCGAAAAATAAAACAAGGAGCTCTAGCAGGAATTGCAAGATCACAAAAAAGAGTTAGTAGAAAAAGCTCAGAAGATAGATGACCTGAAAGGGACAATGGCTAAGTTAACTCAGGATTATTGAAAAATGATCACCTATAGACCCCTTTCTAGGGTTTACATAGTCTTCTTAAGAGAAATGTGATCTAGATTCCAGATACAAAGATTAAAACTTCAACTACCATGTGACATCATCACACCCAATTTTTTTGTGGATATATGCCAAGACAACACAGAGGAAGAAAAAGATCTACTATGTGAATTATACATGCACAATTATATATTTCTTTGTCCATACAAATGGTCTCCAAACCCCTATATAGGATATGTGCATCTAAGAGACTTATGCTCCGAGACTCACAACAAGCTCGAAAGACAGCAGGAGATGTATATTTACCAATGATAGGAGTGGGGCAAAGGGTTTTGGATTAGAGCAAAGGAAGCTAACCCCGAAGTAGTTATACTTTTGAAGAATGTAACTTCGAAAGATATTCTTATTTGTATTGTACTTCCTTCAGGAATCATTATGTTGTATTTATTCATTGAAGAGTCCTTGAAAGAATCAATGTAAACCCTACTAGTTGTGTTGGCCTAGAAGAATCCAAAAAAATCATGAAAATAATATTTGATCGTGTCCTAGACAAGTCAGCCCTGTTTGAGAGGTCAAGTCGCCCCTGTTAGGGAAAAAGGTCAGTCTTGTGATTAGTATCAATAGGAGTTTCGCCCTCCTCATTTGGTCATGGCATTCACTCACTCGAGATTGCATGAGTAGAGAGGAAAATTCAAGTCACTTGGGAGAGAAGAGTAGCTTCTTTGAAGACATCTTATTCTTGGGTTATTGTACGGGATTGACATTGTACTTTCTGACGAAACTATACTGAAGAATTTTTGCTGGTTTTTCTGTCCCATGAAAGTTTCCCAGGATAAATTGTTGTGTACTATATGTTGTTCTTGTATATCTTTCAGTGATCCTTTACTTTATTGCATTTAAAATTCTAACATGGGTTCAGAGCTAGCCTAAAAGAAAACATTGTGTAGCAGAAACAGTCGGAAGTGAAAAATAGGGTTTCTCATTTCGGAGACTTTTCACCATAGTTTGTCCTAAAAAGGAGGTCAAAGCAACTCACCCTAGGAGGGCACATTTTTCTATGGAGGGAGAATTCAGATCGAAGAATTTTCATTTTTTCCCCTCTCACTATTGCTCGAGAAAATTAGGGTTTTTTGGCAATTCTATCCACAGATTTGGAAGAAAAGGACCTTTTCTCAACTCGCCTTAGGGAGGTGCATCTCTCTCTCCATTTAGTTTTTCAAGAATCCAAACTTGAAAATTAGGATTTTTCTAACAAACCCTAAGTCATCCAAAAGTCAGATCTCAGAAGACATTGAAGCAAGCACTTAATTGGAGCATCTCATTTGGTAAGTCCTATTATCTTTATTTCCATTTGAGGTTCTCATTTTATCAATATGACAAACAATACCAATATTGAGGATAAGCTTGAAGGAGAAGATAACTTTCATGCCTGGAAGTATGGAGTGATGCTAATTCTAGAAGAGAATTAGTTGGACAACTGTGTCAAAGAAGAAGTTGCGGAGCCAGGGCGAGATGGAGACAAAGATAAACACAATAAGAACTTGGTTAAGGAGGAATGGAAGCTATTGGAAGGTATGGGACACATGGCAGCAGTTGCATCACACCACTAACTGTTGGTTATGGGACAACTACCCCTAAAATAGGGCATTATCCCCCAGGTGGAGGGAGTGAGCAGGCAGCTCATTTAATGACCCAGTAACATCTAAAAAGGCCTAGGTAGCCTATAAAGGCAAATTCAAATTGGGCAGGCAGCTCTTAATCAATATTTCTGTAGAATATTTTCCTCTTGTGAATCAGGTGATTACAAGAGAGATTTGAATAGGGAGGTTAGTGGTGACTATAATCTTGAGTCTGCATTATTGCTGAGAGGAACCAGAAATGCTGGTGCAAGTCTATTTGATTACTATCTATTGAAGATTCAAAAGTGAATTTCTACAGCAAGAAGAAGTCCTCATTCCTGAGTTTCTTCCTCCCGGTGGTTCAGTGAACAAGCTCAGGGGTCCTAAGACAGTGCTTGACTATTTTCAGGAATTGGTTGGGTGGAACAGTCTTCTTGGGCTGTTTGTTGCCCTACAGATTTTCTCAGGTTCTACACAATTTGTAACTTATTCTCAGTAAATAATTATGTTCTGTTTAACTAGTATTTTCTGTGTTTCTGTTTTTCAAAAAAGACTCTAATTCTAGAATTGTTTTAAGTCTGAATGTTTTAAGTCTAATGTTAAAGTTGAATTGATAAACCAATATCCCCATTTTTCCACATGTTGTTCTGAAACATCGTACTCTAGTAGAGATATGCAAATTAAAATAGATTAGAGGATACCCAAATGCCAATGATTCGAATAGATAGAATAGTGTTTGAGTTTGTTTCCATCATGCTACTCTATACTAAACAGTAATAGAATTGAATGATAAAATCTGGAAGATCATAATTACTATGGTGTTTCACAAAATATAAACATTATTATTTCTCTGTATATTTATAGGTTATTTAGTTTTCTACATCATAGTTGAATATAACAGAATGTTATGTATGCATATATATTATACATGTTTACCAAAGTTTTATGAAAAACAAATAGTGTATAATTCCTATATAGATGCATCACATATTTCTTATCATTCTTATGTACAAAAGAAAAATAGATAGATCTCATCTCTCTATACATCATATTATGTTTGCAATTCAATACCATAGCTGCAATTAAGTAGATGAATTTATCTAAACAGAACCATACATAACAGTCATAATACAGTTCTCTTTTTGCTTAAAGATAAATTGATTTTCATTTAGGGTTTCCAAGATTATTTCGTAGCTGTACTGCAAAACATTTTTATACTATGTCCACGCCTCATATCTCATACATCTACATTATAAAATTATAAACAATATGAATTGTTTTATTTTCAAAATAGAAATATTGCTTTTTACACAAGTTTCGATTTAAGTCAAAAACCTTTACATTTCGTTTATCAAAAGTTTGATCTCTATTTAAATAGATACATAACAAGATTTTGATCTGTGTCATCTCTATCAGCAAAGAGACAACCATTTCATATTTATTCTTTTCACAATTATTTCTTTCAACATTGTACATAAGCCCTAACCCGTAACATTACGATTACATTCTACAGACTTCTCAACTACAACGAAATGCTAAAACCCTTTTCAAGTTTGAAAAACCACTTTAGTAACCTACAACATCAAATCGATTAACATAGACGTTTACACAGAACAATTAGCATACATCCTTGTATTGCCGAGAGGGATAAACATTGTTTACACAGAAGATGAGTCCTCGGCTCTATTTTCTTATCTCAAAAACTAAAAACCTATGAAGTCGTGGATTCTCAGAACGAGGGTTTCAACACGTTTTCACAAACAAAAATTATTACAGGGTTTAAAACCATTACTGAATAGTTTGATAGAACCCATCTCTTCTCAAGCATCAACGAGTCACAACTCTAGTCGACATTATAAAAATTACAAAATATAGAAACCAAGAACCATTTAAACGAAACAAGAGTTGCGTCATTGAATAACAAGCATGTTTCGAAAGTTCTTCAACTATCAACATCGACAGAGAAACGACGAGTCTTGACAAAGCCTGTTGCTCATTCTTTGAACTACTTCAACCGCCGTCCAAGAGCACTATGAGGGTTATGGAAGACCCGAGGCTTACCGGTGATGAGGCACGCTGACACCCTTACCAAAAGGTTACTCAATCGTTTCCTTAGAACCTTCAATTGACAAACGATAGGTTGATTTAGATACCTATTACATTATAAATCGAAAATCAAAGTACAGCAAAAGAAACACCTATTCCTTAGAAGGATGCTTACCTTCATAACTTGACGAGAACGTTGTCACAAACGACACCAGGGAGCCATTATTCTCGTCCAAACTCTGTTTTTTTATTTCACTCTAATTCTCAGGAATTATAAAGCTTAAAACTACAACCCTTCGAACCAGAGGTCCAATCTCCTAAAACTACTTAGACATTATAGTAAGAAACCCTGCGTTTTCAACCCTTTTAGAAGGTCTTGAGGTTGAACCTCACCCAAGACCTTTGTCAAAATTTTCAACAGCCCGTCGGCCACATAGGCCGTAACAATAACACAATGAACCTTTCCTCCAGTTCAAAAACCAAAACAGCGACGATGGTAGGGTTACAAATCCAACGGCCCAAATTCATCACAATCGACGTTCTCTATATTGCCAGTGATCTTAGCTTTGGTACAAACGACGTCAACATTAAATGCCAGATCTACATTACAGGTTGACAATGCCACCATGGCACACCGAGGAGCAAACACAACCCATGCATGGTGCATTACTCTTACACATCGATGAGCATAGTGATGTTCACATCTACGTGGACCATTGGCAAATCCCATGTGGTAAGTGTTTGGTACTAAGCTTTAACTGCAAGTTGGATACGTGATCTCTACCACAGCTCGAGACCGGCGCCATTTAAATGAACCAGCAACATGTCAAGTTTCAAATTAAATGACTGTCAGTGTCACGTCCCCTCCCATCATACTTGGCAATGGAGAGGATCGTGATGCTAAAACCGGGCATCTAGCCCCATGAACTTATTAAATAAGTATTCACATAATATAAAAAGACATGGAAATGTATAATTATAAGAAAACACAACGGAAGTAATTTCAATTACACATCCATCATACATTCAAGATATTCATCAAATAAATAATTGTAAAGTTAACACAAGAGAATACTTATCTTATAACAAAGTAGTCTCGAGCAACCAGCTATGCATCTGCAACGTTCCACCCAACCATAGGCCAGTTGTGCTTATCAACCTCTTGATACAACTGCCACCCCCGAGCTGGTCATGATTTCTACAAGGAACCGGGGAATAGCAGACTCACACATAGCCAAGCATACACCAAGATGAGCCAAGCCAATCTACAATTGGGTTTATCAGGCTGCTAGGAAATGGAAAGGAAGAATTGTTAAGCTAGTGAGCTCAAGCACAGAGCCAGGGGTACCTCTACAAGATCTATTTAGCTTGGCACCCACAATGCCTACACACCCCACTCAAGGAAGTATTCCCTTCACCAATTCACAGTCTCTCAGGCCATACCTTCCAATTCTAGAGTGTCCCAGGTGTGCATAGAAGAGTAGCCAACCCTCTTGATCATCTTGAGAGGTTATTCTCCCCACTAGGTTTATCAAGCCAATTCTGTCCACTACCACTCCAAATATTTTGCTCACAGGTTCAAACCAAAACAGGGATGCACATAACAGCAGAACCACAATTATTGGGCATGATAAAAATGTCTTTATTGTAAGTTTTAAACCTTAACAGTGAAGCACAAACATATATCGATTCTTAAGCATTTACAGACAATACACAATGGCACACACATTACACAGAGATTTTCACCTGGAAACCCTTAACCGGGAAAAAACCAGCAAAACTTAGAGCCGCATAGCTCCTTTTTCATTATATGTTTATTTTACATGTACAATACAATAAATGGTATTCTGCAGCATCTAAAAAACCCTAATTCGTTTACCCGAATTAGGTTACAACCCTAATTCCTTTTGCCGTAGGGATCGTGTTGTACACGCAGCGACCATGTGAAGAGATATAACATACCCAACATTCTCCCACTTGTTGTTCTCTTCACATACAGGAGAAATTTATGACTTCAACAATTCAGGGCAACAATGCCCATGTTCTCTTTGCACCAAGAGAACTTCTGAGTACTCACAGACTTTGTCAAAGAGTCTGCAACATTTACCAAAGTGTCAACCTTTTCCAGCAACACTTTGTTCTGTTCAACCATGTCTCTGACGAAATGGTACTGCACATCAATGTGCTTTGTCCTCGAGTGATAAGCAGGGTTCTTTGCCAGAAATATTGCACTTGAGCTATCACAACCAATTTTTACTGCATTCTGAACAAAACCAATACCTGAACACAATCTTTGCAACCATACAGCTTCCTTACTTGCATGGGTAGCTGCCATGTATTCAGCTTCTGTAGTTGAGAGTGCAACTACAACTTGTCTTCTACTCATCCAACTGATTGCTCCTCCAAATAGATTAAAAACGTAGCCACTTGTAGATCTTCTGTGATCAAGATCTCCAGCCCAGTCAGCATCAGCAAATCCTTGTATATCTATCTCTCTGTTTAGACCGGGTCTTCCTTGGTAGCAGATTGCAGAATCTGTAGTGCCACGCAAATACCTGAAGACCCTTTTTACTGCAGTCCAATGTTCCTTTCCTGGTTTTGACATGTATCTACTCAAAAATCCCACTGCATGGGCTATATCTGGTCTAGTACAGACCATGGCATACATCAGACTGCCAACTGCACTAGCATATGGAACATGAGACATGTCCTCTACCTCTTCTTGTGTAGTGGGACACTGTTCTGTAGATAACCTTACACCTACAGGAATGGGCACCTTCACTGGTTTGCTTTCCTGCATATTAAATCTCTTCAATATCGTTTCAACATATTTCCTCTGATTTAACCAGAGTTTCCTGTTTTCACGATCTCTTTTTATTTCCATGCCCAAAATGAAATTTGCAGCACCAAGATCTTTCATGTCAAATTCAGATGACAGCTGATTCTTGACATCCTTGATGATTTCTTTGTTGTTTCCAATTAGCAACATATCATCAACATACAATATTACATAAATAAAATGATCACCAATTGGCTTAAAATAAACACAGTGATCAGCTTTGCTTCTTGAGAAACCAAGTCCCAGTATATAAGTATCAAATTTTTGATACCACATTCTGGGAGATTGTTTCAAACCGTAGAGAGACTTTTTCAGCTTACAGACAAGCTCCTTTCTTCCTTTCACCACAAACCGTTCTGGTTGCTTCATATAGATCTCTTCATTAAGATTTCCATGTAGGAAAGCCGTCTTTACATCCATCTGTTCTACTTCAAGATCAAAAGCAGTAGAAATAGATAAAAGAAATCTAATAGAAGTCAATTTTGCAACAGGTGAAAAAATCTCACCAAAATCGATGCCCTCAATTTGGGAGTAACCTTTCGCAACTAGTCGAGCCTTGTACTTCTCCACTTTACCTGCTGCATTTAACTTCTTCTTGAATACCCATTTGCTTCCAATAGGCTTTCTTCCTTCTGGCAACTCAACCAGATCCCATGCCTCATTTTTGTCCAAGGCATCCATTTCTTCTATCATGGCCTTCTTCCATAGCTTACTATCTTCTGAATCCATTGCCTCTTTAGCAGTTCTAGGATCATCATCAGTAATAGATAACACAAAATTAGAACGAAAATCAGGGGGACTGTACCTTTCAACTTGCCTTCTTTCTCGGTCAGATCTCCTCAATACCGGAGTCTGCGGATCCGCCTCTTCATCTGATTCAGACGATTCTTCCTCCTCATCTGATTCAGACGAATCTGGTTCCTCAAAAGAGTCACCTCTTTCATCCTTGATATCAAAGTGTAGCTTCTCTGAATCCTTTTCCTTTGGTACATCCTCAATCCTGGAAGTGCTTTCAACTTCTCTGAAGATCACATCTCGACTGTAAACTATTTGCCTTTTTACTGGGTTCCACAGCTTGTAACCTTTCATTCCATCCTTGTAACCAATGAAGATACATTTTTCCGCCTTATTATCCAACTTGCTCCTTTTCTCCTTTGGAACATGTACAAAAGCATCACACCCAAACACTCTGAGATGAGAGAGAGAGGGTTTCTTACCAGTCCAAACCTCATGAGGTGTCTTGTCAACCAACGCTGATGTGGGTGTCCTATTCACTAGGTAACACGCAGTGTCAACAGCTTCTGCCCAGAATTGTTGTGCTAGCCCTGCACCACTGAGCATACTCCTTGCCTTTTCCATCAATGTCCTGTTCATCCTTTCTGCAACCCCATTCTGTTGAGGTGTGTATGGAGTAGTCTTTTGCCTTGCTATTCCACACGTTTTACAGAACTCCTCAAATTCACTTTCACAGAATTCTCCACCGTTATCTGTTCTGAGTACTTTTATTTTCTTCTCAGTTTGATTCTCTACAAGAGCCTTAAATTCTTTGAATCTATTAAAAACCTCAGATTTCTTACGCAGGAAATAAATCCAAGTTTTCCTTGAGAAATCATCTATAAATGAAACATAATACACAGATTTACCAAGTGATGGAACAGGCACAGGTCCAAAAACATCACTGTGTATTAACTCTAAGATTCCTTTAGCTCTTACAACACCAGATGAGAATCTTACTCGATTCTGTTTACCATATAAGCAATGTTCACAGAAATCAAAATCTAATGTGAAATCAGACATGCCTTCAGCCATACTTTTACCTTGTAATAGTCGAAGACCCTTTTCTCCAATATGTCCCAGCCTTCGATGCCATAGCGATGTCTTCTCACTAGAGACAGTAAGGACTCTGTCTCCTTCATTTTTACCCTCAGAAACAATAGTGTTGTTACATCCATTTTTGAAAGTGCTTCCCAACAACTTGTATAGAGTTCCAATCCGAACTCCCCTCATCAGCACCAATGACTCTCGAACCATTTTGCATGTGTTCTTTTCAAATAGAGTTTTCACACCTGCATCATCCATTTTACTTACAGATATAAGGTTTCTAGCCAACTTTGGAATGTGCAGAACCCCGGGAAGAGTTTTAACCCTTCCATCTTTGAGCAGTAGCTTGACCTTTCCTCGACCTATGATTTTCGCTACCGAGTTGTCTCCCAGAAATACATCTCCTCCATCATACTTTTCGTATTCAGAAAACCACTCCCTGTGGGGAGTCATATGATAAGACGCACCTGAGTCAATCAACCACGAATCATGCTCTGCATGTGTACTTGAAGATGCCAGATACACATCTCCTCCTTCCTCTGTAGATTCTTTCCCATCTGCGGATGGAGCGTCATTAGGTCCTCTACTTTTATCAGTAATTTTCGATTTACAATCCTTCTTGTAATGCCCAGCTTTTCCGCACTTCCAGCATTTTCTTACAGAAGGTCCTGGAGATTTAGATCTCCCTCTAGATTTAGATCTACCACCTGAAGACTTATTTTTAGATCTGTCTCCAGGGCGACCTCTTACAAATAAGGCATCCTTGGCTGAACTATCTATGGATTTCCGCCTCATTTCCTCCGATAGTAGGGATGCAACCACATCATCGAAGTTTAGCGTGGTTGCATTACTCCCAATAGCTATGACCAGATTATCCCATGAATCTGGCAAAGAGCACAACAGACTAATACACTTTTCATCATCATCAAGTTTAATACCAACAGATGTCAACTGACTTACCAGAGTATTGAAGGCGTTTAGATGCTCTGAAACAGAGTCTCCATCAGTCATCCTCAGAAGGTACAATTTCTTTCGCAGAAATAACTTATTTACCAGGGACTTTGACTGATACAGACTTCCCAGTTTATCCCATAGCTTCTTTGCAGTGTCTTCTCCAGATACGTTCACCAATACCGAATCTGCAAGGCAAAGACGAATAGTGCTCCTTGCTTTCCTTTCCAGCTTTTCCCATTCTTCTTTTACCGCACCAGAGGGCATGGTACCTGGATCTACTGCGATCCATTGTTCTCTATCTACCAGAAGATCTTCCATCTTGAGCTTCCATAGCTCAAAGCTATGACCATTAAATTTCTCAATCTCGAATCTAGAACTGCTCGCCATTCTTTAAACAAAGAATAAATCACCGCTGCAAAGCTCCCACTGAAACCAGGTTTATCACAAATCCAAGATCGAGCCAAACCCCTGGAAACAAAGGCGTCCCTCTGAACCCAAAATTGCTCTGATACCAAATGTAAGTTTTAAACCTTAACAGTGAAGCACAAACATATATCGATTCTTAAGCATTTACAGACAATACACAATGGCACACACATTACACAGAGATTTTCACCTGGAAACCCTTAACCGGGAAAAAACCAGCAAAACTTAGAGCCGCATAGCTCCTTTTTCATTATATGTTTATTTTACATGTACAATACAATAAATGGTATTCTGCAGCATCTAAAAAACCCTAATTCGTTTACCCGAATTAGGTTACAACCCTAATTCCTTTTGCCGTAGGGATCGTGTTGTACACGCAGCGACCATGTGAAGAGATATAACATACCCAACATTTATAGTGAGATGCCCAAAGATGGGGTTTCTACCAACCCAGAAAAACGTGGGAAGACCCAAAACGAAATGGCAAATTGGGGATTCAACCCTGGAGAGCAAAGACCATTTTTAGAAAAACGCCCATGGGTATTTTGGGGCAAAAATGACCTCCCTCACAGTCCCAAATCATGGTCCTCCTCTCCCAACCACTGTGTAACACAAAAACGAGCTCCCAGCCCTGGAAAAATGCAGGAAAATGATGAAAAACATGATGGGGAAAGCCCAGCTAGCTTAGGATGCGTGAGAGGGCAAAGGCCATGAGTTCAGAATGGCTTTGGGAACCATTTCGTGAGTGTTTTCTTGCCCAAGAAGCAAAAATACGAATTCCCAGGTTGATGGCTTGCCCATGCACGAAATTGGCTTCCATACCTCTCCATTCCCAAGGCATTAACTGCCTCAACCAACTCTTGGAAGAATTAAATGATTGGGTGCATAACCCAAAATGGGTAGTTGGTGGTTTATGGGTTTTCTCATTGACACATGGATTAACACCATTGGCTCAAGGGTTTGAATAATTTTCCTCCCTATTCCTTGTAGAATCATGCCCCCATCTCTTTGTTGCATTGCATAGCTAGTTATGGGTTTTTCATTAAAATTTGTATTTACATGATGTCTTAATTTACATTGTGCCTATCTAGCACAAGAACCATAGGCATCTATTTTTAATTGCCGATACATAAAATACTAAATCAATGGTGGGGCCTTGGCCTTGAGCTCCTCACCATGATTAAATATCAATATTTACATCATTTACGATTTAATGCGAAGGGGGTCAAAATGGGGACGTGACAGTCAGTGAAACCAACGTGACAGTAACCCTTGCTTTTTCTTGTTAACATAACAAATCTAAAATACAACATAGCATTATTATCATCTATGCAAGATTTCGTTATAACGTTGCTTTATATTGCCATCGAATCCGACATATTACAATGTTGATAACAATTTGCAACGTATATTATAGTTTGGATATAATTCCAATGTTTGCATGTTATTGCAATAGTTACACCATATGTTTTAATATTGATATCAAACCAAGGATCGATATAGTTGCACCACTATATTCATAAGACCTAGATTTTGTTACGTTATAGAATGAAAATTAAATAGTTCAAGTCTTAATTGCACCATAGTCAACCTATGGCTTGTATTTGTTTATATATCTAATTGCTACCAATATCTAGTATTAGGGAAAGACTACTTTTGCTTACATAAGACCTAAATAATTATAGTGGTGAATATGAATTGTGAACCATAAGACTTATATAGTTAATCAATAGTGTGTATAAAACTCGCCAGTATATATATGCTATCACATATAGTTTGGTAATTTGGAACAATAAGTTCTCTAATTTCCTATCCGTTGTATTCATGCGATACAATGGTACTGTACCATCTTGGTACTACCAGTTAAATGGTGACAACAAGACAGCTAGTACAATGATGACGACAGAACCAGCTAGCACAATGACGATGACAGAACCAGCTAGTATAATGACGACTACAGTGACGATGTTTACTTGGGTTGATTTTACTTAGATACAAGACGAACTTTGGAAAGTTGAAGAGTAAGCACGTGAGTCGTACCTGTATGCTTTTACAATTGCAACAGTCTCTAATTATTCTATTTTATTTTCAAACGATGATTATGAACTCACACGAACTGGAATTTATTGCAATCATGAAACTTCTTACCTGTCGTCTGCACATAGAACAGGTCCAATGTTTTAGCGTTACAGCTAAGTAAGCTTCGGGGTCCCTCATAGGACTCCCTTGGACAGCAAAGAAGTGAACTATCATTATCATTTTAAAGAAAAAGTATCATATCACATTTCTAACCTAGCATTTCATTATTACATCAATCATACTTATCATTGCATTGAAAAGTGTCACATCAAAAGTCTGATCTAATCATGCATTTAACTATTTTAATGATAGTTGTTACGAATGTAATTAAGTTGTCACTGTCGCATTAGTTATAACATAAATTTATTTATGTTTAGTACAAACAGTTGTTTAGTTAACGTTGTTACAATCAGAAATTATTATTTTCCACAATCATAAATTATCGTAAATTAAGCTATTATTGCTATTAACAAAAATTTTAAATTTTTATGAAAATATGGGATGTTACATGTGGTATCAGAGCACAGATTCGAACTCTAGGCCTGAATGAGGTCCAAAACACGCAGCAGAAAATTTTATATACAGCAGAAAATTCTTTTTGCAGCAGAAAATTTTACTAACTTGAAAATTTTAATATTATGTTCTCAGAAATTATTTCCAATTACAGGTATGGAGAACTCAGCTGAACATTTAAGTGACAAATTTCATCCAAACAATCACAGTTCGGGACAGCATTTTGTAGAGGAAGGTCACGGGGAATTAAATAACAGTTCAACGGAACTGTGACATGCCTTTCAAGAATTAAAGGCAGAAATCAAATCTGTGAAACAAGATAATGAAAGGATTCTGCAAGCACAAGAAAAACTTAATCAAGTGTTGTTTGAACACAGCCAAACAGAGAAACAAGAGAGAAACAATGAAGATATTTCCAAAGTTGAGGACATGCCTCACACCGATAAAAATCAGAACATAAAAATCAGCGAAGTAAAAGACAACTCAACTTCATCAGGAGATGCTATTGAAGTACGCAAAAGGAAGCGTAACTATACCAGTGACAGCAGTGAAGGAGACTCCAAACCAAGAAGGAAAGATCATAAGGGATATGAGCAGATTTCTAGAGAATTCAAGAAGATAAGACCTCCAACTTTCAATGGAGAAACTGAGAAAGGTGAGACAGTTGACGCTTGGCTGTCAGGGATGAAGAAATACTTCCAGATCTACAACTATTCAGAGTTCTTAAAGGCAAAGATGGCTATATATAACTTGACCGGAAAAGCAGATATCTAGTGGCAAGACATCAAAAGGGTAAAGGACATCAAAGATAAAGATGTAAGCTGGAGTGCTTTCAAACGATATTTCAAAAAGAAGTATCTATCTGAGTAGTGCTACGAAGAAAAATCTAAAGAATTCTACGATTTGAAGTTGGGAGGTATGAATATGAAGGAAATGAACAGTAAGTTTTTGAACTTACTGAGATATGTACCATACCTCATAGAAGAGAAACCAAAAATTCAAAGGTACTTAAGTTGTTTACCATTCAGCATTAAAGACAGAATTGAGTATGACAGTCCTAAAACATTAGAGGAGGCTATGAGAAAGGTAGTTTTCTGTTATGATACAAATCGGAAGAGAAAGG
Organism: Larix kaempferi; assembly: GCA_027924585.1. Classification (NCBI taxonomy): domain Eukaryota; kingdom Viridiplantae; phylum Streptophyta; class Pinopsida; order Pinales; family Pinaceae; genus Larix; species Larix kaempferi. The sequence continues at coordinate 25,644,871 of BSBM01000155.1, read as the reverse complement.
GTATGTCTAATTGGAAAAATCATAAGCCCAACAATTTTGAACAGAAGAAGAAAAATTTAAGATTCAGTGGAAATTCCGGATTCCAAAGGAAGAATTTTCAGAATCAAAATTTCCAAGGGAATAATTCCAAAAATAATTCATAGCAGAATTCTACAGCACCGAAAAATGCATCTAATACTGCCAAGACCAGTGAGCCAAAGACACATATTAAATGTTTTGAATGTCAAGGCCCCCATTACGCATCAGAATTTCCCTTAAGGAAGCAGAAGACAAACAACATCAACTCTATACAAACTGAACCTACTATTGGAGATGTAGCAAGGGAGATGCCAAGAATTAATGCAGCACTTGACAACAGGCAAGCAGATCATCAAATCTCCATGGTAGAGATTGAAGGTACGATACATGACCATCCTGTTACTGTTTTAATTGACCAAGGTGCTAGTTTAAGTTATATATCACCAGATGTTGTGGAAAGTCTTAAACTGAAAACTGAAAATTTTAGTAAATCATGGCTAGTTAGACTAGCAACTGGAACAAAGAGGAAAGTATCAAATTTTATGGAAAACTATGTGTTGTCCATGAATCATTTGCAAACACGAATCAAGTTGAATATTCTACCTTTAGGTTCTTATGATATTATCGTTTGGATGGACTAGTTAGAAGCCCATCATGTCATCTTGGACTGCTATGGAAAAAGTTTTACATGCTTAAATGATGAAGGGAAAACTATAGAAATAAAAGGCATTCCAAGGAAGGTAACCCTTGGACAAATTTCAGCCATGCAATTTAAGAAGGTAGTTAGGAAGGGATGCCAAATGTTTGCAATAAACGTGGTAAACGATGAGATTATGGATAAAGAGGACAAACTGAAATTAGAGGACATACTTGTCCTAAAAGATTTTAAAGATGTATTTCCTGAGGAGATTCCAGGATTACCACCCAAAAGAGATTTAGATTTTACCATAGAGTTGATACCAGGAGTAGTACCAAACTCTAAAGCTCCGTACAGAATGAACATACTAGAGTTAAACGAACTAAAATCACAGTTGAAGGAGCTTATTGACAAGAAGTATTAGACCTAGTGTGTCTCCTTGGGGAGCACCTGTCATCTTTGTTAAGAAGAAAGACGGAACCTTAAGACTGTGCATAGATTATCACCAACTTAATAAGATGACAATCAAGAATAGGTACCCGTTGCCCCGCATAGATGATCTGTTTGATCAGCTGCGTGGAGCAACAGTATTTTCGAACATCGATCTAAGATCAGGGTATCATCAAGTAAGGGTTAAGGACGAAGATATTTTCAAGACAACTTTCTGAACTCGGTATGGACATTACGAGTTCATAGTCATGCCGTTTGGCCTGACTAAAGCCCCGGCTGTATTTATGTGTTTGATGAATAATATTTTACATAAATACCTAAACAAGTTTGTTGTTGTGTTTATAGACGACATTTTAGTGTACTCAAAAAGTAAAGAAGAGCATCATGAACATTTACGGATTATCTTACAAGTATTAAGAGATCACCAACTATACGCCAAATTTAGTAAGTGTGACTTTCACAAAGACAAAATTCAATATCTAGGACACATAATTTCAGCAGAAGGAATCTCAGTTGACCCCGACAAGATAAGGGCCATTAATGACTGGCCAGTTCCTAAAAATGTGTCGGATGTAAGATCATTTATGGGCATCACGGGCTATTACAGAAAGTTTATAGAGAATTTTTCAAAAATTGCCAACCCCATAACTTCCTTACAGAAGAAAGGGAAGAAATTTTTCTGGGATCAGAAGTGTGCTGACAGCTTTAAGAAATTAAAAGAACTATTGACAACAGCACCTATCTTAAAGATAGTTGACCGCAACAAGGATTTTGTAGTTTGTACAGACGCATGCAATGATGAACTCGATGGAGTCTTCACACAAGAAGGACATGTGGTGGCATATGAATCTAGAAAACTGAAAGTACATAAAAAGAACTACTCTACATATGATTTAGAGTTATTAGCAGTTATTCATGCCTTAAAAATGTGGCGTCATCACCTTATTGGCAGAAAGTTTACATTATTAATGGATAACATGGGTCTAAAATATTTATTAGATCATATAAACATAAACGCTAGACAAGCTAGATGGTTGACATTCTTAAGTGAGTATGACTTCGAAATTCAACATATTAAAGGGAAGGAGAATAAGGTTGCAGATTTAGAAAACAAATTCTGGAAAAAGGTGAAACAGATGAAGAATACAGAAAAATGATGGAAAGGACAGAAAACAACAATTCTAAAAATTGTATGGAAGATTACAAAATGAAGAAAAACAATTTATTACTGTTTAAAAACAGATTGTATGTACCAGATATACCAGAAATAAAATTTCTGATATTAAATGAGATGCATAAAAGTCACTATTCTGGTCATCCAGGATATCAAAAGACCATCACTATGCTGAGAAAAGAATACTATTGGCCCATAATGAAAGATGAAGTAGTAGAATACATCGCAAAATGCTTGGACTATCAAAAGGTGAAGGTTGAACACCAACATCCTGCAGGATTGTTGCAACCATTACCAATACCAAGTTGGAAATGGGAAATGATCAGCATAGATTTCATTACTGGATTACCTAAAAATCAGAAACAACATAATTCTATCATGGTGGTGGTGGACAAACTCAGCAAGGCAGCACACTTTATACCAGTGAAGACCACGCATAAAGCCCCAAATATTGCAGAAATTTCTATGAAACAGATTTTTAGACTTCATGGAATACCGAAAGTAATAATTTCAGATTGTGACTCAAAGTTTCAGGAAACTTTTGAAGGTCACTGTTTAAGGGATTGAATACAACTTTAAATTTCAGTACAACATTTCATCCACAAACGGATGGGCAGACAGAAAGGGTAAATCAAGTGTTAGAAGATTTATTAAGAACGTATGTTAAGGATCAGCCTGGTAAGTGGGAAGATTATCTACACTTAGCAGAATTTGCTTATAATAATCATTATCATGCTTCAGCCAGACTTAGTCCTTTTGAAATTATTTATGGTAGGAAATGTAATACACCTGTTTCGTGGAATGATCCAGTAAATAGAGTTGTTTTAGGACCTGAATTATTGCAAGAGTTAGAACTAATTGTGAAACAGGTGCAAGGACATTTAAAAGCTTCCCAAGATAGGTAGAAAAGTCAAGCAGATTCAAAAAGAACTCATAAAGAGTTCCAAGTGGGAGAACATGTGTTTCTCAGGGTAAGACCGAAAAAGAGTTCACTAAAATTGGGGAGCTGTGCCAAGTTGGCACCCAAGTATTGCGGTCCTTTTGAAATATTATCTAAGGTTGGAGCAATGGCATACCAACTGGCTTTGCCACCTAACCTGGAAATACATAATGTTTTTCATATATCATTTTTAAATAAATATGTGCACAATACTACTCATGTTGTAAATTTGAATGATGTACAGGTGGGACAAGACGGAGATTTTTCGGTGGAACCGGATTGTATCCTCGAAAGGAGGGAAACTATTCTCCGGGATCGCAGCATTGGGAAAGTGAAGGTGCAATGGAAGCACCTTAGCCCAGAAGAGGCAACCTAGGAGTTGGAGAGTAGTATGCGGGAAGCATACCCAACTCTGTTTCAGGAACACTTAAGGAGTGATTAGCCAACATTGAGGATGATGTTGAGACTTAAGAGGGGGTGTATGTCACCTACCCAAATTTCTGGGAATTATTATTTTATTTGCAAAAATACTTTATGTTAATTTAAGTTACAAAGTTTTGTAATTATGATCAGAATGTAATTATTGAATATTATTATTTAAATTAATTAATTAGGAGACAAACACCCAAGAGGACTGTTGAATGAGTATTCACTGACCCACTAGGAGGAATGGAAGCTGTTGGAAGGTATGGGACACATGGTAGCAATTGCATCACACCACTAACTGTTGGTTATGGGACAACTACCCCTAAAATATGGCATTATCCCTCAGGTGGAGGGAGTGAAAAGGCAGCTCATTTAATGACCCAGTAACATCTAAAAAGGCCTAGGCAACCTATAAAGGCAAACTCGAATTGGGCAGGAAAATCTTAATCAATATTTCTACAGAATATTTTCCTCTTGTGAATCAGGTGATTACAAGAGAGATTCGAATAAGGAGGTTAGTGGTGATTGTAATCTTGAGTCTGCATTATTGCTGAAAGGAACCAGAAATGCTGGTGCAAGTCTATTGGATTGCTATCTATTGAAGATTCAAAAGTGAATTGCTACAGCAAGAAGAAGTTCTCATTCCTTAGTTTCTTCCTTCTAGTGGTTCAGTGAATAGGATCGGGGGTCCTAAGACAGTACTTGACTATTTTCAGGAATTGGTTGGGTGGAACAGTCTTCTTGGGCTGTTTGTTGCCCTACAGATTTTCTTAGGTTCTACAGAATTTCTAACTTATTCTCAGTAAATAATTATGTTCTGTTTAACTAGTATTTTCTGTGTTCCTGTTTTTCGAAAAAGACTCTAATTCTAGAATTGTTTTAAGTCTAATGTTAAAGTTGAATTGATAAACCAATATCCCCATTTTTCCACATGTTGTTTTGAAACATCTTACTCTAGTAGAGATATGCAAATTAAAATAGATTAGAGGATAGGCAAATGCCAATGATTTGAATAGATATAATAGTGTTTGAGTTTGTTTCCATCATGTTGCTCTATACTAAACAGTAATAGAATTGAATGATAAAATCTAGAAGATCATAATTACTATGGTGTTTCATAAAATATAAACATTATTATTTCTCTGTATATTTATAGGTTATTTAGTTTTCTACATCATAGTTGAATATAACAGAATGTTATGTATGCATATCTATTATACATGTTTATCAGAGTTTTATGAAAAACAAATAGTGTATAATTCCTATATAGATGCATCACATATTTCTTATCATTTTTATGTACAAAAGAAAAATAGATAGATCTCATCTCTCTATACATCATATTATGTTTGCAATTCAATACCATAGCTACAATTAAGTAGATGAATTTATCTAAACAAAACCATACATAACAGTCATAATACAGTTCTCTTTTTGCTTAAAGATAAATTGATTTTCATTTAGGGTTTCCAAGATTATTTCGTAGCTGTACTGCAAAACATTTTTATACCAGGTCCACGCCTCATATCTCATACATCTACATTCTAAAATTATAAACAATATGAATTGTTTTATTTTCAAAATAGAAATATTGCTTTTTACACAGGTTTCGACTTAAGTCAAAAACCTTTACATTTCGTTTATCAAAAGTTTGATCTCTATTTAAATAGATACATAACAAGATGTTGATCTGTGTCATCTCTATCAGCAAAGAGACAACCATTTCACAGTTATTCTTTTCACAATTATTTCTTTCAACATTGTACATAAGCCCTAACCCGTAACATTACGATTACATTCTACAGACTTCTCAACTACAACGAAATTCTAAAACCCTTTTCAAGTTTGAAAAACTACTTTAGTAACCTACAGTATCAAATCGATTAACATAGATGTTTACACAGAACAATTAGCATACATCCTTGTATTGCCGAGGGGGATAAACATTGTTTACACAGAAGACGAGTCCTCGACTCTATTTTCTTATCTCAAAAACTAAAAACCTATGAAGTCGTAGATTCTCAGAACAAGGGTTTCAACACGTTTTAACAAACAAAAATTATGACAGGGTTTAAAACCATTACTCAACAGTTTGATAGAACACATTTCTTCTCAAGCATCGACGAGTCACAGCTCTAGTCGATATTATAAAAATTACAAAATATAGAAACCAAGAACCATTTAAACGAAACGAGAGCCATGTCATTGAATAACAAGCATGTTTCGAAAGTTCTTCAACTATCAACATCGACAGAGAAACGACGAGTCTTAACAAAGCCTGTTACTCATTCTTTCAACTACTTCAACCACCGTCCAAGAGCACTATGAGGGTTATGGAAGACCCGAGGCTTACCGGTGATGAGGCACGCTGACACCCTTACCAAAACGTTACTCAATCGTTTCCTTAGAACCCTGCAATTGACAAACGATAGGTTTGAAGTTAGATACCTATTACATTATAAATCGAAAATCAAAGTACAGCAAAAGAAACACCTATTCCTTAGAAGGATGCTTACCTTCATAACTTGATGAGAACATTGTCACGAACGACACCAGGAAGCCATTATTCTCGTCCAAACTCTGTGTTTTTATTTCACTCTAATTCTTAGGAATTATAAAGCTTAAAAATACAACCCTTCGAACCAGAAGTCCAATCTCCTAAAACTACTTAGACATTACAGTAAGAAACCCTGTGTTTTCAACCCTTTTAGAAGGTCTCGAGGTCGAACCTCACCCAAGACCTTTGTCAAATTTTTCAGCAGCCTATCGGCCACACAGGCTGTAGCAATAACACAATGAACCTTTCCTCCAGTTCAAAAACCAAAACAGCGACGATGGTAGGGTTACAAATCCAACGGCCCAAATTATCACCATCGACGGTCTCTATATTGTCAGCGATCTTAGCTTTGGTACAAACGACGTCAACATTAAATGCCCAATCTACATTACAGGTTGACAATGCCACCATGGCACACCGAGGAGCAAACACAACCCATGCATGGCGCATTACTCTTACACATTGACGAGCATAGTGATGTTCACATCTACGTGGACCGTTGGCAAATCCCATGTGGTAAGTGTTTGGTACTAAGCTTTAAATGCAGGTTGGATACGTGATCTCTACCACAGCTCGAGACCGGCGTCATTTAAATGAACCAGCAACCTGTCAAGTTTCAAATTAAATGACTGTCAGTGAAACCGACTTGATAGTAACCCTTGCTTTTTCTTGTTAACATAACAAATCTAAAATACGACATAGCATTATTATCATCTATGCAAGATTTCGTTATAATGTTGCTTTACATTGCTATCGAATCCGACATATTACAATGTTGATAACAATTTGCAACATATATTATAGTTTGGATATAATTCCAATGTTTGCATGTTATTGCAATAGTTACACCATATGTTTTAATATTGATATCAAACCAAGGATCGATATAGTTGCACCACTATATTCATAAGACCTAGATTTTGTCACGTTATAGAATGAAAATTAAATAGTTCAAGTCTTAATTGCACCATAGTCAACCTATGGCTTGTATTTGTTTATATATCTAATTGCTACCAATATCTAGTCTTAGGGAAAGACTACTTTTGCTTACATAAGACCTAAATAATTATAGTGGTGAATATGAATTGTAAACCATAAGACTTATATAGTTAATCAATAGTGTGTATAAAACTCGCCAGTATATATATGCTATCACATATAGTTTGGTAATATGGAACAATAAGTTCTCCAATTTCCTGTCCACTTTATTCATGCGATACAATGGTATTGTACCATCTTGGTACTACCAGTTAAATGGTGACAACAAGACAGCTAGTACAATGACAACGACAGAACCAGCTAGAACAATGACGACGACAAAACTAGCTAGTATAATGACGACTACAGTGACGATGTTTACTTGGGTTGATTTTACTCAAATACAATACAAACTTTGGAAAGTTGAAGAGTAAGCATGTGAGTCGTACCTGTATGCTTTTACAATTGCAACAGTCTCTAATTATTCTATTTTATTTTCAAACGATGATTTTGAACTCACACGCACTGGAATTTATTGCAATCATAAAACTTCTTACCTGTCGTCTGCACATAGAACAGGTCCAATGTTTTAGCGTTACAGCTAAGTACGCTTCGGGGTCCCTCATAGGACTCCCTTGGACAGCAAAGAAGCAAACTGTCATTATCATTTCAAAGAAAAAGTATCATATCACATTTCTAACCTGGCATTTCATTATTACATCAATCATACTTATCATTGCATTGAAAAGTGTCGCATCAAAAGTCTAATCTAATCATGCATTTAACTATTTTAATGATAGTTGTTATGAATATAATTAAGCTGTCACTGTCGCATTAGTTGTAACATAAATTTATTTATGTTTAGTACAAACAGTTGTTTAGTTAACGTTGTTACAATCAGAAATTATTATTTTCCGCAATCATAAATTATCGTAAATTAAGCTATTATTGCTATTAACAAAAATTTTAAATTTTTATGAAAATATGGGATGTTACAAGACCAATATTATAAATGTGATAAACAAGATAAGATGCAATCCACGTTGCTAAATGAGATAACAAGATGATAGTACGTTTTAAGAATTGATAATCAGATAAAGCATTCACAAGACAAAATAACCACAAGGACAAATGGTCCTGATCAAAATACAAGTTTTAGATAACCAGTGCCTTATGGAGTCAAATAATAATAACGATGTGATGCTGAATGTCTAGGTCTTGAAAGGTACTGTTCGTGAGATCGTTATGCAAATTATCTTGATAAATTACAAATTTTAATGGTCTTGATTATTAGGCTAAGAACAAGGATATCAAAAGTTCAGAAATAGTACTCGTAACCTCTTAGATGATAGGTCGAAGCCACCCAGATTGCTAAAGGGGTAATTGTTCGATTGGCTTGACCACCCTCGAGTCTGACAGCGGGATTTCAGCACCACTTGTTTCAGGAAACTTCCTCAGTGACTATCGAAGGCAACGTCGGTTCGTTGTTTTGGGGTAAAATTTTATTAGATTATCACTTGTGAAACTAACAAGTCCAACACCTTTCTGAGTACCAGCCCAACCCTTTCAGGTTGCAGAGCATACGGGTGTTGAATTAGCAACCAAGATAAATTAATTATGGGAGTGTGAGTTGGAATATTTTATTATTAGAGCACAGTTCAACTCTCCGATAGAGAGCGCTCTTGACTTAGTCTTAAGACCAAAGTTCAAGAGACTTTAATTAATCTAAATGCCTAATGAAAGGGAAAATGCAACAACTAAATGCTCTCCGACAGAGAGTGATCTTGACTTGGATTTGGCCAAGTTCAAGAGACTTTGTTCATTTTATGAAAAAGGGAGCAGTTGTAACTTCAAAAAAAAAATGGATCTTTAAAAGACTGAAAATAATATGATGATATCAAGCTATAACAAAATGCTTAAAAGTATCCGAAAGAAAACTTAGTGTTCTACCTAATAGAATTATTCTAAAAGTGGGATCTTCCTCCGAACAAGATTGATCACTAGAACCACTAGTCCTTGAGACTTTCCAGCTAGTTGGAACTTCGGCAAGGAGGCTAACGGGGAACGAGAAGCTACCACAAAGCTATGTGGCCTTTGGGATGCAATCCCAAAGTTAGCTTACTCTAGTCAAGACTTGGAAATGGAGTTTTAATCTAAGTACGAGAAAAGAAAGATCAATCTATAAACTTGAAAAAATGAGATCTAAACTAAGCATGAGACAACACCCTTCCCCAAATGGGGAAGAAGAACCAAAGAAGTGGAGGACTCCTCCACTTAGTTTTTTATTAATTTTGATACAATTTGCCTTGGGAAATTACCCTTGTAACGTCTTTAAAATGAAAAATAAACTGAAATGAAACTAAGATGCTTTTAACATCTTTTTCAAAGGAGAGTGTGTATGGAAACTTTGTCTTCTCTTGGTTTAAATCTCCAAGGTTTGGATCTTGATTTTGGATTTTCTCCTTGCTCTTGGTTTCTTGGCTGCCTCCTTTGGTTTTCACTTTCTTTTGGCTTCAAACTTCTTCAACACCTACAACAAATCTTACTCACTCATGCACCCTTTAGATGTTAGCCCAAAAATCAAAATAATTGAAACTATTTCAAACTAAGCTTGGAAAATGGAGTCCTAGTGCAAAAAGTATGAGATTTGACTTTTCTTTTATTTTGAAAGATAAAAACGGACCAATAAGCTAGCATATGTCTAAAAATGCCGAAAATGAGATCTAGACTAAAACAAAAAATGAACTACTTGTATGTAAAAAATAACTAAAATGAAATCCAACCCACAAACTTGTAAAAGAGATCTATAATGCAAGTAAATCTAACTTATAACAATAATAAAACTACTCTTTGAACAAAATGAAACTAGATTTAAAATTTTAAAGTGTTTTATGAAGCTTTTTAGGGCACTTTTTGAAAGGTGGACGAGAGGGAGAAGGAAGGCTAAAACGAAGGTAGGAGAGGGCTGGGGAGGTTGAAATGAATGGAAGAATACCAAAAACAAAATGTAAGAAAGGTAGAAAAAAAAAGGTAAGGAGAAGGGATGAGGAGGTAAGCTCAAATCTAAGGTAACCAAGCTTTGAAAGATGTAACTTTTTGAAACTTTGATGGGTGTGGAAAAAGAGCTCTTTGTAGTTTGATTTTGGAGAAAAGATGATGGAGCTTGAGGATCCTGCAGAACAAAAGATATTAATGGAAAAAGATTTGCTTGTGAAGTCAAGCTAGATGCAACCTAGCTCACACTTGTCTTCACCTTTGATAATACCTGTAAAACCCCCAACACACTCAAGCTACATGTGAAATCAAGTACTAGTATGTTAGATAACCAAGACTAAATCAACATTGGTATAACCGAATACTTCTTGCTCATTTAAATCTTTGGAAAACATCACACACATAATCAATTTCAATACAACAAATGACTATTCTTATGGACAAGAAATAGCCTTCTTAAGCTAGCAATGATGAAAGAAACACTTGCATAAATAAGAGAAAAGGTTTTAGGAAGATATCACCTCAATGCATTAGACAGATTCATCACAAAAATTTGAAACCACATGGACCTCCAAAGTCTTGATCTTTTATTCCAATATGAGCAAAACAGTATTATAATTCTCAGCAAAGTTATCTTGCATCAACAATCCATCTTATGAGAGCCAAAAGGCCTCTCATTTATACAAAAGCTAGAAGCAAAAAACCTAAAACGAGCTTGGCATGAGAAGAGAGCCAAAAGAAGTCAAATTCTAATCTACGATGGGCTTGGAGTGTGATCACAAAAGACAACAACGAGTTGAAGTAAATGTGAGTGGGGAGGTGGCCTCCACCTTGGCAAGGCACTCCCCACTCCCACATAGTAACCATCACTCATGCAATACGTAAATGCCAAGTGGAGAAGACACGAGCTTGAGGAGAATGCGCGAGCTTTAGCAAAGGAGAACCTTGGAGCTTGATGCACATGTTAGCTTGAGTTTGCAAGGGAGCCAAGCTTTGACGTGGCCATAGATTGAGGAAGGCGCCTACCAAGAAGTAAATGCTAACTCAACCACCCACTCAACGCTTGCCCAATCATTAAGTCATGATTCCCCATGAAGGAGCCGTGTGGCTAAAAGGCTCACGTCATCTCCCTTTAATTAAATTGGTAACTCCAAGCTATAAATTATGCTTTATCACTCCACTAATGAAGTCATACAACCCATGCGAATAATCTTCAACCTTTTCCATGGTTTAAAATTCAACTTTTGACTTATTTGATTTTTGTCACTTAGTGAATTTTGTCATTTTATCGCCACTAAATGTCAAAATAGTGAAAAACGGCTCCCAAAGGCGATGTAATCGCCCAAAACCTTAGAAAAGTCGGCGCTAGGGTAAAGAGGATGCTATGAGCATCAAAACGAACCTCCCCATGCCCAATTCTGCCTCCGGATGAGGTTTTTATCATTTTTTTAATTTTTTTAATTAAACCATTAAAAAAATAGTCTAATTTATGGAAAAATTTATTCTTCTCGAAATCGAACGAAACTCCTAGGGGACCTAGTGCATGTTCATACGACTCAATTGAGATGGCTAACACGTAAAAAATCCTAGACACAAGACTCTAATAACCACCTTAGGTTTTGACCATCATGGAAAATACTCCAGCATTGGAGGTTTGAGTGAAAAACTCAAGGATTATATGCCACTGATGAGTAGCGCATAATTCCTATGGAAAAAACACTCTAGAGTATCCCCCAAATGGCTAAACCTACGGATAGCCGAGTCTTTTATAAAAGGATCCCGTTTAGACCAACTTTTTACATTTTCCCCATGGGGGTATGAACATGCAGTTATTACAAATGGGGCAAAATTGCCCTGAAAATGACTTCTGAACTTCTGAACACTGATGATGAACATGAATCATGTTCATGAAACTGGTGGCTCACGAGAAATTCAGCTATTGTACAAAATAGCTGATAACAAACATATCATGAAACATTGGAGTATCAGAGAATTTGATACAACTCTAATTATCACAGTAAATCACCATGGAATCCAACTCCTAAACAAATAATCCTTCAAGCAACTTCTGAAGCCATATGGCTTCACAAGTAGCAGTACTAGCTGCCATATACTCTGCCTCTGCTTACCTGAGTGCCACAGAAGTTTTCTTATTGTTGAATCAGGATATCATCACTGATCTCAAGCTAAAGCAACACCATGAGGTGCTCTTCCTGTCTGATGAATTGCCTTCCCAATCTGATTTTGTATACCCTTGCAACTTCACCTTACCATCTCCAAGATATCTCAAACCATACTCCATTATGCTCCTCAAGTATTTGAGCATATGCTACTATCCAATGCTCCTACCTCAACTCCACCATGAACTAAATCAAGGGGTTCACTGCAAAACATATATTTGGCCTAATGTTGACCAGATACATCAAGGAACCTATCAGATGCCTGTATAATGTGGGATCCACCATATCTAAATCCAAAGTTGTTACCTTCTTTAGATTAGTGATCATAGGCATGGTTGTAGGTTTGTAGTCCTCCATTCGAACTTTCTTCAGGATCTCGACTACATACTTACCTTGCCCAAGGAAAATCTCTCTTGGTCTTTGCCAAACCTCCAATCCTAAGAAGTAATGCATCATGCCAATGTCCTTCATGTCAAACTCAGCTACTATATCTACCTTGCACCCTACAATGAGTTCTCTAAACCTGTAAGAAACAAGTCATTTGCATATAACACTAGAATAAGCAGATTGGCCTCAACAAATATGAGATATAGGTTGGGATTTGCTTCACTTTTGGTGAAGCCCATACTCTACAGGTATCCATTGATCCCAGAATACCATGCCTTGGGTGCTTGCTTGAGTCCATACAAGGCCTTTTTTTATCTTGCACACATGGGACTCCTTCCCATTGATCTTAAAGCCCTGAAGTTGCTCTATGTACACTTCTTCCTCAATTATCCCATTGAGGAAAGTTATCTTCACATCCATTTCATGTATCCTCCATCCCATAACGAAAACTAAAGACATCATTGCTTTAATGGAAGTGTACCTGGCGATTAGAGAAAACGTTTCCTTGTACTCCACCCTGTTGATGAAAATGTAACTTCGGAAGATATTCACTTGTATTTTATATTGATATTATTATTGTATTTTATTTGTACTTCTGACGAAGATGTTTTTCTTCCATTCGGGGATGTCATTATTATGATTGGTCATGCAAATTCATTGAGGTAAAACCTCCTTTGTAAGTCGGGGCATTAGATCCCCTAGAGTCAAATGTAAAAAGTATTATTAAGTCTCCCTAGAGAAGTCGGCCCAGTCAGTTTTAGTGAGGCCGACCTAGTTAGGTAAAAGGTTAAGTCAAAAGTAAAGTATAAATAGAGAGCTTTGCTCTCTCATTTGGACACACTACTCACTCACACAAGTTCGCATAGTAAGGGAGAGAAGACAAGTTCGCTGGAGGAGAAAGAGAGAGAGCTGCAGAAGACATATTTTGGGTTTTCCATTTTTGCTTGATATTGTATTAGTGACAAATCTATCTTTGAGGAAGTTGCGGGGTTTTCTCCTTTATGGTTTCCATGAGGAAAACTATTGTGTCTATTGTGTTTTGTTGTGCTTGTTATTCTTTCAGTTAAAGATCCTAGATAACATTGAATTAAAGTGCAAACATTAACACACCCCCTCTTTCTAGGTGAACCCTCTCACCACAAACCTTGCTTTGTACTTCTCTATGCTACTATCTATTACATGTTTGATCTTGTAGAGACACCTAGAAGTCACTACCAATTTCCTCTCCAGTCTAGGCACAATGTCCCATACACCATTCCTCATGATGGAGATGTACTCCACCATGGAATCCCTCCAAACTTGTTGGTTTGCTGCCTTTTGAAAAATGAAAGGCTAGGAATCTATGATGTTCCTCATCAATGCCATGTGGTTTGGAAACTTCTTCAGAGGTTTGCTCTCCTTGAATGTGCTCCTGGGAGCCTCAACTTGCTCCCAAGCATCCCTCAATGTTTGAGTGAACCATTGTGGTCTCTTAACAGAATTGGTAGGAGCTAGTGGCTCCTCCTTTGCACCTAAAGGCTACTGCCCTGAATTGGATGTCATTGGTGACCCTATCCGAACTTTTGGAGCTTCCTACTCCTCATCCTCTATCACTAGAATAGGCTCATGAGACTTCCTCGATGCGAAGTCTTCCTCAAACTTTACATCCATGTTTACAACTATCTTTCTCTGCTCTAGAATAAAGATCTTGTAGGCCTTTGAAGTCTCACTGTAGCCAACAAACAAAACCCTTCCTGTTGGAGGGCTCCAACTTGGTCCTCTTCTCTATTGTTATATGGGCGTAAATTGGACAACCAAAGATGCAGAAATAACTCACCTCTTGCTTCACACCAGTGAATGCCTCCTCTAGTGTCTTGTCCTCCAAAACCCTATGAGACACTTGTTTTGGATGTAGACTGTTGTGTTGCATGCTTCTTCCCATAGAAACATTGACAAATCTTGGTCATGAATCATGGCCTTAGTAGCCCCTATGATGGATCGATTCTTCCGCTTTGTAACCCTGTTTCATTGTGGGCTGTATGAAATAGTGAACTCCCTCTTGATTCCTGAATCCTTGCAGAAATCCTCGAAATCATTCGAGGTATATTCACCTCCATTGTCTAATAAATTATTTAATCTTCTTCCTTGTCTAGGTCTCCACTAGAGCTTTGAAATCTTGAAACTTACTAAAGACCTCATCCTTGGTCTTTAGGAAGTAGATCCAAGTTCCATGAGAGAAGTCATCAATGAAAGAAAGTGAAACATAGTAAATGCTTCCTGTGATTGATGCTACTAACTTTGGCACACATACATCCGAATACACTAGGTCTAGAATTCCCTTAGAGCCGTGCTCGCTACTTGGGAAAGCAACCTTGGTATGCTTTCCAAGCACGCACCATCTTCATACTCCTTTCTACTCAATGTTGAACTCTGGAATACCTATGACTATCTCCCCCATAATAGACAATGCACTATGATGCAGGTGACCCATCCACTTGTGCCATAACTTGCACAAGTTATCTGTGTTATGAACTAGGGCTCCACCAAGTTTACCCTGTAACTTGTATAAATTTCCTCCCATAACCTCAATCACTTGAGCTAATCTTGGGCTCGACTCGTTTGGTTTTGTAGTGTTGAACATCGCCCTGAGACTCTGTTCCATCCCACACGTCTTTGTGCAAAACCACATTCAATATAATCCGGACATATTCCCAGTACCTCACGGTATATCGGGAATCCCCTTCCCCTTAATCCACTCATCATTGAATAAATTAAAACTGACCAAGTACAAATTGCAAAACATTCCCCTTTTACAATAGCAAGTTTGTTTTGACTCCACGGAACTGGTCTACGAATGTTACATCTTTCTTATGTGCTTAAATGCTATCTTCCATTACATGTTGTGAGTACTTATTTGATTATATGTTGTTAATCTAAGTTGTAAATTGCAATACTTGATTCAATGTTCATTCTAAAAAAATCCTAAATAACTTCACATCCACAACTAATAAATAATTAAAGAGCCTTAGAAACTCTTTCATAGGGACTACCCCCCTTGGCTTCTTTAGGAGTTAGCCTAAACAAAGGAGTGGGGATAAGGTGATAGTACCTGACTGGAGACTTGCCCCCAAGTGCACACCGAGTAGTAGTGAGATTTCTGCTACATTAACCAGGTGCGCAATCCAGCGGCAACAGGTCTTATAAGGACTTGTTGGTTCTAGAACTCTACTGCAAAGCCCTTATCCTCCATGACTGAAATTAAAAGACAATTCATCCTGAGACTTGGAACAAACAACATATTATTAAAGTCTAAAGAGTTACTTGACTAGAGTTGGAAAGGAATGGCAACAATTTTTGCTATGGGATACTTGGCATCATCACCAAGCTCGACCTAAACTCCTAAGACGTGCTCTTTTAGACTTGAAAATAGCTCTTAGGTTGATGTCATTTTCCTAGATGCTCCATAATCCACATACCAAGTGTTCTTCGGAATGATGCTGGAAGAAAGGCAAGATACCATTGAGAAATATTTCTCAAACTTGGAGGCAAACTCGTTCATTTGGGTTTCAGCTGAGGCTTCTACTTGATGTTGTCGCTGCTTCCCTTTACCCTTCTTCTTCTTTGGACACTCTGATGCATAATGGCCATGCTTATGACATATGAAGCACTTGATTTTACACAAGTTCTTCCTATGGTGTGAGGATGACTCCTCACTCTTGACCTTACCCTTGTTAGGTCCTTTACCTTTTCCTTCTTTGTTTGACCAAATAGGGCATGGTCATTGTCACCGACTCACTTCCCTGCTTGCTACCCTTTGACTCCATTTGATTCTCCTCCTGGATACAATCATCCTACAGTGTTTCCCAGGAGGGAAGATTCTCTCAAGCACAAACACCCTAGACAAATGTTTCCCATTGAGATGGGAGCCCATATAGTGCTTGGTTCACCAGCTTTGTTTTCAACATTCTCCCCAACTATTCAGAAGTTGATCATGAATCTGTGTGACCTTCATTAGATAACTGGTGGCTATGTTTGATATCGTCATCTCTACAAATTTGAGTATTTTATGCAATATCATCTTCTTGTTGATGTTCTTGCTTTGGTAAAGGCTGACTAGGGCATCAAACATCTCCTTTTCCATCTTCTTCTCGGATATATGAGGGATCAAATGATCCTTTATAGCATCCATAATCATCTACTTGGATTTCACTTCTTTTTTGTTGTGAACTGCCAAAGCCTGTGGATCTGTCGACGGAGTCACTACATCCTTGATGATATCCCAGAGATCATTCTCTTCCAATAGAAAAGTTACCCTTTCCATGATAGGAAATTTGAGGCACCTTCCAATTTGTTCTCGAACTTGAGGCTAGCTAACGCCATCTCCGATTTGCACACAAACTCCCAAGTTTGATAAGCACTACCTTTGAAAGCCTCTAACTACTAGTCCTGGATCTCGACAGTTGGTTCTGGTAGTTGTTTTTTGTAGTTGATCTACTGCCATAAACTCTTTAGATCCTCTCAGTCAGAGAAGCTCTGATACCATGTTAAAATTGCAAAACCTAGGTGATTGCTGTCCTTATGTTCTCAACTAAACAAAAATGTTATTTAATTGCATAAATTAAATTATTCACATAGCAGTAATCATACATATAGTTAGAAAGTAAACAATGGAAGCATAGACACAATGAATAGGTAATTACTCCTTCAAATCATCTTTTCATTAATAATTCAAAGCTTACATGGAAACCTCCAAAAATTGTCAAACTAATATCTATACGGTACACCAAAAAAATAGATCTGCACACCTACGAAGGCAATCTACCTGCTGGAAAATGAGAAAAAACTGCATGTTGCCTGTTCTGGGATTTTGTATGGGATGTCCGTACAACTACATGGAATTCATATGACTGTATGGGATCCATACTACTATATAGATATGTTTGTACAAAATTTGTATGACTATACAGATTCACCTGTGTAGACATGCTTGCATATTTCTGCTTGTTTCCCAACGTTGACCCCACTCTGGTGCTCAAAACTTGCTCAATTGGTGAACAAAGTCACCTTTCGACTAAACTTGTCTTTGAGTGAATGTGTGTGTTAACCCTCTATCTTGACCTGCATTTATACTTGAGCTAAAAATTTAATCTACCAAAGCCCTAATCTCTCAGTGAGATGTGTGGTTGAGACTTGTTTAAATCACTAATGTATAAAAATACACTATTAGACTTAACAACTAAATATAAGACTTTCAGTTTATTACTGAAGTGAATTACAAAATAGATTTTACTCAAACTATTTCCAACATGTTATACTGAACTTGTGCGGAAATTCTTGTTCGACCTACATAGTTCAACAACATCACCCATTAATAGAATATATCCCACAACAGTATGATTCTGCAAGTTGGTGAAGGTAGTCTCTACTAGAGATTTGGTGATTCTACAAGTTTATTTGTTGAAGGGACAAGGATTGGTACAAGTTGCCCTTGTGAATGGAGGTATGGAATTTAGTGCATCCATATATAAATGTGATTTATCTTCTGATGATCCATAGGATTTTGAATAATCTAGATGGTGCCTTGATTGTCATAGAATAGAGTGGTGGGAGTTTCTTGAGGAAATGTGATTGGTTGAGAATCATTTGTATACAAGTAACATGCTTATTGGTTAGTACAATGCTAGCATATTGAATTTCTACGGAAGAGAAAGCCACAGCTTGTTGCTTCTTGGAACATCAAGAAGATGGTCTCAAACCAAGAGTGAATAAATACCTTGAAGTGGATCGTCTCCCATCAATATCACTAGCCTAGTCAGCATCAAAAAAACCATGAAGAAGGATTCAATCCACTTGGCTTTCGAATCACTAAGGTTCCATTTCATATTTAGATGCTCTATTATTAAACTAGATGATTGAACCTTAGCATAAAGTTCCTTGAAAAGATAATCCATATAAGGTCTCCTAGAATACCATAGCAATTCTTTTAAATGTGCCCATGACCATCCATGTTCATTATAAACCAACAACTTTTTTGAGGAAGCTGAAATAATGTAGTAAAAGCTTGTCGATCAACAACTTGAATTTGGCTAGACCAATATAATTTTTTGCTAGTATAGCCACTCTCATTTGTCTTTATTCCACAAATCCCTCCATGTATGAATAAATTTCTTCGACAAGCACTTGCCTATAAAAGAGAGGAATAACCCAAGCTATCCTCGTTGATTGGAGAAAGTCCACATTGAGTGTGTAAAATGTTACCTCCCGAATTCACACTTCAAATGTATAAAATTCCTAAGCACAAAATACAAACCCAAGGGTAGCTCAAAAGGGCTACCCACTATCACCTCAGTAACTCCCTCTTCAACGTTAGGTTGGCTCTTCTCCAACACAAGGGTGTTTCCCTAAGATATGATTGCTAAGACTATGACGAGGCTCATGGTGATGTGAAGAGGTGGCATAGTAAAACTATCTTTTTGTAGTATAGAAATATAGAATGATGGAAGATAAGGGACTTGTGCCTATCAAATATAGGGCAAATGGAGTCAGGGTTCTACACTAAGAGAGCAATTGTAAATTATTAAGACACAAGAACTATGCCACACGATGCCTTAATGTGTTATTAATTGACGAAGAAATAACTTAGAGGGGCCGTGAAGGTGCCACATTCAAACAATGCTATGGTGGTGTGTTCTATAACAAAGCTTTATAATAACCACAACAATTGTATAGAAGCAAGCTAAAACATTCATCAATAGAACAACAAAGGGAGAAAAGAGGGAGAATTCCTTACATAAACCCCTTCCAAGATGGTAGATAAACCCTTGAAATTTGGTCTGTCAAACATGTTCTTTGCAAGTCATCTCTAGCATACACCAACAACAGTTTAAAATGACAAACTTTAGCTTCACATCAAAATAAATAACCCCAAGAATTTCCACAAGACTTCCATTAGATACTCAATGAAGCTCTAAGAGGAGAGAAATCCTCACAAATCAACCATGAAAATGAATGAGGAGGTGGTACTCTTTATATAGAGTGTAGCTCAATTTCCTTTACAACAAAATAATAGTTTCCTCTCTCAGATCCACTAGTTGCTCAACAAATTCTCCAAATATAGCATAAAGTTGTTTAGATCCACTTTTCTTTCCAAGCAAACCAGTAAAATAATGCTAGCTCATAACCAACTCATGCTGTGAAGTCAAAAATGAATAAAATATGTGGTAGTTATGCAAAGTGTCTTCTCCAAGTTGGATGTCTCCTTCTTTAAGGGAATGAAACAAGAGATACCTCCTCGAAATGGGATGTGTGGCTTGTCTAACAAGTAGCATGTGTGGTTAAAATGCAACATGGGTTTTTAAACAACAGTTTTCAGACCATAACTCCCTCAATACTTATCAGATTTTCTATTATAACCACTTTTCATAAATTCCACAACCACTTTGAATCCAATGGTGTTGATCTAGTGACAATCGAAGCAGTTTGTCAAAATATATTTGCTGATAAGCAAGCACACATCACTAAAAGACTAAAGTACTACAGTCCTTCATACTAAGACATCACCTCCAAATGGCTCAAGATCCCAAGTGCCAACTCATCAAAGAAATGGAAACACTAGATCCATTGAATGAGGAGTCAACCAATGAAGAAAAAAACATTGATCCATGTGCAAGATCATCACAATACTCAACCAGCTCCATGAGGAAAGGGACAACCCTACCCTACAAGCAATAAAATATCACCATGCATCAAAATGTGTTCCAAGAAGAGAGAATCAAGGGGAGAGCTCTACTAGATATGAAATCCAACCATGCCAAGATACCATCCATGTGCTAAGTGTCCCCATACAAGCAAGTGTGTTCAAGCAATTAGCACAAGAAAAGTGTGCCCTAGAGATACATGTCAACCATTTCAAGCAATAGAATGTGTGCATGGCTCAAGATATGTGCTAGAAGAGAGGGTGCTCCAAGGAAAACCAAAGTTTATCTTGCAATTCTTATCTTCCAATTGTGAAACAACTCTAAACAGTTAGAGCACTCTAGCAATTAGGTTCCCATGTGGTCAAATAGAGTCAAACCAAGGACAAATATCCCCTGAATCATCTCCAACATGTGTATACAAGCGTAGCGCTCCTCAAAGAGTCATCAATGTATCATGAGAAGGTGGAACATGTGTGCATCACCTTTGTTTCTCCTAGGCATTCTAGGTAGGAGACTTCAAATCCCAACATACATACATTATCCACTTTGAACCATGGCAAAAGGAGTCAACTACTAAGGGTATATTCAAGTGAGGACATCAATCACTAGGTTGCTCCATCATTATAATAATTAATCCTTAGAAACCATGGAAAACCTCTAAATCACACCAAGACACAATTATTAACACTTCATAACTTAGGCAAACCCTAAGTTGATGGGTTCCCAATCCATAAAATGCACAAAGTGTTATATAATTGCATCAATACTAAGAAAAACCCTCTAAGATATACCAATATCATCAACAAGGAGAACATATCATCATCAAGATATCATGAAAACACCATGAAGAGATCTCAATACAATAGTTACTAGCAGGAACCCATCATCAAATCAATCAAAGGAGAGCGGCAACTCTAAGCCAAAGCTCACATGTACACTAGTCCATCCAATGAATCATCCTGCTAGATCGATCTCTGTGATCAAAATCACAAGTGTAAACCCTCATATAATATGAGGGGTAACATAACCAAATCCCATCCTCTACAATAATCCAATTTTAAATGTAGTTCCTTAAGCACAACTTGCCAAGCCTACCGTATTGTCTTAAGAACATTGGACTCAAAAACCTTAAAAGCTTTAGTTACATCAACATTGTCACAGAGTTGCAAAGGACTAAGAACCATTATGTGTGTGGAATTTTGGAGATGGTGGTGCACAAGTATTTTCCAAGGCACATTACCATTCACAGTGCATGTTGTCACACAACCTAGCAGCCTCGTGATTGCAAGGATTAATCGGCTTCTAGACCGGTGGAACCTCGAGACACTGTCCCAAAGTGTCACACAGACATGGTCCCCTCTCTTTAGGTCTCTTGAATCCACCAAAGGCAGACTCAAACTAACCATGGGAGGAGTCCCCAGGTGCTCCAGGTAATTACAAATGGAGCTCGTGTTTCCCAGAGACAACAAGACCAATTTGTGAAGGGAACAGGGTATTGGAACAAATTAGCAAATGGGAAAATGTATACCCTGTGGGGAATAGCCTAGGGGATGATGGGTTTTGATAGTAAACTGGTCCCTGACTGATTGGAAGTGACCTGTGGTTAATTATATCTTAGGTGATTGAAAGTTCTAGGTCACTTGTGATTACTACAAGTTGCGATTATGAAATACTAGCTTGATTAAGTTCAGATTTTTAGTAATTAAGAGTTTTAAAGGCCTAAATATGAATGTAAAATATAAATGTGGGTGCTGGTATATGTTTAAGGTAGGTCTCAATTGTAAAATAGCTTGTTGTTCTAAGTGTTTTAGTTCTAAAATTTAACTACAGCAAGCTTAAATACTCACTAAACACAAGAAATTAGTTGCCTGATTGGATGTTTGATGTGTGAGATGACCAATGACTACTCTTCTAGGTGATTTTTAATGAGATTAAATTTCAGATCCGAGATATATTTGCCTAGGGTGCAACTTCAATTCAATCTAGCAACTAACTACATGTACTCAATGATAAAAACTAGAAAAGGAACGCAGCGCGTTTTGACTAGCGGAGTAGAAATAAAACTCAGCAAAGAAAATATGAAAATTCCAGCTCACCAGATCTTATACTTAACCGGTAATTAATTAACTCACTATAAACAGAGAAAACCACAACACAAGATACACAAGGATTTACCCTGGAAACCCCAGTCCTTCCGAGAAAACCAACAAATGTTTGTCTTCTTCTTATTGCAGGATTTGATTACAATAGAACTACAGTGGTCCTCAGGATAAACCCTCTGTATCTGTACCAAACACCCAGGAAGATACTCCAAATCCTTTCTACAAACTAGAGAAACCCTAGATCTACCCTGGATCCAAAAGACAACAGAGAAGCAACTCTTCCTTGGAAAAACTGTGATCTCAACTTGAGATATGGACTACTTGCTACAAGAGGAAACCAGTCTCTTGCAACTGTGATCATGACCACTACAGAAGATCTCCTTTACTCCTGTGACTGTGATACTTAGAACACTCTCCTTAGACTTCTTTTATAACTACACTTTATGTCAATACCATGGGACACCCAATACCATGGGATCACCCAATACCATTGACACTCTAGTACCATGGGCTAACAAATACCACTCAATACAATAAAGCATTACAAAAGCACTAACACTGTCTAGAGAGTTATGCTTATCCCCTTCTACTTTGCTAGACACCCCCAACGTAAAAGTACCTTATGAGCTACAAAATCTAACAGAAAAGAGTATAGAATGCTAACTCGGTGCCTTGATCCTGGGTGATGGAGTTGCTGCCCTCTCCATAGCAATGCTATGCCTTGAGTTGGTTCTGTTTGGTGATGACTTTTCCAGCAAACTCTCCAAATATCCATCTTGAGGCGCCCTTGAAGATCAATCTTCTTCCAACCTGCAAAAGAACAAATACTTAGTGGACGCCAATCAGATTTTTGAAGTTGAAAACCCAAGCTATTATATTCATCAACAAGTGAAGATAAATGTATGAAAAAACAAACAAATAACTCAAAGAGAAACCAACAATTAAGCAAAGATAACTCCCTCAATCAATTCATTCACTAAACCCCTAGGGCGCACTTGCAGTCAAGGAGGGCGTTTCATACAATGGAACAATAAAAATTTTGCCTCAGATTTGATCACCAACACATGCATACAGAAGGAGGGAAACAAACAGCAAAATCCACACTTAATAATTACTCAGAACGCCAAGGAATGAAGATAAGATAACATAACATAATTTTATTAATGTCCAGCAAATGACAACAAAGGTAGGTCAATGGGACTAGATGATACATCGAGTATGAGTACAATGTGGGAGTGCAAACGCAACAGAAAGTGTTGAAACTGAGAAATCGATTTCTCTATTGCTGTAGCAAATGGCTCTCCAAAAGTCCTTTACAATGAGCTAGCTCTTCTCTTTTATAGAATAAGAGAGAAGTAAGATCGCTAATCATAAGGATTGAGAGTTGAGATTAAAATATACAAGAGCCAAATCAATCGTTGAGATAATTCACCACTTATTACATTTTTTATTTCTTGGAAAATATAGTCTTCTTGAGGGGGGCGAATTGCCTCATTGAGCCCATTTTACATAGAAAAAATTACAAATTATTTGCTGAAATGTTGAGTTGGAATCATGAGTGGGTCCCCATACATACCTCTTTGCTGATTTGGAAGTGTTGAATGCAAAAGATTGGATGAGTTTTACAAAGTGCACCCCCCCTTGGAGAGAAGTGCATCCCCTTGGTGACTATAATGCTAGAAAGTGGTCAACACTTGATGCTTCTTGCTAGGAAATGATCAGTTTGTCTTTAGAAACATATTTCAGGAGGACCCAAGTGATTCGTTTACACGTTTGATTTTCCGTTGCCATGCTTTTGTGACTTAGGCATTTTTTAAACCAAACCTTAGAAAGTTTGATTAATTAATGCCAATTAATTGGATCTTGATTAATTCTTGGCCAAATCACTTGGGAGTTGCCTTGGATGAGTTCCATGATGCTCTAATGTCCCACACCAATCAAAATCGTGTCAAAAACCAATCTACAATATCCATTATTAAGCTACTCCAAATTATTAAGGTAGGATAGGCTTTTTTAATTGTAAACTTAGCAAATTCCATAAATTAAAGCCTATTAATCCATAATACCTGAAAAAAACACATTTGGAAGGTACCGATTGGCTTCAAAAGGTTGAAGTATGATGAATAGTGATGCATGGTGACCACATACCGCTGTTGGTCTTGTTAACCAAGTCAAACCCCCCTTTAACCAAGTCAAAATGTTGAAAAAGTCAACTTTAGTCAAAGTTGGACACTGTTGTTCAATGAATGAAATGACACATCCGATGCCTTTAAGAGGACAAAATAACATCTTAAATGATATATATTGATAATGTACTAAAGCTACAATACTCACATTACACAAGTGTCTCATGTGACTCATCACATAGCTTGAAACATACGAAATATTGCATAAACTAATACATAGCATGGAATCTATGTTTTATATTCATGTCAACATCTAAACAATCATCAAGAGTATTACAAAAATCATTCCTCTTTTGGGTGAAGTGGATGGGCAAAGTTAACAAGGCTAGTCAAGTGAAGGATTGGTCAAAGATGACTAATTGACTCAAGATGAAGGGGTCAAGGGAAACTCGGTGAGATTCACTATTCAAGCAGGCACTAGGGAAGGTGTCTCACAAATGGATAATGTGTAAGCATATGATACTCCTTTCAACCTTGACAATCAAACTCAACCCCCTTTTCTTTGACTTTTGCTTATTAGCTCCCTGTTGGACTTGTCTTCTTTGATTTTCTTGGACTTCTCTCTTGTACTTTTTCTTCTTTTAGACCTTGGCCTTTATTTTTCTTTGAGGCACATGCAAGTTTAGACTTGCTTCTTTTACTTGATTGCTTGATTTTTGCAATTTCATTTGGTCTTCTTTTGCATTCTTTCACTCTGGTGTTGATTTTTCTTTTACACGAGTACAAGGAGTCTTGGACTAGGAGTTGCATCATATGGCCTTTTTGAGGCACTGAAGCGGGGAAAGCCATTCATGTTTCAAGTCCAGGGAGCATTTCTCCATGGCAACTTTCCATCCTAGTACATAGCAAGTACACAGAGCTTTACAAGTAGAAAAGCATACGACATCAGAAAGTAGTTCTCCTAGTATGTAGCCAATCCACAAGGTTGTACAAGTAGAAAAGCATAAGGCATAAAAAAACCTTGTGCGCACATCATAGTGAAGAGTCAAGACACAAAGGGAAAACAGGGAAGTCTACATAATGAAGAGGTCACAGAGGGGAGATCAAGAGTCAATCTGTCAAGTCTAAGCCAATAGTTTCAAGATACATGGGTGACATGACATGGAGATGGAGAGGTCAAAGGTGGAAACAAAAGAGTTTTATGATCCATTTAATAATTAAGAGATGTGAAGTTAATGGTATGTGCATAAAACAATGACAACTTTTATGCATTCACCCTCACAACATTCCTACTAACCATGCTTATCAAAAACACAAATGCAAGCAACATGAGTAACATCTAGTACAATTACCAATATAGATCGTATATTCCTCAAATATAATCCTCAAGGTATGCCACTGGTATTGCAATATAATAACATGGCATCATCACAAGGCAACATATGGCAACAAAATATGACATATCAGCAATCACAATCATCTTTGCTCTGAGAAAAATGAATCTCATCCTTGTACTGCTAAGAAAAAATAAGGGTATGTCAACCTCATATATAATCTGGTATAACAATTAACACAACCCATTTAGCTTCTAACATAGTCCCTCGGGCATAAACATTAGTCAAGACAAGCCCACCTTTCTATTTTGTTAATGTGTAGACACTCCATGAAATCAAAGGTAGTCCCCATTATCTACCTTGCTTCCCCCAAAGAATGTGCCAAAGAAGTTGCTCCATTTGCTTGTACCCAAAACAGAATGAAAAAGGAAGGAAGAGGAAAAACATGGATAACTATTACCAACTATTTTGTACAATAGTTGAGCTTCTATTGAGTTGCTGCTTATTGAACATGATTCATGTTCATTTCCAGAGTTCAGAGGTTCAGATGATCCAGACTTGGCCTACTTTGGCCATCTTTTAACTTTTTGTTTTGAAATGACCATGCCCCATGGGGTTTGTAATAAAGTGTGCTAGTATGGTGGTTTGAGTAGCTAGGTTCCCTAGGACTTGACAACCAAATAAGGTATTCCAAGGAGTTTTTTCCCTTGTCGATTATGCTTTGCCTTTAGTCGAGCAATAATCGATGAGTTTTTCTCCTACACCTCCAAAGCTGGAATGCCCGAATTTGGCGATTAGGCCTCGAGGGGTTATTAGAGTCCAACTATAAAATATAAACATACTAGACACTATTGGTGTGTTCTATGGTAATTTCCTAGGTACCTAGGTGTGCTTAAACATTGTTCGAAAAAAAATTTAGCGAACATGCACAACTTTTTTAATTTTTAATTTTTAAATATTTAAATTTCCAATTAATTAAGCCATTTTTCCTATGGTTTAATTGAAAATTTTCAATTTGTAATAATTAAGTGGTTTGGGGGTGGATTTTGAAAAATGGGGGCTCATTTTCTAAGCCAGAGTACCCATTTAACCCCTAAACCCACTTATCCTAAGTTTCTGATGATTATTTTGCACTTAATTGAATATCTCCTCAAAATTAATAAATGAGGAATATTTAATTAAAAATAATCAGAAAATAATAAAATGGAGAAAATCCAAATCTCTCCAGAAAAATCCAAATTGAATAAAGTAAAGGGCTAATTGACATGGCATGGATCAAAGAGGAATATTCCAATCACACCTACCTGATTCCAGTCAGCAATCGGAGCACTACAAGCTCATCTCCATTGGGAATTGCGCCTTCTCCTCAAGCTCTCACGAATTGATGAAGTGGCATTTGTTTAATGGAGGGGTGATGGTTCCAAGGTGAAGGGGTGGGCGCCTTGCCTAGGTGGAGGCCACCTCACCCCATTCACACCTTCCAATTTCCAATTAACTCCAAAATCAAAAGCTTGGAGCTCATGTTTATTGGTGTAACTCGCCTTCTTGGCTCCCTCTCTCATGCTATGCGAATTAGGTGTTTGGCACTCTGTATTTTGTATAAGTATGAGGCTTTTGCTCCATTTTTTGGGTGGATGAATTTGCAAGAAACCTCTGCTAATATTTGTAGTGTTATATTTTTTCTCTTGTGCAATATTGAATAAGATTGAGACTTTGGAGGTCCACTTGGTGCATGCATGGTTCATGATGACTTATTGAGGTAATATTTTTCAATGTTTATGCATGCTTATCTATTTGAGTTTGGATCTAGCTTAGAGGGCTTTTCTCAAGCACATAGGACAAATATTTGTAGGCTTCAAGTTATTTGTTGATGTTGGGTGTTTAAAAGATCTTAAAGTAGCATGCTTTAGTTAGACTCAATACATGCTCTTTGAATTTTTTTTATACTAACATACTAGATCTAAGCTCTCTTTTTTAAGTTTGTGTATAAGTTTCAAGATTACTTATTGGAGTAAGGGATGAGCTAGGTTGCATCTCCCCCTTCTTCAAGCCTCAAAGGGATCATTGTCCTTGAATGTTCATTAGCATCTACATAGACTTTTCTTAATCCAAGGATCCAAAAGTGTTTTGTTTCTTCTCATCTCCACCTTTAAATTCAATTTAAAGTCTTGTTACTTGGTCTTCTTTGCAAAAATTGTGATTTTTAAAGCTACATCTTCCTCAAGTGGTTGCATTCGCCCCTCTTCTTGTCCTTTTTCTTTCGCTGCCCTCATCTCCTTTCTTACTGCTGATTTTTGTATGATTTACAGCCCTCTTCCACTTCTTTCTTTTGGCAGTCCCTTGTTGACTGTCCCAACTTTTTATTACAGCTGCTTCCTTTCATCCCCCTCTTCCTTGCTTTGCATTTGTAGCCCCTTCTCTTTTCTTTTTTCAGCCCCTTCTTCTTTCCACCTTTAGCTTTCGCTCCTCCTAGCTTTCACCCTTTCACTACTTCCTCATCTTCTTGTTTCTCTTTTCCTTCTTCCTTCCTCTTCTTCTCACCTTGCTTTCATTTGTCACTCTTCTCATCTTTGATTCTCTTTTCTTTCTCGTTTCTTCATTTCTCTTCCATCTTGCTTGTAGTTAGTTTTTACTTAGTTCATTTGTATGTTAGTTTTCATTTGTAGATCTTAGTTTACTTTTATTATACTAGTCTAGTTTAGATCTTAGTTTCAATATTGTTTTGATTTTGCTAACATCATAACAAGTGTTTGTCTAGAGCTCTCATTTTAGGTGAGCAAAGAAGACCAACTAAGAGAAGAAGCCCAAATGCTAAAACAAGCAAGCAAAAATACCAAGTCAAAGAGCAAAACCAAAAGACTACTTGAAAAGCACTCCCGTTCTATCTCCCTCTTCTTCATCCCCCATCTATTCTATTGCTTTCAAGAGAAGAAGAAAACCAAAAAAGCACTGTAAAGGTTAATAAAAGAGCAATTGGGATAAAGGCTCCCACACCCCACTTCCCCCATTTGGAGGAAGCTTGTATCATCTCTTGTCATTTTTGCTAGTAGCTTAGATTTCATTTCTAGATTAGCTCCAACTGTTAGATCTTAGAAGTAGTTGTTTAGTTTGATTTGCATCTTCAAAGTTCTTAAATTAATTTTATTTCTTGAAATAAATTGTTAGATCTTAGTTGGCTAGTTTAGCTTTGCTTCAGTATTTTCATTTCATATAAATTGCCAAGTAAAAAGAACATAAAATCTCTTGAATCTCACCGAAAGGTGGATCAAGCGTGCTCTTTGTTGGAGAGTTTACTTGCATTATTTGTTTTGCTAACCCCCTTGCTTTCCTAAGTACAGTCTCAGATCTGAAAGAGATTCTTGGGTAGTGTAGATTTCATTTTCAGGTATTTTGTATCTTTCATAAGACTCTTGAATCTCACCATAAGGTGGATCAAGAGCACTCTCTATCGAAGAGCTTACAATGGTTCTTGTTCACAACACCTAATAAAATTGGAATTTACATTTACTATACTGTGTATGCTCTACCCACTTGTAGGATACTCAGAAATAGTATAGACTTATCAATTCTCCACATTTAATTCCACTTCAATCTAATAAAATTTATTCCCAAGAAAACCAATGAAAATCCGACATTGATCGTCAAATAGTTGAAAGTGGGAAAATTCTGCCTAGGGACGCTGGAACCACTGTACCGAGACCTTAAGGGCACCGTTAGACTGCATCCATGGTTGGTGTCGTGCTGAACATGCTCTAAAGACTCCGAACAACCAACATGTCCTTGTACGGAACCACTTAGACCATTTTTCGGACATATCTCTTGTACCGAAAGGTATCTCTTGGAGATCCCCTTCCCTTTTAATAATCAAAACTCATCTTAAAATTTACAATAAAATTTACCAAGAGCACTCGCAAAACAGTTCTCAAGCACACCAAAGACATGTATCAAGCATCCCAAGGACAACCTTGACTCCATTTTGGCACTGGTCCTATCATTCAATATTTACTTAGCTTATTATCTATCTGGAGTATTGTTTTATATGTTTTAATCTATAATCATGGTGTGGATGCCTTATTGATAAACTGTGATTGGTTGTGTATCATCAATTATTTTGCAAGTACATCCTTAGGTTATATAGACTATTATTGTAAATCATAAAGACTCCTAAAAAAACACCCATCTGCATCATACATCATAAAAAAACATTTAAAACACAAAAGCCTTAGAAACTCTTTG
Source organism: Larix kaempferi (assembly GCA_027924585.1). Lineage (NCBI taxonomy): Eukaryota > Viridiplantae > Streptophyta > Pinopsida > Pinales > Pinaceae > Larix > Larix kaempferi. Next base: position 25,614,656 of record BSBM01000155.1, on the reverse strand, counting down.
TAGCGTCTACCCCCCTTGGCTTCGTTAGGAGTTTGCCTAAACGGAGGAGTCAGGATCAGGTAACAGCACCTGAATTTTTGCTTTCCCCCAAGGCCACACCTTTCCCACTTGGGAAACAACTTTTGAAAGATTCTTGCTGCTTGTGTGCACATCGGTGGGCAACATTTCTTGGCGTCGTTGCCGGGGACAATTTTTTTGTTCTTGGACAACTTTAAACTTAGTTTTTTCTTAGTTTTTTACCTTTACCTTTTTGATAGGTTTTTAGTTTAAACAAATCTATGATTTTAGACTTGAATCCATCTAGCGACTCCATTGTCATTAAACACACCAAGGTATTCAACAAGAAGAAACTCTGTAGGCCTACGTGATTTCATCCATGAGCCTGAAAAGGTTTATAGGAGGAGATTAAATAGGTTAGCTTCTCGTCGGATCCTTGAGAATCTTGGATCTGAGTCTATTTCGGACATCCATAGTCTTTGTGTAGAGCATAATAATTGTTTATCTGATCCAATGGGTGAATATTTCACTCCCCTTGACATTTCTCAGATAGTAGGTCAACCACATAATCTCCCAGAAAAAGCTATAGACAAACTGCCCATGTTCACTGGCACTGATGCCATCAATGCAAGTCTTCATCTTAAGAACTTCTCTAGATGTATCAAAGCCTTTGTCAGTGATCTTGAACATAGACACGAAGATGTGTACATGAAACTCTTTGCTCTATCCTTGGAAGGGGATGCTGGTGACTAGTTCAACAACTTGCCAGATAACTCCTTTGCAACTCTTGCAACATTCAAAACTGCTTTCACCAACATGTTTGGAGAAAAGAAAGAGCCTCGACATCAGTTAGCTGCTTTGACCAACATTAAAAGAAGTGAGAATGAAACTATGGATGAATTTAATAAAAAATTCACAGATTTGACAAATGCCATCCATACCGACTACAAGCCTACTGCTCAATCCATCTTGGTCTACTACATTGAAGCACTTAGTAGTGAAATGCAGTATCAACTTAGAGATAAAGATCCCACTACTCTTTTAATGGCCCAGGAAATGGCTACTAAAATTGACAGGAATATGCAATCTTCTGGTAAATCTAACATTCCTGGCTACTCAAGGGCCTTAACTCCTCTAAAAACAACATAACCTAAAGAAAAGGATCCTTTGTCTTCCATAAAGGATTCTTACGAAAGAAAATTGTTGGACATGTGCAAGAGGATTGAAAGAATGGAGAACACATAAATGAAACATCTCACTCAGATGAAAGAAATGCAAAATAAAGTCATAACTATGGAAAGAGCACAAACTCAGCCTATGCAAAGAAACTACCCTCAGAAAACAAACTGGCAAAAGAAAGGTCCCAATCCTGAAAAGAGGCCTCCCAACCAATTGGAAGCTACTAACATGGTTGAGAACTATGTACCATTTTGTAGGGCATGCAACGATTTCCATGAGGAATTCACTTGTTACTTTGCAAACTATGTTCAAGAACATGGTTTTTCGGAGGGTAGTACCAGCGAACAAATATCAAGCGAGCCTGAATTTGTCAACACAGTAGGATATATCCATAACATTCCTAGAGAAAGTTGGAAGCAAGCAAGACAATATAGTCAAGAAATAGACAACTTGACTAGAAATTATGGAGAAAGGTCTTCAAATGAGCAAGTTCAAAACATGCAGAAGTTCAAAGGGGTCACTTATCAAGGAAAAGGAAATAATGGACCCACCATTCAGCATCCTCTAAGGTAATAATTCCTGATAAATCTAATGAGTCAAATGATTTAAATTTTGATTGGGGTAACTGGTTTAACACTACTAAAGTACCTGTACATGTTATCAAACTATATAAGATCCCGAGACAGAAAGAAAAGTTGTTGAAAAACTTCTACCAATCCCCCCAAACCTCTAAATCCTCCTACCCCTAAAAGGGTTACTTTTTCGGAGACTATAGAGCAACCATCCACAAGTAACAACAGTGTCTCCATAGACCCCTAATAATCCTGCATACCAAGGACCCAAGAAGAGAAGATCATCCCCCTTTTTATGTATCATTGATGATAGGTGATCTTCTTCTACACAACTGTATGCTAGATTCGGGGTCCTCCTCCAACATCATGACAAAGAAGGTCATGCACCAACTCAACCTTAAAACAACTAGACCTTATCAGAATGTTTGTGCCATGGACTCTAGGCAGGTTAAAGTGGTGGGAATTCTTGAAAATCAGTCCGTAAGGTTAGCCAAATACCCGGATATCCATGTAACCATGGACATCCTCGTCATCGATGTTCTGAATAAATAGGGGATGCTCCTTTCCAGGAAGTGGGCTGCCACTTTAGGAGGATGGATCCAAATGGATTGGACCTATGCCACTATGGCAGTATCTGAGGATTCTTTAGTAAAATTGCATAATGAAAAAGAAAAGAAGTACCATGTTGAAAATCCCAAGAAGCCATTAAATCAATATGTTTATAATAATGACAAACATGGCACTTATGCAATTAACTCTACCTTTTTAGCTCCCATTCAAGAAAAGATAAAAGATGAAAAGGTAGATGAGTTATGGAGGATGAATTTTGACAGAGCTCACTCAAGAGCTGGTGTTGGCTTAAACTAACCCAGAGGTTTCCAATTAGACCCAGGTTCTTTACGGTTCTTCCTTTGACCAACAAAACCCCTTCGCACCGGCCCTTTCAGCAACAACCTACGAGCAGGTTGAGGTCTCACCCGAGGTGTATCTTATGGGGTACTGCGGAATCAGGTTTCCACAGTAAATGATGAGTTGTTTATCTGAACAAGCTGCGCAGCACAAGACAAAAGGATGGCGCTGCGGGGCAAAGTGATGCGGTACGCAGCAGGATCTATGCTGCGAGCAGTACTGCGCGATGGAGGCAACACTGTGGTCCGCACTAAGGGCCTCTTACTGCTGCGAATCTTCCACTGGAACTGTGAATTACCCACACTTATCCTCTACTTGGAAGATCTCGGAAACATTAAGGCACTGCAATGAATATCACTCATCCATTCATTCAGGCACTTACTGGTTATCTTTCTAACATTCATTCTAGATCTTGGATTATTATAATGTGAACCAAAATGATAAACACTATTAACTGTGATGTGTTCCTTCACTATGCTTAAGAAAGTATTTAAACTTAAATGACTGATTCACGACCTTAACATAGAATTGAAATGTTTGCCATTCATATGCTTCCATGGAATCTAGCATATCATTCCCAAACTTCTCCTATTGGTAAATGCATATCAAAGTTCTCATATTACAACATGCAAGGAAACATTCAAGCATTCATTCTACAGAAAATACAGAAAGTCATTCATTCATAAACATCATCACATAACACAGGATTTAACGTGGTTCACTTCCCCGGATGGAAAGCTATGTCCACAAGAACGGTTGGTAATATATTTCTTTCAAAAAGGGATGGGGCAACTATTCTTAGTCTGCGCACTCAGCTGCAGACTATTCTTTCTCTCGGCTAGGTCTCTGCGCACACAGCTGCAGAGCCTTTACAATATTCTCATCTCGGAGAGATTTTACAATACAAAAAGGTTATCTTCTTAAATTCTCAGCAACAAAAAAAGAACAACAACCCAAAAAGGAGAACCCCCATCCCATACAAAATGTCTTCTTAAATAGATCATGCCCGAAGGTCATGTCTGTACAATGCTGAAGACCTAAAACCCAAAACCCTAAGGGTTTCCAAAACTGTGCCGATTTTCCAAACCGGCTTGCTGGCTCCTGGTAGCGTCTGCTTGATCATGGCGGATCTCCACGTCCTCATTCTGTCGCTATCGGCCTTCCTATCGCACGCGTGCCTGCAGGCTGCTCCTATCGAACCATTTCTCTCTAACGGTTTTACCTTCTAAGCGTGCCAAACGTTGCTTTCCTTAACAACCCACGCGTGGCCGCCTTCCTGTTTTGCCTACGTCTGCTGCTCGGAAATCCTGGACTATCTTTCCAAAAATGGTTGTTACCGGTCCATCCAGTAGCTACACTTGATACTTGTCCAACATACCGCTTTGTTGGCTCCACGTGGCCTCCTAACTCCGCAGCACTACTTCGGCGCAGTACTGGTATTCGCATCACAGCCAAAACTTCGATGATGCGCGCAACTCCACAGTCTGGTCAAACGTTGGATGCTGCACGTAACTTCACAGCATCCTCAATACTTAGCCAAAATTGTGTTTATGAGCTGTGCTCAGCTCAACTTTCCCTGCTTGCCTCAAAAGGTGCTTCCAAAACTTCATCTCAACCTGGGCCCAACATGCCCCTAACACTTACATGTGGCTCATCCCCGAGCCACTGATTGTTTCAGTTGTCTCACTCTGCGCCGCAACCAGTGGAACGAACTTGGCCACGAACTCGTCATATGTACTGCACAACTGCACCACTGCTTCTCTTGTATCCTCCTCAACCTGTTTAGTCATCTCAAGCAGTGTTGGAGTTATTTCTTGTCCAATTTGGTCTTGTACCTGCTCCTCGTTATCGCGCAATTCTACTAACTTATCTTCAATCTGCTGCGATACCGCCATGGCATTCTCCAAGAGCTGCTGCGACTGATTATCCATCTTAGTCTCTTTTTGTCACAATTCCTGTACTTCTTTCTTTAAGCTGGATATCTCCTTGTATCTCGGCAGCCTTTCTCTGGGTAGCAGAGCTTTAACCTCTGCATTCAAATTGTCCAGCGCAGTCTGTTTTTCTTGTACCGCGGTCTTGACCTGCAGCAACCCTTGATCCTCTTCAAGGGTCGCGATTGCCTGTGAAACCTTATCCAGGAGAGATTGGCACTTAGCCATCTCGCTTGTAATGCTTTTCGAGGAGGTGCTCACTGCTTGCTCTCTGACTTGTTCAGCTAATGGCGCCTGCTTATTCAGCTTATCCTTCAATGTGGCAATATCGGCCTCATAATAAATCTCTTTATCCTACATCTCTGTCTGCAAGGATCTCACCTTATCTCCGATCCTCAGAACTGTGTCTGCAGGATCATCTTGGATTTCTATGCCTTTGATATCCTTCGCCACATTGGATATGGTGGTCTCCAAATTTTGTCAGTGGTCCTGTTCGTTGCGTAGCTGTACTTCTGCCTTCTGCTGAATTTGTCTATTTGTTGCGGTGAGCTCTGCTTGTAACTTCATCGATTCAACCGTCCGTTCATGCATCTCCTCCATGATCTGCGTGTGGATGAAGTGCAATCCTAGCAAAGGGATTTTGGCTAAGTCGAGCTCTACCCTATCGACTCCCTTTGTGTCCAAGACAACTTGTTCTGCCATTGGCAATGCAACAGCCAATGGGTCCACATGGACAATCCTAGTCTTCGACGGCAGCGTTATTGTTAACTGTTGGCTTCCTTGCTGCGAGGTTCCTACCGACCTTCTTTCATCCCCTGCTTCCTGCGGCAAAACAAGGCTTTTCTGGACATCGTCCATTTTCTTCATTAGGCCTTGCAATGCGAGCCGCGTCTAGTGCAGGTCATCGTGGATGACCATGTCCTTCTTTTCTTTAGCGACCATAAGCTCCTTCATCTGCTCTGAGACTGTTTCGGCTATCATCTCATAGTCATCATAATTGAGGACTGCCTCCGATTGAATCTTTGTAGCCTTCACCTTTTTCCTCGACTTTGGCTTCTCCGAAGTCTCAGCTTCTTTTCTCTTCCCTGTTTCTTCAATGATTGGGCGTGAGAGTGGGATCGGCTCATCTTCTGCTGAATCTGTCTCCACATCCATGACCTCTATGCGGAACTCTGCTGGCCAATCTTTCATGAGGTCCTCAATATCCTACTCATACATGATGTACTTTGTTGGGAACCACTCTGGTTTCCTCGTTTGTGCTTTCGACGATATGAATGTACATTTCATATCTGCCTCAAAGTCGATGATGCGGATATACTTCGCCGTGACCTGCTTTGTAATGCAGGGTGTCTTCGTGATTGCGTCGCGTAGCTGAATATAGTACTGGTAAAAGACTTATGTTGTTGCATGCTGGCACTCTGCATTTGTGTTTGCCCATAGGTTGATGAACTTAAACCCTCTAGGATCCTTGGTGTCCATAATGACGCCTGCATAATCTCGTGGCTCCTTCCATCCACACAAAGCAATCAGGACGATGATCCAGGTGAAATGGAACTGGCCGCCATACACCTGTGTGTCGTTGAGTTCTTCAAGGAACTCATTCAATAGAAACTGACACCAATTGAAGCTATTGCCTTCGTCCGCTGCGGCACCAAGGAGTATTGCGCTCGCAGGCACCTCCGAAGGCCTAGCTGTTTTGAGAATCTTGCCTGCGAGCAACTGCGTTACAAATCTTGTTGCTCTGTCCTCTATATCTTCTATCGGGAAACCTCTTTTTGCCTTTATCACCGTGTGGGTTTTCTTCATCTTATCAACAACCTCTTTTTCTTTGATCTTCCCCTGGAAGAATTGCTTTGGATCCTTACCACGCTTGCTTAGCCCGGTGATGCGGTGGATCAAATCAATGTTAATATCAACGTTCCTATCTAGCCACAAATAACCTTGGTGGATTAGCACCATGAGTGTGCGAACCATGATATTCAATTTTGGTGAACGGTCAAAATGTGGCAATCTCAGCAAGTTCAGTAGCCCCGACTGAACGATAGGTGCTAACCAACTGTCAGCTACCAAGTTCAGAGTTCCCTTGGCGTCCTTTTTCCAGCACATATACTAGTTTGGTTGAAAATATGGGTACTTGGGAACATCTAGCTCGTCTTTCTTCATTCCCAAGAGGTCATAATCCTCCCATTTACAATCTACTATCTTTCCCAGCAGATTCTTAGCAACGTTTACATGCTTTGAGATAGGTGACAGCAGGATGTCGTATCTCGCATTCTTGGACAATTTAAACATAGGGGCATTAAGTTCCCGTGGGGAGATATATTCAGGTATCATCTTCAAAGGTTCTGTCTGAAAGACTGGTGATTTTTGTGCCGAGGATCCCATCTTTATGATGTTGGATCGAGGTGCAGTTACAACTTTTCCCTTATCTTTTGCTTTTTCCTGCATCGTTGGATTGATTCTTGGTGATCTGCGGGATCCTTCACCTTGTTCTACGGCAACCTTCTTAACTGGAGTTTTCATTAACTGTTGAATCCCTCTGTGTTGAAAGATCCTCAGTGCTTCTTCAATGGTGAGTTCTTCTTCTCTAAAGGAAGGTTCGGACATTCATAAATGAGGTAGAGGCTAAGGTAGACAGAATACCGATGGCTACTAGCTCAGAGAGGTTAATCGCAAGAAAATTCTAAGTGCTTGGTAATGCCCGCGAGTCTCCCAACGGTGTTATTTATAGGTGTAGCAGACCCTCTCCCGCACCCTTCAACGGTTAGATAAGCATTTAATGTGGTGTCCGTTGGCAAATTTGAGCGGATCCTTCGGTCTTTTCTATTGTCAGTGTGCTCAGAATGTCTATCTTTGCTTTAAATGCTGAAGCAGTTGCTGCAACGGTCATCTAACGGCTATTTTTCTGAAAAGCCATGCAACGGCTATTTTTCTCTAGGTGCTACGCCGAACTGCATGGCAAGCCATCTGCAACCCTGCGCGACTACTTCGCAGTGCCAAAAATTTCCAACTGCGCGGCTTCCACTATATATATATATTTTTATTTTTATTTTTTTTTCGTGCAGCTTCATTAGTGCTGCACGGTGCATAGATCATTCTTCTTATCATACCTTCTTTCTTTTATCATACATGTACAAACTCCTTTATATTCTAGTGTCAAATTTCAACTGTACTTGACACTTAGAATTTCCTTCCTTTAATCGTTATTCAGGGTTCTACAAAGCAGTGCTATCATGGTATAGCTTTAGCCTGCTTCCATTTATCAAAGTTGGCAAGGTATCACCAGCTAAATTGGCTAACTAGACTGCACCAGTGTTAGTAACATATATCACAGTATATGGGCCAAGCCAATGCATCTTAAATTTACCAGGGAATTTCATGAATTTGCTATCATACAGGAGGACTAGATCACCTACCTGAAAACACTTGTTCTTTATATGGCAATCATGCCATGCTTTCTCACGGTCCTTCTGAGCTTGCTGGTGGAAGCCCGCGATGAAGCGATCTTCCTCCAAGCCCAGTAAGTGTAGTAATCTTTCTTCTAGAGCTTCGCATTCTGCCATCCCTGTAAATGCAGCGATTCTCAAACTAGGGACAATATATTCCATAAGCATTATAGCCTCCTGCCCATAAACCAACCGAAAGGGTGTTTATCCTGTCAATTTCTTGCATGTGGTCTTGTATGCCCATAGCACAGATGAGACGCAGGTCCCAATCGTCTCTATTTACATTACACACCTTAGTGAGTGCGTTCTCCAATATTTTATTGAAAGCCTCTACAGTACCATTTGCCTGTGGATGATATGGAGTACTGCGCTGATGATGAATGTGGAATTCCTCTGTAAGCACCTCAATCGTCTTGTTCAAAAAGCGAGTACTTTGGTCACTCATCAAAATCTTCGGAAAGCCAAATCTGGTGAGTATTTCTTCAAAAATAAACTGCGTTACAGTCCTTAACTAGTTTTGCTTCTGCCCATCTAGTGAGGTAATCTGTAGTAGTAATAATATACCTTGCACCCGTTCTTTTTCCTAGTGGGTTTATAGGACCCACAAAGTCTATTGCCCATTTTTCAAATGGTTGCAGTGTCAACTGTGGATTCAATGGCATCTCATCTCGGCGTGATGGTTTTCCTGTCCTCTGATAGACATCACAGTTCCTTCAACGTTCTTTGGCATCTTTATGGATCATAGGCCACCATAGCCCTGCGCGCCATATCTTCTGCGCAGTAGCCCTTCCTGCATAGTGACCTCCCGCGATTCCTGAGTGTGCGTCAGCTAGAATAAATGGCTTCTCATGTTCGAATACGCACCTGCACAGGACTTCATCCGACCCAATTTTGTATAACTGACCTGCAATTATAGTGAAGTCCGTGGCGCGCACCACTAACTGTTTTTTCTGCTGGACCGAGAATTCCTAGGGTGCTCGCCATGTGGTTAGGAAGACAATGATGCCCTTGTAATAATCATCGGCAACCTGTATACTAAATAACTACGCATCAGGCGGACTATCTTCAATATTCGTTGGCTCCTCTCCTGACTTGATCCTTGACAGATGATCAAGTCCCAAGTTCAGTCTACCTGGCTTGACAATAATTTCAAAGTCATATTCCTGGAACAGCAATAGCCATCGGCATATGCGTCCCCCTAACACTGGCTTGTTGACCAAATATTTCAACGCAGAATGGTCAGTAAACATAAGGAAGTGCGATCCCAGCAAGTAGTGTCTAAATTTCTGTAGGGCATATACCATCGCAAGACCTTCCCTCTCAGTAGTAGTATAGTTCTTTTCTGCTGTTGAAAGCTTTCTGCTATAAAATAGGGTGGTCAATACCTCCCTCTCTTGGCTGAGCTAACACGATCCCTAGGGCAATACATGATGCATCAACACGGACATAGAATGGCTTCGTCCAGTCTGGAAAGACAAGAATCGGCGCAGTGACCATCTTTTCTTTTAATGTGTCAAAACCATGTTCGCATTCTGCGTTCCAAATGAACGATGCGTCTTTCTTCAGCAGCTTTTCCATTGCTGCAGTTATCTGTGCATAACCCTTTATAAATTTCTTGTAATATCCAGTATGGCCTAATGTAGATCACAACATCTTGACTGAATTTGGTGTTGGTAAGTTTGCAATAACTGCAATCTTCGTAGGGTCTACCATCCGTCCTTGCTTACAGACAATGTGGCCAAGTAAAATTCCATAAGGCACACAGAAAATACACTTTTTCAAATTCAAGGATATTTGATGCTGTCGACACTTCTCGAGCATCATGCGGAGATTCGCGCAATGATTTTTCAATAGACCAAATACAGTCCAATGATCAAAATATGCTTCTAAAAACTTGTGCATAAAATCTTTAAATGTTGCGACGACGACTCTAGAGAATATGGCAGGTGCGTTCTTAAGCCCAAAGGCATGACGATGTACTAGAATGACCCCCATTATGTAGCAAATGTTGTCTTATGCCTATCTGCAGGATCAATCTTGATCTGATGATAACCAGAGAAACCATCAGTGAAAGAATATGCCTCATTTCCTCCAACGTTATCAAGCACTTTGTCTATGAATGGAGTAGGAAATGGGTCGTGCATGGAAGCATCATTCAACTTTCTGAGATCCACACAAATCCTATTCTTTCCTTTTGCTTTCTTGTCTTGAACAACCACGGGGCTAATCCATTCGGATTCTTCAACTGGTTTAATGATTCCTGCTTCTAGCATCTTATCTAGCTCTGCGCGGACTTTTTCCTTATAGCGCGGATTCAATCTGTATGGCCTCTACTTGACAGGCTTAGCACCTGGTTTTAAAGGTATTTTCATGACCCCTAGGTCTCCCAAAATTCCTTTCATTTCTGTAAATTTTGTTGGAAACAGTTCCTGATACTCATGTAAGGTATCTGCGATCTTTGCAATAGTCTGATAGTCCCAATAATCTCCTATTGATGCAAATTTTGGCTCTTTGTCTGTGCCAATGTTCACTTTTTGTGTTTTTACTAGTCCAGTCATATCTGGGATTTCCAACGGAGGTCCTTCTACCTCACGCGCGCCTTCTGACTTTGGTATATCTATGTTGCATGGGTCCTCCTCATCGTCTTCATTTGTGTCATTGGTATCTTCAGCTAAGTTGTAACACTCGATCAGGTGCTCTTCATGTTCCTTCCATTCTGACTGTAGGTGCGCAGGAACGCACTCTGTCCCAAAAAACTCCTGCAATGTTATGTTTTGATGATGACAGTCGTCCTGGAATATGCGCTTCCTGATTAGCTGTAATGCTTCATGGATTAATGGATTCTCGTCTTCAAAACTGAAGTCCTTCCGAAAGTTCGTAGCGAGCAGCTCCCAATCAGTGAGTTCACTGCGCAACTCCAGGTCGAGGTACCTTTTCTCTGGGATACCCGCATCCGATGTATGTACAAATAAATGTACCCATTCTGTAAGTGGTCTTTCCACCCATGCCTTTGAACAGATTTCAATGTGCTAACTAGGGTCTGTCTGTCCATTATACTTTTCAAAGGGTAAAGTAACCTTTTCGGCAAGCCGGATCTGCATCTTAGTTCTGCATTGATCTCAAGTGGTCAATGTTTTCTTATGTGCATTCCACCATCTGGCAGGTGTATCGTGCAATGTTATATCTAAAGCTGGCAGTCTATGCTCATCTGGTATAGCTATAGTATATTCCCTTATGAAACTGTAAACATTAGCAGAACCATCATATGTGGGAATAGGACTCACCTCTTTTCCGATGCAGCGCAGTGATTTTGTAACTTGCGCACATCTTCTTGCTGATACTTCATCCATGCGGCTTTTCCAATTCTCCAGTCCTGTATCCGAGTCAGAGATACAAGAAGTGTCACATCACCAGCTGAGCGTACCATCCGCATTAGGATTAATGTAGTCTTCCTTGTTCGCAGTCAGCTAGTATAGTCAGTTTAAATCTTGTGCTTGGGATTCCTCCTGAATCAGCTCACTGTATCTGTCACCATCTTTAGGATCCAATGGTGCGATGACCCTAAGATGCATCCCTTCAAAGATCATCTTCTTTGTCTTCAAGTTTATGATAGCCAAGTTATCCATATCCCAATCAATTCCCAATATTGTTGGACAAGGTTGACTATCATCCACAATTTCAATAACCTCAAAGTCTGCATGACTCTATACTCTGTCAATGTCAACTACTACATTAGCTAAGCGGCCAAAAGGTATGACCTTCTCCTGATTAGCCATTCGTAACTGGATAGGTGACCAAAGCAACTTTGGTCGACCCATCTACTGCCATGTCTGCTTAGTTAAGACATTCACTTCCGATCCCAGATCAAGGATGACTTCATCCATTTCAAAATCTCCTATCTGCGCAGTAAGCCTCATCTCTCGGCCTGTTCTTTTGTGCTTCCTTATATGATGTACAGCGCTATCTGGAGTCTCTGTTGCAATCTGAGGTTCATACTGGCTTATAAGATTCTGGAGCTCTACAATGGAATTTTCACTTTTTAGTAACTTCATGCAGCTTCGCAAGAACTGCGCAACAGAAGTACAGACATCTGTCGCAGTACTTGTTTTGTCATACGGAGCTGGCATGTTTTCAACATGCGGTGTTTCACTGCACAGCGGGATCCTTGATGACTTATTTGCTGGTTCTCTAAAGGTATCCCGCGCATCAATGAAGATCTCCTTGTTCTTCTGTAGGTTAAGAGGGGGTGCTTCTCCTGGAGCTTTCCTTATCCATACTGTTTCAAGGGGATCCTTCTTCGTATGTGCCTCCCCTGATGTTGAAGCTTCTGCTCCTCTGTCAAGGCCTGTCTCAGCTCCATTGCACGTGACCACGTTAATGCTTGGATCCATTGGTCTATTCTCTACTACGATCCACTGGACGTTTGGATTCGGAGCCTCTATTCGTCTTCTCTTCTGCATTTCCACCTCTAATACTGGGCAATATTCAATGACATGCTCAAACGATTTACAATAGTTGCACGTAGTGCATGGGTTAACACAATCTCTAGACACGTGCCCGGGTTGGCCACAGTTATAACAAATGACTTGGTAGCGGCCTCTTCCTTGTGACGGACCAGCATTTCTTCCTCTGCCGCGGTATCCACCACCACGACCTCTGTATCCTCCTTGGTCATATTGTGCATTTTATTGTTTTGGCTGGGTATCTTCTTGTACATGATACAAGCCAATGCCTCACATTGAGTCCATATCCCTTTTTCTTTCATTCATTAATTCATATGCACGGCAGTTGGATTCATCATGTCCAACTGATTTACAAAAATTGCAGTATAAATTCTTAGGAGTTTTCACATATTTCTGGATTAGGTAATAGTCTTCAAGTCTATGTCCTATGGTTCTACAAATTTCACACCATGGGGCCTAATTCTGATTTAATGGGTTAGGCGCACCACTGTTAATATAGTCGCGGAATAGAGGGCAATGCTCGCGGTCATGACCTTCTCCTTTACAACTTGTACACCAGACCTCCTGTCTAGGTTCATATCTTTGTTCTTTACCATTTTTTATACTTTGCAGTTCAAGTGTGAGGGTGGTCAGCTGGTTCTGGATCTGAGACATCCCAGAACTAGTCTCCCCAATCGGCAAAGCTTCCAACTTCATTGCAATTTCCAAGGCCTTTGCCTAGGATAGAACCTTCTACTACATCAATGGTAATCTGATATGGGGTAACAACGCAGCAATGAACCATTCTTTATGTTGTTATGGTGGTATAACAAAACTTACTTGGTCTAGTAAGGTCTTAAATTTTCCCAGACTGTTTCAGTTGGTCTCTGTTTTATTTCCTTGAGCTCAGTTATACACTAAGACTCAAACTTAGGTTTCTTGAACTCCACCACCAGTGCGACTTTAATTTATGCGAGGGTTCTCGGCTGTACAGTAGAGTATTTCATAAACCAATGTAGCACTCTATCCCTGAAGGTGGTGATGAGCTGTGCTTGCTTCACGGCATCGTCCTAGATTTGTCTTACACTCCATACGGATTCACAAAGGAACCAATGTTGATCAGGGTCTTCTAGGCCAGTTCCTCTGAATATTGGCAGTTTCATATCAGTGTTTGCCATTGTGCTACTAGGTGGTGGGGCACCGGGATTAGTGCACGGCTGCTGTAAAGGGATCTGTGCAGTAAATACAAACGGGACTATCAAGAAACATGGACTAGGCTGAGTCTTCTACGGGGTGGGCTGCGTAGTGGGTGGGTTCTGCGATAAGGGTGGCACGGTTTGTGCAGCCGATGAATTCTCAGGGGTAAATGGTTGTGCAACTTCACTATCAAGATCGCAGGGGATCTCAATATATATATGAAGTTTAGGGCCTTCCGGATTCTTATTAATTTTATATCTCTTACCACTTCTGAGAGTATGTGTCTCTTCGTCAGAATCAATATATGTATTGTTTATCGTGACAAAATTCAAGCATATTACTGCATTCTTAGAACACCTTTCTCAGCTAACAGCATCTTAATGTATAGACTGAGATTGTTCAGAAACTTACCTTGGAATCCTCCGAAAAAATGTGCTTCTACTTGGCTGTAGGATTTGAGTGTGTCTACAAAAAATTCTGTTACAAATCCTTCTAGCATATGATCGACCCAATAATCAACTGCGCGTGACAAAGGTCTGTCTAACGCTTTAAGCTGCGCTGTGAGCTCAGGAGTCCACTCCGTAGGAACTCCTCCTTGGAAATAGTTTTTCTTCTCTGCAAGCTACGAGATCCACGCATGCAGCTCGTTTGGAAACGATGCCCAAAAGATCTCGTGAATGTCATCCAACAGATATCTATCCGACCACTGTGTGTCGCTTAGACGCGGATGTCTATTTTCTTGTCTGTTAAAATCGCTTATGGTCTTATCCCACCAAGCTTGGATTTCTGTCTTTTCAGGATGCCAAAAGTCAGCTCCTTCGGGGAACTGATATTCTTCTTCACACATCATGATTGCAACTCAATGGAACAATTTCAACTCATCATGGATTCTAGCGCGACAACGAAACCATTTCAAGTCATCATGGATTCTAGCGTGGCAACGGAACCATTTCAACTCATCATGGATTCTAGCACAGCAATGGAACCATTTCTTGGCTTAAATTGACCCAGAGGTTTCCAATTAGACCCAGGTTCTTTGCGGTTCTTCCTTTGACCAACAAAACCCCTTCGCACCGGCCCTTTCGGCAACAACCTGCGAGCAGGTTGAGGTCTCACCCGAGGTGTATCTTATGGGGTACTGCGGAATCAGGTTTCCACAGTAAATGATGAGTTGTTTATCTGAACAAGCTGCGCAGCGTAGGACAGAAGGATGGTGCTACGGGCAAAGTGATGCGATACGCAGCAGGATCTATGCTGCGAGTAGTACTGCGTGGTGGAGGCAACACTGCGAGCCACACTAAGGGCCTCTTACTGCTACGAATCTTCCATTGGAACTGCGAATTACCCACACTTATCCTCTACTTGGAAGATCTCGGAAACGATAAGGCACTGCAATGAATATCACTCATCCATTCATTCAAGCACTTACTGGTTATCTTTCTAGCATTCATTCTAGATCTTGGATTATTACAATGTAAACCGAAATGATAAACATGATTAACTGTGCTGCGTTCCTTCACTATGCTTAAGAAAGTATTTAAACTTAAATGACCGATTCACGACCTTAACATAGAATTGAAATGTTTGCCATTCATCTGCTTCTGTGGAACCTAGCATATCATTCCCAAACTTCTCCTATTGGTAAATGCATATCAAAGTTCTCATATTACAGCAATGCATATCAAAGTTCTCATATTACAGCATGCAAGGAAACATTCAAGCATTCATTCTACAGAAAATACAGAAAGTCATTCATTCATAAACATCATCACATAACACAGGATTTAACATGGTTCACTTCCCCGGATGGAAAGCTACGTCCACAAGAACGATTGGTAATATATTTCTTTCAAAAAGGGACGAGGCAACCGTTCTTATTCCACGCACTCAGCTGCAAAATCTTCTTTCTCTCAGCTAAGTCTCTGCACACACAGCTGCAGAGCCTTTACAATATTCTCAGCTCGGAGAGATTTTACAATACAAAAAGGTTATCTTCTTAAATTCTTAGCAACAACAAAAGAACAACAACCCAAAAAGGAGAACCCCCATCCCATACAAAATGTCTTCTTAAATAGATCATTCCCAAAGGTCATGTCTGTACAATGTTGAAGACCTAAAACCCAAAACCCTAAGGGTTTCCAAAACTGCGTCGGTTTTCCAAACCGGCTTGCTAGCTCCTGGTAGCGTCTGCTTGATCATGGCGGATCTCCACATCCTCATTCTGTCGCTGTCGGCCTTCCTGTCGCACGCGTGCCTGTAGGATGCTCCTGCCGAACCGTTTCTCTCTAACGGTTTTACCTTCTAAGCATGCCAAACGTCTCTTTCCTTAACAACCCATGCGTGGCCACCTTCTTGTTTTGCCTACGTCCGTCGCTCGGCAATCCTGGACTATCTTTCCAAAAATGGCTGCTACCGGTCGAGCTGGTAGCTACACTTGATACTTGTCCAGCACACCGCTTTGCTGGCTCCACGTGGCCTCCTAACTCCACAACACTGCTTCGGTGCAGTACTGGTCTTCGCATCATGGCCAAAACTTCGATGCTGCGTGCAACTCCGCAGTCTGGTCAAAAGTTGGATGCTGCACGCAACTTCGCAGCATCCTCAATACTTGGCCAAAATTTTGTTTCTGAGCTGCGCTCAACTCAACTTTCCCTGCTTGCCTCAAAAGGTGCTTCCAAAACTTCACCTCAACCTGGGCCCAACAGCTGGGAAAGGGGCAAGAATAATTATAACTTCACCAGGGGGAAAGACTTTCAACTTTGCTTTTAGATTGGAATTTGAGGCCACCAACAACGTAGCTAAGTATGAAGCACTTCTACTAGGCATCGAGCTAGCCAAGGACATGGGGATTAAATTGCTAAGTATAAAGGGTGATTCGGACCTAGTTGTTCAACAAGTTAAAAACCAATTTGCATGTAAATGTCAAAGGTTAAAAAAGTATGGAAATGCAATTTGGGACACTATGGAGTTTTTCGATGCCCTAAATATAGAAGCAATCCCTAGAGATCAGAATAGTGCAGCAGATAGATTGGCAGTTTCGGCATCAAATATCCAACCTTCAGAAGAAATGTTAAACGGTGACTATACACTTGAAATCAACTTTAGACCATCAGTACTTGACAACATGGAACATTGTCAAGTTTTAAAAAATGATGAACAAATTCTAAAATTCATTCATAACATAGATGAGTTCTCAAATTATAAAGTCAATGAACAGGAGAGAGACAAAGAGTATCAGGGAGAAGGCAACCAGTTCGACAATCCTGTGCCACATGGATTTATAGCACTTGAAAACATTTTCGACAGAGAGGATAGAAGAAAGAACAATATTGACCAAATGAAACCATGGGATTACATAGAAATAAACATTGGGTCAGAAACAAATCCAAAAATGATAAAAACTGGAAAAGGCACCTCGGAAAAGGAAAGAAATGACTTGATCAATCTAGTAAAAGAATATAGGGATGTGTTTGCCTCAACATATGATGAATTAAAAGCATATCGAGAAGATGTGTTCTAGCATACCATCCCCCTTAAGCAGGAATTTAAAGAAGTCAAGCCTTTCCATCAAAAGCTAAGACAGATAAACCCTAATTTGGCTCCTATTGTCAAGAAAGAACTGGAGAAAATGTTAGCAGCAGGAATAATAACACCCACTAGACATTCATCTTGGTGCTCCAACTTAGTGGTTGTTAGGAAAAAGAATGGGAGCATAAGGATATGCATTGATTTCAGAAACCTCAACACAGCTTGTCAGAAGGACAACTATCCACTCCCAAACATGGAGACCCTCCTCCAATGGGTCATGGGTGCTTGCATGATGTCCATGCTGTTGAAATATTGTAACTTCAAAGAATATTATATTTGTATATTATTTATTCCGGAGATGTTCCATACCTCCGATGTGATTATACTATAAATCCGGAGATGTTTATTCCTCCGAGTTGGGTGTGGTAACTAGGGTTATTAGACCCACCATGTGGGGGTCGGCCCAGTCAGTTATAATGGGGTATTTAACCTAATGGTTAAATACGAGCCTACATGTACTTGTGTAAAATACATATCAGAGTAGTGTATAAATAGAGGAGGTGTGTTCCTCATTTGATACACTCACTCACTTGAGAAAGGCGCATTTGTGGAGGAGAGGTCTTCTATGGAGGAGAAGGAGCTTATGCTCAGGGTTTGCATCTTTGTATATTGCTGGTCATCTATATTGAGGAAACTTTGCTGGGTTTTCTACCCCATGAGGGTTTCCCAGGATAAATCTCTGTCTCTTGTGTTTATGCTATGCTTGTTGTTTCTTCAGTGATCCTGTATATGCTATTATTGTGAAATGCAATGTAATGCTGCTATTTTCTGTCTTAGCATATTGAATTATAACATGGAGTCAGAGCTAACCTGAAGGAAGACAAGGTATGGCACTAAAGACACTTGCTTTACTTACGACAATTTGAAGGTTAGGGTTTTACATAGCAAAAACCAGTCATCGTATCACTTTCGCTATAAATCCGTTTTGGCGAAGTTTTCGGATCTGAAATTGTTACAGGACGAAGCTAAGATCTCCAGGTACCTTATGTCCAAAGGAAAACCTCTAATTCGTTGTACTTTGTGATTTATGATCTGTACAATATAGGGTTTCTGCCTCTTCCAGATCTGAGTCAAAATCAGGTGACCTTGGGAAAAAGGTCATAACTTGGGCTAGGAAGCTCCAAATGAAATTTCGTGAAAAGTGACAGGTAGTACACAGACTGTACTATCTCAGAAAACTTTTTCAGAGGCCGAAGTTGAACCAGTGACACGTGGCACGCCGTACAAGTTCGCTCTCCTGTATTATCCCATAAACAGGTCACGTTGCGACACTTGGCATAACTCTCTCTCAGAGAATCCAATTGAGGTCAGACCTGTCAGGATGGAAAGATAACAGGCCGAGCTATCTCAGAAAACTTTTTCAGAGGCCGAAGGTCAAACAGTGACACGTGGCACGCCGTACAAGTTCGCTCTCCTGTATTTTCCCAAAACAGGTCACGTTGCGACATTTGGCATAACTCTCTCTCAGAACATCCAATTGAGGTCAGACCTGTCAGGATGGAAAGCTAACAGGTCAAGCTATCTCAGAAAACGTTTTCAGACCCTGTGGATCAAAAATTTCGGAGTTACACCAGAAACAATCAGGTACATATTTCTGTCAAAATAGAATTATTTTTTGGTACCTTCATTCATGGCTTCCGAAATTTAGGGCTTTGAAGAAAGTTGGAATTTTTGTAATCGGAGACCACGGCTGGATGCTACTGATCAAAATAGAAATTTAGAGACCAAGATCAGAATTTTTGGTTGGGCAGAAGGCCGGGCTTGATTAGACCCTAGTTCGGGACTTTGATCAGAAAAGTGGAAAATTAGGGCTTCTGTAAAAATGGGAATTTTTGAAATCTGTGACCACGGCTGGAAGCTCCTCAGAAAAATAGAAGCTTAGAGCTTTGGTTCAAACTTTTTGATGGGGCAAAAGAGTGGGCTTCATCAAACCCCAGTTCAGGGTCACGTCCAGTGAATCCGAAAGTTTCAAAGGCAAAATTGAGGAGTAAAACTTTGCAGTTTTCAAATTCTAAATATATCAGTTTGATCAGCTCATCAAGGCGCATATTTCTATCCTTTCGGAAGTCTGAAATTCAAAGTTTGAATTTTTGGGGTTTCTCTGACAAACCCATATCCAGCTCCAGCTCCAGTTCTTGCAAATCAAGTGGATAGGGTTAATCCTAGAAGAAGATGGATTGGTCACCTACATAAGTGAAGGAGTTCATGTTTCAGAGGGAGATGAGGCTAAGGCTTTACATAAGGAGATTACAAGCGATCTCGATAGGTATGACTCATCGAGGTATGTTTTGAGATTTGTTCATGATTAAGTTTATGGTATGTTTGTCTTCATGATTATTACAGTTAGTACAATCTTGATTTTAGATTTGTTGTATCACCTTAACAAAATTATGAATGCATGATAGAAGATATTCATTGGTTAGGGTGTTGACACTTATGATTGTACTAATGCATTATGGTGTTGTGTGAGGTTGAGGTTGTCTGCTAACAAGATACAGGTACATCACAAAAGACAAATCAGGCTTCATGACCATGAAAACATGAAGACAAAGACTCATCCATAATCTTTGTTCTACTTACGAGGTATGTATGACTTTGTTATATTATGCTTAACCTATGAGACATGCAGGTTCTAGCTCAGGATCTCTAAATCATTGAAGAGGTTGTTTAGGTATGTTGTACATAACCAAGTAGGTATACTAATCCAGGTATGTTTCCCATGAATCTTACCTTGTGTTAGGATCCCTTATATAAGTATACTTGGAATGATTGGTTATGCTCATTCATAAAGTTAGTAATCAAGGGATTATGCATATTATATCTCTTATCAATGATATGCATGAGTAAAAGAAGACTTCCCTGAAATCTTGAATACTAATGTTTATTAACTATAATCATGACTATACGTTTTCAAGATTATTTAGTACTATAATGTTTTGATAGCATTTAGAATATACTAATGAGTGTATGTTTGTGTATGAGATCATGAGGATGACTCTTGAGCATGCACAGTGGTACAGAATGAATAGAAGTTCAAAAGACATACAGAAGATCAAGCGGGAGGCAGCCACACAAACATAAAAGATAAGTATTTGAGTTGCTATTTGAAATAGTAATGATATTGCCTGCATGCATATTTGTATTCCTAGAATATATAATGCTGAGTGTAAACATTCATAGAGCATTGAACAGTATACAACTAATGTGCATATGCTTGGACAAACATTCCATTGTTGCTTGTCTAGAATGAAACCTCTTTGCTGACATGCTGAGAGTTGTGCACACTCTCGATAGTATGTTCTGGTAGAGATGGAAGGCATCTAGATAGCCACTGTATGCATACAGGATATGGGAAAGTGTTGTGCCAAAGTATTGGTCAAAATAGTTGCATCACTATGTAAATGATATCTGTATGCATAATGGGTTATCTTTTGATGATTATGAAGTATTACTAATCATGTACTTAATTTTGATTTGTAGGAAAGGTCATGGACACCGTACAAGTGGTGGATGTTCAAACAAGAAGATTTACAAATCAAACAAAATATAGAAGGCTCGTGGCTAGAAGATTCTCTTAGAAAGGGGAAGAGAATCACGACAAGATGTTTGCTCCAAGTATGGTGTAATTAAAGAAGAAGTATGAATCAAGTTCTGTATAGGTACCTAGGATCGATAATATTTTGATAAGCTTAATATGGGTGATGTGGATCTCAACCTTTGCTACAAGGTTGAATAAGATACACATATGACATGGATGCAAGAAGGAACTCACCACAGAGTTCGAATGATATTGAGGCTCATTTCAGTAGACCCTCCTAACGAGAGATGGCACAGATAGATATGCAGAAGTTCATTCAATGCAGAAATGAAAAATGAAAGATCTCAAATTAATGCTTTACTTCCTAGGTCTGGAAGTTTGGCAAGGCTCAGAAAGAACATTTCTCAACCAGGGAAAGTATGATGAGAAATATGACTTGAGGTGTTGGAATGGCCACTCTTATGGATTCCAGCTTGAAGCTGTTAGGGGATAACTCATCAGAGTTAGTGGATATAACTCTGTACAGTCAAATTATTGGGTCTTTGATATATCTAACATATACTAGGTTAGATATATGCTTTGTTATGAACACCTTGAGTTAGTATCTAGTGGAAACTAGATGTGTTTACCTGATAGTTGCAAAGTATGTGATGAGGCACATAAAGGACACGATAGAATTTGATCTATGCTATCTTGAAGATCATGACTTCAGATGGCTATTCAGATTCTGTTTGGGCAGGAAGTGTATCAGACAAGAAGAACACATCGAGAGGATGTTATTGTCTGAGATTAGCCATGATCTCGTGGTTTAGCTGGAAGCTGTCTAGTGTGACTCTCAGCACAAGCGGAATATATGGCTGCTTGCTCTGCTAGTTGTGAAGAAGTTTGGATTTAGGTTACTGTTGTACTAACCAAGCCTCTACGTCAAGTGAAGAAGTTACCAACCAAACCTCTGTCTCGAGTGAAGTTTGAATACTTCCGAGACAAGCTTGGTGTAGTTCAAAAGGACCCTCCTCGAAAGGGGGAGTAGTATAGTCACTACTGATGAGATTGTCTCATCAAACAACAAGGTCGTTGATGAGGTAACTTGTTCCCTACACCCAGTTACTTAGAAATATTTAGATTTAGGACTCTTATACTTAGAATACTTAGCTTTACTTATACATGCTTTTGATGATAGATGTATTGGTGAAAATACATGCTAGTTGTGATGTATACATGTTTTGATGTTAGATGTATTAGTAAGAATACATGCTAGTTGTGATGTATACATGTTTTTGTGTGATGGATACATGTTTTGATGTATTAGTAAGAATACATGCTAGTTGTGATGTATACATGTTTTGATGTTAGATGTATTAGTAAGAATACATGCTAGATGTGATGTATACATGTTTTGATGTATTAGTAAGAATACATGCGAGTTGTGATGTATACATGTTTTGGTGTGATGTATACATGTTTTGATGTATTGGTGAGAATACATGCTAATGTGATAACTGCTCTTGTATAGATGAGAAGACAGTTGAGGGGATTGGATCATCCCTGGACTTTCAGTCCTAAAGAGAACCGTAGACGTGAGGTCTCCGAGAATGAAGTCCTTAGTGGACAGTTGAGGGGATTGGATCATCCCTGGACTTTCAGTCCTAAAGAGATCCGTAGACGTGAGGTCTCCGAGAATGAAGTCCTTAGTGGACAGTTGAGGGGATTGGATCATCCCTGGACTTTCAGTCCTAAAGAGAGCCGTAGACGTGAGGTCTCCGAGAATGAAGTCCTTAGCGGACAGTTGAGGGGATTGGATCATCCCTGGACTTTCAGTCCTAAAGAGAGCCGTAGACGTGAGGTCTCCGAGAATGAAGTCCTTAGAGGACGGTTGAGGAGATTGGATCATCCCTGGACTTTCAGTCCTAAAGAGAGCCATAGACGTGAGGTCTCCGAGAATGAAGTCCTTAGTGGACAGTTGAGGGGATTGGATCATCCCTGGACTTTCAGTCCTAAAGAGAGTCGTAGACGTGAGGTCTCCGAGAACGAAGTCCTTAGTGGACAGTTGAGGGGATTGGATCATCCCTGGACTTTCAGTCCTAAAGAGAGCCGTAGACGTGAGGTCTCCGAGAAGTGGGGATTGTATCATCCCCGGACTTAGGTCCCTGAATTGATCCGTAGACGTATGGTCTCCGAGAAGTGGGGATTGTATCATCCCCGGACTTAGGTCCCTGAATTGATCCGTAGACGTGAGGTCTCCGAGAAGTGGGGATTGTATCATCCCCGGACTGCGGTCCCTGAATTGATCCGTAGACGTGAGGTCTCCGAGAAGTGGGGATTGTATCATCCCCGGACTGCGGTCCCTAAATTGATCCGTAGACGTGAGGTCTCCGAGAAGTGGGGATTGTATCATCCCCGGACTTAGGTCCCTGAATTGATCCGTAGACGTGAGGTCTCCGAGAAGTGGGGATTGTATCATCCCCGGACTGCGGTCCCTGAATTGATCCGTAGACGTGAGGTCTCCGAGAAGTGGGGATTGTATCATCCCCGGACTTAGGTCCCTGAATTGATCCGTAGACGTGAGGTCTCCGAGAAGTGGGGATTGTATCATCCCCGGACTGCGGTCCCTGAATTGATCCGTAGACGTATGGTCTCCGAGAAGTGTGGATTGTATCATCCCCGGACTTCGGTCCCTGAATTGATCCGTAGACGTATGGTCTCCGAGAAAGTGATTTTTTGATGTGGTTACTTGTATCGGTAGGATACTTGTATTGATGATGTGGTTACTTGTATCGGTAGGATACTTGTATTGATGATGTGGTTACTTGTATCGGTAGGATACTTGTATTGATGATATGGCTACTTGTATCAGTGTGGATACTTGTACTGATGATATGTACACTTGTATTGGCATGAATACGTGTACTAATGATGTGGATACTTGTATTGTTATGGATACCTGTATCGATGACGATGCTGATGATCGTGTGATGACAATGCTGATGATCATGAGATGACGATGCTGATGATCGTGTGATGACGATGCTGATGATCGTGTGATGACGATGCTGATGATCGTGTGATGACGATGCTGATGATCGTGTGATGACGATGCTGATGATCGTGAGATGACGATGCTGATGATCGTGTGATGACGATGCTGATGATCGTGAGATGACGATGCTGATGATCGTGTGATGACGATGCTGATGATCGTGTGATGACGATGTTGATGATCGTGTGATGACGATGCTGATGATCGTGAGATGACGATACTGATGATCGTGAGGATCCAGATGTTGATGTTATTGTAGTTGTTCGAGTGCTGCAGAAGATAAAGACTCAGTACTGAAGATGTTGATGTTCCAGTATTGAAGATGTTCCAGTAACTGCTTGAGTTACTGATGATGTTGAGAAAGCTTCCAATGATTTATAGATGTATCATGTATGATGTTGATGACTCCTTGCTCATGCAGATACTGTTATAATATCCTTCTCGTTAAGGGGGAGTGTTGAAATATTGTAACTTCAAAGAATATTATATTTGTATATTATTTATTCCGGAGATGTTCCATACCTCCGATGTGATTATACTATAAATCCGGAGATGTTTATTCCTCCGAGTTGGGTGTGGTAACTAGGGTTATTAGACCCACCATGTGGGGGTCGGCCCAGTCAGTTATAATGGGGTATTTAACCTAATGGTTAAATACGAGCCTACATGTACTTGTGTAAAATACATATCAGAGTAGTGTATAAATAGAGGAGGTGTGTTCCTCATTTGATACACTCACTCACTTGAGAAAGGCGCATTTGTGGAGGAGAGGTCTTCTATGGAGGAGAAGGAGCTTATGCTCAGGGTTTGCATCTTTGTATATTGCTGGTCATCTATATTGAGGAAACTTTGCTGGGTTTTCTACCCCATGAGGGTTTCCCAGGATAAATCTCTGTCTCTTGTGTTTATGCTATGCTTGTTGTTTCTTCAGTGATCCTGTATATGCTATTATTGTGAAATGGAATGTAATGCTGCTATTTTCTGTCTTAGCATATTGAATTATAACACATGCTATATGGTTTCTCAGGATACAATCAAGTTGTCATACAAAAGGAAGACAAGCACAAGACCACCTTCACAACCCCATGGGGTACCTTTGAATATTTAAGAATGCCTTTTGGGCTTCTGAATGCTGGGGCTACTTTTCAAAGAGCCATGGACTATGCTTTCAAAGAACTAATTGGTAAGATCATTGAGATATATTAGGATGACTTAACTGTCTTTTCAAAGGAAAGATCGAGCCATGTCAATCATCTAAATAAGTCTTTGAAAGATGTAGGAAATATGGAATTTCCTTAAATTTGGCTAAATCTATCCTAGGAATTGACGAAGGGAAACTTCTAGGGCATATCATCTCTAAAGACGGGGTCAAAATTGATCCTGAAAGGATTGAAGCTATCAAGAAGATACCTTTACCGAAGAATGTAAAATCCTTCCAATCTTTTAATGGACACATCAACTTCATTAGAAGATTCATCCCCAATCTGGCTGAACTGATGAAACCCATGCAAAAACTACCTAAGAAAGATGTAAGTTTGTATGGACTAGTGAGGGAAGGGAGGCTTTTTCTAGTATAAAATAAACAATCACTAGGTCACCTGTCTTAGTCAGCGCCGATTACACCAAGGGATTTATGATTTTTTCCTTTGCATCAGACGACACTATTTCCAGGGTGTTGCTCCAGAAGAACCACGAAGGGTTCGAGCAACCTATTGCCTTCATGAGTCGTGCTTTGCAAAAATCTGAATTAAAATACACTATAATGGAAAAGGAAGCCTATACCTTGGTTAAATCTCTCAAACATTTCAGAACATACATCGGGTATTCGAAAGTCATAGGGTATGTCCCCCATGCTGCAATGAAAGACATCTTGTCCCAACAAGATTGCTTAGGAATAAGAGGGACATGGGTTTCAAAGATTCAAGAATATGACTTAGAGATAAAACCAACCAAGCTTATAAAAGGACAAGGCCTTGCTAAGATGTTAACTCAAAAAAATGAAGAGGCAATAGGTATGGTTTGTGAAAACAGTAGACCCGAACCAGCTATGACACCAGCTTTACAGAATATTGACAACCATTGGTATTCGGATATCATCTACTTCTCGCTTCACTTCACTTGCCCGGATCACCTGAAGGGTCACAAAAGAAGGGCCTTAAGATTAAAAACTGCTAGGTATTGCCTTACTCAGGAAGGCTTGGGTTGGAGGAACCCAGATGGAATAATACTTAGATGTGTTAATGAACAAGATTCCAAAAGGATCTTGACCAAGTTTCACTCAGGATTTTGTGGAGGCCACTTTGCAGTGAATACATCTTCCCACAAAATCCTCTGAGCTGGGTACTATTAGCCAACCATCTTTGTAGATGTACACAAACATGTTAAGTGTTGTCAAGAGTGCCAGCTCTTCACTGGGAAGTAGAAGTTGGCCGCTCTTCCCCTCACACCTGTAGTAGTCTTTGCCCCCTTTCAACAATGGGGGCTTGACTTCATCGAAAAATTTAAAGACAATTCAAGAAATGGAGTCCGTTGGATCCTCACGACTACCGATTACTTCACCAAGTGGGTAGAGGCCATACCCACCAAGACAACCATTGAAAAAGTTGTTATCAACTTTATTAAGGATAAAATCATTAGATCATCTCATCGTCACACGGAACACAGCCCAGATGCACATCACACAACACTTACATCAACCGACATGGGAGGACTTTCCTACCACCATTTGGGAAAGGCTTAGCACTTACATAAACGGCCATGGGAGGAATTTCCTACCACCATGTCGGAATGGATCCAGCACTTACATCAACGGACATGGGAGGACTTTCCTACCACCATGCTGGTATGGCTCCAACACTTACATCAACAGCCATGGGAGGAATTTCCTACCACCATGGCAGAATGGATCGACACTTATGTTAAGGGCCATGGGAGGAATATCCTACCACCATGCCTGACTGCCCTCGGAACTTATGTCAACGGCCATGGGAGGACTAGCCTACCACCATGTCGGACTGCCCTCGATACTTATGTCAACGGCCATGGGAGGACTAGCCTACCACCATGCCGGACTGGCCCATGTGCATCTGCATCTTCTGAACTCATCACTTCCCCTTGGAAGTGTTGGGTATGTTATATCTCTTCACATGGTCGCTGCGTGTACAACACGATCCCTACGGCACGATTCGCCTGCGCCGGGCGCGTCCGGAGGGGGGGGTTTAGAGGGGGGGGTAGCCCGACAGGGCCCACCCCCTTCGTTTCGGACCGTTAGGTTCCGAAACGACACGGAGGGGGCCGTTAGGCCCCCGGAGTCCGCGCGGAGCGCAAATTTTTTTTTTTGGGTTGCTTTTTGCTTTTTCGCGATTTTCGACCCATTGTACTCTATCTAATTCCGGTAAAAGGAATTAGGGTTGTAACCTAATTCGGGTAAACGAATTAGGGTTTTAGATGCTGCAGAATACCATTTATTGTATTGTACATGTAAAATAAACATATAATGAGAAAGGAGCTATGCGGCTCTAAGTTTTGCTGGTTTTTTCCCGGTTAAGGGTTTCCAGGTGAAAATCTCTGTGTAATGTGTGTGCCATTGTGTATTTTCTGTAAATGCTTAAGAATCGATATATGTTTGTACTTCACTGTTAAGGTTTAAAACTTACATTTGGTATCAGAGCAATTTTGGGTTCAGAGGGACGCCTTTGTTTCCAGGGGTTTGGCTCGATCTTGGATTTGTGATAAACCTGGTTTCAGTGGGAGCTTTGCAGCGGTGATTTATTCTTTGTTTAAAGAATGGCGAGCAGTTCTAGATTCGAGATTGAGAAATTTAATGGTCATAGCTTTGAGCTATGGAAGCTCAAGATGGAAGATCTTCTGGTAGATAGAGAACAATGGATCGCAGTAGATCCAGGTACCATGCCCTCTGGTGCGGTAAAAGAAGAATGGGAAAAGCTGGAAAGGAAAGCAAGGAGCACTATTCGTCTTTGCCTTGCAGATTCGGTATTGGTGAACGTATCTGGAGAAGACACTGCAAAGAAGCTATGGGATAAACTGGGAAGTCTGTATCAGTCAAAGTCCCTGGTAAATAAGTTATTTCTGCGAAAGAAATTGTACCTTCTGAGGATGACTGATGGAGACTCTGTTTCAGAGCATCTAAACGCCTTCAATACTCTGGTAAGTCAGTTGACATCTGTTGGTATTAAACTTGATGATGATGAAAAGTGTATTAGTCTGTTGTGCTCTTTGCCAGATTCATGGGATAATCTGGTCATAGCTATTGGGAGTAATGCAACCACACTAAACTTCGATGATGTGGTTGCATCCCTACTATCGGAGGAAATGAGGCGGAAATCCATAGATAGTTCAGCCAAGGATGCCTTATTTGTAAGAGGTCGCCCTGGAGACAGATCTAAAAATAAGTCTTCAGGTGGTAGATCTAAATCTAGAGGGAGATCTAAATCTCCAGGACCTTCTGTAAGAAAATGCTGGAAGTGCGGAAAAGCTGGGCATTACAAGAAGGATTGTAAATCGAAAATTACTGATAAAAGTAGAGGACCTAATGACGCTCCATCCGCAGATGGGAAAGAATCTACAGAGGAAGGAGGAGATGTGTATCTGGCATCTTCAAGTACACATGCAGAGCATGATTCGTGGTTGATTGACTCAGGTGCGTCTTATCATATGACTCCCCACAGGGAGTGGTTTTCTGAATACGAAAAGTATGATGGAGGAGATGTATTTCTGGGAGACAACTCGGTAGCGAAAATCATAGGTCGAGGAAAGGTCAAGCTACTGCTCAAAGATGGAAGGGTTAAAACTCTTCCCGGGGTTCTGCACATTCCAAAGTTGGCTAGAAACCTTATATCTGTAAGTAAAATGGATGATGCAGGTGTGAAAACTCTATTTGAAAAGAACACATGCAAAATGGTTCGAGAGTCATTGGTGTTGATGAGGGGAGTTCGGATTGGAACTCTATACAAGTTGTTGGGAAGCACCTTCAAAAATGGATGTAACAGCACTATTGTTTCTGAGGGTAAAAATGAAGGAGACAGAGTCCTTACTGTCTCTAGTGAGAAGACATCGCTATGGCATCGAAGGCTGGGACATATTGGAGAAAAGGGTCTTCGACTATTACAAGGTAAAAGTATGGCTGAAGGCATGTCTGATTTCACATTAGATTTTGATTTCTGTGAACATTGCTTATATGGTAAACAGAATCGAGTAAGATTCTCATCTGGTGTTGTAAGAGCTAAAGGAATCTTAGAGTTAATACACAGTGATGTTTTTGGACCTGTGCCTGTTCCATCACTTGGTAAATCTGTGTATTATGTTTCATTTATAGATGATTTCTCAAGGAAAACTTGGATTTATTTCCTGCGTAAGAAATCTGAGGTTTTTAATAGATTCAAAGAATTTAAGGCTCTTGTAGAGAATCAAACTGAGAAGAAAATAAAAGTACTCAGAACAGATAACGGTGGAGAATTCTGTGAAAGTGAATTTGAGGAGTTCTGTAAAACGTGTGGAATAGCAAGGCAAAAGACTACTCCATACACACCTCAACAGAATGGGGTTGCAGAAAGGATGAACAGGACATTGATGGAAAAGGCAAGGAGTATGCTCAGTGGTGCAGGGCTAGCACAACAATTCTGGGCAGAAGCTGTTGACACTGCGTGTTACCTAGTGAATAGGACACCCACATCAGCGTTGGTTGACAAGACACCTCATGAGGTTTGGACTGGTAAGAAACCCTCTCTCTCTCATCTCAGAGTGTTTGGGTGTGATGCTTTTGTACATGTTCCAAAGGAGAAAAGGAGCAAGTTGGATAATAAGGCGGAAAAATGTATCTTCATTGGTTACAAGGATGGAGTGAAAGGTTACAAGCTGTGGAACCCAGTAAAAAGGCAAACAGTTTACAGTCGAGATGTGATCTTCAGAGAAGTTGAAAGCACTTCCAGGATTGAGGATGTACCAAAGGAAAAGGATTCAGAGAAGCTACACTTTGATATCAAGGATGAAAGAGGTGACTCTTTTGAGGAACCAGATTCGTCTGAATCAGATGAGGAGGCAGAATCGTCTGAATCAGATGAAGAGGCGGATCCACAGACTCCGGTATTGAGGAGATCTGACCGAGAAAGAAGGCAAGTTGAAAGGTACAGTCCCCCTGATTTTCGTTCTAATTTTGTGTTATCTATTACTGATGATGATCCTAGAACTGCTAAAGAGGCAATGGATTCAGAAGATAGTAAACTATGGAAGAAGGCCATGATAGAAGAAATGGATGCCTTGGACAAAAATGAGGCATGGGATCTGGTTGAGTTGCCAGAAGGAAGAAAGCCTATTGGAAGCAAATGGGTATTCAAGAAGAAGTTAAATGTAGCAGGTAAAGTGGAGAAGTACAAGGCTCGACTAGTTGCGAAAGGTTACTCCCAAATTGAGGGCATCGATTTTGGTGAGATTTTTTCACCTGTTGCAAAATTGACTTCTATTAGATTCCTTTTATCTATTTCTGCTGCTTT
Source organism: Larix kaempferi (assembly GCA_027924585.1). Classification (NCBI taxonomy): domain Eukaryota; kingdom Viridiplantae; phylum Streptophyta; class Pinopsida; order Pinales; family Pinaceae; genus Larix; species Larix kaempferi. The sequence goes on along the minus strand of BSBM01000155.1, from coordinate 25,584,311 downwards.
TGATCTTGAAGTAGAACAGATGGATGTAAAGACGGCTTTCCTACATGGAAATCTTAATGAAGAGATCTATATGAAGCAACCAGAACGGTTTGTGGTGAAAGGAAGAAAGGAGCTTGTCTGTAAGCTGAAAAAGTCTCTCTACGGTTTGAAACAATCTCCCAGAATGTGGTATCAAAAATTTGATACTTATATACTGGGACTTGGTTTCTCAAGAAGCAAAGCTGATCACTGTGTTTATTTTAAGCTAATTGGTGATCATTTTATTTATGTAATATTGTATGTTGATGATATGTTGCTAATTGGAAACAACAAAGAAATCATCAAGGATGTCAAGAATCAGCTGTCATCTGAATTTGACATGAAAGATCTTGGTGCTGCAAATTTCATTTTGGGCATGGAAATAAAAAGAGATCGTGAAAACAGGAAACTCTGGTTAAATCAGAGGAAATATGTTGAAACGATATTGAAGAGATTTAATATGCAGGAAAGCAAACCAGTGAAGGTGCCCATTCCTGTAGGTGTAAGGTTATCTGCAGAACAGTGTCCCACTACACAAGAAGAGGTAGAGGACATGTCTCATGTTCCATATGCTAGTGCAGTTGGCAGTCTGATGTATGCCATGGTCTGTACTAGACCAGATATAGCCCATGCAGTGGGAGTTTTGAGTAGATACATGTCAAAACCAGGAAAGGAACATTGGACTGCAGTAAAAAGGGTCTTCAGGTATTTGCGTGGCACTACAGATTCTGCAATCTGCTACCAAGGAAGACCCGGTCTAAACAGAGAGATAGATATACAAGGATTTGCTGATGCTGACTGGGCTGGAGATCTTGATCACAGAAGATCTACAAGTGGCTACGTTTTTAATCTATTTGGAGGAGCAATCAGTTGGATGAGTAGAAGACAAGCTGTAGTTGCACTCTCAACTACAGAAGCTGAATACATGGCAGCTACCCATGCAAGTAAGGAAGCTGTATGGTTGCAAAGATTGTGTTCAGGTATTGGTTTTGTTCAGAATGCAGTAAAAATTGGTTGTGATAGCTCAAGTGCAATATTTCTGGCAAAGAACCCTGCTTATCACTCGAGGACAAAGCACATTGATGTGCAGTACCATTTCGTCAGAGACATGGTTGAACAGAACAAAGTGTTGCTGGAAAAGGTTGACACTTTGGTAAATGTTGCAGACTCTTTGACAAAGTCTGTGAGTACTCAGAAGTTCTCTTGGTGCAAAGAGAACATGGGCATTGTTGCCCTGAATTGTTGAAGTCATAAATTTCTCCTGTATGTGAAGAGAACAACAAGTGGGAGAATGTTGGGTATGTTATATCTCTTCACATGGTCGCTGCGTGTACAACACGATCCCTACGGCACCTTCGATTCGCCTGCGCCGGGCGCGTCCGGAGGGGGGGGTTTAGAGGGGGGGGTAGCCCGACAGGGCCCACCCCCTTCGTTTCGGACCGTTAGGTTCCGAAACGACACGGAGGGGGCCGTTAGGCCCCCGGAGTCCGCGCGGAGCGCAAAATTTTTTTTTTGGGTTGCTTTTTGCTTTTTCGCGATTTTCGACCCATTGTACTCTATCTAATTCCGGTAAAAGGAATTAGGGTTGTAACCTAATTCGGGTAAACGAGTTAGGGTTTTAGATGCTGCAGAATACCATTTATTGTATTGTACATGTAAAATAAACATATAATGAGAAAGGAGCTATGCGGCTCTAAGTTTTGCTGGTTTTTTCCCGGTTAAGGGTTTCCAGGTGAAAATCTCTGTGTAATGTGTGTGCCATTGTGTATTTTCTGTAAATGCTTAAGAATCGATATATGTTTGTACTTCACTGTTAAGGTTTAAAACTTACAGGAAGGAACCTCGATCTAAAGAACACCAAGCTTCTCTCTAAAGTACTCAAACTTCACTATGGCTAGCAGCTTGGTCAATACATCGGCTATCTGCTCGTCCGTTGCAACATACTGGAGCTTCATTGCTCCTCTCCGCACCATATCCCTAATATAGTGATACTTGATCTCAATATGATTCAACTTGTCATGGAACACTAGGTTCTCGGACAACTTCACACAACTATGGTTGTCACAAAAGATACAAGTCGCCTCTAACTGGAGATCAAACAAATCAGACAGTAGCTTCCTAATCCATACTGCCTCACAATTAGTCAAACAAGCTGTGACATACTCTTCTTCGGCTGTACTCAGTGCCATGCAGGACTGCTTCCTGCTAAACTAGGAGATCATACTGGATCCCATACTGAAGCAACATCCTGAGGTGCTCTTCCTATCTACGGCACTGCCTGCCCAATCCGAATCAACATAACCCTGCAAGTTAATCTTCTGATTCAGCTCATACTTGAGCCCATAATCCATTGTACCCTTCAGGTACCTCAATATATTCTTTGCAGCAACCAGGTGAACTTGTCTCGGATCCGTCAGGAACTAGCTCAATGTGTTCACAGCAAAGCATATGTATGGCGTCGTGTTCGTTAGGTACATCAATGAACCAATCATTTGACGATACATCATGGCATCAACTGACTCTGATGAAGCATCACAAAGTAGCTTCAATTTCGATACCATGGATGTGGCCATAGCCTTGCAGTCCATCATTCTGAATCTCTTCAGAATCTCCACTACATACTTCCCTTGTCCAACGAAGATCCCATCTGCATTCTGCCACACTCCCATGCCTAGGAAATAGTGCATCATACCCAGGTCCTTCATCTCGAACTCTGCGGCAAGATTCCTCTTCGTATCTTCAATGAGCCCATCCTCTCCTATTACAAACAGGTCATCTACATAGAGTAGAAGTGTCACTGGATTTCCCACTTCAACCTTGTAGTAAAGGTTGGAATATGCTTTACTCTTGGTAAATCCCAAGCTCATCAGGAAACTATCCATCATGTCGTACCACGTCCTGGGTGCGAGTTTCAATCCCTACAAGGTCTTCTTCAATTTGCACACATGAGTCTGCCTGCCATTTGTCTCAAATTCGAGTGGCTGCTCCACGTACACTTCCTCCTCTACTACACCATTCAAGAACGTTGTCTTGGCATCCATCTGGTGTACCTTCCACTTCATTACTACATCTAATGGAAGTACTGATTTGATGGAAGTGTATATGGATACAGGTGCAAATGTCTCCTCATAATCTATGCCTTCCTTCTGGGAGAAGCCATGTGCCACAAACCTTGCCTTGTGTTTCTCTATGCTGCCATCTGCAGCATGCTTGATCTTGTAGATCCACTTGGAAGTCACAACAGACTTCCCTTCTGGTCTCGGAACTACATCCCAGACATCATTCTTCATGATCGACAAGTACTCCTCAATCATGGCATCCTTCCATTCTTTCTTCTCTATCGCTTCCTCATAGTTGGAAGGTTCTTTATCAATGATGTCGCACAATAGGGATACATAACTGGAATATGGCCTCGGTCTCTTGCTTTCTTTGTGCATCCCCTCTGGAGCGCCATACCTCTCTGCATCTTGAATTTCCTCTTGTACCCATGTTGGCTTCCTCTTGTGAGAGTTCTTCTCATGAGGTGGATCTATAGGTTGTTGTGGTTCTTCCATCTCGTGGTCTTCGTTATCTTCTGGAATTGCTTCTTCCATTTATGTATCTCTGATCCTAGGAACTTCAGGTTCTTCAGTGTCTTCAATAGGTAGTTTTCTTGATCTTCGTCACTTGTTCTTCGAAACAAATCTCTCTTGTAGGTGATGTTACACTATATTTCGTACAAGACAAGTTAAATTGCATGATTAGAAACATCTCATAGTTTTCAGAAAAAATTCTTATGCATAAAGACATAGGTCATACAGTCATGCAATTATCTTAGCCAATGCTTCAATACAACATTCATCCACATCCCGTAACTTTCTAGATTCCTTCCATCTCTACCAGAACATTGTTAAGAGTGTGCACTACTCCTAACATGTCAGCAAAAAGGTTTCATTCTAGATAAGTAGCAATGGAATGTTGTACAGTACCATAGGCCACTTACCCGTTACTTGCATTTTAGTAGTATTATGTTCATTAATGCAACTTTTTCTAACATCCATAATACACATCCTAACTCTAGGAACATAAGTATGTACATGACTAAACAATATCATTTAAATAATTAGATATACAAGAAATGACAATTCAAATACTTATCTTTGTTTGGTTGTTGGAGGGACTCTCTCTTGATCTTTGCTTCCTTGCGGGAACTACTGGAGTCTCTGACAGTGTGCTCCCTCTTGATCTTTGTTAATCATAATACATATTCTTCATCACTTGAAGAATCATCTATTTATTCTTCTCTGGTTCTTTTCCTTTGCACATCCTTTGCAGACGCCTTCATGCTTCGACTGGATTTCTGGAAGTCCTTCAACCGCTTTGCTTACAATGGGTAGTGCACATGTGTAAGCCTTCTATGCCATAGTTCACTTAGATCCATGGAGTCATGGACCAATTCTTGTTTAGGTTGGCCCTTCAATTTGTACAAACCTCCCTCTTGCTCTCCAATCACAACTGCATCATCTATAGTTTTTCCCTTTGGCCATCAACAAATGCAACCCTAATATCATTTGCATCTAGTGCAGATATGGAGAGAAGGTTCTTCTTGAGTCCTGGAACATATAGGACATCCTTCATCTTCAGATACTTTCCAGAGTCTAACTTGTAAGAAGCTTCTCCACTCCCTTTTATGGGATATTGGTAGTCCTCCCCAAGTTTCACCTTGCGAGGTGACTCATGTTCAGACAAGTTCATGAAAGATTCTTTATATACTGTCATATGCTTGGAAGCCCCGCTGTCTACAAGCAAATCATTACTTCCATGTGTGACAGTGCCTGTGAGTGCTGATATCAGGACATATTCTTCATCGCTTGAAGATTTGTCACTTTCTTCTCTGGCTCTCTTCCTTGGAGGTTCATCTTCAGCAGCGTGAGCATGGCTCCTTTTCTTGTTGTTCTTCTTGTTGGAGCCTCTGTTTCTGGGACAATCTTTGGATTAGTGTCCCTTCTCATCGCATGTATAACATCTAACAGTAGATAGATCTCTCTTGAATCTTCTAGGGTTATTCCTTTGAATTTGGTAGTGGTGCTTCTCCTTCTTATTGTGGTGGTGCTCCCTCTTGTTTTTATTCCTCCCGAAGTGTGTTGTGAGAGCTTAATTGTCGTTTTCTCCCATCTTCTCTTCTCGAGCTACAAGTCGAGCTTCTTCTTGTGAGCATTCCTCCCACAACCTACTGAATGCACGATTAACTCCTTTCTAGCGCAAATCCATTGAATGAAAGAGTCCCATGATCTAGGGAGACCATTCAAGGTGGTCATCACAATTTCTCCATCTTCTACATTTTCTCCCACAGCTTCAAGTTGCTCCTTGATATGAGAGACCCTTGTAAAATAAGACTACATGGTCTCTGCATTTTGTATCTTCACATTCTTCAATTGGTTCCTCAAGGTCATCTTTTGGTTTATATTCTTCCCTTCAAATAGCTTGGTAAAGGCATCAAACATCTCTTTAGGTGTCTTCAAATATGACACATGTGGGATGAGATGATCCTTAATAGAATCTGCAATGGTCCTCTTGGCCTTAACCAAGTTCTTCTTGTGTAAGGCTTTAGCCTCATCTCCCTCTCGTGCTGGAACCTCTTCATTCACATAGGTGTCCAATTCATTCTCTTCTAAGACATGCCCAACCCTATGGTGAGACATTTTTAATGAGAACCTCAAATGGAAATGACAAATATTTATATCTTACCAATTTGAGATGCTGAGCTGAGATTGGTCCTGGAGCTGGTTGGCCTAGGGTTTGTCAGAGAAAACCTAAATTTTCAACCTTGGAATTTGGAACTTCTAATTGGAAAGATAGATGTGCTTGATTGGGGCGAGTATGCTAGTATACTTGGTTTCTGAAGATTTCAAAATTTCACCCTTGAAAATTGACTTGTGAAATTCGGATCTGTAGTTTTCTGGCTTTTGGTGGTTTTCTGGTTTTTCTGGTCCAAAGTCAAACTAGGGTTTGACTTTTCTGGAGTTTCACCCACTCAAAAACTTTGATCTTGGTCTCAACATTTCAATTTTGAGGAGGCGCACTTCCCTATGTTGATTACACTCCAAAATTCCAATTCTGTGAAAAGCCCTAATTTTCTTCAGCAGTGATAGGCCAAAAAAAGAAAATTCTCAGAATCAACTTTTGCTTCGACGGAAAGATGCACCCTTCTTAGGCGAGTTATCCTAGCCCATTTTTTTGTTGATGATCTGTGGAGAGAAGTCCAAAAAATAAGAAGCCCTGGCTTCCACAGATGCAGAATGCCTTCTTCTCAGGTTAGCTTTGATACCATGTTAGATTTTTGTACTTTTAATCAATACTTATCTAGGATCTTACTGAGAGAATAACAAGCACAGCATAAACACAAGAGACACAAATATTTTCCTTGGGGAAACCATCAAGGAGAAAACTCTGCAACTTCCTCAGAGATAGAATGATCACCAATACAATGTCACAAAAGTAAAACCCAAAAATAGAGATGGTCTTCAGCAGCTTCTCTCTTATCCACTTGTGCGAACTTGTCCTTTCTCTCACTAATGCGAACTTGAGTGAGCGAGTGAATGAATAAATGAGAGATCTTAGCTCTCTATTTATACATTCACTTCTACTTTACCTTTATCACTTGACATGTCAGCCTCAACTAAAGTTGATTGGGCTGACTCCTCTAGGGGACTTAAAAACCCCATTACATTTGCCTCTGGTGGGATCTATTGCCCCTACTTACAAGGGAGGATTTACCTCAACGACTTTACATGACCAAATGTAATAATTACATCCCCGACTGGAGGAATAAACATCTCAGTCGGAGGTACAAATAAAATACAATATAAAATACAAGTGAATATCTTCTGAAGTTACAATTACATTGACACTTAAGTAATTGTAAACATCATCATCATTGTCTACATCATCATTGTCATTATAATTATTATCATCTTATGATCAAATCATCATCAACACCATTGTCATTTTCATAATGCATCCTCATTATCATCATCATTTTCATCATCATCATCATCATCATCGTTGTCATCACTGGGATCATTCATCTCATTTTCACCACCATCCTCATGATCATATATTGTCATTGTCATTATTATTGTCATTGTCATTATTATTGTCATTGTAATCATCATCGTTTGCATCATCCTCATCATCGTCATCATCATCGTCGTCGTCGTCATCATCATCGACATCATTGTCATCATAATCACCATCGACATCATTGTCATCATCGTCATCATCATCGTCATAGATATCAACATTATCATCATAATTGTCATCATCATATATCATCATCGTCATCATCGTCATCATCGTCATCATCGTCATCGTCATCATTGCAATGATGAAAAAGGCATCCAACTACCTTACATGAATTTCATAAAGGAGCTTTGACCTATGAGTGGGAAAGAAGGCATCATTAGTATGTTTTGAGTATTATTGTTGGGGCTTAAATAGTAATTATCATCATCATCATTATCATTTTATAATCAAATCATCATCAACGCCATCACCATTTTCATCATGCATCATTAATGTCATTAACATCATTGTCATCATCGACATCACTCATCTCACTGTCAACACGATCCTCATGATCATTGTCACTATCATTGCAATCATGATCATCTGCATCATCCTCATCACCATCATTGTCATTGACATCATCATAGACATCAACATTATCGTCATCGTCATCATCATTCTCATCGTCATATTTCATCATTGTCATCACGACCATCAATTTGACGATGAAAAAGGCGTCCAACTACCTTCTAAGAATTTTGTAAAGGAGCTTTGGCCACTTAATGGGAATGAGGGCACTGTTAGCACTTTTTGAGCAATGTGGACGGGTCTTACTTAGTAATTGTCATCATCATCTGCTCATTGACATCATTATTATCTTATAATCAAATCACCATAAATGCCATTGTCATTGTCATCATGCATCATCATCAACGTTGTCATCATCATCATCATCGTCGTCGTCGTCATCGTCAACATCAACATCAATCATCTCATTGTGCCCACCATCCTCATGATCATCGTCATTATTATTGTAATCATCATTGTCTGCGTCATTCTCCTCTTCATCGACATCATCATCTTCATCGACATCATTGTCATCATCATCATCCTTATCATCATTGCCATCATCATAGACGTCAACATTATCATCATCGTAGTCATCATTGTCATCATCATGTATCATAATAGTCATTGTCATCGTCATCATTATCATCATTGTGATGATAAAAAAGGCATCCGACTACCTTAAATGAATTTCATAAGTAAGGAGATTTGGCCTATGAGTGGGAATACAGACACCATTAACACGTTTCGAGCACTATGGATGGGTCTTAAGTAATTGTGTTCGTCATCATTATCATCATCGTTAAGGGTTTAGGGTTTAGGGTTTAAACCTCATTATTACTTAAACATATATTCCTTAATCCTTGTGAACTATAACCATAATCCATATCTGACATATGATATCATTCATAAATCCTTATCACCATATTTAACCTCTAACACCAAACCCTTAACTCCTATAACCCCTCACATGTAACTTCTATAACCTTATCCCTAATCTTGTAAGCCCTAATCCCCGTAACATATAACCTATATAATTACCCTTCCTTCCAATAAACCCTAATACTAACCCCTAATTCCTATAACACTTATGAGAGCTATTCTTATATCGCCTATCACTCATAAGACCAAAGAATTACATTCCTCTTCCTCTAACACATTCCAGCTCTATATAAGATTTGAACCCTATATTCAATCCATAACCTATATATCTCTTAACCATAATACTATAACCGTTAAACCCCTATAAACCCTTATATTTACAAACTTTAATCCCCGTCTCCTATAAACTGTGTGAACCAATAACCCTATAACCGCTTATTCCCACTAAATTCTAACCCTTACAACCCAATTCGTTATTTTCATGGTTTAGGGTCTAGGGTTTAATCCCCATTATCCCTTAAACCTATAATCCTTAATCCCTAAGAAATATAACCATAATCCATATATGCCATATGACACCACTTTAGTTACTATTCACAAATCCTTATCACATCCCTTAACCTCTGACACCAAACCCTTAACTAATATAACCCCTCACATGTAACCTCTATAATTGGTCCTTAGCTCTAATCTTGTAATCCCTAATCCCCATAACATATAATCCATATTACACTTAATTCTAATGAACCCTAATACTAATCCCTAATTCCTATAACACTTATAAGAGTTATTCCTTATGTCCCCTATCACTCATAAGACTAAATAATTACATTCCTCATGTTGGCTTATATAACTGTCTTGAGGTTTTCTATAAAGACCTAGGTTCTTCGCGGTTCAACGAACCAACAAAACCCCTTTTCACCAGCCCTTTCAGCAACAGTCTGTGAACATACTGAGGTCTCACCCGAGGCGAAGATATAGGGGGGCTCTGGAATCTGGTTTCCACAACCAGGTGATGAGTGCTTAAACAGATCTGGCGACGAGCGCGCTGCGAGACTCGCGTTGTGAACTGAAGACTGCGCAAAGCTTAACTCCTTCGTGGTCAACACTTACTCTATCGCGCATCCAAGGACTGCATGATGTCAGATGGTCTTTCATCGACAGGACATCGCAACTGATAACTACGCTTCATGTTCAGACTTAACCAATTTCAATGTCTTCACTTAGTGTTTCCTATCCATTCATCAACTGCCTTAGGTTATTGATCTTATGACTTATGCAATATGATGATACACAATATATTGCGCACTTTCGGTGCTGCGCTTCAAGTGATTCGCACGGCGCGAAATCCACTTACTTAAGTATTATCCCAATCTACTTATGCATTCAGTCTGCCTTAGAAATATTTATGCATCTAACATTCATCCACATATGCAATACTTAACATATTATTCCCATATTCACTCTTATGGCGAATACATATAAAAGTAAGAACATATAGACTGATAAATGAGATCTTAAGCATTCGTTGTAAGCAAATATAAAGATTCAAGCACAAAAATAGTCACACAACACAGAATTTAACGTGGTTCACCCCCAGGATGGGAGCTACGTCCATAGGAACTGTTGTTATATTATCTTGGGAAGGGTACAACAGTTTCAGTCTACGCACTCAGTTGCAGACTCTCTTCTCTCTCGATAGGCCTCTGCGCACACAGCTTGCAGAGCCTTTACAATCTTCTCTCAACAGAGATCAATGTTCAACAACAAAGATTAACAATTCATAAACAGAAGATTCAACCCCACAGCATTACAGATATTCAATGAGGATTAACCCTTTTGCTTACAAAATGTGCCTTCTTATAGATCATGCCCGTAGATCATGTCTTTACAATGCATAGGCAAAAACCCTTAGGTTTCCCAAAACTGTCGCGGTTTTCCCTTAACTGGACTTGCTGGCTCTAAAAGCGACTCTTCCGTCGTCGCCGTCCTCTGCGCATCGTCACATCGCTTTCAGCCTTCCATGTTGACCGCATGCCGACTATCGTTGTCATCCAGCCATTCCTTCTCTAATGGCCTTATGAGACCGGTTCACGATGTGCTTCCCTGCTCGTGTGATAGGTCACTTTCCTTCCATGATACTCCTTACCCATCTGCTTGGAAATCATGGAGTATCTTAACCAAAAATAGACCACCGATGGTCTTACCGGAATATGTACCGTTTTCCTTCCAATATTCTGCCTTGCCGGATCCTTGCGGATCAGGCTCTTTGCAGCACTGTCTCTTTGCGGCGCTGGCTTCCTTACCTTGCCGATGGTACGCTGTGTTCAACTTTGCAGCTCCCCAAAACTGTCTTTGCCAAAAAGCCTCCAGCTGAACTGCGCTCAACTTCGCAGTTCCAAAACTGTTTTTCCAAAAATGCCCTACTTGGGTTAGGCCCAACAGGCCCCTAACACTTACATGTGGCTCGTCCCCGAGCCACTTTCAACTTCTGCTTCTCCGAGCTGCTCTTCTGCCTACAGAGCTAACTTAGCAGCAAATTCTTGATAGGTTGCACTCAACTTAGCAACCCTATGCTTAGCATCCTATTCAATAGTTTTGATGGTGTCTAACACATTTGCTTCTATATCATCGTCAGTTTGCTCTTTGAATGAATCATGCGCATCACGTAGCTCTATCAGCTTTCCCTCTATCTTCTGTGATATCTCATGCGCTTACTCTTGCAGGGACTGCGATTTTTCTCTGGCTTCAACCTCTCTATCTCTCAATCCCTAAATTTCTTTCTTCAATTCTTTGACTTCTTGATAACTGCGAAGTCTATCCCTTGGCTGGAGTGCCTTCACTTCTGCGTCCAAGGCTTCTAGCGCGACATGCTTCTCCTTCAAAGTGTTCTTGACTTCTAGCAGCTCTGGGTTCTCTTCTAGCACTGTAAATGTTCTTATTGCTTCGTCTAGCAAAGTTTGGCACTTAGCCACTTCACTGGCTATACTCTCTGCAGCAGCCTTTGCTTCATTTGCTCTGAGTTGTTGTTAATCAGGTGGTGTCTTCGGCGGATTCTGCGCTTCCAAGACAGCGATCTTATCTTGGTAATCCATCTCCATATCTTTCATCTCAGCCTTAAGATTCCTGACCAATGAGCCGATCTTAAGGACAGTATCCGCAAGTCTCTTCGCATTCTGGTATCTCTGCGACTACCGAAGCGACCGTATGCTCTAACCTCGTTCTCCGGTCGTGCTCATCTTGAAGTTGCATGGTCCTCTTTAAGCTTGCTTCCTGCAGCTACTTGTAATTTGCAACTAGCTCATGGTGTTGATTTCGAGTGACTACATCCCTCTCATGGATCTCCTCCACAACTTGCAGATGCAGATTGTGTAGACCCTCCATTGGCAACATCGCAATGTCGACGTCCACATGCTCTAAGTCCTTTGTGCCCGAAGCTAACTATTCTTGTGGTGGTAACCTTACGCTTGCGGGTCAAGTTTCACTATGTGCAACTTCGTTGGCAAGGTCAGGGCTAGAGGCGTTGTCTTCGGCTGCGAAGTGCCCCCTGAATTTCCTTCTGATTCTAAGTCTCGCGGCAAGGGTAAGCTGTGCTTTACTTGCTCAAAATTTTATGTTATACCTTGCAGTGTGGTGAGGTTCTTTTGAAAACTCTGTTGAATTGCCTCGTTCTTCTTATCTTTGACGGCCAACAGATCTTCCATCTGCGCAGTGATCGTGGCTGCGATCATCTCATAATCGTCATCATGGATCTTGGCTTATGACTAGCCCTTAACAGCTTTCTGCTTCTTTTTATGTACCTTTGGCTGTACAGAATTCTCGGTTTCCTTCCTTTTTCCCAACCACGGCTCTTCAACAATAGGTGTAGGAATTGGATTACTCTCCTCGGAGTCACTCTCGATTTCACAATTCCTTCGACTTTAAATTCAGGTATCCATTCCTTCATAATGGTGTCGATGTCTTCCTCGCCCATGTGGTAGTTCCCTTGGAACCATTCTGGGTTCTTCTTCTGTGCTTTTGCTGAAATGTAGATAGAGTGCATATCAGTGTAAAAATTGACAGTGCGAATATATTTAGCTGTTACCTCTTTTGATATCTGTGGCTTGGCAATAATGACTTCGTGTAGCTGCTTGTAGTATGTGTAGAAGACTTCATCTGACACGTGTTGTCTTTCTGCTATCAAATTCCCCCAGAGGTTGGCATAACGGGCTCCTCTACAATCATTGCTGTCAGTAATCAACCCAACATAATGTTTTGGGTCCTTCCACCCTACAAATGCAATCAACACTATCAGCCAGGTATAGTGGAAGTTGTTGCCATGTGTCTATGTATCGCTCAATTCTTCTACAAACTCATTTAACAGGTACTAACACCAATTAAATCTTCCTCCCGCCGCGGCCTTTGCCCCAAGGAGCACTGTGCCAGCGGATACTTCAGTAGGTCTTGCTTTTTGCAGAATCTTTTCTTCTAGTAGTTGTGTTATGAACCGCGTAGCCTCGTCATCTATGTCATCTATGACGAAGCCTCTCTTTTCTTTCACGACAGTGTGTGATTTCTTCATCTTTGTGGCGACCTCTTTGTCCCTGTTTTTTCCTTGAAAGACTACTTTGGGTCCTCGCCTCGCTTGCTTAGCCCCGTGATGCGATGGATCAGGTTGATGTTCAGGTCGACGTTGCAATCCAACCATAGATATCCTTGGTGGGTGCGTGACATCAGAGTGCGCACCACCGCATTCAGCTCTGGTGTTCGGTCGAAGTGCGGGAGCCTCAATAGATTGAGCAATCCTGATTCAACTACTCTGGAAAACCTGTTCTGTGCAACCAGCACATAATTGCCTTTAACATCCTTCCTCTAGCACATATACTGATCTGGTTGAAATTTTGGGAACTTTGTCTCAGACGGGTCCTTCTGCATCTGGAGTAGGCCAAAGTCTTCAAACCTGCACTCTGCAATCCTCCCCAATAGATTTCCTTCTATCTTCACATGCTTCGAGATAGATGAGAACATAATCTCATACTTTGCGTTCTTTAACAGCTTAATGGCCGGTGCATCCTCTGCACACGGCAAGATATACTGAGGGGTCAACTTAAGTGGTATTTCCTTGTCGTCCAGCAGGAGTTTTGGTGTTGTGGAGCTCATCATCTTTGGTTTTGGTTTCTCCGCTCCTGGTCCTTTTCCTTTGCCTTGCATAACTGTAGAATGTCTCGGTGATCGTCGGGAACCTTGACCTTGTTCAGTAACTACCTTCTTGGCAGGGGTTCTCATTAACCCTTCAATCCCACCGTATTGAAACACCTTCATAATCTCCTTGACTGTGAATTCTTGCTCAATGGATGAAAATTCAGACATTCACTGGATAATTGCTCAACAAATTGACGGGATCGCTTAGGACTCACTGTAAACAAATTCAAAATATGGCTCATAGGAAAATTTCAAAGTTACTGTAACACCCGCGAGTCCAACTACAACAGTATTTATAGGCACAGCTGAGCCTTAGTCGTGCCCCTGAAAGGCTAGATTAGCAATAAATGTTATGGTTGTTGGTCAAATCCAGCAAAGATTTCGGTCCTTTCCTTCATTTACTACGTCAGAACAATTATTTCTGCGTTAAATGCTCAAGCGGTCGTCGGCAAGATCATTGTATAATGGCTCATTTTCCATCCGACACTGTAACGACTAGTTTCTTAGAGTGTTGCGTCGAACTATGCGGTGGGTCTTTAGTACTTCGATGCAGTTACTTCGCCATGTCGAGCTTCTTGGTTCTGAACTTTGCATCTTATCTGCTTAATTGGATCTGCGCAGCTACATTTTTTAGCTTTGAGCTACGCGGTTCTTCTTTTTCTTTTTTTTTTAACTTCGCGGCTTCCTTCTACTGAGGGTTCTGTGAAGAAGGGCTATCCTGATAGGGTTTTAGCCTGCTTCCATTGACTAATCCAGGTAGATTGTCTCCAGCTAACATGGCTAACTGAAAAGACTTGTTCTTTATATGGCGATCATGCCATGCTTTTTCTCTATCCTTCTACACTTGCTGGTGGAAGCCTGCGATGAATCGATCTTCCTCCAATCCAACCAAGTGTAGAGGCCTTTCTTCTAGTGCCTCTCTATCTTCCATGCCTGTAAATGCAACTATTCTCAAGCTAGGTACAATATACTCCATATGCATTACTGCTTCCTATCCATAGGCCAACCTAAAAGGTGTGTGGCCAGTCAATTTCTTGCAAGTAGTCCAGTACGCCCATAACACAACTGGAATGCGCAGATCCCAATCATCCCTATTGACATTGCATACCTTAGTTAGCACATTCTCCAGTACTTTGTTGAAAGCCTCAACAGTTCCATTTGCTTGTGGGTGATACAGCGTACTCCTATGATGATGAATGTGGAATTCTTCAGTAAGGGCCTCAATAGTTCTGTTCAGAAAATGAGTGCTATGATCACTCATCAAAACCTTCGGGCATCCAAACCTAGTAAGGATGTTCTAAAAAATGAACTGCGTGGCAGTAATTGCGCTACAGTCCTTCACTGGCTTCGCTTCTGCCCATCTGGTGAGATAATCAGCTGCAGTAATAATATATCTCACACCAGTCCTTTTTCCTGGTGGGTTTATAGGTCCCACAAAATCAATGGCCCATTTCTCAAAAGTTTGAAGTGTCAACTGTGGATTCAAAGGCATTTCATCTCTTTGCGACGGCTTTCCTGTCCTCTGACAAACATCGCAGTTCTGGCAATGTTCCTTTGCATCTTTGTGGATAGTAGGCCACCATAGCCCTGCTCGCAATATATTCTGCACAGTGGCTCTTCCTACATAGTGACCTCCTGATACACCTGAATGTGCATCAGCCAGTATAAATGGCTTCTCATGCTCCAGCACACATCTGCGCAGCACTTCATTCGGTCCTAACTTGTATAGCTGTCACGCGATTATGGTGAAGTCTGCTGCTCTTACTACCAGCTGCTTCTTCTGCTGCGTAGTAAATTCTGTCAGTGCCAACCCAGTGGTCAAGAAATCAACAATGTCTTTTTAGTAGTCATCTGCAATCTGTACAGCAAACAACTGCGCGTCAGGCAGACTGTCTTCAAGATTGGTGGGTTCTTCGCCTGACTCAATTCTTGAGAGATGGTCAGGTCCTAATTTCAATCTGTCTGGCTTAACTACAATTTCAAAGTCATACTCCTGGAAGAGTAACAACCATCTGCAGATTCTCCCCCCTAACACTGGCTTATTGACCAGGTACTTCAAAGTTGAATGGTCAGTGTACATGGAGAAGTGCACACCGAGCAAATAGTGTCTAAATTTTTGCAGTGCGTAGACCATAGCTAGACCCTCTCTTTCAGTGGTCGTATAATTATTTTCAGCAAACGAGAGCTTCCTGCTCGAAAATGCAATGGGATGTTCAATACCTCCCTCCCCTGGTTGTGCTAGTACAACACCCAATACTATACATGAATCATCAACATGGACATGAAACGGTTTGTCCCAATTTAGAAAAACTAGGATCGACGCAGTTACCATTTTCTCTTTTAGCGTGTCTAATCCTTGCTCACATTCTGCATTCCATATAAACTGCGCTTCTTTCTTAAGCAATTTCTCCATCAGCGCGGTTATCTGAGCATAACCCTTGATGAACTTTCTGTAATAGCCTATATGGCCCAATGTAGTGCGAAGCTGATTCACTGAGGTTGGTGCAGGTAAATTCACAATCACTGCGATCTTTGCAGGATCAACCATCAAACCTTGTCTGCACACAATGTGTCCTAACAGAATACCATAAGGCACACAGAAAACACACTTCTTTAAGTTTAATGAAATTTGATGTTGCCTACACTTAGCTAACATCATTCTCAGGTTTTCACAGTGGTTTTTCAGCAAACCAAAGACAATCCAATCATCAAAATATGCTTCTAAAAATTTATGCATGAAATCTTTAAATGCTGCAACAACAACTCTAGAAAAGATGGCAGGTGCGTTCTTCAGATCGAAAGGCATTACTGTATACTGAACGAGCCCCATTCAGTAGCAAAAGTTGTCTTGTGTCTATCTGCTGGATCAATCCTTATCTGATGATATCTAGAGAATCCATTAGTAAATGAATAGGCCTTATTTCCTCCAAAATTGTCTAGTACTTCATTTGTAAAAGGAGTAGGAAATGGGTCATGCAACAAAGCATCATTCAGCTTCCTGAGATCTACGTAGATCCTGATCTCACCCTTAGTCTTCTTGTATTGGATAACCATCGGGCGTATCCTCTATGATTCTTCAACCAGCTCAATGATCCCTGCATCGAGCATCTTATCAAGTTCTGCCTTGACTCTTTCTTTGTATCGAGGATTCAATCTATAAGGCCTTTTCTTAACAGGCTTCGCACCTGGCTTGAGAGGTATCTTCATAACCCCCAAGTTGCCCAAAATACCCTTCATTTTGGTAAACTTTGTCGGAAATAAATCCTGATATTCATGTAGCAGGTCTACGATCTCTGCGACCGTTTGATCATCCCAATAGTTTCCAATTGATGCGAACTTTGGCTCTTCGCTTGTGCCAATGTTCACTTTTCTTGTCTTCACAGGTCCACTCATGTCTGAATTTCTAGTGGAGGTCCCTCTACGTCGCGCGCGCCCTCTGACTCAGGTATATTGACGTTGCGCGGATCCTCCTCATCGCTTTCCTCTTGTTCTTCATTTTCAACAATGTTATAGCATTCAAGGGCATGTTCTATCTGCCTTGCCCATTCTGGTTGTAGGTTTGTAGGTATTTTGATATCTTCAAACACTTTCTCTTTGAGTTCTTCCAATGCCTCGTTTATACTTGGGCATTCTGCTTTGAATATGCTTTCTTTGATAATTTGCAGAGCTTTGGGATTTCGTCTTCAAAGCTAAAAGTTCTATGGAAGTTCGCAACTAACATAGACCAATTTGTGGTGCCTCTGCGAAGCTCTGTGTCTAGGTACCAGTTCTTTGGAGTCTGTTCCTCCAATGTATGCACAAACAGATGAACCCATTCTGTCTGTGGTCTCTCCTCCCATGCTTGTGAACATATTTCAATATGCTCCCTTGGATTCGTCTGTCCATTATATTTTTCACAGGTCAGTACAACCTTCTCAACGAACCTGATCTACATCATGCGTCTGCACTGATCCCATGTGGTCAATGTATGTTTATGCACAGCCCACCATCTGGCAGGTGTCTCGCGCAGTGCTATGTCTAGTGCTGGTATACGGTGTTCAGCTGCAACTGATACAATATATTCCCGGATAAATGAATAAACATTAGATGAACCATCATAGGTGGGGATTGGACTTACCTCTCTTCCAATCCAGCGCAATGACTTCGTGATCTGCGCGCATCTTCTTGCAGATGCTTCATGCATGCAGCTTTGCCAGTTCTCCAATCCTGCGTCAAAGTCTGAGATGCAAGAACTATCACATCGCCAACTAAGTGCTCCATCCGTCATAGGATTAATGTAGTCATCTTGATTCGCAGCCATCTTATAAATGTGATCAAGGTCCTGTGCTCTGGATTCTTCCTGAATCGGCTCACTGTATCTTTCTCTGTTTGAAGGGTCCAATGGTTCGATGACCCTTATATCTTGACCTTCAAAGATCATCTTCTTTGTTTTCAAGTTTATGATGGCGAGGTTATCCATCGCCTAGTCTATACCCAACAATCTTGGATAAGGCTGACGATCATCCACAATTTCAATAACTTCGAATTCTGCATGACTTCGCACTCCATCAATGTCAACAATAGTACTGGCTAGTCTCCCAAAAGGTATGACTGTCTGCTGGTTTTCCAACTTCAACTATATAGGTGACCACAACAACTTTGGTCTTCTCATCTGTTGCCATGTCTGCTTAGTCAAGACATTTACTTCCGATCCATGATCAAGGATGATCTCATCCATCTCGTAGTCTCCTATCTGTGCATTGAGCCACATTTCTCGGCTTGTTCTCTTATGTTTCTTGATGTGATGAACTGTGCTCTGGGTAGTCTCCATCTCACTGCGCGGTTCATACTAGTTTAACAAGTTTTGTAATTCCGCTACAGCATCTGCGCTCTTCAATAATTTCATGCAGCTCCATAGGAACTGCGCAACAGAGGTGCTTGTCTCTGCTGCGGTGCACGTTTGGTCATAAGCTGCTGGCATATCTTCCATATAGGGTGTTTCACTTCGCAATGGGATTCTTGGTGACCTAGGTGCTTGTTCTTTGAATATGTCCTGTGCTTCCTCAAAGACTTCTTTATTTTTCTCCAAGTCAAAAGCAGGTGTCTTCCTACTAGCTTTTCTAATCCAAATCGTTTCAAGAGGGGTCTGCTTAGTTTCAAAGTTTCCAGAAGTCGAAGCTTCTGCTTGCCTGTCTCTTCCTGTTGCAGCACCACTTCCCGTTACAACATTAATACTAGGATCTGCAGTCCTTCTCTCTGCTGCGATCAACTGAATGTTCGGGTTTAGTGCATCTTGCTTTCTCTTCTGCATTTTTGCTGCCAATACTGGACATGCTTCAATAACATGATCAAAAGATTTACAATAATTACAAGTAGTGCATGGATTGGTATAGTCTCTAGATTCGTGACCTGGCTGGCCACAATTGTAACAAATCACCTGGCCTCTTCCTCTTCCTTGTCCTTGTCCTGGTTCAGTATTTCTTCCTCTTCTGCGGAATCCTCCACGGCCTCTGTATGCGCCTTGATTGTGCTGCACATTATCCTTGTTCTGCGGGGTGTCTTCCTAGACTCTGTATACTCCACCATACATATGCTCTATATCTTTCTTTCTTTCCAACATGAGCTCATATGCGCGGCAGTTGGACTCATCATGCCCAACTGACTTACAGAAATCGCAATATAAATTTTTAGGTGTTCTTACATATTTCTGAATTAAGTAGCAGTCTTTTGGCTAGTGTCCTCTAGTTCTACATATCTCACACCATGGCCCTTGGTTCTGATTCAATGGGTTTGGTGCACCCATGTTAAGGTATTCTTGGAACAAAGGACAATGATCCTTAGTGTGTCCTTCTCCCTTACATCCTGTACACCATACTTCTTGTCTCTGTTCTTTCCCTTTCTTCATGTCCTGCAATTGTAGTGTCAGGGTAGCTAGCTGAGTCTAAATTTGAGACATGCCAGTACTTGTCTCTCCAATAGGTGAAGCTTCTAGCTTCATCGCGATCTCCAAGGATTCTTCCTGCGACGCCACTTTCTGCTGCATCAACGACAATCTGATATGGGGCAACAACGCAGCTATAAACCACTCTTGGTGCTATTGCGGTGCTATGACAAAGTTGACCCGGTCTAGCAATGTCTTAAACTGCTGGTCAAATTCCTAGACTGTCTCATTAGGTTTTTGCTTGATTTCCTTTAATTCTGTTATACATTGGGATTCTGACTTCGGTTTCTTGAATTCACTCAATAGTGCAGCCTTAAACTTTGCTAAGGTTCTCTGATGTCCAACAGAATACTTCATGAACCAATTCAAGGCTCTATCTCTAAATGTGGTGATGAGTTGCGCTCGCTTCATAGCATCATCCTGAACTTGTTTAACATTTCACATGGCTTCACATAGAAACTAATGTTGCTCAGGGTCCTCTAGACCCATTCCTTTGAATATCGGTAGCTTAATATCATCAGTCATCCTTCTTCTAGGTGGTATAGGGTTCTAAGCGGCAAAAGTAAAAGTGGTACTACGCGGAATGTTCTGAGCCGGAATATTCTGAGTGCTAGGGATATTAACAATTTGGGGGTTCTGAACTGGTGGGTTTTGTGCAATAGGAGGCGCGGTGTTCACAACCGATGGATTCTGTGTAGTAATAGGCTGATAGGTAGTGGATAGAGGTGTAGTTTGGCTATCAGGTTCGGCTTGTAAATCAATATCTACGTGGAGTCCATGTTCACTGGAAGTCTTCTTAGTAGTATACTTATATCTCTTTCCACTTCTCAAACTGTGTGTCTCTTCGTCAAAATCACTATATATGCTATTGACCATTACAGATTCAAAAACTTCTATGAATATTTATTGCAGTCTTAAAACGCCTTTCTCAGCTAAAAGCATTTTAATGTATAAACTCAAATTGTTAAGGTACTTACCTTTGAAACCCTTGAAAAATTATGCTTCTGCTGCGCTGTAGGACTTTAGCATGTCCATAACGAACTCTGTCACAAAGCTTTCTAGTGTGCTGTCAACCCAAAAGTCGGCTGCTCTTGAGATTGGGCTATCTATTTCTTTAGGCCTCTAAATGAGCTCCGGAGTCCACTTGGTAGGTATTTCTGGCTGGAAACAGTTCTTTCGCTCTGCGAGCCTCGATAACCACTCATGCAAATCGTTTTCAAAGGATGCCCATAAAATTTTGTGAACGTCCTTCCACAGGTATTTGTTCAACCAATCTATGTCGAAGAGATGTGGATGTCTATTCTCCTTCCTTGCGAAGTCTCTTTCGGTCTTGTCACACCAGGTCCAAATTTCTTTCTTGTCTGGGTGCAAATTTTTTGCAATCAGCGGAACTTTGTCTTCTGAGCACATCACTTATTTAAAGCATGGCAACTCATCACGGATTCTTAGCGCAGCAACAGAACCATTTGTTGGCTTATATAACTGTCTTGAGGTTTTCTATAAAGACCTAGGTTCTTCGCGGTTCAACGAACCAACAAAACCCCTTTTCACCGGCCCTTTCGGCAATAGTCTGCAAACAGACTGAGGTCTCACCCGAAGCGAATATATGGGGGGATGTGGAATCGGGTTTCCACAACCAGGTGATGATTGCTTAAACAGATCCGGTGACCAGCGCGCTGCAGGACTCGCGTTGCGAATTGAAGATTGCGCGAAGCTTAACTCCTTCACGATCAACAATTACTCTATCGTGCATCCAAGGACTGCATGATGTCGGATGGTCTTTCGTCGACAGGACAACGCAACTGATAACTACGCTTCCTATTCAGACTTAACCGATTTCAATGACTTCACTTAGTGTTTCCTATCCATTACTGCCTTAGGTTATTTATCTTATGACTTATGATATATGATGATACACAATATACTGCGCACTTCTGGTGCTGCGCTTCAAGTGATTCTCATGGTGCAAACTCCACTTACTTAAGTATTATCCCAATCTACTTACGCATACAGTCTGCCTTAGAAATATTTATGCATCTAACATTCATCCACATATGCAATACTTAACATATTATTCCCATCTTCACTCTTATGGTGAATACATATAAAAGTAAGAACATATAGATTGATAAATGAGATCTTAGGCATTCGTTGTAAGCAAATATACAGATTCAAGCACAAAAACAGTCACACAACACAAAATTTAACGTGGTTCACCCCCAGGATGGGAGCTACATCCACAGGAACTGTTGTTATATTATCTTGGGAAGGGTACAACAGTTCCAGTCTGTGCACTTAGCTGCAGACTCTCTTCTCTCTCGATAGGCCTCTGCGCACACAGCTTGCAGAGCCTTTACAATCTTCTCTCAACAGAGATCAATGTTCAACAACAAAGATTAACAATTCATAAACAGAAGATTCAACCCAACAACATTACAGACATTCAATGGGGATTAACCCTTTCCCTTACAAAATGTTCCTTCTTATAGATCATGCTTGTAGGTCATGTCTTTACAATGCATAGGCAAAAACCCTAAGGTTTCCCAAAACTGTCGCGGTTTTCCCTTAACCGAACTTGCTGGCTTTGAAAGCGACTCTTCCGTCGTGGTCGTCCTCTACGCGTGGTCACGTCGCTTTCAGCCTGCCATGTCGAGCGCATGCCGACTGTCGTTGTCATCTAGTTGTTCCTTCTTTAACGGCCTTATGCGGCCAGTTCACGACATGCTTCCCTGCTCGTATGACCGGTTGCTTTCCTTTCGCAATACTCCTTACCCATCTGCTTGGAAATCATGGAGTATCTTAACCAAAAATAGACCACTAATGGTCTTACTGGAATATGTACCATTTTCCTTGCAATATTCTGCCTTGCTGGATCCCCGCGGATCAGGCTCTTCACAGCGCTATCTCTTCTCGGTGTTGGCTTCCTTACCCTGTCCATGGTGCGCTGCGCTCAACTTTGTAGCTCCCCAAAACTGTCTTTGCCAAAAATCCTCCGGCTGAACTGCGCTCAACTTCGCAGTTCCAAAACTGTTTTTCCAAAAATGCCCTACTTGGGCCAGGCCCAACAACTCATCCTCTAAAACATTCCACCTCTATATTATATATGAACCCTATATTCCATCCATAACCTATATAACTCTTAACCATAATATTATAACCGTTTAAACCCCTATAAACCCTTATATTTACAAAATATAATCCCTGTCTCTTCTAAACCCTATGAACCATTAACCTTATAACTCCTTATTCCCACCAAACCCTAACCCTTACAACCCCTGACCACTTCAATCCATAGTTTAGGTTTTAGGGTTTAATCCCCATTATCCCTTAAACCTATAATCCTTAATCCCTAATAAATATAACCATAATCCATATATGCCATACGCCACCTACCCACTTTAACTATTATTCTCAAATCATTATCACATCCCTTAACCTCTCACACCAAACCTTTAACTCCTCTAACTCCTCACATGTAACCTCTATAACCTTATCCCTAATCTTGTAATCCCTAGTCCGCATAACATATAACCCATATTACCCTTAATTTCGAACCCTGATACAGATCTCTAATTCCTACAACACTTATAAGAGTTATTCCTTATATCCCCTCTATCTCATAAGACCAAAGAATCGCATTCAACATCCTCTAAAACATTCTACACCTATATAAGATATGAACCCTATATTTCATCCATAACCTATATAACTCTTAGCCATAATACTATAACCTTTAAAACTCCTATAAATCTTTATATTTAAAAACTTTAATCCCTATCTCGTATAAACCCTATGAACCATTAACCCTATAACCCCTGATTCCCACTAAACCATGACCCTTACAACCCATAACCACTTTAATCCTCGGTTTACGGTTTAGGGTTTAATCCCCATCATCCCTTAAACCTATAATCCTTAGTTCTTAATCCCTAAGAACTATAACCATAATCCATATATGCCATATGACACCTGGCCACTTTAGTTATTATTCACAAATCCTCATCATCCTTAACCTATAACACCAAACCCTTAACTCATATAACCCCTCACATGTAACCTTTATAACCCTTCACATGTATGATCTCTAGCCCTATGATTCATATAGAACCCAATCCCAAGCTGTTAAATTGTAAATGAAATAACCTATAACCCATACAACCCTTCCAATTTAACCCTCGGCCTTTATAACCCCTTTCCCTTGTAACCTATAGCCCCTAAACCATATATTAACTAACATATATGATGTACTTGTCAAAGGTTCAAAACTTGCGGGGGGTAGGGTTGCTTATTGGCCCGTTGTGACAAGGCTCAAAGGGTAGGTGAACCCTAGGATAGAGGCTCACCCCGATGGATTTTGGGACGTCTTGACCCCTGCTGAGTCACAAGTTACTGGTATATCTGGCTTGCGGGCTGTTGGATATACCCTTGGGAGGTTGTTGTTCCCATGGTAAAAAAAAAAACACATATGATGTACTAGGTGCAATTCTAGGAGCAAAACTAGGCGCTATTATTAGAGCAAAACCAGGAAGAAAACTAGGGGCAAAACAAGGTGCAATACTAGGAGCAAAATTAGATGTTAAACTAGGCACAATTGTAGAAGCACAAAATGGTGCTAAACCTACACTAAATAGGGAGCTAAGATAGGCACTAAACCTAGCAACAAATAGGGAGCTAAACTAGGTGCCAATAATTTAGTGTCGACTTTTAAATCTAGGTGCTAAAAATGCCAAGAAAAGTGCCCTCCTATGAAATAGTGTCACCTTTTCATAAAGAATGAAGAAAAATACACTAATAAGGTGACTATATGCCAAAAAGGGAGCTAAAAAAGGAGTTAATCACGAGGTTTTGTTGGAGTGAGAGAAGCCTGATGTCATGACATAAATTAGATAGAGCATCATTTATCTTTTTCTAGAAATCAACTCCTCCTTTCCAATTTTCATGGTTATAAAAAGAGGACTTGGTTGCTAGTCAGATAAATGATAGGGCTATGCATAATAGAAAGCTCGTGACCTGGACTTGTTACAAACAAATCACATATATTCGACTTAGGAAGTTAATAGTTAGTAGATAATATAATTTTTCTCAAGGTTGTTTAAGCCCTAGACATTCCATGTGGACACTTGCTTCATAAACCTAAGACATCTTCCATCTCTACCTTATTCCCTGCAATATTTTGGAGCACACAACAAGAATTAGCACCATAAAAAAATGACCAAGAATTGTTTGCTTTCTCATCTTCTACCTATCCACGCCAACCAAGGTATCAAAGTATGTCAAGATTTAAAAGGTAGAGGGCGAGAATGCCTGACTCAATTACTCAACAGATATGGAATAATTAGTCTCTTACTAGGTTCAGGTGCCACAGGGTGTGACAAGCCATGCATTGTGCATTAGGAGGAGCCACTTGGGTCCGAGGCCTTAGGGGATGAGGTTTGAGGGGTCGAAGCCTGATGGATTGGAACTATGGCCATCGATGAAACTTTACTTAATGGATATTTACTACATTTGTTATTTCTCTATAGTTGGGTCCATGCACCTTTTTCTACATTCTTAGCCTTAGGAGGGGGGGGGGGGGCTTGGGAGCAGAGGGATTCAAAGGTGGGCTGGGTGGGGCAATTAATGGACAATCACAAATACTATGGTTAGGTATTTGACAACAAAAGGAGGTATTGGGTAGATTTACATATCAAATTGAAAAATAGAACATTTTACCTTCAATCCAAAT
This sequence comes from Larix kaempferi, assembly GCA_027924585.1. Lineage (NCBI taxonomy): Eukaryota > Viridiplantae > Streptophyta > Pinopsida > Pinales > Pinaceae > Larix > Larix kaempferi. Next base: position 25,558,971 of record BSBM01000155.1, on the reverse strand, counting down.
ATGGGAAAACTCCCTATGGTCCAGGGATAGATTAACCCTAACATAGACCTAGGATTGTAGACATGGGTTGCAAAACTTGTTCGATTGTAGGAAAATAACCTCCCCTAAGGGGGAACTATGCTAGAACTTGGGACATTGAATCGAGAGTATGGGGAACTCAATCTAAATTATACATGCTATTTTGGCCTCCTCATTGACTGAGAAGTCAAGAGTCCATGCTTCCATAACCAAGAGGGTATTATTGAAGACCCAAGACCATTATATAACACATTCTTATCAATGTTAGCATCCACAAAATGCAAAAGGAAAAGGCCTTAGTCAAGTTATGTGATTGGGTATAATGTTAACCATATCACTCCCAGTTATCTCAAATCCAAGCACAAATTACCTCCTCAAGGGAGATTCTTCCTAGAAAACACCCAGCAGGGAACCTTTGTTGGAATTTCCCACAAAGACTATCAAATCTATCTTCATCTATTACAATATTAGGGATATTAGCTTTAGGCTCATGGGTATTACCTCGTGGTACACTTTCAATAAGGACTTGTGAGGGGTCTTCATAGGTACCATTGCTGCTCGCTGTGTTATCTCATCCAGATAACATGATTGCAATATCGAGTGATGGAATAGCCATAAGGGCCCCTCATATTATGACTAATGACTGTGGCTTAGTAGGCCAAATGGGTTGAGATAAATATGACAAGACAAGTAGTTACAAAAGCTAGAGGATTGTTATCTTCAGGGCATCAAGTCACCATGAGCGCTAAAAACGTAGCTCAATCATCCTGTAGATAAAACATTAAACCATTAAACAATTATAATTTGGATGAGATCAAAACATTGTAAGAAAACATTGTAACGTGATCCATTGAAACCCTAAAAATTTATTGGATTGCACTAAAAAGACAATCCACCCAAGCCAATAAGTGGAACATTTTAAAGCATACTTAAGCAAAGTTTTCCCAATTGGTAGGAGAGTTGTTGAGAACAAACAACTCCTACGTAGGGAGGTTTAATCTTGAATGAAGTCAGAGATTGTTTAAGCCCATGATTGGAGGAGTCACCCTTAAGAGAAGTTGAACATAGAAGATTGTCTAAGTATGAGCACATGTAACAATGATTAGCTTTAGTGGGTGTCATAGTGACAATCTTACATTGTGGTATGGATGCACTTATGTCTTGTTATGCACTCTCTAATGCTATGATCCCACTGTTCTAACTCAAAGTCCAACCATGCTACCTACACATACCTTTTGTCACAAAAGTACACAACTTAGCTCCACCTACGCATGTTAGGGTCAATTGACAACTCAACCTATGGTTATAAAGGAATCCCAACCATCATAACATATGCCTTTTTCTTCTTCTTTGTCTCTTTATCTTCTCAACAATTATACACTGATTTGTCATTAGATATGAATAGATGGATATGAAACACCTTATACTGCCTTGGGTTGTATTATCTTTACCTCAAATTATGATTGAAAATGGGTTCATTAATTTAGTTCAATGATAATTGATTGATGGTTGGATAACTACGTTGTAAAACTCCATGTAGTTCATATCATTGTTGTACAAAGGCTGATTTATTCTAACAAATTTTAAAGCTATGACCTAGCTAGACACCAAATTGGTGTATGAGACCCCCTTCTTTGTGGGACAAAGGACCTCCTCTACATAGTGATTTGACTACTAAAATTTACAAAGATAGAACCTATAACCTCTTACAAAGAAATACATGTTTTTAATCAACAAGCCCACTCAAGCTATGGATATTATGTGAATTCATTTCTAATATTTTTGATATTATTTTGTTATACTAAAGTAACCCCACATATATATATATACAAAGTTTAATTCATTACTACTAACCTTTATTGGAAATGTGCTATTTCTAGAAAAGGCACTCGTTTTAGTTCAAAAATATTATTTGCTTACAATAATTTATACACTTAGAGGCGTGCAAACCATTGCAACCATACATCTAACAAACAGCAATATTGAAAAACCAATATATTTCACAAGTACTTTAGCCCAGAATCTGCAGAAAATACAGAGTTTTGTGAATGGAGTTGGCCCCATGTGGAAAGCGAATTTATCCAGTGGAGTATATTTTATCCGGTCCGCTTACACCCCTATTGCGGCATTCCAACGCTGATCACGTGATTTATGGATTCAGTCTAGCTCAGTGTTGTTAATTCATTTTCATTTCTCCGATAGTCGTTAGTTATACCTGCGATTTTCAGAATTCAGGATGTCGAATCCGACGAGGGCCACGGATCTTCCTGTGGTGGTAGTGGGATCCGCGAATGCAGACATATATGTTGAAATCGATAGGCTTCCCAAGGAAGGCGAGACGATAGCTGCAAGGGGCGGTCAGACACTCGCCGGAGGAAAGGGGGCCAACCAGGCTGCCTGTGCTGGAAGGCTCTCTCACCCCACTTACTTCGTTGGTCAGGTGTTCCTTTCATTTCCTTAATTCTTCCATATTACTGCTGTATGCCACAAACCGGTTTAAATTGTTAGAACGGCACAGTGATGCAATAGTCACCAGATCCAACTGGTCTTGATTCTAATAGTGCCTAATTATACTGTACGATTATGGAGGGGCTTGAAACCTTGGGAATTATTAGGTAATAACTATTCAAGGAAGGCAACATAAGGTCCATGTTCTCTAGTCTTCGAGAGACGTTGTCACAAATTAAGTTGTGATGAAATATTAACCGATTGAGCATTGCAAAATGAACTATACTAACTCTATTAGCAAAGATCCACCTTAATTGCAGATTTAGGTGATAGAAAAAAAACCATGTTCAAACTTCAAACTTCAGGTGTTTAAAAACCATGTGCTAGAACAATTTTGTTGGTTTATTTATTTTTATTTTTTCACATGTATAAATTTTTTTAGTGCCCACTTACGTTACACCAACATCTTGCCCACCCTAGCTGTAAAACACGTAACTTTTCAATAGTTTGGAACCCCATAATTTGCTAGTGGCTAGGGTGTGGGACTCTAGTTGTGGGCTGGCCTTGGCCTCCCCGAGCTATGGAAGGCTCCAAACAATTAAACATTAGCTATTTTGACAATCCGCTTAGTGTTCAATTCAACACACATAATCCTAGTAAGGCCAACAGTCAAAATTGAATAGGACTGCTATTTGAGAACATATGCAAAAAAATGGTACAGGAATTCCACAAGATATTTTCTTTATTCCATCAAGTCTTAGAACATTCCGAGTAGCCCATCCCATTGAGATTGGAGGACGAATAAGTGAATAACAATTCCACCTTAAATGTAGCTAAAATTTAAGAGGAAATGTGCAAACAATTTTCTGATAGTAAAATAGAGTTCATGGTGCAGAGTGAAAGCCCACATGGAGCACTCAATAAGGATGTGAAGTTGGGCCTCGAATAAAATCACAATTAATGATCAGTACTGAATTTCTTCAATGAAAGGTTTAGATGGGCTGGTTGGAGGACAATACTCCAAGGATAACGTCGAATATGCATCAAGGAAAGTCGTGAACACAATCAACTTTCCTCTTAGATTTTGCAACAAGCATCAAGTGATGAGATTGGAAGTCATTCTAATGTATTGATTACTTTTTAGCTCGTATGAATTAAATCTTCCATATTTGAGGAATTTCATAGTCATATTTGACAAGATTTCCATCTGCTCAGAAGATTGATCTAAACACATTATATTTAGTACTCCTAGCTTCAAAGTTACTGCATGAGCACAGATTATATGTCAATTTGAACAAATATGCATTTGTATTGATAGAAGGATAAATCATGGGTGACGTTATGGGCAAGGACAGAATACAAGTAAAAAAAGTCTCATTGTTGTGAAATGGCCCATAGGACAAACCCCACACAACTTCAATCCAGTTTGGAACTAGCCTCTTAGCTTACAAATTTAATATATTGCTTTTTACTAAACGGAATAGAACAATCTTGTTAAGGAAAATCTATCTCCCTTTAGATAGAGTAGAAGAACATACCAAAACATTCTTTGAAAGAGGTACTCCCATGCCCATGGATTTTGATAGTTCCATACTATGTAAGCCTTTTGTGATTGTCATGGATGCTAGCAATATGAGGTTGTTGTTGCCTTCATGCAAGATGAGAAAATGATCATTTACAATGGTAACAAGCTTAGTGATGGACAAAGGAGCAAACATATTTATGATAAGAAATTTTCATCCATGTTGTCAAGAAGTGGCGACTATTTCTTAAGGGCTTGTTCATTGTCTACAAAAGTCAAAGGAGTGCAGTGTTATATAGTTTGATGTTTTCAATTTTATATCATAAACTCTCTTATCTCTACTTATATAAACACCTCTCGCTCATTTGCAACACCTCTCTTACTTTGCACTGCTCCTTGATGATGGTGAAGTGTTCACCTAAAACACGTCGAACTAAATTTTTTCATGTAGTCACAAAGAAAGTTCACTACAACAACTCATAATGAATGTATAATGAACGTAAAGACATTGGATGCTACGCAGAGGTGATGGATGCAAATGTTGTTGGGATGTGGCATATTCATAGACCATATTGAAGAGAAAACTAGTAAGGTAGTAAATGTGCTGTCATGTATCATATTCAATTAGTTACAAAGGGTATGATGGAGACAAGATAATTAAGTGGATTTTGGTTACCATACAAGTTGACACCAACAATTGTTAGTTTGCTTATTGCTTGAAACCTATTCTCCTTCTGTTGTAGTGAGTTGCCAAGAGTGTTCAACTCTTGCTGGAGAGAGGGTGCATCAGTGGGAGAGAGTCTCAATGAGGGTGAGTTTGTCTTATAGGCTTCTTCAACTGTTTTTTTGGCACTTAGGAGTTATGCTGGATTAAGAAGGTGCATTACTTGAGTAGTTGCATAGAGAAGTGTGCTAGGCACGTGGAGGAGTGTGCTTGGCATGAGCTTACCTATTCTTGGCACATGGGGTGCACTACATGAGTAGTTCTATGGAAGAATGTGCTTGGCACATGGGGTGCACTGCTTGAATAGTTCCATGGAGGAGCGTGCTTGGAACGAGTTGGCATCTATCTATCAATTCTTAGCACATGAGTGGTGCATTATTTGGGGAAGATTCTCTTACACATAAGAGCATTAATTGCTAGTGGTTACTCTTCATGTGAAGTGCATTCTCTTAGGGTTAGGGTTTGACCTTGTCAAGGTGGAGCACTCCCTTCTAGAGGCAAGGGTTTTAGCCTTCATTTGCACCACCCCCTTCCTCTTATTCAATAAAGGGGAAGGAGGTGCATTGCTGAACACAATAGTGTTGTAGATTTAATAGCTAGTGTGTTCTAATTAGAGTGCTTTATATTGTGAGCTTGTGAGAAACTGTATAGATCAATGAAATATTCTTTTCATAATAATAGAAAGATATGTGATTGCTGCTACAGATTTAGCATGCTGATTTGATTCTTCTGATCTCTCTTTTCGTAGATCTATCATTTATTTATTGCTGGTTTGACATTACCTCTTGATATGTGGTGTCTACAATCCGGAATCTTCCAACAATGTTTTGGTTCATGTAGATTTGAACTTTTGTCAAGTGTTTCAGAAGTTTTCAGATTTAGCTATAGGGGTTTAATTCTATGAGTCAAGATCTACTATTATGGATGAAATTTTAACATGGTATTAGAGCTGCACTGCTGAAATTTTCCATCTAGTATATGGAGAATTTAGTTACCCATGAGAGGGAGCTGAAAAATGGAGGATTCAGCGGGTGTGATGCCTAGAAAGCTCCAAGTGATTGGAGCATATCCATGCATGTGAGGGGCTAGTGGGTGTGATGCCCGGGAAACTCCAGTGATTGAAGTGAGTTATGCTGAGAGGGGTGGTTTAAACCTATGACGGGTTTATGATTTTGGCTGATTTTTTATGTTTGAAGTTGAGATTCAAGGGGCTGCAGGAATAGTGAAATTGATTGGTCTAAAATGCTGTGAACAACTAGAGGGAGCTTCCAACTTCACCCTTTGGAAGTGCAAGTTGCAGACATTGATGGCAAATATGGATCTTTGGAGCATAGTTGAAGGGAACGCTATAGTTCCTCCCCAATAATTGGCTTAGTATGAGAAGATAGTTGCTAAGGTGAAGATGGTCATCTTGGATTCTATGAAGGATCACCTAATTCCTCTTATCGTGGGAAAATAGGTGAAGAAGATGTATGCGGCATTGACTTCTTTGTATCGTAGTGTTAATGTTTCCTAAAGTTACCCTTGAATAATAAACTCATCCATATTTGCACAAGTAATATAGACACCTGATGAAGATCCTCGAGCTTAGAGATCAACTCCTTGCAATTGGTATGGTGGTTGATGATGAAGATTTAGTGCCCATTGCTTTGAACAATTTCTCACCACCATGGGAAGCTTTTGTGCAGGGTGTTTGTGCTCGAGAATGCTTGTTGATTTTTGAGAAGATTGGGGACATATTTGTCCAAGAAGAAACAAGGCATAAGACAATGGTAGCCATAATTGATGAAGTTCAAGACCTATCTCTCATTGAGACGGTGAAGAAAGGTGAAAAGAAAGGAGGACAAGTGAATGGTAAGAAATAAGAGAGATGTTCTTCCAACAATGGTAAGAAGGACTTGAGCCATGTGACATGCTTTAGATGTCATGAGCTAGGTTGCGGGGAAGCGCCCCCCCCCCCCTCGCTCCCGCTTTGAAAGCTGGCTTCCCGCCGAAGCTAGCCTGAAGCTAACCAGAAGCTCGCTTCCAACTGGTCTTGATTCTAATAGTGCCTAATTATACTGTACGATTATGGAGGGGCTTGAAACCTTGGGAATTATTAGGTAATAACTATTCAAGGAAGGCAACATAAGGTCCATGTTCTCTAGTCTTCGAGAGACGTTGTCACAAATTAAGTTGTGATGAAATATTAACCGATTGAGCATTGCAAAATGAACTATACTAACTCTATTAGCAAAGATCCACCTTAATTGCAGATTTAGGTGATAGAAAAAAAACCATGTTCAAACTTCAAACTTCAGGTGTTTAAAAACCATGTGCTAGAACAATTTTGTTGGTTTATTTATTTTTATTTTTTCACATGTATAAATTTTTTTAGTGCCCACTTACGTTACACCAACATCTTGCCCACCCTAGCTGTAAAACATGTAACTTTTCAATAGTTTGGAACCCCATAATTTGCTAATGGCTAGGGTGTGGGACTCTAGTTGTGGGCTGGCCTTGGCCTCCCCGAGCTATGGAAGGCTCCAAACAATTAAACATTAGCTATTTTGACAATCCCCTTAGTGTTCAATTCAACACACATAATCCTAGTAAGGCCAACAGTCAAAATTGAATAGGACTGCTATTTGAGAACATATGCAAAAAAATGGTACAGGAATTCCACAAGATATTTTCTTTATTCCATCAAGTCTTAGAACATTCCGAGTAGCCCATCCCATTGAGATTGGAGGACGAATAAGTGAATAACAATTCCACCTTAAATGTAGCTAAAATTTAAGAGGAAATGTGCAAACAATTTTCTGATAGTAAAATAGAGTTCATGGTGCAGAGTGAAAGCCCACATGGAGCACTCAATAAGGATGTGAAGTTGGGCCTCGAATAAAATCACAATTAATGATCAGTACTGAATTTCTTCAATGAAAGGTTTAGATGGGCTGGTTGGAGGACAATACTCCAAGGATAACGTCGAATATGCATCAAGGAAAGTCGTGAACACAATCAACTTTCCTCTTAGATTTTGCAACAAGCATCAAGTGATGAGATTGGAAGTCATTCTAATGTATTGATTACTTTTTAGCTCGTATGAATTAAATCTTCCATATTTGAGGAATTTCATAGTCATATTTGACAAGATTTCCATCTGCTCAGAAGATTGATCTAAACACATTATATTTAGTACTCCTAGCTTCAAAGTTACTGCATGAGCACAGATTATATGTCAATTTGAACAAATATGCATTTGTATTGATAGAAGGATAAATCATGGGTGACGTTATGGGCAAGGACAGAATACAAGTAAAAAAAGTCTCATTGTTGTGAAATGGCCCATAGGACAAACCCCACACAACTTCAATCCAGTTTGGGACTAGCCTCTTAGCCTACAAATTTAATATATTGCTTTTTACTAAACGGAATAGAACAATCTTGTTAAGGAAAATCTATCTCCCTTTAGATAGAGTAGAAGAACATACCAAAACATTCTTTGAAAGAGGTACTCCCATGCCCATGGATTTTGATAGTTCCATACTATGTAAGCCTTTTGTGATTGTCATGGATGCTAGCAATATGAGGTTGTTGTTGCCTTCATGCAAGATGAGAAAATGATCATTTACAATGGTAACAAGCTTAGTGATGGACAAAGGAGCAAACATATTTATGATAAGAAATTTTCATCCATGTGGTCAAGAAGTGGCGACTATTTCTTAAGGGCTTGTTCATTGTCTACAAAAGTCAAAGGAGTGCAGTGTTATATAGTTTGATGTTTTCAATTTTATATCATAAACTCTCTTATCTCTACTTATATAAACACCTCTCGCTCATTTGCAACACCTCTCTTACTTTGCACTGCTCCTTGATGATGGTGAAGTGTTCACCTAAAACACGTCGAACTAAATTTTTTCATGTAGTCACAAAGAAAGTTCACTACAACAACTCATAATGAATGTATAATGAATGTAAAGACATTGGATGCTACGCAGAGGTGATGAATGCAAATGTTGTTGGGATATGGCATATTCATAGACCATATTGAAGAGAAAACTAGTAAGGTAGTAAATGTGCTGTCATGTATCATATTCAATTAGTTACAAAGGGTATGATGGAGACAAGATAATTAAGTGGATTTTGGTTACCATACAAGTTGACACCAACAATTGTTAGTTTGCTTATTGCTTGAAACCTATTCTCCTTCTGTTGTAGTGAGTTGCCAAGAGTGTTCAACTCTTGCTGGAGAGAGGGTGCATCAGTGGGAGAGAGTCTCAATGAGGGTGAGTTTGTCTTATAGGCTTCTTCAACTGTTTTTTTGGCACTTAGGAGTTATGCTGGATTAAGAAGGTGCATTACTTGAGTAGTTGCATAGAGAAGTGTGCTAGGCACGTGGAGGAGTGTGCTTGGCATGAGCTTACCTATTATTGGCACATGGGGTGCACTACATGAGTAGTTCTATGGAGGAATGTGCTTGGCACATGGGGTGCACTGCTTGAATAGTTCCATGGAGGAGCGTGCTTGGAACGAGTTGGCATCTATCTATCAATTATTAGCACATGAGTGGTGCATTATTTGGGGAAGATTCTCTTACACATAAGAGCATTAATTGCTAGTGGTTACTCTTCATGTGAAGTGCATTCTCTTAGGGTTAGGGTTTGACCTTGTCAAGGTGGAGCACTCCCTTCTAGAGGCAAGGGTTTTAGCCTTCATTTGCACCACCCCCTTCCTCTTATTCAATAAAGGGGAAGGAGGTGCATTGCTGAACACAATAGTGTTGTAGATTTAATAGCTAGTGTGTTCTAATTAGAGTGCTTTATATTGTGAGCTTGTGAGAAACTGTATAGATCAATGAAATATTCTTTTCATAATAATAGAAAGATATGTGATTGCTGCTACAGATTTAGCATGCTGATTTGATTCTTCTGATCTCTCTTTTCGTAGATCTATCATTTGTTTATTGCTGGTTTGACATTACCTCTTGATATGTGGTGTCTACAATCCGGAATCTTCCAACAATGTTTTGGTTCATGTAGATTTGAACTTTTGTCAAGTGTTTCAGAAGTTTTCAGATTTAGCTATAGGGGTTTAATTCTATGAGTCAAGATCTACTATTATGGATGAAATTTTAACATGGTATTAGAGCTGCACTGCTGAAATTTTCCATCTAGTATATGGAGAATTTAGTTACCCGTGAGAGGGAGCTGAAAAATGGAGGATTTCAGCGGGTGTGATGCCTAGAAAGCTCCGAGTGATTGGAGCATATCCATGCATGTGAGGGGCTAGTGGGTGTGATGCCCGGGAAACTCCAGTGATTGAAGTGAGTTATGCCGAGAGGGGTGGTTTAAACCTATGACGGGTTTATGATTTTGGCTGATTTTTTATGTTTGAAGTTGAGATTCAAGGGGCTGCAGGGATAGTGAAATTGATTGGTCTAAAATGCTGTGAACAACTAGAGGGAGCTTCCAACTTCACCCTTTGGAAGTGCAAGTTGCAGACATTGATGGCAAATATGGATCTTTGGAGCATAGTTGAAGGGAACACTATAGTTCCTCCCTGATAATTGGCTTAGTATGAGAAGATAGTTGCTAAGGTGAAGATGGTCATCTTGGATTCTATGAAGGATCACCTAATTCCTCTTATCGTGGGAAAATAGGTGAAGAAGATGTATGTGGCATTGACTTCTTTGTATCGTAGTGTTAATGTTTCCTAAAGTTACCCTTGAATAATAAACTCATCCATATTTGCACAAGTAATATAGACACCTGATGAAGATCCTCGAGCTTAGAGATCAACTCCTTGCAATTGGTATGGTGGTTGATGATGAAGATTTAGTGCCCATTGCTTTGAACAATTTCTCACCACCATGGGAAGCTTTTGTGCAGGGTGTTTGTGCTCGAGAATGCTTGTTGATTTTTGAGAAGATTGGGGACATATTTGTCCAAGAAGAAACAAGGCATAAGACAACGGTAGCCATAATTGATGAAGTTCAAGACCTATCTCTCATTGAGACGGTGAAGAAAGGTGAAAAGAAAGGAGGACAAGTGAATGGTAAGAAATAAGAGAGATGTTCTTCCAACAATGGTAAGAAGGACTTGAGCCATGTGACATGCTTTAGATGTCATGAGCTAGGTTGCGGGGAAGCGCCCCCCCCCCTCGCTCCCGCTTCGAAATTTGGTTTCCCGCCGAAGCTAGCGTGAAGCTAACCAGAAGCTCGCTTCCACTTCGCTTCTGTTTGGAAGTGTTTTTCGAGAGCATGCTTTGGTGAAGAAAATAACGCTCCCTACCTCTGTGTGGAATCGCCATGGATGCTATAGGAAGCTATTGCTTCCATATCGCTTCCCGTCGTTTCCGGCTCCACTTAAAAACGCTTCCCACGCTTTGCAAAACGGATTCCTGTCGCTTCCACGTCAACCTGTGGAAATGAGGAGGTGAAAGAGGTGGGGTCCACGATTGGATTGTTGGAGGGAAGGGAAAAGGGCTTGGGGGGGATAAAGCCCTATTCACCACATTCATTCTAAGCATCATCATCAAATAGCAGATTAGAAGGGGGTAACTTGGTCTATTAATTCATAAAATAATTGATCAACCAATCATTGTGAACGGGTGGGATGGAACTCTGTAAATATTTCCTAAGATCGCTAAAATAATATGGAAGATCCCATGAACTCGTAGAGCTTGTAATCATTCTGAAAAATCAAATGAAGGATGTACTAACCAATTGTGTTACTATACCAAGCTACTATGTCACTTGGATCCTCGCGACACCAAATCTTGAAGAAGGGACATAAGATCACTACCATAAATTACCAGGCCAAGGAGATAAATGCCTCCAACTGTTGGCATGAGAATTATGAAAGGATTGGATCGCCAATTCGATAGAGGTTTTGTGGTCATACCAAAAGAAACGATGGTGATTACCATGAGGAGAGGATCTCAAGCAGATGGAATGTCATTGAAACTCTTCATTTGCCACTTCATCACCATATCATGTGATGTGTCCACTCACCCGCATCATGTAATTCGGCCATTAGGCCATTAAATTGACATAATATGCCACCAATTGTCATGCAACTAGACACCGATAAAGGAGGAGATCGCTTGGATGTCATTGACCAATTCAAGCAAAGGGACATCAAGAAATTACGGTGTAGAGATCACTGAAATCACTTCATTTGCCAGCATAGGGAAGGGACCAATGTATAAAACATTACAAAAAGTTGTAGCAATAACTCTACCCGGTCTTATTTTCCACCGAGGCTTTGAACTCTTTAAACTTTAACAACACTTCATATTTAGTTGTATAATACTAGATCTAATAATGGAGGAGAATACACCTTAAAGGGAGTTGATAGTGCCTTGCATGTAGTAGTAGAATGGGGTTGTAGATGTTGAGATTCACAAGTGTTAGCAAGAGAATTGAACATAACTAAAACCAACCCACATTTTGCAAGGAAGAAAGACATCAACAACAATAGGGAAGCCAAGAGATGTGTGGCCATAGAGAGAGAAATAAACCTTAGCACAAGTGTGCTAGAGAGAAAAATAACCCAAGCACAAGATAACACAAACCAAGAACAAGAGAGCACAATGCTTTAAGGTGCCCTTAGGCTAACTCACTTGTATATGAACAAATAAATGATCACAATGTGTAAAAATACAATAGTTGTGTATTTATACACAACTAAAGAGATAGGGAACTTTCCCCAAGGAGGGGTTTTGGGCCTACATTGGATTGATTAGTTGGCCTTAACCAATCCTAGAAATATAATATAAAATTATAGATAATGTCAGTTGTGGCCAAATGTGAAGATTACACCCTTAATCCTAACATCCCCCCTTAGTTTGAAAAAACTACTTGCTTGCTTGTTTTGGGCTTCCATGCGGGTTTGTCTATACGACTATACAAAATCCTTACTATTATATGGATCTATCCATACTAAATGCGCACGACTGTAGAGATTCACCTATGCTACATATTTCTACTTGTTTTCTAACTTTGATTCCTCTCTAGTGCTAAACACCTGCTCAACCGATGAACAAAGTCGCCTTCTGACAAAACTTGTCTTTGTGTGAATGTGTGTGCTAACCCTCTATCTTGACTTGCCTTTATACTCGAGATGAAACCCTAATCTACCAAAACCCCAATCCCTTATTGAGATGAACAATTGAGATTAGTCTAAATCACTAATCTATAAAAATACACTTTATTAGACTTAATAGCTAAATATAAGACTTTCACTTTATTACTAAAGGAAATTACAAAATAGATTTTACTCTAGCTATTTTTGGCACGTTTTGTTAGGGTCCTACCCTACCCCCCTTACTTTAGGAGTTAGTCAAGTAATGTATTTAGCCATCTCCTTTGAATAAAGGTTGAGTAGTTAGTAGTGGACAATTAATTAGTGTAAAAAGGGTCTCTCCACTAATTAAGGCCCATTAGGTAGTTGGTACTCATTAATTATGGGACCAAGTCAAGTAGTCAGGGTTTTGGGATATTGAAACGCTTATTTAAACTTTAAAGATCTAAGCGGCTCTGGATTGTTTTGTCAAGAATTGTCATATTTAGAGCGTTGCTCAAGTGAAAGGTCCGAACCTTAAGAGGCGAGTGAACATTGCTTTCTAAGTTGATTATCTTAATACAAGGGTTATTTCTACAACATCTCTCTTCTCTATTGTCTTGTGTTTGGTTATTCTGCATTATAAATTTTGGTTTCTTGCATTATAAATCTCTCTATATCCTATGTTTTTCTAAGTTTTAGGGTTAAGTACACTACAAGTGGTATCAAAGCTAGGTTATGATCCTGGGACCTGTGGGTTATTGAAATTCCAAATGGGTGGTTAGCATCTTAAAACACACATGTTTGCTATTGAAATGGGTGGTTGTGATGTAGTTCTGGAGCCATGATGGCTATGAGGACTTTGGGACCAGTCACCATGGATTTCATGGAACTATATATCAACTTTGCTAAGGAAGGGCATAAACATTATCTCAAAGGGCTTACTTCAAGTTCTCTAGAAATTATCACCTCCCACCCTTATGGAGAAGTTATTCAAGAAAGGCCACTCAGGTATTATTGCACAATTCAATGCCATCCAAGTAGTGGACACACCCACACAGGAGATTCACACTGATTTGCAGTTAATTCTCTCCAAACATTAATAGGTTTTTGAAACACCCAAGGGTTTACTACTGGCCTGTGGGGAGCATGACCATGGTATTCCACTAATTCTAGTCAGTCAACCCTCCAATGTACACCCTTATTGACACCCTTCGCCCAAAAGAATGAAATAGAAAAAATCATTTAGGATTTGTTAGAGGCTGGCATCATTTGTCCTAGTACAAGCCCTTATTCCTCACCAGTGGTTATGGTTTTGAAAAAGGAAGGCAGTTGGTGCATTTGTCGAGATTTTTGGTCTCTCAATAAGTTAGTTATCAAGGATAAATTTCCCATTCCGATCATTGATGATCTCCTAGATGAGATTCATGGAGCCAAGTTCTTCACTAAACTAGACCTTTGATCCAGCTACCACCAAATCAGGATGAAAGAAGCACACATCCCTAAGGCAACTTTTCGCACCCACGAGGGTCATTGTGAGTTCTTAGTCATGCCTTTTGGCCTTTGCAATGCTCCATCCACCTTTCAGAGCCTCATGAACAAGGTTTTCCACCCTTTCCTTTGCAATTTTGTGTGGGTTTTCTTTGACGATATCTTGATCTACGACACTACATGGGAAGGCCACTTGGAGCATGTTGATCATGCATTGCAATTACTCAGGGACCATTAGTTATTTGTGAAGTGTTCCAAATGTGCTTTTGGGGTTACCGAGGTTCAATACTTGGTTCACATTGTGAGTCAAGATGTAGTGCGAGTGGACCCAAAGAAAGTGGCAGCTATGCAAGATTGGCCATGCCACAAGACCCTCAAGAGCTTGCGTGGATTCCTAGGACTGACCAACTACTACGGAAAGTTTGTGAAAAATTATGGGAAAATTGCACCCCCCTTAATGCCATTACTAAAAAAGAATGCCTTTGTTTGGAGCGGCGAAGCTAAGCATGCATTCTTTGCCTTAAAGGATGCCATGTGCACTACTCCAGTATTAGCAATGCTTGAATTCACTAAAACTTGTTTTAGAATGAGATGCCTTATGAAGAGGTCTTAGAGCAGTATTGATGCAAACAGGATGCCCTTTGGCCTTCAGTAAGCAATTATCTGATTGGAATTTGGGCAAATCTACATACCAACATAGACCTATTCTAAACCTGTATCTATCAAGCATTGAGAGGGATCAAATTTTTTGAGGTGTAAATTTTTTTCTTTGTGTAAAAATTTTAAGATAAAAAAATTTACACATCAAGAAATTTGATCCTTATTGGTGCTTGATAGATCCGGATTTAAGATGAATCTATGCTGGATTTATTTCTTTTAACTTTTGTGTAAAATTTAAAATTGAGTCGACATATGCTATTTTTTGTTTTTTTGTGATATGGGTTATAGTTGCTACGTCAGTGTTACCCATGTTACGTGATAACATCTCCCTCATACTAGGTTGTAGAGCACCTCGCTACTCTCCGTGCAATGAAAAAGAGATGATGGACATGCTTCACGTAGTTGAGATGATGGTGCCTTTATTTAGAAGGGAGGCACTTCCAGATCAAGACTGACCATCATAGTTTAAAATATTTTCTTGGACAAAGGTTGTTGTCTCCAGAGCAACATAAGTGGATTACTAAAATGCTAGGGTATTATTATGAGATTATAAGAAGGGTAGAGAAAATGTGGTGGTTGATGCATTGTCTAGGCAATTTGAAGAGGAGGAATCTCTCTTTGCATTATCCTTACCAGTTCTAGGTTGGCTCGAGGTAGTGCATCAAGAATGGATGGCAAATGTCACTATAGTGCAATTTATCCAATGGCTCAAGGAAGGTCCAAACCCTCCTACAAGTTATACACGGCGTTGAGAAACATTGCGCTATAAAGAGTGCATTTTTCTGGCACTAAATTCAACTTTGAAACAAAGAATCTTAGAGGAGTTACATTCATCACCCTTAGCAGGTCACTCAAACTTTCATAAAACCTATGAAAGGATTAAGCGCACATTCTCTTGGAAAGGCATGAAAACAAACATCCAAACCTTTGTTGTTGCCTGCCACACTTGCCAAGGACACAAGGGAGAAACGGTGAAGTCGCTAAGGGCCTTGCAATCGCTCTCAATTCCGACCCATCTATGGACTAATATTTCTATGTATTTTATAGTGGGGCTTCCTAAAGCTGGTAATAAATCTGTTATCATCGTGGTTGTCAATTGTCTTTTGAAATATGCCCACTTTTGTGCATTGTCACACCCTTTTACACCATCATTAGTTTCCCAAGTCTTCATGGATCAGATTTTTAAATTACATGTCATGTTCACTTCCATTGTCTCTGATTGGGACCCTACCTTCACAAGCAACTTCCGGCAGGAGTTATTTAAATTTCAGGGTACCCAATTGAAACTTAGCACAACCTATCACCCACAAACAGATGGCCAAACATAAGCAGTGAATAAGTGTTTAGTAAACTTATTTGAGATGCTTTGCTTCAGAGAAGTTGCACCAATGGGCACAATGGCTTCTTCTTGTAGAATGGTGGTATAATACCACTTATCATGGAGCTACTAAAATGACCCAATATGAAGCAATATATGGCCCAAAACCCTTTTTTCTATGGTTTTCTATTTACTAGGCACTTCCTAGGTCCATGTAATGAATAATACACTTTGCACTAGAGAAGCTATTCTTTGCACACTTAAGGGCAATTTGGCTATGGCTCAAACTAGAATAAAACAATAGGCATATCAACATCGCTTAGAGCAATTGTTTGCAAAAGGGGATTAAGTGTTTCTTCGACTTCAACCTTATAAACAAACATCACTCAAAAATAACCTCCACCAGAAACTAGCCTCGAAGTTCTATGGACCTTACAAGGTCCTACAATGCATTGGATAGGTGGCCTACAAGCTAGCTCTACTAGATCACTCCAAGATTCACTTGGTATTTCATGAATCTTGTCTCAAAAAGGTGGTGGGCTCCAATTGTAAAGTGCAGACGAAGTTACCACAACTTGATGAGGAAGGTTCCATTTGGTTCTAGCCGGAAGCAGTATTGGATACCAGGGAATGTTAATTGCACATGCATACATTCAAAGAAGTATTAATCCAGTGGAAAGATATGCAACCAAAAGATGCCACTTGGGAGCCTAAAGGGATTCTACAACAATTTCCTCACCTCTAGCCTTGAGGACAACGCTATTTTTTAAGGGGGAGGGCATGTTAGGGTCCTACCCTAACCCCTTTACTTTAAGAGTTAGTCAAGTATTGTATGCTGTCATCTCCTTTGAATGAGGCCGAGTAGTTAGTAGTGGACATTTAGTTAATGTAAAAAGAATCTCTCTACTAATTATGGCCCACTAGGTAGTTGGTACTCATTAATTATGGGACCAAGTCAAGTAGTTATGGTTTTGGGATATTGAAAGCCTATTTAAAGAGCTAGGAGGCTATGGATTGTTTTGTCAAGAATTATTGTATTTGGAGCTTTGCTCAAGTGAAAGGTCACCCAACCTTAACATGCGAGTGAACATTGCTTTGTGAATTGATTATCATAATACAAGGGTTATCTCTGCAACATGTCTCTTCTCTATTGTCTTGTGTTTGGTTACTTTGCACTACAAATTTTGGTTTCTTGCATCATAAATCTCTGGATATCTTGTGTTTTTCTAAGTTTTAGGGTTGAGCACACCACACGTTCATATTGAACTTGTGTGGAAATTCCTGTTTGAGCTACATACTTCAACACTTCCTCTTAGGGAGGAAGGAATTCTGCACCAATCCAAGTTTGTCTTTGAGCGCTTCAAACTTCCGTTTTGCTAAAGGCTTGGTTAGAATATCAACAACCTACTGATGTGTGGGTACATACTGGAGTTTTATTGCTCCCTTCTAAATCCTGTCTCGACTGAAGTGATATTTGATCTCAATGTGCTTGGACCTATCATGAAACATTGGAGTATTAGAGAATTTGAAATTTGATACAACTCTAATTATCACAGTGAATCACCTTGGAATCCAACTCCTGATCAAATAATCTTGCAAGCAACTTTTGAAGCCACATGGCTTCACAAGTAGCAGTACTGGCTGCCATATACTCTGCCTCTGCTGAGCTAAGTGCCACAAAAGTTTGCTTATTGCTGAATCAGGATATCATCGCTGATCCCAAGCTAAAGCAACACCCTGAGGTGCTCTTCCTGTCTGATGAATTGCCTTCCCAATCTGAGTCTGTATACCCTTGTAACTTCACCTTACCATCTCCAAGATATCTCAAACCATACTCCATTATGCTCCTCAAGTATTTGAGCATATGCTACTATCTAATGCTCCTACCTCAGCTCCACCATGAACTGAATCAAGGTGTTCGCTGCAAAACTTATATTTGGCCTAGTGTTGATCAGATACATCAAGGAACCTATCAACTGCTTGTACAATGTGGGATCCACCATATCTAAATCCGAAGTCGTTACCTTCTTTAGATTAGTGATCATAGGCATGGTCGTAGATTTGTAGTCCTCCATTCGAAATTTCTTCAGGATCTCGACTACATACTTACCTTGCCCAAGGAAAATCTCTCTTGGTCTTTGCCAAACCTCCAATCCTAAGAAGTAATGCATCATGCCAATGTCCTTCATGTCAAACGCAACTGCTATATCTACCTTGCACCCTACAATGAGCTTCCCTAAACCTGTAAGAAACAAGTCATTTGCATATAACACTAGAATAAGCAGATTAGCCTCAACAAATATGAGATATAGTTTGGGATTTGCTTCACTTTTGGTGAAGCCCATACTCTATAGGTATCCATTGATCCCGGAATACCATGCCTTGGGTGCTTGCTTCAGTCCATACAAGGCCTTTTTTTATCTTGCACACATGGGACTCCTTCCCATTGATCTTAAAGCCCTGAAGTTGCTCTATGTACACTTCTTCCTCAATCATCCCATTGAGGAAAGTTATCTTCACATCCGTTTGATGTATCCTCCATCCAATAATGGAAACTAAAGACATCACTGCTTTAATGGAAGTGTACCTGGTGATTAGAGCAAACGTCTCCTTGTACTCCACCCTGTTGATGAAAATGTAACTTCGGAAGATATTCACTTGTATTTTATATTGATATTATTATTGTATTTTATTTGTACTTCCGACAGAGATGTTTTTCCTCTGTTCGGGGATGTCATTATTATGATTGGTCATGCAAAGTCATTGAGGTAAAACCTCCTTTGTCAGTCGGGGCATTAGATCCCCTAGACTCAAATGTAAAAGGTATTATTGAGTCTCCCTAGAGAAGTCGGCCCAGTCAGTTTTAGTGAGGTCGACCTAGTTAGGTAAAAGGTCAAGTCAAAAGTAAAGTATAAATAGAGAGCCTTGCTCTCTCATTTGGACACACTACTCACTCACACAAGTTCGCATAGCAAGGGAGAGAAGACAAGTTCGCTGGAGGAGAAAGAGAGAGAGCTGCAGAAGACATATTTTGGGTTTTCCATTTTTGCTTGATATTGTTTTAGTGACAAATCTATCTTTGAGGAAGTTGCAGAGTTTTCTCCTTTATGGTTTCCCCGAGGAAAACTATTGTGTCTATTGTGTTTTGCTGTGCTTGTTATTCTTTTAGTTAAAGATCCTAGATAACATTGAATTAAAGTGCAAACATTAACACACCCCCTCTTTCTAGGTGAACCCTCTCGCCACAAACCTCGCTTTGTACTTCTCTATGCTACTATCTATTGCATGCTTGATCTTGTAGAGCCACCTAGAAGTCACTACCAATTTCCTCTCCAGTCTAGGCACAATGTCCCATACACCATTCCTCATGATGGAGGTGTACTCCGCCATGGCATCCCTCCAAACCTGTTGGTTTGCTGCCTTTTGAAAAATGAAAGGCTAGGAATCTATGATGTTGCTCATCAATGCCATGTAGTTTGGAAACTTCTTCGGAGGTTTGCTCTCCTTGAATGTGCTCCTGGGAGCCTCAACATGCTCCTAAGCATCCCTCAATGTCTGAGTGAACCATTGTGGTCTCTTAACAGAATTGGTAAGAGCTAGTGGCTCCTCCTTTGCACCTAAAGGCTACTGCCCCGAACTGGAAGTCATTGGTGACCCTATCCAAACCTTTGGAGCTTCCTACTCCTCATCCTTTATCACTAGAATAGGCTCATGAGACTTCCTCGATGCGAAGTCTTCCTCAAACTTTACATCCATGTTTGCATCTATCTTTCTCTACTCTAGAATAAAGATCTTGTAGGCCTTTGAAGTCTCACTGTAGCCAACAAACAAAACCCTTCTTGCTAGAGGGCTCCAACTTGGTCCTCTTCTCTATTGGTATATGGATGTAAATTGGACAACCAAAGATGCAGAAATGACTCACCTCTAGCTTCACACCAGTGAATGCCTCCTCTAGTGTCTTGTCCACCAAAACCCTATGAGACACTTGTTTTGGATGTAGACTGTTGTGTTGCATGCTTCTGCCCATAGAAACATTGACAAATCTTGGTCATGAATCATGCCCTTAGCAGCCCCTATGATGGATCGATTCCTCCGCTTTGTAACCCTGTTTCGTTGTTGGTTGTACAAAATAATGAACTCCCTCTTGATTCCTGCATCCTTGCAGAAATCCTTGAACTAATTCGAGGTATATTCACCCCCATTGTCTAATCAAATATTTAATCTTCTTCCTTGTCTAGGTCTCCACTAGAGCTTTGAACTCTTGAAACTTACTAAAGACCTCATCCTTGGTCTTTAGGAAGTAGATCCAAGTTCTGTGAGAGAAGTCATCAATGAAGGAAAGTGAAACATAGTAAATGCTTGTTGTGATTGATGCTACTAACATTGGCCCACATACATCCGAATACACTAGGTCTAGAACTCCCTTAGAGCCGTGTTCGCTACTTGGGAAAGCAACCTTGGTATGCTTGCCAAGCACGCACCCTCTTCATACTCCTTGCTACTCAATGTTGAACTCTGGAATACCTATGACTATCTCCCCCATAATAGACAACGCACTATGATGCAGGTGACCCATCCACTTGTGCCATAACTTGCACAAGTTATCTGTGTTATGAACTAGGGCTCCACCAAGTTTACCCTGTAACTTGTATAAATTTCCTTCCCTAACCTTAATCACTTGAGCTAATCTTGGGCTAGACTCCTTTGGTCTTGTAGTGTTGAACATCGCCCTGAGACTCCGTTCCAGCCTACAGGTCTTTGTGCAAAACCACATTCAGTATAATCCAGACATATTCCTAGTACCTCACGGTATATAGGGAATCCCCTTCTCCTTAATCCACTCATCATTGAATAAATTAAAACTGACCAAGTACAAATTGCAAAACATTTCCCTTTTACAACAGCAAGTTTGTTTTGACTCTGTTGCCAACTAAGTTGTACTTGGTTGGATTATCAAGCGAGCGGGCAGAGTGGAACATGATATATGTTCATTTTTGGTGATTTGATATCCAGCTGGCCTTTTAAAAGGCCCCCGTTTTTAACCGTTTTCCACATGTCCATGGCCCTGCGGGGTTTGTAGCAAAACGTACTAGCATGGTGTTTTGTAAAAGACTTGGTTCCCTAGGACTTTTTGGCTAAGTCAGGTATTCCAAGGAGTTTTTTCACCTATCTATTATGTCTTGCATTAGTGCATAACATAATTAATTGGTTTTTCTCCTGCTCCTCCAAAGCTGGAATGCCTGGGGAGGTTGACGGGCCTTAGGGGATTGTTAAAGTCTATGGGTCAATGTATATGAACATGCTAGGCGTTAATTTTGAGTCATATGGACATGTCCTAAGTCCCCCTAGGTTGTTTTTTAATTTTCGGCAAAGTTTAATTTTTCCGTAAATTGGGCCATTTTTTAATGGTTCAATTAAAAAATTTGTAATTGGCCTATAAGGGGCGTCTGGAGGTATTTTTTGCCTTAGGGGTGCTCGTTTTCTAACTCAGAGCACCCCCTTAACCCCTAAACCCACTTTTCCTAATGTTTGGGTGCTTAAATTTTTACCTATGGCCAAAAAACCCAAAAAACCCCAAAAAGTCATGAAAAAATAAAAAAAAAGTGAAAAAATGACTCATAAAAATATTAAATTTTGGGAGTGATTTATGGACTGATTTTTTCAGCTATGTTTTAGGAGTTGTAAGAGCTGATTTTGGAAAGATTCCGGGCAGCTATATTAGTGGGATTACTTCCCCATTTGAGGGGGGCATATTTCCCAAAATTGGGCCCCTTCAATCATGGAATTTGCAGCTATGTTTATGGGCTGTCACATGGCTGATTTTTAGCTGATTTGGGGCTGATTTTGGTAGCCCATTACATGGGAGTGGGCAGCCCCATTTTCTCCACGAGTTATGCCACTCATTCCACCCATTTCTCTCCATCTTTGGCTATTTAAGCATGGCTGCCCACTCCATTTTCTTTAGAGGGAGAATTGGAGCACAAAACTTATGATTGTAATACTTTTCTTGTATGAATAAAAAGACTTTGGAGGTCAGATCTGTGTTGTTCATTGTGAGTGGATGGAACATCTTGGACTTATATGATGAGGTAACATGTGCATAAGCTTTGATTATTCACTAGTATCAATTGTACTCATTCAAAAGATTAGTGTTAATTTATGAGATAGACTAGTTCTAATTTGTTTATTGTCTAGTCTATTGTTATATGTTTGCAAGAGAGGATCATGTCTGTATGCTTCATTTGTTTATGAGTTTCAGCATAGATTTCTCTTTCATATATATCTCTACACTTGATCTTTGTTTGCAAAGTGTGTAATGTGCAGGTTATCTCAAATGGAGTAAGCGGATCTTGTTTGTTTCCTCTTCTCTAATTCTTGTTTGCAGATGCAGTCCCTTGGAACACCACAAATATTTCCCCAAGGCTTTGGATTTCAAACAAAACTGGGCTCATTTCTCTCTCTCTCTCTCCAAATAAATTTTTTTGGTTAACTGGTTACTTGTATTTGAAAGTTTTCTGATTCATATGCTCATATTGTATTTCAAATAGATCAGAAATATTTTCATAAAGGATTAGTTTAGACAGTCATAAAGTTTATATATTTAACTGTTAGACTTTCCTTCATTTAGCATCTACTTTTCAAAGGACTTGCAAGTAAAATCGTCATATCTCTTTTAAGTCTTGTTGGGTAGTTGTAGTGCTGATATAAAAGATATATTTGGCTGTCCTAGAGCTTGAAATTTGCAGCCATTAAAGGGCTAGCAAAGATCCCAAGTAGACAAGCTCCATAGCTTGTTTTACTTGGTTATTTTTCGTCATTTTTACTTAGTTTTTAACTTAGAAAATTTTGGGTTTTTTAGGAGGTGTTCCAAAGACACTCTTAAAGTGTTTTTGGGCATCTTGTACTAATTATTGCTTGCTGGTTTGCAGCAAAAGATGAGCAGGTAGGAGGAAGTGCCGGCAAAATTTCGAGCATCCAGGCGATCCGGAATACAAATTTCCATATTTTTCAAAACCGGTCATATTTTTTCTATAATTTTGTAAGCCACCAAGTCACATTAAGTAGACTTGGGGCACTTCTCTATATCATTGTAAACATTTTTTAAAAGAGAGCAAGTGGGCTAGCCAGCGCCCATACCCCATCCCCCCAGGGGTGGCCTGTGTCGTCTCATTTTCATGGCGTGAATGTTAGAGTAGTTTATTTCTTTGTTTTCCGGCATTAAATAAAATAAATTAGGATTAAAATAAACCTTGTTGGTCCGTTCCACTAGCGGGCCACAAGTTCACTCACAACCTAGCTTTTCACATTTTTTTTACAAACTCATAACGCCCCCCTTGCTTTCCCGAAGTAGGGTTTTGTATGAGGGCTTGCCCGAAATACATGCCTGAAAAGAGACTCTTGGGGTTATAAAAAGATAAAATTTGGGTTCTTAAAATTTTATAAAAATATACCAAGGTCTTCTCCCGTATGCTCTGTGGCCAACTTGCAGCTTAGTCTGATCTAGTTGGTACACACCAGAAAGGAGTGGATGACTAGTAATAGGACTTAACACCACCCCAATAAAAAACCCTTTTTGTGAAAATCCGGCACAACACGCAATTTGTTGTCGTGGGCAAATTTCCCAGAAGGCTTGGGATAAAACTGGATAGCGACCTCTTGGAAACCGTTAGGCTTGCCCTCGTTGGTATAGCATCTGAACACCTCCTCGAGACTCCGATCCAGCCTAAAGCCTGAGAGGGAAGCCACGCTTCAAATTTCCGGACATGTTCCCCCGTACCTTGCGTATATCGGGAACCCACCTGCCTTAATAAAAAAAGATCACCATCACATTAAATTTTAAAATAAACCAAGAACACTCCACAACATTTACTTTTTCTGTTTATGCATTTGTTATTTGACTCCGTAACAAGGCACTGGTCTTGATGCAAATGCCATTTTATATTGTTGACTAGTATGCAGTTGAATGATGATTATTCTAAATGGGAGTAAATGATAAATGATGTTTTTTATTTGAAAAAGTATATGCTGTCTGTCTTGGTTGCAAAAGTATTTTTTCTAACTCCTAGATTAGAGGCTTTAGTTTCTTTTAATTTTTTAGGGTCTACCCCCCTTGGCTTCGCTAGGAAAGCCTAGACGGAGGAGTCGAGTCCCAAGTGACAGCACTTGACTCTGACTTGCCCCCAAGGCCACACCAGCAGCTTGAAGACTTCTGCTGCGTTTTCCCAGGTGTGGAACCAGGCGGCAACATTTTGGCGCCGTTGCCGGGGATAAGTCTTTTTATTCCCGGAGTACGACTTTTGAGTTTTCCTTTTTGTTTTTGCTTTGTTTGATGAATCTTTAGATTAGATTTTTAATTTTTCATCTGGCGACTCCACTAACCTTTTTTTCCTTTTATAAAAGTTCAAAGAAAAGCAAAAATAGAATTCTTTGTGAGATTGTTTTATATGTATATTTTTATTCTCACATGGCGACTCCATTGAAGGGATAAAACCCTTTGTTTCTCATATAGTTTGTTGAGACTGCTTGTGTGTAGATGAGTCCATCCATTACAGTAAAATCTATAAAGACTCACCTTTTGACAACTCCACTGATTCAGTACCAGGTATATCCCATGGTCATTTCAAATGCAGGCTATTGATCTTTGAAAATGGATGATAAAGAGTCTAGTGAGCAAATTTCCGATGCACATCCTCCCATTGACTTCTCAGACATCCCTGGTTTCCCTAATTATCATGATGGTGAAGATGTATCTGATTATCTACCGGTCTTTTGGGGAGATGATGATGATGTAGAAACCCGGCATGTCTTTTCTTTTCTTAAAGTTGTGGCTAAATTCAAAGTCTCATATGAAGATAACATAATGGAGATGTTTGTTAATACATTACAGGGACCTGTTTATCAATGGTATTTTAAAGAGCTTCCAAATAAATGTATTAACTCTCTTTCGAGCCTCCTTAGAATATTTATAAGGCAATGGCATAATAAAGGAGCTAGTATGGAGCACTTGGATAGGATCCTTAGAAGGTACTTTCTCTTGTTCATACCTTGGATTGAGTATCATAAGGAAGACCCCAACTTTCCTCGTATCATCATGACAGAGAATAATAAATATTGGGAGGTGCCTCTAAGTTATATCAATCGTGTAGATCTCCCTATAGCACAATCTGGCTTTAAAAAAGAGACTCAGCATGACCCTATCGAAGAGTTCCATGAAGCACCCTTAACTGAAGATTTTGTTGAAAACCATCCTCTTGTCACCATAGCTAAAAACATTGAAAATATGGAGTGTTCTCAAATCTACGATGATGATCACATGTGTGTTTCAGATTTGCCTAAAGAGGAAGCCATTATAGAAGTTGACAAAGAAATTCATGAAGGGTCTTCAATTGAAGATGTTTCAGAAGAGCTTCCTCAAATTGCCATTGAAGATTTGGGATTTCAGGATTACTTTAGTGAAGATGATGATGTTTGTACTTCAAATTCACCTAAGGAAGCAACCATTACAGAAGCCTTTAAAGAAACTTGTGATGATTTTTGTATGATTTATGATGACACTCCTCCTTTTTCTCCGCATAGTGGTGAAGTCTTGGACAACTTTATACCTTGTAATATCTTTCAAACCAAGCCTTCTGAGGATAAGTATTATGAACATGAGGATGGGCATGGCCAGGGTTGTGATGCAATAGACAAAGACTCCCCCTTCATTTACAAGGATGGGCATGATGATTGTTGGATGGATTTAGAAAAACCCATCTTTGATATATCAAGAGAGGGGAGTGTTGATTTTGAGACCTTGGGAAATTTTGATATGGAAGAGGAGCCTGTAGATATTTCTCATGATCAATTAGAGCCATTAATGAGTATTAGTAACGAAGACTTGGATCAACAGTATAACGAAGATTTGGGTAGGATAAAATCAGTGGAATGTCAGTTTCAGCCTTCATTAGCACATTCAGAGGTTCCTTATGATTTGGAGCAGCCTGGGGCTTATACTTTCACAGAAATAAACTATCAGAAGAGCCTTTCAGATCAATATGATGAGGTAGTTGGTCTGCCTTATCATTCCGAGTTTTTTCTCAGCTCTATCCAGTCATGGGTAGAAGAGGCCTGCATGAGGACTTACCATTGGGGGAAGCACTTCAAAGATCTATCATATGCCTATGATCACCAATCCAATCCTCCAATCCAGAATTATCATGCAGGTTTGCATTTTCTAAATAAGGTATCCTTGTTTTGGCTGGTAACCAAACACAAGGTGAAAAGTTTTTATATTGATAAAATGTTAAGATGGTTGCATTGGATTTATCATTTTACTTAGCATTTATTTTGTTATGCTTAGAGTAGGAAAATAAGCTCATCAAGTGAGCATTTACTTTCAACATTTATTTTTCAATACTTTCCTTTTATGTACTTAGAATTTTTTCATTAGTCATTTTTTTTAGTTTTTGAATAATGCAACTTATGGTTCATTGGCTTCTTATAAGAACTTGTGCTACTGAAAGATTTTCTTGTCAAGTTGAGATGTTTTTACAGGTCATAGAAACCGGAGATTCTGGTATTCTCGTATGCTCTCCTTGCCTGAAGACTGGATCGAGCACACGTCCTGCAGTTGGAGCCAGATGTTGCCAACTAAGTTGTACTTGGTTGGATTATCAAGCGAGCGGGCAGAGTGGAACATGATATATGTTCATTTTTGGTGATTTGATATCCAGCTGGCCTTTTAAAAGGCCCCCGTTTTTAACCGTTTTCCACATGTCCATGGCCCTGCGGGGTTTGTAGCAAAACGTACTAGCATGGTGTTTTGTAAAAGACTTGGTTCCCTAGGACTTTTTGGCTAAGTCAGGTATTCCAAGGAGTTTTTTCACCTATCTATTATGTCTTGCATTAGTGCATAACATAATTAATTGGTTTTTCTCCTGCTCCTCCAAAGCTGGAATGCCTGGGGAGGCTGACGGGCCTTAGGGGATTGTTAAAGTCTATGGGTCAATGTATATGAACATGCTAGGCGTTAATTTTGAGTCATATGGACATGTCCTAAGTCCCCCTAGGTTGTTTTTTAATTTTCGGCAAAGTTTAATTTTTCCGTAAATTGGGCCATTTTTTAATGGTTCAATTAAAAAATTTGTAATTGGCCTATAAGGGGCGTCTGGAGGTATTTTTTGCCTTAGGGGTGCTCGTTTTCTAACTCAGAGCACCCCCTTAACCCCTAAACCCACTTTTCCTAATGTTTGGGTGCTTAAATTTTTACCTATGGCCAAAAAACCCAAAAAACCCCAAAAAGTCATGAAAAAATAAAAAAAAAGTGAAAAAATGACTCATAAAAATATTAAATTTTGGGAGTGATTTATGGACTGATTTTTTCAGCTATGTTTTAGGAGTTGTAAGAGCTGATTTTGGAAAGATTCCGGGCAGCTATATTAGTGGGATTACTTCCCCATTTGAGGGGGGCATATTTCCCAAAATTGGGCCCCTTCAATCATGGAATTTGCAGCTATGTTTATGGGCTGTCACATGGCTGATTTTTAGCTGATTTGGGGCTGATTTTGGTAGCCCATTACATGGGAGTGGGCAGCCCCATTTTCTCCACGAGTTATGCCACTCATTCCACCCATTTCTCTCCATCTTTGGCTATTTAAGCATGGCTGCCCACTCCATTTTCTTTAGAGGGAGAATTGGAGCACAAAACTTATGATTGTAATACTTTTCTTGTATGAATAAAAAGACTTTGGAGGTCAGATCTGTGTTGTTCATTGTGAGTGGATGGAACATCTTGGACTTATATGATGAGGTAACATGTGCATAAGCTTTGATTATTCACTAGTATCAATTGTACTCATTCAAAAGATTAGTGTTAATTTATGAGATAGACTAGTTCTAATTTGTTTATTGTCTAGTCTATTGTTATATGTTTGCAAGAGAGGATCATGTCTGTATGCTTCATTTGTTTATGAGTTTCAGCATAGATTTCTCTTTCATATATATCTCTACACTTGATCTTTGTTTGCAAAGTGTGTAATGTGCAGGTTATCTCAAATGGAGTAAGCGGATCTTGTTTGTTTCCTCTTCTCTAATTCTTGTTTGCAGATGCAGTCCCTTGGAACACCACAAATATTTCCCCAAGGCTTTGGATTTCAAACAAAACTGGGCTCATTTCTCTCTCTCTCTCTCCAAATAAATTTTTTTGGTTAACTGGTTACTTGTATTTGAAAGTTTTCTGATTCATATGCTCATATTGTATTTCAAATAGATCAGAAATATTTTCATAAAGGATTAGTTTAGACAGTCATAAAGTTTATATATTTAACTGTTAGACTTTCCTTCATTTAGCATCTACTTTTCAAAGGACTTGCAAGTAAAATCGTCATATCTCTTTTAAGTCTTGTTGGGTAGTTGTAGTGCTGATATAAAAGATATATTTGGCTGTCCTAGAGCTTGAAATTTGCAGCCATTAAAGGGCTAGCAAAGATCCCAAGTAGACAAGCTCCATAGCTTGTTTTACTTGGTTATTTTTCGTCATTTTTACTTAGTTTTTAACTTAGAAAATTTTGGGTTTTTTAGGAGGTGTTCCAAAGACACTCTTAAAGTGTTTTTGGGCATCTTGTACTAATTATTGCTTGCTGGTTTGCAGCAAAAGATGAGCAGGTAGGAGGAAGTGCCGGCAAAATTTCGAGCATCCAGGCGATCCGGAATACAAATTTCCATATTTTTCAAAACCGGTCATATTTTTTCTATAATTTTGTAAGCCACCAAGTCACATTAAGTAGACTTGGGGCACTTCTCTATATCATTGTAAACATTTTTTAAAAGAGAGCAAGTGGGCTAGCCAGCGCCCATACCCCATCCCCCCAGGGGTGGCCTGTGTCGTCTCATTTTCATGGCGTGAATGTTAGAGTAGTTTATTTCTTTGTTTTCCGGCATTAAATAAAATAAATTAGGATTAAAATAAACCTTGTTGGTCCGTTCCACTAGCGGGCCACAAGTTCACTCACAACCTAGCTTTTCACATTTTTTTTACAAACTCATAACGCCCCCCTTGCTTTCCCGAAGTAGGGTTTTGTATGAGGGCTTGCCCGAAATACATGCCTGAAAAGAGACTCTTGGGGTTATAAAAAGATAAAATTTGGGTTCTTAAAATTTTATAAAAATATACCAAGGTCTTCTCCCGTATGCTCTGTGGCCAACTTGCAGCTTAGTCTGATCTAGTTGGTACACACCAGAAAGGAGTGGATGACTAGTAATAGGACTTAACACCACCCCAATAAAAAACCCTTTTTGTGAAAATCCGGCACAACACGCAATTTGTTGTCGTGGGCAAATTTCCCAGAAGGCTTGGGATAAAACTGGATAGCGACCTCTTGGAAACCGTTAGGCTTGCCCTCGTTGGTATAGCATCTGAACACCTCCTCGAGACTCCGATCCAGCCTAAAGCCTGAGAGGGAAGCCACGCTTCAAATTTCCGGACATGTTCCCCCGTACCTTGCGTATATCGGGAACCCACCTGCCTTAATAAAAAAAGATCACCATCACATTAAATTTTAAAATAAACCAAGAACACTCCACAACATTTACTTTTTCTGTTTATGCATTTGTTATTTGACTCCGTAACAAGGCACTGGTCTTGATGCAAATGCCATTTTATATTGTTGACTAGTATGCAGTTGAATGATGATTATTCTAAATGGGAGTAAATGATAAATGATGTTTTTTATTTGAAAAAGTATATGCTGTCTGTCTTGGTTGCAAAAGTATTTTTTCTAACTCCTAGATTAGAGGCTTTAGTTTCTTTTAATTTTTTAGGGTCTACCCCCCTTGGCTTCGCTAGGAAAGCCTAGACGGAGGAGTCGAGTCCCAAGTGACAGCACTTGACTCTGACTTGCCCCCAAGGCCACACCAGCAGCTTGAAGACTTCTGCTGCGTTTTCCCAGGTGTGGAACCAGGCGGCAACAGACTCCACGGAACTGGTCTACGAATGTTACATCTTTCTTATGTGCTTAAAGGCTATCTTCCATTACATGTCGTGAGTACTTATTTGATTATATGTTGTTGATCTAAGTTGTAAATTGCAATACTTGATTAAGTGTTCATTCTAAAAAACTCCTAAATAACTTCACATCCACAACTAATAAATAATTAAAGAGCCTTAGAAACTCTTTCATAGGGACTACCCCCCTTGGCTTCGTTAGGAGTTAGCCTAAACAGAGGAGTCAGGATAAGGTGACAGTACCTGACTCGAGACTTGCCCCCAAGGGCGCACCGAGTAGTAGTGAGATTTCTGCTGCATTAACCAGGTGCGCAATCTAGCGGCAACAGGTCTTATAAGGACTTGTTGGTTCTTGAACTCTACTGCAAAGCCCTTATCCTCCATGAATGAAATTGAAAGAAAATTCGTCCTGAGACTTGGAACAAACAACATATTATTAAAGTCTAAAGAGTTACTTGACTAGAGTTGGAAAGGAATGGCAATAACTTTTGCTATTGGATACTTGGCATCATCACCAAGATCGACCTTAACTCCTGAGACGTGCTCTTTTAGACTTGAAAACAACTCTTAGGTTGATGTCATTTTCCTAGATGCTCCACAATCCACATACCAAGCGTTCTTTGGAACAATGCTGGAAGAAAGGCAAGATACTATTGAGAAATCTTTCTTGAACTTGGAGGCAAACCCGTTCATCTGAGTTTCAGCTGAGGCTTCTACTTGATGCTGTTGCTGCTTCCCTTTACCCTTCTTCTTCTTTGGACACTTTGATGCATAATGGCCATGCTTATGGCATATGAAGCACTTGATTTTACACAAGTTCTTCCCATGGTGTGAGGATGAATCCTCACTCTTGACCTTACCCTTGCTAGGTCCTTTACCTTTTCCTTCTTTGTTTGACCAAATAGGGCATGGTCACTGACACCAACTCACTTCCCTGCTTGCTACCCTTTGACTCCATTTGAGTCTCCTCCTGGATACAATCATCCCACAATGTTTCCCAGGAGGGAAGATTCTCTCAAGAACAAACACCCTAGACAAATGTTTCCCATTGAGATGGGAGCCCATATAGTGCTCGGTTCACTAGCTTTGTCTTCAATATTCTCCCCAACTATTGGAAGTTGATCATGAATCTGTGTGACCTTCATTAGATAACTGGTGGCTATGTTTGATCTGGTCATCTCTACAAATCTGAGTTTGTTATGCAATATCATCTTCTTGTTGATGTTCTCGCTTTGGTAAAGGCTAACTAGGGCATCAAACATCTCCTTTGCCATCTTCTTCTTGGATATATGAGGGATCAAATGATCCTTTATAGCATCCATGATCATCTACTTGGATTTCACTTCTTTTTTGTTGTGAACTGCCAAAGCCTGTGGATCTGCCGACAGAGTCACTACATCCTTGATGATATCCCAGAGATCATTCTCTTCTAATAGAAAAGTTACCCTTTCCATGATAGGAAATTTGAGGCACCTTCCAATCTGTTCTCGAACTTGAGGCTAGCTAATGCCATCTCTGATTTGCACACAAACTCCCAAGTCTGATAAGCACTACCTCTGAAAGCCTCTAACTACTAGTCTTGGATCTCGACAGTTGGTTCCGGTCAAGGTTACTTGGGAGCGGGAGCGGGAGTGAAAAGCGAAATTTTCAAAAGCTTCCGGTTTGGGAGCGTTGCGGGAGTGTTTTTTATATAATATATATTTTTTATATATTTTGATGCATATATGTTAACAAATGCTTGTAGAATGTTGAATTAGTTATGGAAACTCATTGGAAAGCATAAAAACATGAAATAAACCATAATACCATATAACATCATTCATCAATCATCAATCATATAGTAGTGAATTCGTCAACCATAGGTCTAGACTCTAGTTACCAGTATCTATAACATCGACCTTACAACTTCAAATTTTCAATATATAACATACCATGAAATGAAAGTTGAACTTGAAACAATTCACAAAGCATCATATTCATGAATCATTACCAAAGAGTTATAACTTATCATAATATGCTTTTATCATTGTGCAGTTAATGACTCAATAATGCGAAGTTGCAAATAGTGAACTTCAAAGGTATGCTCAACTTCAAACTTCAAACTTGAATTGCCATGTAATGTTCACAAAATATACCATAATAAATATAAAAGAGTCAATAGTGCATAATAGCATATACTTGAAACTTGAAAGTACTGTAAACAAGAAAAGAGTCAAAGATTGCAAAAGTAGATTTTATGGATGTTTCCTCTTGCCACGGGAAATTTCTAATTTCTTTTCCCGTGGTCTAGGAACAATGGGCGTGGGACTATCATCCCCAGTAGCCACCAATGTTGAGCCACGTCCAAGACTTGATCCTACACGACCCCCCCTCACTGATGTAGATGAGGGTCGTGAAGTTGAAGTTGAACCTCTAGGCAAAGATGGTGCATCTCGAAACAAGGTAGGAGATGGTGGTGGCATCATTGTTGCTGCTGTTGCTGCTATTGCATGGCCATGGTGATGGTCATCCTCATCGCCCAAAAGCTCTTCCTCCAAGTGCTCTAAAGCTAAGGCTCCATCCTCCAAGTTATGTTCCTCCGGATTGTTGTCCCAAGTAACATATGATCTATCAGTTTTGGCCCGCTCACAGTAATGAGTCAACAACCTCAAGTTGTAATGTACAAAAACCAAGCTTTCTGCCCGATTTTCATTTAATCGGCTTCTTTTCATTGAGTGGATGAAGCTATAGGTGCTCCAACACCTTTCTGCAGAGGAGCTGTTAACCACCTGTGAAAGAACTTTGGTTGCCAATTTATACAAGCGTGGGCATGATGAGCCATACATGTTCCACCATTCAATAGGAGGCGCCCTATCTCGATCTTTTCTAGCATGCAAAGTACCAAACGGACCAATTTCACTGAGGTATTTGCTTAATTCACTACGCAGTAAGGCACAATCTTCTTCATCGGGGACCAACTTGTCTATAGCAGCCATGTACCCAACCTGTACCTCTGGATCTGTGTGGGGCTTTCTCCTATCCCCACCCCCAGGTGCTGGTTTGGCCAACCAAGATGGAGAATAATATTTTGGTGTCAAGACATATGCTAAGGCATGCAGTGGAACGTTGTGATGTTCCCACCCTTTGACCACATGTTTGTGAATATGGTCATACAGGATGGGATCTTTTGATTCAACAATATCTTTAATTTGGCCCAACATGCTATCCATCTGCTCATACACCTCCCCAATCACCGGCTTATCTGTATCTGCAAACTGAATCATGTAATAAATGGGCTTTGTGAACTGCAAAACAAACTTGACACTTGCCCAAAATTGACCATCAAGAACAGTGGTCCCCACCTCCTCAAAATCAAGCCTGTCAGATGTGGATGTAGCCCTATCTTTCAAGATTTGCCATGATTCACTTGATACCATGCTAGCCAATGCCTCTCTTACCTTCAAAAGGCGCCTGAAGGTGAGGTAATAGCTAGCAAATCTAGTCTTTGCTATCTTCAATAGCTCTAACTTTGAGTGAGTGCGGAAAATGCCATGGGCATCGCTATGGTTGGTAATAAATCTTATCATGTGCTTGCCCTTTTTGTACAGTTCACCAATCCATTTGTATTGATTTTCCTTCAACTTAATAATGTCATGCATCAAAAGGTTCAGTGTGTGAACCAAACACCCGGACCAAAATATGTTGGGGTATTTATCTTCAATGATTGCTCCCGCTGCCTTACAATTAGCAGCATTATCAATAATGACTTGGATGACATTGTATGGACCAATATCTTCAATGTTTTTGAGTAGGAGTTCTGCAATGTTTATGTTGGTCTTGAATTTATCTGAGTACTCATGGGCCGAAAGGAAGACTGCACCAGTAGCAGACACACCAAGCACATTTATCAATGGCTTGCCTTTTACATTTGTCCAACCATCTGATACAATTGATACCCCATATTCATTCCAAGCATTTGTGAATGTCCCCAAAGCATTTTGGATCTTGGCTTTTTCCTTGTCAAGCCCCACAGTTCTAGCTTTGTCATACCCGGGGCTCTTGTATCTTGCTGGGGCGGTGCGGATGGCCTCTACCATTTCATGCCAATAGGGTGAGCGAAGAACATTGAATGGTATGCCACATGCATAGAGAAACCGAAATACTTTTGAATCCACGTCATCCCTACAACCTTGGTCAAGGAAATCTGATATACCCCTGCCACTTGATTGCCCCATGGGAGAGAATCCACTGCCTTGGGTGGATGGGCCTCCGGTTCTCGGTGAGAAAGAGTGGTCATGGTCATCCATTGATCGTTTAAAATCTTTTGATTTGTTTTGTGCTTCAAGTTCTTCCTTCTTATAGATGGCTCTTTGTGTTGATGTCACATTTGGGCAAACAGAAACTCCTATAGTTTTTTTGTCATCACATGGCATGTGCCCACATAGATGTCTTCTCACATGGGTATATGAACCTGTGTATGTCTTTTTACAATGGGGGCAAACAAATTTGGTGGTTCCACCCCCTCTACCTCCTCCCTGCTTTGTGACATGTTTCCATAAGGGTGTGGGTTCCTCTTTGGTTTTCTTTCGGTTTTCCTCCTCCTCCTCCCCCTCCTCTTCCTCCTCCTCCTCTCCACGGTATGTGCCACTCCCTACTTCTTCATCCTCTCCCTCATTCCTCCTCCGGTTGCCAAGCACCATCATCAAAATAACAAATGGAACCAAGAAAATAAACCACATACCCATCATCATGTTTGATGGAACTAGAGATTCAACCTGTTACCTGCAATACAATGAGGGAGGAAGCATGGGAAAGAGTAGGAGATGAACATCTACAATGCACATTCTAGAATCTAGTGACTACATTACAAGCATTCATGATTAAATCATAGTTCAAACTTCAAACACAAAAAAAACAACAAGGAAGGTTTTAGACCCTACCTCTTTGGCTCTCCAATGGTAGTGACAAGTTCAACCTTCTTCAATCTCCAAGGATGGCAGCCTTCTCCTCTCCTCCTCTCTTCTTCTCCTCTCCTCTCCTCTCCTCTTCTCTTCTTTTCTCTTCAATTCTCTTCTCAAGCAAATGCAAGTGAAAATGAATATGGAGGAGAGGGCTTTATCCCCCAAAGCCCTACTTCTTCCCTCCAAAACCCCACAAGTGGACCCCATCCACCCTCCTCGTCTTTCCTTTGCGCGGACGTCATCTTCTACCGGGAGCTAACGCGGGAGCTACGGGGAGCTATCCCGGGAGCGATTTTTAAAGAGGCAGAGCGTTTGGTAGAGCGCTCGGGAGCGAATTAGGGAGCTATCGGGAGCATTAGCTCCCGATAGCTCCCTAATTCGCTCCTGACAGAGGCAGGGAGCGATATCTTCACCCATCGAAGTGCGCTTTACAAAACGATCCGGCCCGGGAGCGAAATTGGGAGCGCGCTCTCCCTTAGCTCCCGCAATGCTTTGGCTAGAAGCGAGCTTCTGGAGCGGGGGCGAGGGGGGGGAGGATGCTCCCCCGCAACCTTGGTTCCGGTAGTTGTTTTTTGTAGTTGATCTACTACCATAAACTCTTTAGATCCTCTCAATCAGAGAAGCTCTGATACCATGTTAAAATTGCAAAACCTAGGTGATTGTTGTCCTTATGTTCTCAACTAAACAAAAATGTTATTTAATTGCATAAATTAAACTATTCACATAGCAGTAATCATGCATATAGTTAGAAAGTAAACAATGGAAGCACAAACACAATACATAGGTAATTACTCCTTCAAATCATCTTTTCATTAATAATTCAAAGCTTACATGGAAACCCCCACAAATTGTCAAACTAATATCTATACAGTACACCAAAAAAATAGATCTGCACACCTACTAAGGTAATCTGCTTGCTGGAAAATGAGAAAAAACTGCCTGTTGCCTGTTCTGGGCTTTTGTATGGGATGTCCGTACAACTACATGGAATTCATATCACTGTATGGAATCCTTACTACTATATAGATCCGTTTGTACAAAATTTGTATGACTATACAGATTCACCTGTGTAGACCTGCCTGCATATTTCTGCTTGTTTCCCAACTTTGACTCCACTCTAGTGCATTCACTTGTGTAGACCTGCCTGCATATTTCTGCTTGTTTCCCAATGTCGACTCCACTCTAGTGCTCAAAACTTCCTCAATTGATGAACAAAGTCACCTTCCGACTAAACTTGTCTTTGAGTGAATGTGTGTGTTAACCCTCTATCTTGACCTACCTTTATACTTGAGCTAAAACTTTAATCTACCAAAGCCCTAATCTCTCAGTGAGATGTACGGTTGAGACTTGTTTAAATCACTAATGTATAAAAATACACTATTAGACTTAACAACTAAATATAAGACTTTCAGTTTATTACTGAAGTGAATTACAAAATAGATTTTACTCAAACTATTTCCAACATGTTATACTGAACTTGTGCGGAAATTCCTGTTCGACCTACATACTTCAACATCACCCATTAATGGAATATATCCCACACCAGTATGATTCTGCAAGTTGGTGAAGGTGGTCTCTACTAGAGATTTGGTGATTCTACAAGTTTATTTGTTGAAGGGACAAGGATTGGTACAAGTTGCCCTTGAGAATGGAGGTATGGAATTTAGTGCATCCATATATAAATGTGCTTTGTCTTCTGATGATCCATAGGATTTTGAATAAGCTAGATGGTGCCTTGATTGTCATAAAATAGAGCGGTGGGAGTTTCTTGAGGAAATGTGATTGGTTGAGAATCATTTGTATCCAGGCAAGGTGCTTATTGGTTAGAACAATGCTAGCATATTGAACTTCTATGGAAGAGAGAGCCACAACTTGTTGTTTCTTGGAACACCAAGAAGATGGTCTTGAACCAAGAGTGAATAAATACCTTGAACTGGATCGTCTCCCATCAAGATCACTAGCCTAGTTAGCATCAGAAAAACCATGAAGAAGGATTCAATCCACTTGGCTTTCGAATCACTAAGGTTCCATTTCATATTTAGATGCTCTATTATTAAACTAGATGATTGAACCTTAGCATAAAGTTCCTTGAAGAAATAATCCATATAAGGTCTCCTAGAATACCATAGCAATTCTTTTAAATGGGCCCATGACCATCCATGTTCATTATAAACCAACAACTTTCTTGAGGAAGCTGAAATAATGTAGTAAAAGCTTGTTGATCAACAACTTGAATTCGGTTAGACCAATAGAATTTTTTGCTAGTATAGCCACTGTCCTTTGTCTTTATTCCACAAATCCCTCCATGTATGAATAAATTTCTTCGACAAGCGCTTGCCTATAAAAAAGAGGAATAACCCAAGCTATCCTCTTTGATTGGAGAAAGTCCACATTGAGTGTGTAAACTGTTACCTTCCGAATTCACACTTCAAATGTATAAAAGTCCTAAGCACAAAATACAAACCCAAGGGTAACTCAAAAGGGCTACCCACTATCACCTCAGTAACTCCCTCTTCAACTCTAGGTTGGCTCTTCTCCAACACAAGGGTGTATCCCTAAGATATGATTGCTAACACTATGACAAGGAGGCTCAAGGTGATGTGAAGAGGTGGCTTAGTAAAACTATCTTTTTGTAGTATAGAAATATAGAATGATGGAAGATAAGGGACTTGTGCCTATCAAATATAGGGAAAATGGAGTCAGGGTGCTACACTAAGAGAGCAATTGTAAATGATTAAGACACAAGAACTATGCCGCACGATGCCTTAATGTGTTATTAATTGACGAAGAAATAACTTAGAGAGGCCCTGAAGGTGCCACATTCAAACAATGCTATGGTGGTGTGTTCTATAATGAAGCTTTAGAATAACCACAACAATTGTATAGAAGCAAGCTAAAACATTCATCAATAGAACAACAAAGGGAGAAAAGAGGGAGAATTCCTTACATAAACCCCTTCCAAGATGGTAGATAAACCCTTGAAATTTGGTCTGTCAAACATGTTCTTTGCAAGTGATCTCTAGCATACACCAACAAC
The DNA here is from genome assembly GCA_027924585.1 of Larix kaempferi. Lineage (NCBI taxonomy): Eukaryota > Viridiplantae > Streptophyta > Pinopsida > Pinales > Pinaceae > Larix > Larix kaempferi. The sequence continues at coordinate 25,520,787 of BSBM01000155.1, read as the reverse complement.
AGTTTAAAATGACAAACTTTAGCTTCACACCAAAATAAATAACCCCAAGAATTTCCACAAGCCTTCCATTAGATACTCAATGAAGCTCTAAGAGGAGAGAAATCCTCACAAATCAACCATGAAAATGAATGAGGAGGTGGTACTCTTTATATAGAGTGTAGCTCAATTTCCTGTACAATAAAATAATAGTTTCCTCTCTCAGATCCACTAGTTGCTCAACAAATTCTCCAAATATAGCATAAAGTTATTGAGATCCACTTTTCTTTCCAAGCAAAACAGTAAAATAATGCTAGCTCATAACCAACTCATGCTGTGAAGTCAACAATGAATAAAATATGTGGTAGTTATGCAAAGTGTCTTGTCCAAGGTGGATGTCTCCTTCTTCAAGGGAATGAAACAAGATATACCTCCTCGAAATGGGATGTGTGGCTTGTCTAACAAGTAGTATGTGTGGTTAAAATGCAACATGGGTTTTTAAACAACAGTTTTGAGACCATAACTCTCTCAATACTTATAAGATTTTCTATTATAACCACTTTTCAGAAATTCCACAACCACTTTGCAACCAATGGTGCTGATCTAGTGACAATCGAAGCAGTTTGTCAAAAGATATTTGCTGATAAGCAAGCACACATCACTAAACGACTAAAGTACTATAGTCCTTCATACTAAGGCATCACCTCCAAATGGCTCAAGATCCCAAGTGCCAACTCATCAAAGAAATGGAAACACTAGATCCATTGAATGAGGAGTAAACTAATGAAGAAAAAAAATTGATCCATGTGCAAGATCATCACAATACTCAACCAGCTCCATGACGAAAGGGACAGCCCTACCCTACAAGCAATAACATATCACCATGCATCAAAATGTGTTCCAAGAAGAGAGAATCAAGGGGAGAGCTCTACTAGAGATGAAAGCCAACCATGCCAAGATACCATCCATGTGCTAAGTGTCCCCATACAAGCAAGTGTGTTCAAGCAATGAGCACAAGAAAAGTGTGCCCTAGAGATACGTGTCAACCCTTTCAAGCAATAGAATGTGTGCATGGATCAAGATATGTGCTAGAAGAGAGGGTGCTCCAAGGAAGACCAAAGTTTATCTTGCAATTATTATCTTCCAATTGTGAAACAACTCCAAACAGTTAGAGCACTCTAGCAATTAGGTTCCCATGTGGTCAAATAGAGTCAAACCAAGGACAAATATCCCCTGAATCATCTCCAACATGTGTATACAAGCGTAGTGCTCCATCAAAGGGTCATCGATGTGTCATGAGAAGGTGGAACATGTGTGCATCACCTTTGTTTCTCCTAGGCATTCTAGGTAGGAGACTTCAAATCCCAACATACATACATTATCCACTTTGAACCATGGCAAAAGGAGTCAACTACTAAGGGGATCTTCAAGTGTGGACATCAATCACTAGGTTTGCTCCATCGTTATAATAATTAATCCTTATAAAACATGGCAAACCCCTAAATCACACCAAGACACAATTATTAACACTTCATAACTTAGGCAAACCCTAAGTTGATGGGTTCCCAATCCATAAAATGCACAAAGTGTTATATAATTGCATCAATACTAAGCAAAACCCTCTAAGATATACCAATATCACCAAGGAGAACATATCATCATCAAGATATCATGAAAACACCATGAAGAGATCTCAATACAATAGTTACTAGTAGCAGACCATCATCAAATCAATCAAAGGAGAGCGGCAACTCTAAGCCAAAGCTCACATGTACACTAGTCCATCCAATGAATCATCCTGCTAGCTCGATCTTTGTGATCAAAATCACAAGTGTAAACCCTCATATAATATCAGGGGTAACATAACAAAATCCCATCCTTGACAATAATCCAATTTTAAATGTAGTTCCTTAAACACAACTTGCCAAGCCTACCGTATTGTCTTAAGAACATTGGACTCAAAAACCTTAAAAGCTTTCGTTACGTCAACATTGTCACGGGGTTGGAAAGGACTAAGAACCATTATCTGTGTGGAATTTTGGAGATGGTGGTGCACAAGTATTTTCCAAGGCACATTACCATTCACGGTGCATGTTGTCACACAACCTAGCAGCCTCGTGATTGCAAGGATTAATCAGCTGCTAGACCGGTGGAACCTCGAGACACTGTCCCAAAGTGTCACATAGACATGGTCCCCTCTCTTTAGGTCTCTTGAATCCACCAAAGGCAGACTCAAACTAACCATGGGAGGTGTCCCCAGGTGCTCCAGGTAATTACAAATGGAGCTAGTGTTCCCCAGAGACAACAACACCGATTTGTGAAGGGAACAGGGTATTGGAACAAATTAGCAAATGGGAAAATGTATACCCTGTGGGGAATGGCCTAGGGGATGATGGATTTTGAGAGTAAATTGGTCCCCTACTGATTGGAAGTGACCTATGGTTAATTATATCTTAGGTGATTGAAAGTTCTAGGTCACTTGTGATTACTACAGGCTGCGATTATGAATTACCAGCTTGATTAAGTTCAGATTTCTAGTAATTAAGAGTTTGAAAGGCCTAAATATGAATGTAAAATATAAATGTGGGCGCTGATATAGTTTAAGGTAGGTCTCAACTGTAAAATAGCTTGCTGTTCTAAGTGTTTTAGTTCCAAAATTTAACTAGAGCAAGCTTAAATACTCACTAAACACAAGAAATTAGTTGCCAGATTGGATGTTTGATGTGTGAGATGATCAATGCCTATTCTTCTAGGTGATTTTTAATGAAATTAAATTTCAGATCCGAGATATATGTGCCTAGGGTGCAACTTCAATTCAATCTAGCAACTAACTACATGTATTCAATGATAAAAACTAGAAAAGGAAAGCAGTGCGTTTTGACTAGTGGAGTAGAAATAAAACTCAGCAAAGAAAATATGAAAATTCCAGCTGACCAGATCTTATACTAAACCGGTAATTAATTAACTCACCATAAACAGAGAAAACCACAACACAAGATACACAAGGATTTACCCTGGAAACCCCAGTCCTTCGGGGAAAACCAACAAATGTTTGTCTTCTTCTTATTGCAGGATTTGATTACAACAGAACTACGTTACTACAGTGGTCCTCCGGATAAACCCTCTTGATCTGGACCAAACACCCAGGAAGATATTCCAAATCCTTTCTGCAAACTAGACAAACCCTAGATCCACCCTGGATCCAATAGACAACAGAGAAGCAACTCTTCTTTGGAAAAACTGTGATCTCAACTTGAGATCTGGACTACTTACTACAAGAGGAAACCCGTCTCTTGCAACTGTGATCATGACCACTACAGAAGATCTCCTTAACTCCTGTGACTGTGATACTTAGAACACTCTCCTTATACTTCTTTTATAACTACACTTTATGTCAATACCATGGGACACCCAATACCATGGGATCACCCAATACCATTGACCCTCTAGTACCATGGGCTAACAAATACCACTCAATACAATAAAGTATTACAAAAGCACTAAGACTGTCTAGAGAGTTATGCTTATCCCCTTCTACTTTGCTAGACACCCCCAACGTAAAAGTACCTTCTGAGCTACAAAGTCTAACAGAAGAAGAGTATAGAATGCTAACTTGGTGCCTTGATCCTGGGTGATGGAGTTGCTGCCCTCTCCCTAGCAATGCTATGCCTTGAGTTGGTTCTGTTTGGTGATGACTTTTCCAGCAAACTCTCCAAATATCCATCTTGAGGCGCCCTTGAAGATCAATCTTCTTCCAACCTGCAAAAGAACAAACAGTTAGTGGATGCCAATCAGATTTCTGAAGTTGAAAACCCAAGCTATTATATTCATCAACAAGTGAAGATAAATGTATGAAAAAACAAACAAATAACTGAAAGAGAAACCAACAATTAAGCAAAGATAACTCTCTCAAGCAATTCGTTCACTAAACCCCTGGGGCGCACTTGCAGTCAAGGACGGCGTTTCATACAATGGAACAATAAAATTTTTGCCTCAGATTTGATCACCAACACATGCATACAGAAGGAGGGAAACAAACAATAAAATCCACACTCGAGAATTACTCAGAACACCAAGGAATGAAGATAAGATAAGATAAGGTAATTTTATTAATGTTTAACGAATGACCACAAAAGTAGGTCAATGGGACTAGATGATACATCTAGTATGAGTACAATGTGGGAGTGCAAACACAACTCCTAGAAAGTGCTGAAACTGAGAAATCGATTTCTCTATTGCTGTAGCAAATGGCTCTCCAAAAGTCCTTTACAATGAGCTAGCTCCTCTCTTTTATAGAATAAGAGAGAAGTAAGATCGCTAATCATAAGGATTGAGAGTTGAGATTAAAATATACAAGAGCCAAATCAATGGTTGAGATAATTCACCACTTATTACATTTTTTATTTGTTGGAAAATATAGTCTTCTTGAGGGGGCGAATTGCCTCATTGAGCCCATTTTACATAGAAAAAATTACAAATTATTTGCTGAAATGTTGAGTTGGAATCAGGAGTGGGTCCCCATAGATACCTCTTTGCTGATTTGAAAGTGTTGAATGCAAAAGATTGGCTGAGTTTTTACCAAGTGCACCCCCCCTTGGAGAGAAGTGCATCCCCCTGGTGACTATAATGCTAGAAAGTGGTCAACACTTGATGTTTCTTGCTAGGAAATGATCAGTTTGTCTTTCGAAACATATTTCAGGAGGACCCAAGTCATTACTTTGCACATTTGATTTTCCGTTGCCATGCTTTTGTGATTTAGGCATTTTTTAAACCAAACCTTAGAAAGTTTGATTAATTAATGCCAATTAATTGGATCTTGATGAATTCTTGGCCAAATCACTTGGGAGTTGCCTTGGATGAGTTCCATGATGCTCTAATGTCCCACACCAATCAAAATCATGCCAAAAACCAATCTACAGTATCCATTATTAAGCTACTCCAAATTATTAAGGTAGGATAGGCTTTTTTAATTGTAAACTTAGCAAATTCCATAAATTAAAGCCTATTAATCCATAATACCTAAAAAACACATTTGGAAAGTACCAATTGGATTCCAAAGGTTGAAGTATGATGAATGGTGATGCATGGTGACCACATACCACTGCTAGTCTTGTTAACCAAGTTAAACCCCCCTTTGACCAAGTCAAAATGTTGAAAAAGTCAACTTTGGTCAAAGTTGGACACTGTTGTTCAATGAATGAAATGACACATCCAATGCCTTTAAGAGGACAAAGTGACATCTTAAATGATATATATTGATAGTGTACTAAAGCTACAATACTCACATTACACAAGTGTCTCATGTGACTCATCACATAGCTTCAAACATAGGAAATATTGCATAAACTAATACATAGCATGGAATCTATGTTTTATATTCATGTCAACATCTAAACAATCATCAAGAGTATTACAAAAATCATTCCTCTTTTGGGTGAAGTGGATGGGCAAAGTTAACAAGGCTAGTCAAGTGAAGGATTGGTCAAAGATGACTAATTGACTCAAGATGAAGAGGACAAGGGAAACTCGGTGATATTCACTATTCAAGCAGGCACTAGGGAAGGTGTCTCACAAATGGATAATGTGTAAGCATATGATACTCCTTTCAACCTTGACTATCAAACTCAACCCCCTTTTCTTTGACTTTTGCTTATTAGCTCCTTGTTGGACTTGTCTTCTTTGATTTTCTTGGACTTCTTTCTTGTACTTTTTCTTCTTTTAGACCTTGGTCTTTATTTTTCTTTGAGGCACATGCAAGTTTAGACTTGCTTCTTTTACTTGATTGCTTGATTTTTGCAATTTCACTTGGTCTTCTTTTGCATTCTTTCACTCTGGTGCTGATTTTGCTTTTACACCAGTATCTGGTACAAGGAGTCTTGGACTGGGAGTTGCTTCATGTAGCCTTTTTGAGTCACTGAAGCGGGGAAATCCATTCATGTTTCAGGTCCAGGGAGCATTTCTCCATGGCAACTTGCCATCCTAGTACATAGCAAGTACACAGGGCTTTACAAGCAGACAAGCATACGACATCAGAAAGTAGTTCTCCTAGTACGTAGCCAATCCACAGGGCTGTACAAGTAGAAAAGCATGACATCAAAAAACCTTGTGCGCACATCATAGTGAAGAGTCAAGACACAAAGGGAAAACAGGGAAGTCTACATAATGAAGAGGTCACAGAGGGGAGATCAAGAGTCAATCTGTCAAGTCTAAGTCAATGGTTTTAAGATACATGGGTGACATGACATGGAGATGGAGAGGTCAAAGGTGGAAACAAAAGAGTTTTATGATCCATTTAATAATTAAGAGATGTGAAGTTAATGCTATGTGCATAAAACAATGACAACTTTTATGCATTAACCTACACAACATTCCTACTAACCATGCTTATCAGAAACACAAGTGCAAGCAACATGAGTAACATCTAGTACAATTACCAATATAGATCGTATATTCCATAAATATAATCCTCAAGGTATGCCACTGTTATTGCAATATAATAACATGGCATCATCACGAGGCAACATATGGCAACAAAATATGACATCTCAGCAATCACAATCATCTCTGCTCTGAGAAAAATGAATCTTATCCCTGTACTGCTAAGCAAAAATAAGGGTATGACAACCTCATATATAATCTGGTATAACAGTGAACACAACCCATTTAGCTTCTAACATAGTCCCTCGGGCATAAACATTGGTCAAGCCAAGCCCACCTTTCTATTTTGTTAATGTGTAGACACTCCATGAAATCAAAGGTAGTCCCCATTTCCTACCTTGCTTCCCCCAAAGAATGTGCCAAAGAAGTTGCTCCATTTGCTTGTACCCAAAATAGAATGAAAAAGGAAGGAAGAGGAAAAAACATGGATAACAACCAAAAATTGATTCACAATGGCGATTATCCTGCCAGAGGAATGTGTTGGGTTGCTTAATAGTGAAGCTTGTTTCAAATTTCTGTAAAATCCAATTCCAAATAACCTTGACAGGTACATCAATTCCAAATGGAATGCCTAAATAACAAATAGTATCCTTGGTTGAATAAATTTCCAATTGCGATTCAACCAAGCCAACAAATCTTCTTTGCAAATGATGAAAGTCATTATCTTTACCTCACTAACAATGGCTCTAGATGCAATAGTAAAAATATCAAGAGAGTGCATTGTGCCTTCAACATAATCGTGAGATACCTCTGGTGTAAACTAAATCATCAACAAAATGGGAAAATGGTTATTGTTCACATTAGGAAGAAAAATTCCTCGATTTTGACCTTGCACATAGGAAACATCAAGAAGATAGCTGAGAGCATCAACTGGAATAACATACAAATGAGGGGCCACCTTTTTTGACAAACTATTGCTACAAAAACTATTTGGATTGTTGTATGTTCACACACACGATGGTACATTCTATGTCACATGGCTCGGGTTTGAATTTGAGTTCGACAACCTTGAAATTTAGTTCGAATTCGAATTTTTTTATGAGGTTCAACATTAAGTTCGCCAATATAAGAATTTTCAAATATATATATATATATATATATATAATTTAAAATAAAATATACCATAAAATATACCTTAGTGACAGACTAACATCAAGTGGACTGTGGAACAATGAGGTGGCCGATATCAAACCCGTGGGCCCGTTGGCTGTTGCACTGTTGGCCAGACCCTGTGGCTGTAGGCGCACCGGGCACTCGATTGCGTCACTGCTTTAGTGTGCAGTTACCTCCCAAGACTTAAACCCACAATCCTTTTAGCTGTTAGTAGTTACCTAGACAACCGGACACGGTGTCTATAGGAGCTCCATCGAGCACTCGACAATGCACTGAAGTTTGAACTGTGAATTGTGGCAGCGATTCAAATGAGCAGGGGAGTAGTGAACACGGGTGATGGGCGACCAAATGAGCAGAGAACGTGGGTACCGGAAGACAAAGATGAAAGTGGCGGTAGGAGTAGGGTAGGTTTAGGTTAAAAAATTTAATTATATTAAAAAATGAATTTTAACCCTACAAATTCGGCAAGATTCGCCTTGAAATTTGCTTTTTCATTTGAATTCGTTGAGGTTCAATTCATTTAAGTTCGGCTTCTTGAGGTTCGATTAAGTTCAACTTGGAGTTCGACGTTAAAATTCGCTGAACTGAACTGAATTCGAAATTTTTGTTAAAATTCACCGAATTTCGAATTTCAAGGAAGAAATTCGCCGAACCCTATGACATAGGGTACAATCATTAGAAAAGAGAGTTTTAATGGTATGATTGAAAAATCCCCAATGCCATGCAAATAAAGCATGCCAAGAAGGGAGTCACACTCAATTCTATCATATGCCTCATAAAAATCGATCGTAAGAACAAGAACTCTTTGGGCACTTTGTTGCCCATTCAAGACTTTCCCAAGTAGTACTAAGATTATCCAGGATAAAGCCTCCTCTGGTAAACCTAGTTTGCTGAACTTGAACTATTCAAGCCATTGTATTTTTAATGCGAGCATCAATAGCTTTAGTTAGGACTTTGTAAGACATTAAAGAGAGTGATAGGCCGCCATCCACTTATTGTGTCTTTCTGCTTTCCTTTGCAAATTGACTTAATCGGAACTGCATTAACTGGTGCTCCATAGAACTAGTAGCTAAATTGTCTTGACACATCTGGAAAAGATCATCTCCAATTACATGCCAAACTGCCAAACAAAACCTAGAAGGTAGTTCACACAAGCCTAAGATTTACCTTTTTCCATCTCATGAAGAGCCCGAAAAAACTCGTCTTTGTCCAAAGGTTGAAACAAAAGGGACTGATTATTTCAAGCTTTTAACAAGATAATGCGGCGGATAGCTTGCTCAGTACTAGGATGATTGACATGCATCCAAGAAAGGAGAAAAGACAATGAAAATATGCATAAAACATGCCTTTAATTCTGCCCTGATCCTTTGTTAGACCCCAGGTGGATCTTTCAGCAATATAATGTTTTCAGAAGCTTGTTTTTGTGTCAAAAATTGAAAACACATCTTTGTAGCATCATATCCATAGTTATCCCAGCTAATATGTGCCTAATTTAAACCTCGCCATGTTGCTATGTTCCTCAAAACTAGAAAACCAATGTTCAATACCCCTAGCACATGTTTGGTTGGTAAGACTGAAAGGATCTTCTTCTAGGCCCTTTTGTGCTTGACTAAGTTGTTGCTGAAGCTGCCATTCCTAAGCTCATTGACTTCATGCAATTATTCTCCTCTCCCCCAACCTCTAAGAATGTTAGTCATACATTTCTTACCTACTTCCCACCACAAAGCCTAGATAGAGACATCTGTAATCCTAGGCATAAGGTTCCCAACCTGAGAGACAACTTGAATATATTGTTTGAGTCTAGTAGATAAGATAAGATAAAGTAATTTTATTAATGTCTGACAAATGACTACAAAAGTAGGTCAATGGGAATCAAAGGTACATCCAGTAACATAAGACACAATGCGAGAGTGCAAAAGAAACTCCTTGAAAGATGCTAAAATAAAAAAATCTAAGCTCATGATTATCAACTAAACATCTAGTTAAGCAAGTTAATAATGCTAATAAGGCTAATGAGAAAATCATAAAATATAGAGTACGAGTACACAAAAAGATGTAAAGAAGCTAGAGAGATGAAAGTGTAAATTTTCTATGACAGAAAGCAAAACTTCAATGAGACATTCTGTCAAACACTTGGCTGAAACACTTGACTTTGCATTCAAACTGAGTTATTAATGAACCAACTACACCACATGCATTTAATGAATTGGAATCAAACTGAAACTTGAAATGAAAGCACCAATCAACCAAGTAGATACTACTGTAAGCAGTTGACACAGGAAATTAGGCTTAAGCCAGGGAAAATCCTCACAGACTGTGAGGCAACCCAAAGATAGAGAAATTCTTATTATTTCAAGTACAAATTACAATCATTCAAACTGTACTTATCTCATCATTTGACCAGCATAAACTTTTGAAACTGTACAAACTGTTACTGCTCCCTTTCTGTCAATTCCGTACACTGTACGGAATGTCCAGACCAGCAATAAATGCACAGAAATCTGTCTCGAAATGCGTGCAGTCAATCTGAAACTGTATGGCCTTCATTAATGGCTGTAATACCCTCGGTTTGCGTGCTGGAACTTACTGTACGACTCAGAAATAATAAATGTGCCCTCTCAACTGTGTAAAAGACAGTATGGCCCAGAAATTAATGCTCATGCTGTATAGACTGCTCTCTTGGAAACTGTGCTTGAAATCTGCTCTTACTCTATCTTTCTTCAATGCATCAATTGCTCTTGCTCTTCAATTAATGACAATGTGACTTCAATAATGTTTTCTCTCCTTTCCTAGATGTATTTTTATATTTTTCTTTTCCCAAAACCCTAACTAATTAATCTCAACTAACTCATCAATGGCTGAGATCAATTATATCTAAAGGATCACATTAAATGCTCATTTAATAATATAGTTTATTATTAAATGCTCACAAATATTTTGGGACCCACAACTTAACTTTTCACTTAAGTCATTTAAAAAATATAAAGTCACTTTTATATTATAAAACATCCTAGGAAAGTTAAACAAATGGTTCCCACCATGTAAACATTACAAAATCATGGTGGTACCTCCTGAGTTACATTTCTAACATTCCCTCTTAACGAGGGAGGTCCCAACACTATCATCTTGACCACTGTCAAGAACTCCCTCTGATTCTTGGAGTTGATGTTGAAAGACAACTCGAAACTCTGGATCTTGCTCAATGTCTCTATGCTGGCCGAGTCTCCTGCCGGTGCTGCTTTCTTCATCTGAAAGTATCATTTGTGCACTTGTCTCACCTTCAGATTCAGATTCTGATAACCAACCTCTTGATCTTGCATGAACTATCTCTCCTTGCAGTACATAGAGCCTCTCTCTTCTATTTGCAATTAGAACAGTAGCACATTCTGGGTTATGCATATGGTAAAGAAATAAGCGTCCAAACATGACAAGTGTTCCAAAACCTCCATCTTCCAGGGCCGAAACTGAAAGTCTGCTGATTCTAAGTCCTGGAACAAATAGAACACTGTCTACCTGTAGAAATTCACCACACTCTAATTGGAACCGCACTGTTCCAAATCCCCTGACTGCTACTTGAGGAAGATTCATGCCAATATCAACAAAGTGTGCGGGTTCTATTTCTTTAATACTCTGAAATGCATTATATGCTCCTGTCATGTCACTGGTTGACCCACTGTCAACTATCCATGTACCATGGATGCTGCAACTGTCCACACTAGAAACAAAGGAGGCCAACGAGAACTCCTTTTCAAATTGTTCAGCAAAATTCTCCATTGTTGATGCTGCTGTATCCTTTGGCTCCTTTTTCTGATCAGGATAATGGCTTGCAAAATGTCCAAATTTATTGCAAACATAGCAACGAACCTTACTCAAGTCTTTTCTCTTCTTGCTTTTTGCAACAAGAGCCACATTTTCATCAATAATGTCCACAGTCACCTTATTCTGAGACCCTTCTCAGATTTCTTCTTGAGTGAAATCATCCCAAAGCCTGCTCCACTCAGGCAACTTCTCTCTCCCAACAATACATTTCACAAAAACGTCCCATTCTTTGGTAAACCCCTTAAGGGCTATCCTTACCATTTCTGAGTTAGAAATGACCTCACCTACATCAGCTAGCTCATCTTTCACTGGAGCCAATCTGGTTAAGTAGGTAGCTACATTTTCTTCTTTGGTCATTCTATCCTCATGCAGCTTGTCTTTAAGAGCCATCTTCCTATTCTCATTCTTGGCTTCAAACAGGTTTTTCAAAGTATTCCACATCTCTTGAGCTGTTGGCTTCTCATCCAAGTGTGGGTTAAGGTGATCCTTCACACCATCCAGCAAGATTCTCTGTGCTTTAGCCTCCTTTATCTCGTGAAGGTCTAGGGCAATAGGATCAATTATGAGTGGCACAACGACTGTATTGACAAAATTCCAAATCTTATTCTCCTTTAGAACTGCTGCTATTCTAACTTTCCACTGAAGGTAATTAGATATGCCATCTAATCTGTCCTCAGTCCTTACACAGAAAGCCATTATTTTTACTGTTCTTGCTGAGAATACACCAATTAAAGAAATCACAAGTAAACAACCCCTAACTCTCTTTTTCTCCTTTCAACTTAGCTTACAGAACCCTAGGCTTTGATACCATGTAAATTTTCTATGACAAAAAGTAAAACTTCAATGAGACATTCTGTCAAACACTTGTCTGAAACACTTGACTTTGCATTCAAACTGAGTTATTAATGAACCAACTACACCACATGCATTTAAGGAATTGGAATCAAACTGAAACTTGAAATGAAAGCACCAATCAACCAAGTAGATACTACTGTAAGCAGTTGACACAGGAAATTAGGCTTAAGCCAGGGAAAATCCTCATAGACTGTGAGGCAACCCAAAGATAGAGAAATTCTTATTATTTCAAGTACAAATTACAGTCATTCAAACTGTCCTTATCTCATCATTTGACCAACATAAACTTTAGAAACTGTATGAATTGTTACTGCTCCCTTTCTGTCAATTCCGTAGACTGTACGGACTGTCCAGACCAGCAATAAATGCACCGAAATCTGTCTAGAAATGTGTGCAGTCAATCTAAAACTGTACGGCTTTCATTAATGGCTGTAATATCCTCGGTTTGCGTGCTGGAACTTATTGTACAACTCAGAAATAATAAATGTGCCCTCTCAACTGTGTAAAGGATAGTATGGCCCATAAATTAATGCTCATGCTGTACAGACTGCTCTCTTGGAAACTGTGCTTGAAATCTGCTCTTACTATCTTTTTTCAATGCATCAATTGCTCTTGCTCTTCAATTAATGACAATGCAACTTCAATAATGTTTTCTCTCCTTCCCTAGATGTCTTTTTTATATTTTTCTTTTCCCCAAACCCTAACTAATTAATCTCAACTAACTCATCAATGGCTGAGATCAATTATATCTAAAGGATCACATTAAATGGTCATTTAATAATACACTTTATTATTAAATGCTCACAAATCTTTTGGGACCCACAACTTAACTTTTCCCTTAAGTCATTTAAAAAATATAAAGTCACTTTTATAATATAAAGTCATTTTTATATTATAAAACATCCTAGGAAAGTTAAACAAATGGTTCCCAGTGCCCACCATGTAAACATTACAAAGTCATGGTGGGACCTCCTGAGTTACATTTCTAACAAAAAGAAGAGGGCACTTAGTGCTAAAATTGCTAGTGATAGAGAGGAGATGATGTCACTAAGTGTCGAAGCCAACTGTCAAGGATGAGAGTGGAGATTGGGTCTCACCCTTAGGGTCATCAATGAGTGAGATATCGTCGATGCACTAGCGGATGATGTTCACTAGGGTGCATCCAAGGCCGAGGGGGACCTCGCTATATGATCTTGGGAGGAGCATAAGAATGAGGGAGCCTTGTTCTCCTAACATCGAAGGCTGCGGAGAAGAAATTATTGATGGAAGCTTGGTTATGTTGGATGGCGGGAGGGGAAGCTCCCCGCCTTAGGGCTATTTGGAATTGAGTTGTCTACTAGTTTGGTGGTGTGCAATGAATTGTGTCTCGGAGCGATACCTCCGTAAGGGTCTCATGGAGATCAGTCAACCTTCAAGAGGTGGCTGACCAAAGAGTTGAGGCCTCACCGACTTGTAGTCTAAAAGGGTTGTTTGAGGGCTTATTTGAGGGTCCATGGGTCTCTTCCTGTGACTTGTTTCTCCAATTTGACAGGGAAAATTGGATGTAATAAGTGATATATTAGCTTTCAAGGTTACTCTGAGACTGTTTACAATATGTTTCGGGGTGCGTCATGAGATTTGGGTGCATGGTGTATGATCAACCTCTAGATGGTCCATGATGGATACACATGTGAGATGGTTTGTGATGGATTTGCACATTGGATATGGCATACTTAGTGGTTGCTTGACCTTTAGTTTGGTGCTTCCTTGGCATTCTTCTTAATGGGAATGGAGATCTCTTGACAGCTTAGGTAATGTTCTACATGATGGCTACATGGAGATGGTTACTTGCTTTGAGAACTCCACACTTAGGAGTGTTTTGCATCCCAAAGGAGGTCATTGGGCCCTAAACAACACAGGGTAGCTTGGATGCTTGCATGGAGGCTTGGAGTAGGCTCAGGGATGCTTGGGTTGTGACATTGTTCATGCAAGTGGAGTGGACCCAGTGGAGTGTATGGCTTAAGAGGTTATTGGATTCTTTGGAGGCTTGTAGGAGGAACATTGAAAATACCTCATGAAGTGCCCTTGTATTTGGAGCCTTGCGCATGGACGACATCACCTTGGAGCTTGACATGTCTACTCTTGGAGTGTAGTGCTCTACATGTGTGAGCTTACGTGTGTTATTGTAGGTTGCTTGTAAGGATATTGGCTCACATGTACATTGTTGGCCTCCCTTACATCTCATATATATAGAGGAAGGAGAGAGTCCTTTCAATCATCATCATTGTACCCTTCTCTTTCTGGTCTTCTTGAAATGAGTCACCAGGGTTCATGAGGAAACCTAGAAGATGTTATAAAAGGGAAAGAGGACGTCTTTGTTGGGAGCTTGTTCTTGTGACTAGGGTTTACTCTTGTGTGGATGTTGAAGATGATCACTTCATATTCATTCATTTGCTCATTCATTCTTATCACTCTTGTATTAGAGATGTGATCAAGAGGAGCACACCACTTCTCTCTCTCTTTGATTTTCTTATGTACTTGATCTCTCTTTCTCTTGGAGTCGCTAGGGTTTCTTGAACTTGTTGGAGCATCTTGAAGACTAGGGTTAGGGTTTCATCCAAGGTTGCGGGGGAGCGTCCTCCCCCCCCCTCGCCCCCGCTCCGGAAGCTCGCTTCTGGCCAAAGCGTTGCGGGAGCTAAGGGAGAGCGCGCTCCCAATTTCGCTCCCGGGCTGGATCGTTTTGTAAAGCTTGCTTCGATGGGTAAAGATAATGCTCCCTGCCTCTATCAGGAGCGAATTAGGGAGCTATCGGGAGCTACCCCGTAGCTCCCTAATTCGCTCCCGAGCGCTCTACCAAACGCTCTGCCTCTTTAAAAATCGCTCCCGGGATAGCTCCCCTTAGCTCCCGCTAGAAGATGACGCCCGCGCAAAGGAAAGACGAGGAGGGTGGATGGGGTCCACTTGTGGGGTTTTGGAGGGAAGGAGTAGGGATTTGGGGGATAAAGCCTTCTCCTCCATATTCATTTTCACTTGCATTTGCTTGAGAAGAGAATTGAAGAGAAAAGAAGAGAAGAGGAGAGGAGAGGAGAGGAGAAGAGGAGAGGAGGAGAGGAGAAGGTTGCCATCCTTGGAGATTGAAGAAGGTTGAACTTGTCACTACCATTGGAGAGCCAAAGAGGTAGGGTCTAAAACCTTCCTTGTTGTTTTTTTTTGTGTTTGAAGTTTGAACTATGATTTAATCATGAATGCTTGTAATGTAGTCACTAGATTCTAGAATGTGCATTGTAGATGTTCGTCTCCTACTCTTTCCCATGCTTCCTCCCTCATTCTATTGCAGGCAACAGGTTGAATCTCTAGTTCCATCAAACATGATGATGGGTATGTGGTTTATTTTCTTGGTTCCATTTGTTATTTTGATGATGGTGCTTGGAAACCGGAGGAGGAATGAGGGAGAGGATGAAGAAGTAGGGAGTGGCACATACCGTGGAGAGGAGGAGGAAGAGGAGGAGGAGGAGGAGGAGGAAAACCGAAAGAAAACCAAAGAGGAACCCACACCCTTATGGAAACATGTCACAAAGCAGGGAGGAGGTAGAGGGGGTGGAACCACCAAATTTGTTTGCCCCCATTGTAAAAAGACATACACAGGTTCATATACCCGTGTGAGAAGACATCTATGTGGGCACATGCCATGTGATGACAAAAAAACTATAGGAGTTTGTGTTTGCCCAAATGTGACATCAACACAAAGAGCCATCTATAAGAAGGAAGAACTTGAAGCACAAAACAAATCAAAAGATTTTAAACGATCAATGGATGACCATGACCACTCTTTCTCATCGAGAACCGGAGGCCCATCCACCCAAGGCAGTGGATTCTCTCCCATGGGGTAGTCACGTGGCAGGGGTATATCAGATTTCCTTGACCAAGGTTGTAGGGATGACGTGGATTCAAAAGTATTTCGGTTTCTCTATGCATGTGGCATACCATTCAATGTTCTTCGCTCACCCTATTGGCATGAAATGGTAGAGGCCATCCGCACCGCCCCAGCAGGATACAAGAGCCCCGGGTATGACAAAGTTAGAACTGTGGGGCTTGACAAGGAAAAAGCCAAGATCCAAAATGCTTTGGGGACATTCACAAATGCTTGGAATGAATATGGGGTATCAATTGTATCAGATGGTTGGACAAATGTAAAAGGCAAGCCATTGATAAATGTGCTTGGTGTGTCTGCTACTGGTGCAGTCTTCCTTTCGGCCCATGACTACTCAGATAAATTCAAGACCGACATAAACATTGCAGAACTCCTACTCAAAAACATTGAAGATATTGGTCCATATAATGTCATCCAAGTCATTACTGATAATGTTGCTAATTGTAAGGCAGCGGGAGCAATCATTGAAGATAAATACCCCAACATATTTTGGTCTGGGTGTTTGGTTCACACATTGAACCTTTTGATGCACGACATTATTAAGTTGAAGGAAAATCAATACAAATGGATTGGTGAACTGTACAAAAAGGGCAAGCACACGATAAGATTTATTACCAACCATAGCAATGCCCATGGCATTTTCCGCACTCACTCAAAGTTAGAGCTATTGAAGATAGCAAAGACTAGATTTGCTAGCTATTACCTCACCTTCAGGCGCCTTTTGAAGGTAAGAGAGGCATTGGCTAGCATGGTATCAAGTGAATCATGGCAAATCTTGAAAGATAGGGCTACATCCACATCTGACAGGCTTGATTTTGAGGAGGTGGAGACCACCGTTCTTGATGGTCAATTTTGGGCAAGTATCAAGTTTGTTTTGCAGTTCACAAAGCCCATTTATTACATGATTGGGTTTGCAGATACAGATAAGCTGGTGATTGGGGAGGTGTATGAGCAGATGGATAGCATGTTGGGCCAAATTAAAGATATTGTTGAATCAAAAGATCCCATCCTGTATGACCATATTCACAAACATGTGGTCAAAAGGTGGGAACATCTCAACGTTCCACTGCATGCCTTAGCATATGTATTGACACCAAAATATTATTCTCCATCTTGGTTGGCCAAACCAGCACCTGGGGATGGGGATAGGAGAAAGCCCCACACAGATCGAGAGGTACAGGTTGGGTACATGGCTGCTATAGACAAGCTGGTCCCCGATGAAGAAGATTGTGCCTTACTGCGTAGTGAATTAAGCAAATACCTCAGTGAAATTGGTCCGTTTGGTACTTTGCATGCTAGAAAAGATT
The DNA here is from genome assembly GCA_027924585.1 of Larix kaempferi. NCBI lineage: Eukaryota > Viridiplantae > Streptophyta > Pinopsida > Pinales > Pinaceae > Larix > Larix kaempferi. The sequence continues at coordinate 25,503,369 of BSBM01000155.1, read as the reverse complement.
GAGATAGGGCGCCTCCTATTGAATGGTGGAACATGTATGGCTCATCATGCCCACGCTTGTATAAATTGGCAACCAAAGTTCTTTCACAGGTGGTTAACAGCTCCTCTGCAGAAAGGTGTTGGAGCACCTATAGCTTCATCCACTCAGTGAAAAGAAACCGATTAAATGAAAATCGGGCAGAAAGCTTGGTTTTTGTACATTACAACTTGAGGTTGTTGACTCATTACTGTGAGCGGGCCAAAACTGATAGATCATATGTTACTTGGGACAACAATCCGGAGGAACATAACTTGGAGGATGGAGCCTTAGCTTTAGAGCGCTTGGAGGAAGAGCTTTTGGGCGATGAGGATGACCATCACCATGGCCATGCAATAGCAGTAGCAGCAACAACAATGATGCCATCACCATCTCCTACCTTGTTTCCATATGCACCATCTTTGCCTAGAGGTTCAACTTCAACTTCACGACCCTCATCTACATCAGTGAGGGGGGGTCGTGTAGGACCAAGTCTTGGACGTGGCTCAACATTGGTGGCTACTGGGGATGATAGTCCCAACGCCCATTGTTCCTAGACCACGGGAAAAGAAATTAGAAATTTCCCGTGGCAAGAGGAAACATCCATAAAATCTACTTTTGCAGTCTTTGACTCTTTTCTTGTTTACAGTACTTTCAAGTTTCAAGTATATGCTATTATGCACTATTGACTCTTTTATATTTATTATGGTATATTTTGTGAACATTACATGGCAATTCAAGTTTGAAGTTTGAAGTTGAGCATACCTTTGAAGTTCACTATTTGCAACTTCGTATTACTCAGTCATTAACTGCATAATGATAAAAGCATATTATGATAAGTTATAACTCTTTGGTAATGATTCATGAATATGATGCTTTGTGAATTGTTTCATGTTCAACTTTCATTTCATGGTATGTTATATATTGAAAATTTGAAGTTGTAAGGTTGATGTTATAGATACTGGTAACTAGAGTCTAGACCTATGGTTGACGAATTCACTACTATATGATTGATGATTGATGAATGATGTTATATGTTATTATGGTTTATTTCATGTTTTTATGCTTTCCAATGAGTTTCCATAACTAATTCAACATTCTACAAGCATTTGCTAACATATATGCATCAAAATATATAAAAAATATATATTATATAAAAAACGCTCCCGCAACGCTCCCAAACCGAAAGCTTTTGAAAATTTTGCTTTTCACTCCTGCTCCCAAGTAACCTTGGTTTCATCCCTTGGAGATTACAAGATTAGGGTTTTGAGATGAAACCCTAGGTTGTACTTGTTAAAATGAAGAAGAGGACACTTCTTGCCTTGGCGGACATGCTTGTGTGATTTATGCTTGTTGGATCTCCTTGGTGTGAATTAGGGTTTTCTTGGTTTTCCCTAGCTAGGGTTTTGGAGAGCTACAAGATTGTACTAGCTTTGTGAGAAGACTATGGTATGTACATGAACTTCACTTTCATACATATTAATGAAGTTTTTAGTTCTCCAATACTTGTGTAAATTACAGATTTGATTTATAGCGATCTATATTCTTCATGGATTGTAATTTCCAGCTCTATATGTCTTGGTAATTTGACATAAGTTAAGGCCTGTTGTCCGCCGAGATGTACACCAGCAGCAGAAATCTTTCGAAAGCTGTCTCTCACTGGAAGTGGGGAAGAGGTGTGGCCTTGGGGGCAAGCAATGAGCTAGGTACTGTCACCTGAATCCCAGCTCCTCCGTTTAGGCTAACTCCTAGCGAAGCCAAGGGGGGTAGTCCCTACAAAGAGTTTAACTATGGCTCAGTGTGTTTTTAAATGTGTTTAAATGTGTGGTGATGCGGATGGGTGTTGTTTAGGAGTGTTTGAAGATGAGAGACAATAACACTTTGAATAAGACACAAGATAACGCAATCCACGTTGCAAGACATAGATCACAACAGAATATGAAGACTTGGAAATTTAAAGAGCATCCACGATATGATTCAAGATATACTGATCAACAGTTCGAAAATAAGGTAATACATATAAGCTTTGAAGACCAGTGCCAAGTGGAGTCAAAGTCAAACAAATATAGTGCTTGGGGATGCTGAAATGTAAGTCTCAATAATAGCTGTTTGTGAGATCGTTGTGCAAATTATCTTGGTAAATTAAAATTTTTAGTGGTCTTGATTATTAGGATAAGATCAACAAGGCAAGCAAAAGTCCGGAAAGTTATACTTTCAGTGGCTTCCCCTTCTGATGGTATGTCGGTCCGCCCAGAGTTTGAGGAATAAGTGTCTAAAGACTTAACCACTTCGATGTCTAGACAGCGGATGACTCCGGCCCCACCAAGTTTAGGAACTTTGCCCACTACCTAAGTATGTCTCGAATGGTCAACGCCGGTTCGTTAGTTGTAGGGGTGAAAATTTTATTATGTTGTAGAAATTATCAAGTCTAACACCTTTCTGAGTACTAGCCCAACCCTTTCAGGTTGGCAGAGCATACGGGTGTTAGATAGCAACCAAGATAAATTATTATGGGAATGTGAGTTGAAATATTTTATTGTTGTTTAAGCACACAGTTCAACTCTCCGACAGAGAGTGCTCTTGACTTTGTCTTATGACAAGGTTCAAGAGACTTATTTAATCTAATATGCTTAATGCAAGGGGAAAAGATGCAAGCTAAAATGCTCTCCGACAGAGAGTGCTCTTGACTTGAATTACTGCAAGTTCAAGAGACTTTGTTTGTTTATTAAAATAGAGGAAGCTTGTATAAAAGAAAAGTGCACTTTCAGGAGTAAACAATTGAATAATATGATAACAAAAGTACGCTTTCTAAGGCCAAGATTAATCACTAATCTAAGAAATAAACAACAAGTGGGGTCAACCTCCGAACAAGGTGACCACTAGAACCACCAGTCCTTGAGAACTTCCAACTAGCTGAATTTCGACAAGGAGTCTAATGGGGAAAGAGAAGCCGCGACAAAATAATGAGGCCCTTGGGATGAAATCCCAAGTTTGCTAACTCAGGTCAATACTTGGAAGATAATTTAATCTAAGTACAGAAATTGAACTTTAATCTAAATGACTTGAAGTAAAACTAACTAGTCATGCATGAACAAACTTCCCCAAATGGGGAAGGGGAAACAATGTGTGGGAGGCCTTATCCCACCTAGCCCTTGTATTAATCAGTTTACAGTTGCCTTTGGGAATTAAACCCTTGAAAGGTCTTTTCAAAGAAATAAACAACTATGGAATCAAAATTTGGAGGCCCTTAATGGCTTATTACAAAAGGAGATTGATTCTATAATTCTTTTGTTTTGTCTTCTCCTTGGTTTTGCACTTCTTCAAGCTTTTTGCCTTGTCCTTTATGGATCTATCCTTTAGGCACCTAAGACACAACAAAGCTCAAATACCCATCATTGTTAATCAAATCAAAAAATAAATTGAAACTAAACTAACTAATGCAAATCCTAGATCCAATATGCCAACTAGAATGCTAACTTCTATGAGATCTAATGCAAAATTTCAAACTTGAAGCTATATGCTAACTACAAAGATGCACCAAAAATTCTAAGTATGAGAATATGGAAATTTTGAACTAAGCTAAGATCTAACAAATGCCTAAGTCTTAACTTTATTTTTTGAAAGCATGAAACTATTATTTAAATGCAAAGATTTGAATCTAACTATTAACTTTTAACAAAGCAAACTACTAACTTTAACACTTAACAAACTAACTTTTAACAAATTATTGAATTCGTTTTTGTGTTTTTATTATGAAAATAAGGCTTCTTGAGATGGACGAAAGGAGAGGACTTGAAGGGGTTTGAAGGCTAAAACGAAAGGGATGAAGGAGTGGAAAGAGGAGGGAGCCTAAGGTGGACGAAAGGGAGACTAGTGAAGAGCTAAAGGTAGGAGGAGAGGAAGATGAGCGAATAGGAAGAAGGGAAGGGAAATGGCAAAGAGAGAAGGGATGGATGAGAGCTAATAGGATAGCAAAAACGAGAACAAGGATAGATCTAGGGTGAGAGGAAAATAGGCTAGCAAATCAAGGTAAAAGAATGAAGGAGAAAGTGGAAGGTTTGAAGAAGTAAGCCCTTAGGAACCAGTAATCAAAGTAGAAGTTTGTTGATTGTTTGATGGGAGAAGCAAGATCCTCTTGTTCTTATGATTATAAAACTGAGAGTTCTTTGGCCACAATTAGAGTGAAGGAGAACCTGCAAAAAATCTTTAAAACCTTGGAAGACACCTGCAAGTCAAATATGCTCAAGCGAAAAGAGAAGATTTATAGATGCATGTGCTAGATTGTTAGCCTTCTAGAAATATAAATCAAAGCTTAATATTCCTAAGCATATGAGAAATTACACAATATCACCTCGGAATTGGGATGATGCATGGCCACCAAGAGCCTCCACGAATTTGACCTCCAAAGTCACAATTTTATTAAATATGAATCAAGTTACAATTCCTCCAGAGTTTCTTTGCTAAAAATCCATGAGGAATGAGGAGAAATGACCTCATTATATAACACAAGACAAGTCCTAAGCTACCCTAACTCGAATTGGCATGATGGAAGCCAATGGCATTATGGCACCTAACACAAATCGAATTCCATGTCTAAATCCCAATCAACATTAAGTCAAGCCAAGCTTTGGAGTCAATCTTCACCAAACAAGTCGAGTTTCATTGATTGAGATGAGGAGGTGGCCTCCACCTAGGCAAGGCGCCCCTCATCTCTTCTTTGGAAGTATCAACCATCAAATGGTAATGTGCCACGTGGTAAACTCGATCTCCAAAGGGGTATGATGTGAGCAAGCTTGGAGATGGCATGATTGATGTGGTAGGTGCTTGGTGTTTAACATATATTTGATTGCAATCTTGGTAGTTGGGAGTGGGAGGTGGCCTCCACCTAGGCAAGGCGCCCCCACCCCATTTAAATGCAACCCAATCACCAACCAAAACTCAATTATTAACCTTTCCACATCATCAAATTCGACTTGCATGCATGGAGGGTGAATTCTCTTGGAGTTAATCACTGTTGGTGACTAGATACTTGACTAGATGATGACTGAGATGATTGGAATCTTCATTAATGTCCAGTGCCATGTCAATTAGCCTTTTATTTTAATCCATTTGGATTATTTTGGAGAGATTTGGATTATCTCCAAATATTCAATTTTTAATATTTTAATTAATAATTTATCTGTAAATGGCTTTTTTGAGAAATTATTAATTATGAGGCCGAATTGACACCCGAAACTTAGGATAAACTGGTCCGGGGATCATGAATGATTTTTGGTTTAAGGTTGAGGCCTTCAATCACTCAATTCAGATCCTGGATGACTGACATATTACAAATTGAAATTTTTCCATTTAAACTATGGAAAAATTTATTAAAAATTAAAAAATAATTAAAAACCCAAAACCGGACGACCTGGTAAAATTTTTTCGAAAATTTTTCTGAGGGTTCTATGGGCCTAGGACATGACCAAAACCTATTCTAATAGTGTCTAGTAGGCTTATATACATCAGTTGGACTCTAATAACCCCCCATGGCTAAAATTTTCAAAATCGGCCATTCCCGCTTTGGAGGAAGCGGGAGAAAACCTCATCGATTATAGCTCGGCTATAGCAAAAGTATAATTGACAAGGAAAAAAACTCCCTGGAATACCTTAGTTGCTTAATCAAGTCATGGGAAACCGAGACACTCAGAATCCTACTAGCACACTTTATTACAAACCCCATGGGGCCATGGTCATGTTGACTGAAAAACAAAATTGACTAGCCAAAATTGGCTAGGCACAAATGATGGATCATCTGACACACTGGAGTACAAACATTCATCATGTTTGTCAAATGGCGGCTCTTCAGATAATCCAACTATGGTACAAAATAGGTGATAACAAGGCCCAAGGGTGATTATGTTAAATGATTTCACATTATAATTGGAGAATATAAGGGCAGATTTATAGCTGTTTTGTAGCTGTTATAAATGGTTTAAGATCTGCTATATGCATGATAAGATTGCCTTAGAGGGCTGAAATTTATTGGAACACATTGTTATCTTATCTCTTGAATTGCTTAGTGGTTTCAGGTTGGTAAGAGTTGAAATAGCCTCTGTTGTTGCTGCTGTTTTCTTTGTATTTCATAACGACCCTGAGGCTGAAAATTAACAGGGTTAAGATCTAGGAAACTTCTTGTTAAGAGGTGAAATTTCTGTTTTGCATTAAAACTATTGAACACAAATTTCCACATGATCTGCCTAAAATTCTTTGATCGGAGTGGGGTGTGGAGACCCTGAGATCTGTGTCTGAATCAATGTTATCAGGATTGGACTGGTCATCGAATCGGCAGAGCCCAAAAATCTGAACCTGACCGGAACTGTAAAAAAGTCGGACCAAAAAACCGGTTGACCAAAAACTACTTAAAATAATCAAATTTTGTAAAAATACATATATATTCAAATTTTGAATCCATATGAATCCAAATCATTATCCACAAATATACAAAATTTCTCATGTATATAGCAAATATGGGTGCATATAGCCAATATTGCACCGAGTGCAATTCATCTCTGAACCAAAAATACATCAACAAAGAGTCTCTAAATGGCCCCTAGAGTCCAAAAATAAGCATAGTACTAATCAATAACTATAGTCTAGTGTCTACAATCTGGTCATATGGTACTTCTAGTCTAGATTCTAATTGTGCACAGTAGACACCCTACAATTTTGATGAAACTTGCTAATCCAAGCATTAAAAAAAGGTAGAAAAAACTTCATATGCCTAATAAGTAATTTTGCTTGAGTGAAGGGTACATTTCCACTAAGGTCGTGACAAATGAATTAAACAATCAGCACTATCAACATCGATGTACATAGAGGAGTTGATGTGCTTGATTATATGCCAATATCCTACCCTCATACATGATAGAATCTAGTGGAAACGTTGCAATCTTGAAACCTTGATTACCGTTAAGTCTGTTGAATTCTGAATGGGATCTAAAATTCTACATTTTGGATATGAAGTCCGGTGAGGTTGGAACCACTCTCAAACATCATGAAACAGTTAATGGTAATGTTAAAAATTTAAGTAAAAGGATAGCAAATGAAAGATAAGGAGAATTCCACTTTAACTTTAAGAATTTAATATTACCATTTAATGTTACTGATGATTACTAAGGTTAGGTTTTTTGCTATTAGTGTAGGTCTTTTTTTATTATTGAATTTTTAAGGCCCAGAGCCACGGCTGTACGATGCAGTATGCAACTGGTTGGTCAGGTGAAAAAATGTTGGTTCCGTACCAAACCGGCCACTTCCTGTACGGAACCGGCCATTTCCAGTTCAGGGTGGCGGTTCGGACCGGCTGGGTTCCTAAACCAGTTGTACCGGCTGGTTTTGCCAAAACCTGACCAGTTCTGATAACACTCTCAATACTTCTCTCATGTAGAGCGAAAGACAGGGCTGATTAGGGTAGCGGAAGAAGGTGGAAGCCCCCTTGAGTTTCTGTACCTTATAGTTGTGGGGCACTGAGAAATCTAATGCTCTGCCATCTTTGGCTCCTGCAGGTGACAAAGCTGCAGATCCTATCTGACTATGGGATGTGGTGGTTGGTCTCAATCCAATCAGAACCAATCCGGCACTGCCCGAGGTGGACTTGCAGGGTGTGCATCCAGTGTCTGCATGTATACTAAGGTTGGATGATCAAGTCCTCTCTCATCTTAAAATAGTGAGCTTAAAAGGAAGGTTGGATGAAAAACCAACAACCCCTCCATTACAAACCATGGTATTGATAGGTAAATGATCTGAAACGGTAATAAAATCAACCACTGAAGCAACTTGTTAGGAGGTGCTAGTATAAGTAGCCTTATGCATGTTAGCACAAAATCTGTCCAAGCATGCATGAAGTCTAGCTGGGCCAGTTTGCTGATTGGATCAAATGTACCATCTGTCACTCTCCAATGGTTTTTGCATGAGATTGATGTCCAAAATGCCAAGGACTGACTTACAATGTGTTCAAGCATCCTTTTTGGCAGATCCAAGTTTAATAACACCAATGTTGTATTTATCTTGTTGGCCATTTGATTGCAGAGGGTCTGAAATATGACTAATCAGCAATGTTGGGGAAAATATTGGGAAACTTGAAAAATTAAAAAAAAAAATTTAATTTTCAATCTTTTAAACATTCAAAGCAACAACTTCAAAGAAACACATTGTTACATAAATATGACTAGCACAGCCATTTAACTTGTGGCTGGTGAACACTGAAAGGGCACAAGTTAAGTGTCACTAACATGTTACTTGTTCTCGGTTATCCATGCATTAGCTACGAGTTATTCATGTAGAGGCTACCAGTTATCCATGCATAGCTACCAGTTATTTTTGATATTCTTTTTTTTATAATTGTTTATTTTGAATTTGGAATGACTGCCATAAAATCAATCTGGACAGTACACTTGTCTCATCCTCGTTCAATCTAGGAAAAGCATAGGCTTTAGTCGACCCAAATTCTAAAATAAAAACACCTATCGGTGTAAAAATAAAACTGATATATAAGATGTCACGTGGTACATCACACATCAATGCTGAACTACAATATTTTTCCTGGGTCAGAAGTCCTGACAGGATGATACAAAATCATATCAAAACAAAAATTGCGCTGCTGATGGCTATGAAAACAACAGAATTCCCCTTTTTTTCTTGATGGAAAATGGTTACAGTGTCCTAAGAGCTCAATCCCCTAACTCAATTTTGCAAAACAAGGGTTAAAAGACCAAGAATCCAGTTATAAAGCGAAATTGATGCTGACAGTGGTATAATTTCCATTAACTCACAATATTTACTGACTTATTGTGATAATTTCTAAAAGGAAAATATCACGAGAAATTGCAGCAATAATATTGCCTAGGGGTTTAACTCACAACATATCGACTTATCAGCAATGTATTGCTGATAAGTGTAACACTGATTAACATACCTGCCAACATGCCTGCCAACAGGATCACCATCCCACTGCACTGTATTAAACTCTCCATCGAAAATCCATTCAGTAGTTAGGGGGATCGGATATCCATTTCCACAACTCGATTATGCTACTAGTCATCGGGCATAAACAAAACAAAACTCCCATGTAGTTCTTCCCAGCAATACCGTGATCCAAGAACATCTTGCAAATGGATCCTATTCACCATCAATAATCATGCAGGCTATCCAAGGGGCTGGTCCATAAACAACCTCTCCTTTCCCTTCATCATGCATAGTGTGATAATATTCCCCTGTCAATGACTATGTACCAGAAAGTGAAGATGGACACCAGTAATCTTAACCTCCCGTAAAAACAAAACATTAGGCTTTAAAGTAGAGATGAAGCTATGGATATGAGTACGTTGAGTAGCTCCTGAGGCGACTTGCATATTCCATGACATAAGGGCGCACATTCCATGACATAAGGGTGAACATCATGGACATACTTTATCAAGTCCCTACTCGAGGACTTGAAAAGTGTTGGTATCCATATTACTTATCCTGAGAATTATACCAGGAGGGTTGCTGGGTATAAGTTTAGAAGGTTGCTGACAGCATTCCTGCCTATCAGAGAACCTTTAATCAATTCAGTCATATCCAAGAGTCAGGACTGTGGGTACCTGTTCAAGATTGGAGGAAGGAGAAACCTTCAGTTTATTCTGATCAGGTATGGAAACAATAGAATCAACCTACGGAATAGTGTCTTTGCAGGGGACCCTAGGTGAGATGTTTTGTTCGACAATGTGTAACTGTGGTTCTCGGTTTGTATCTTTTGATGGATGATTCTGTTCAACATTCTTTTGCCAACAGTGGTTTGTCCATCCTCTTCATTCTTGGGGGCATTAGAGTCAGAACTTACTAACAGATCAAATCCTGCTTTTCTGTCTGTGACACCTTACCACTTGTCAGGTTTGTGAGCTGCTTTGAAAGGACAGTCTTTAATTAAATGGGTAGGAGAAATGTTTCCGGAAGCATCATATTGTATTAGTTTCTAATTATTGAAATAATAAGCACAATCCTGCCCTAAAAACAGGATTGAGCTTATTAGTTCAATAATTTTAAACTAATAAGCACAATGCATGCATTGTTCAAGAAAATCAAATTGCATGTATAAAAAAAGGTTTCATGACTTTTTGTTGACTGGATATCGATAAATTGTTTTTTCCCTTTTGTCTTTTGTGAAGAGAGGGATGAATGCATCCGTGTGTTCCCTTTTGTCTCAAATAAGAAGATAAAACAAGCATATGAAAAAAGAACAGGCAAGCTCTAGAGCTCCACTTCTTGAGTTGATTCTTCTTGTTTAATATTTTGTTTCTTACTAATGTTTTGTCTATATGCCCAAGCAGGTTGGAAAAGATCCACATGGATCACTTCTCAAGGATGCGTTAAGCTCTTGTGGTGTCTGTCTTGACTACTTGAACACAGTTTCGGATCCTACAGGCCATGCTGTTGTCATGCTACAACCTGGTGGGCACAACTCTATTATTATTGTTGGAGGTGCAAATGTTTCATGGCCAATTTTAGAAGATGGTATCAGTTGTCTCTCCACCAATGCTCAGCAAATAATCCGTGAAGCTGGTGTTGTGCTATTGCAAAGGGAAGTTCCCGACAGTTTGAATCTTGAAGTTGCGAAGGTGAGGGTTTGGAATTTTCATATTCAGTGACATTAGAGGCGTTGTTTACCTTAAATGCTATTTGAAGTTATTTGTCTATGAATTAATATTTTTTATTGGTTGAGAAGGGAAAACTGATATTTCAAAAGTTTTTATTGTTTAATCTTGAAAGAAAATTTAATTTATAAAGAAAGTGCAATGTATATTTACTTTGAGGAAATTTCACGGCTAGCGAGACAGTGCAACGACTGAGAGGAGATGAGCTCAAACTTGATAACGGAACAGAAAACGTCATCCTGTATCGACAATGCCATTGCATAATCCCTGAGGAACGCATATAAATTTTAGATGAGTAGTAGAAGCCTGTGGCAGTCCTTTTTTTGTGCATGGTAGTCTGCAAAGAGCATTTCAAGTTAGCCAGCTTCTAGACAGAAGCCCATGACCTGCACCCATCAACATAAAGGAATAGTTGATGGAATAAAAAATGTCGTGAGTGGTTTAGAAATAGATGACCAAAAGAGATGTCAATTAGGGCAAGATGTGCCAAGTAATGTAATCACAAGCCCATGCCAAGAGAGCAATTTGCACCAGACAAGCCAGTAATGACCTGTTATAAGGTTGTGATGCTTGATAACATACGATCAAGAGATGGAGCAAAAACAAATACTTGACGTCGTCTCACAGTAGCATTGGCATGATGAGCCATGGTGGGGTAGAAATGAATCTGTTTTGAAGATTTATACTTGATATTTATTAGAACAAACACATCTAAACCGGATCGACGTCCACCCTAGATATGTACCGTATGAACAACCAATCTGTGGAGGAATTAACGCCTTGCTAGGGCATCATCCGGACAAACAACATAAAATATTATAGTATATAGGAGATTCAAAATGCACTGCAGACCTGTGGAGGGAAGACGACCACACTGGAGAACGCTGTACATAATTTGCAGATTAAACATAGTCGGTGTACAGGACAAATTTGAAGAAAGAGTTGAAATAGTAAGTTTTATTTATACTATGTGAACAAAATATGTTTTGTATATTGGAATGGCCAGACAAACTTTACCTACGTAAAACAGAATCACAAAATCTTGTCCAAAACCTCTTCAATTTTTTTTTCTTTCAATGTGGTTCACGGCCCTGGAGCTCATTACGTCCACGGATATAATCCAATGGGCCCAGCAAAAGGGGCCTCACCCTGTTGGCATTACTTCGATGCCTGACCCCGAAGGACCCAAAGAATGAACCCGTGACCTCGACCATGTGCTGTCTTGGTCCCGGAAGATCCAACCAACTGAGCTACCCCTCGGGGCTTAAAACCTCTTCAACTTTTATTCGGAATACAATCTTTCTGGTCTGCATGTGTTTATTGAAGAACAGAAGGACATAACACGAATTTATCCAGTCATTGCTGAAATTTTGTCAAGTTAGGGTTTTGTACAAAAAAATAACAATTCATCATATTCTAATGCAGAAAATACATTTAATAAACATTTACAAATATCGAATATTAAATAGTGCAGTAGTAAAAACTATCATAACATAAATTTCATGTCTTTAGCACTCTCAGGTCACTGTGTTAAAGTACTTTTAACACTACCCGTTAGGTCACTGTGCTAAGTTAATCTTCAGCAGCATGTAACGTAGAATAACTAATAATAAAAGAGAAGATACTTACCTGTGTGTGGGACCCTTCCTATAAAATACTCAGAAGAGTTACTTACTTTCAGTAAACACTGTGCCTCAGAGAGGCCAGTCAAATCTGGAAACTATCAGACCCTACAAGAGGGTAGTACAAACCAGAGAGAGAGAGATGACAGGTTGAGATAAAACCAAATAGTTAATGACAGTCAGAAACACAGTGATAATCACAATCAAGATCAACATAATAAATGTCCAAACTGTCCATACAAACTGAGGCCCTCACAAATGAACAGTCAACAGGCAGATGAAGTGACAGTCACAATTGAGACCAACATAATAAATGTCCAAACTGTCCATACAAACCGAGGCCCTCACAAATGAACAGTCAACAAGCAGATGAAGACCATAGAGACTCACGGCCTTCACAGGTGAGCATACAGTAGGGTAAATCAGACCCTAGGGCCTCACGGCCTTCACAATTATGCCACCAGCAAACTGAAACAGACCCTAAGGCCTCACGGCCTCCACCAATAAACGGCCAACAGTCAGATCTAGGGCATACTGTTGAATCTTAGGATCAAGGCCTTCAAAACAAGTAGGTGAGGGGAAGATCGAAACTCTGAACCAATAGATCAGGCATCAGGTAGAAAGATAACAGCAGATTGGGTCTCAGGCTGAATAATAAAAGTAGAACAGATCTCAGGTAAACCACGAATCAACAGATCGAATCTTGAACAGAGCAGATCGGTCTTCTATATATCAGATCGTATTTGGTTCAAGGCTCAGTCAAATAGAACAGAGATCAAACAAAGTAGATCGGACTCTCAAGAGACCCTAACAGTCCTCGCAATAACCTTCAAGAAAATCACGGATAGCATACAAGGAACCCAACAAGCCTTCAACAGATCCTTAGTATAAGAAGCAGCAGATCAAATATCAAACATGATCATGGGTAGGAGGATTGGGCTCCTCAAAGAAAAGATCATCACAAAAAAACAGCAGCGAACCCTAGCAGCCAAAGAGTCATCCTTCAGCAATGGTCTAAATCAGTTCTGAGCTATTTTGCAAGTGGGCGGATTCCAAAACAGTTGAGAAGACAGCAGTTAAGTGCTAGAAACTCTTGACGTCAAGATATGGAGATAAGCTAGAGCTGAGATGTGTATTGTATATTAATTGATAAACAAAAGACCTTTATTTATAGGATAATAGGATTATTAAAATAATCCTTTAAATTAGGAAACCATAGAATTAGGAAAAATTAAAAGATAAAAAATAATAAAATATTATTTCATTAAATTAGGGAGAGGTCACTTTAAAATAAAATAAAAGATAAATAAAGGATAAAAATAAAAAACATAAAAACAAATAAAAATAATAAAAGATAAAAATAAATAAAAATAATAAAAGATAAAATATATAAAAATAAAAATAAATAAAAGAACCTCAGAAAGTGGACAAACCCATAAGATCAAAACAACAAGGGTGGTATAAATAAAAGGTGGGTCAATGACCCTATCAAAGACAGGGTACCACAAGACTTAATAAACAACAAGGTACAAGGACCAAAAGTAAAACACCCAAGGTGGAAAGGTACAACTAGTCATCTCTCTCTCAAATGTACAAATGTTCCATATACTACTGAAAGTCCATCATCATTGTATAAGGAAGGGTTCACACAGATGATGTGATCATGTGGTCCTCTCAACTGCTCCTTAGGTCAAATGTTAGTAGCTTCCACAAGGGGTGGCCAGTCCCTTGAAAAGACCAACCAACTCAACCATCTTGAAGACCTAGGAGAAGAGGACATCACACATCATAATCTTGGTAACTGACCAAGTGCCTCCATTCTCAAGGAATGGCTTCTTAGCCCAAGGCTAAGTCTCAGTCTTAGACTGGGACATGTTGATCAACCATCTGGTCCATGACCAGGTTCTCCATTCTCCCAGAGAATGATCCTCAGCCTCAAGCTGAGCATTCAGTCCTAGGCTGAATGTTGATCAACCATCTGCAGGACCTAGGAAGTCTCTGTCTCAACCTGCAGGATCTGCTTGGTCATCATGACCAAGAAACCGTCTGGTTCTAGACCAGAATACCCTAGAGACAAATAGGGGCCCTAGCCACATGCTAGGGACTTTGCCATGGCATCCATCTGCTTGGTCCTCGACCAAGAACCCCAGGAGACAGCTGGGGGCCCTAGGGTACCTTCTAGGGTCTTCCTCATTACTCTGCCTGGTTAACTTGACCAGGAACCCTAGTTAACTGACTAGGGTACCATTCTCTCTGAGAATGGGTCTCGCAGCTGCACTGAAAAATTAACAGTCATGAACCAGAATGATCATTCCCATTGATTGTTTGTATTGTAACCTCACTGTCTGTGAAGAATTAGCTCTTTTGATCTGAACAGCGAGGAATTTACAGAGCTAAAGTACTCTTTCTTGAATATTTGAAGTCTGGACTGCAAACTTTCTAGGGAGACCCCCCTTGTACTGCCAAGAATCAGCACAGAAGCAAGAGGGAGTGTAAACAAGGTGACAGAACACACCTGCTGATGTTATCCAAACACTTCAAATAGTCATCTTTCCAAAGGTTTTTCCATGGGTTAACAGAACCATATTGTGCTTATGTTCTAAAAGTTAGATTTCCCTTTGCGATTGCTGATTGATGAGGATGGACAACAATGATATGCATGCATGATTTTTTTGTGTGTTTGTCATGCATGCCATGCATATATATAAACAGCTTGTCAATTAACCAGACGACTTTCTGACCAACCTGCCTCTCCAAGGTTGGATTCATAACCTCTGTATGTTCAAGTCTCTTTTTTGTTCTTTCATCATGTAGACATAACCTGCTAATAACGATTGCTACATTCTTTTCTCTTTTGCTGGCATAAAACCTTTGAGGAATGTAAATTGTTTTTAGAGAAGGAATTAGTCATTTCACAAACTCTTGAAACAGTAAAGCTGGCATCCATGGATGATTGAATTTAGTGGTGGAAAAATATATTAAAAACATGTTCTGGAGCCTTGAACTCATCCTATCCTTGCATAGCAAAATCGAAAACCTTGTTTTAAATCTTTGAACTTCAGTGCATTAGACTTAAACTGAATCTTGACAAAATTGGTATCCTTCATTTTGAAAGGTGTCTTCGGCTCTTTCTTCTTGTATGTTTAAACTTTAAACTGTACATTACAGGCTTGGTGATATTTCCTGTCATTTTAACAATCATGACTTTTATCTTATTTTATTATACTGTAGAGTCTCAATGAGCTTGTCAGCTGGAGATTAGTTGACACTCAACCTCAGTTCTCTGAATTTAAAGTGTAATCATCTAGTGGAACTTACGAATGTCTGTAACTTTTCAGATTGCAAAAAGTGCAAATGTTCCGGTGATTCTAGATGCTGGGGGGATGGAAGGGCCCATTCCTGAGAACCTGCTTAAATGCATTGACATTTTCAGTCCAAATGAAACTGAGTTGGAACGCTTGACAGGAACTTCTACCAATACAATTGAACAAGTTATCGACGCTGCAGCCAAATGCCATGAAATGGTATGTTAGAGTTGCCATTTTCATTTGATTTTAATGAGTTCACTTTAAGATAGGGAGCCTTGTCAAGACAATCACGCAAGGGGACTCAGCTCCTCGTTGCCAAACTGAGTACATTCACCAAGGGTGTTGGGGGATACATACCATTAAATGTGGAAGCTCTGTGACTTTTGGGAATTCAATTAATGACCAAGGCATGGTGGAAACAATCCAGGGCGACAAGATCGAACTGACTTTGTCTATGCTTCGAATTTTTTTGTAATGATGTATCTGAATATTTTAGTGGGATTACAGAAAGTTATGTACCTGTGTAATGTGTACAGGGTGTCAAACAAGTTCTGGTAAAATTGGGAGAAAAAGGATCAGTTTTAGTGACAGAAGGTCTTCCTCCAATCCTACAACCAGCAATTCTTGCTCCCATGGTACTGGACACAACAGGAGCAGGTGATACTTTCACAGCTGCATTTGCTGTGGCCCTGGTGGAAGGAAATTCACTGGCAGAGAGCCTGAGATTTGCAGGTTTGGATCTTTCGTTACAATCATTTTCCACTATATGATCTAGGAATTCAAACATGTATCCTCAGACTTGATTAGTTTCAGCTATATGAGTTGGCTTGTGTTATTCTGAAGAATGATATTATGCATCCAGAGTGCATGGTTGGCTGTCATAGGGAAATATGCATGTCTCGAGTATGTTGCAAGAAGTTTTTTGCGCTGAGGGGAGTAACTTTTTTTTTCTTTCAAATTTGCATAAAGCCTATGTTCTCTTTTTCCATTATCTAGTTCAATATTTTCTTTGAGGTTTGAGCTATCAATTTCGACCTATTCTCTTTCTGTGTTCTTCCACCTCAAAATAGGCAGCAATTTACAATGTTAAGTTTATAGTTCTTAGGAGTCTCTAATTGTGTCCTCTTTGTACTACAATTTGAATTACCTGTCGTTATGTTTATCTTCGCCTAATATTTTGTATGTTGCACATATGGCAGCTGCAGCGGCATCCTTATGCATTCAGGTTAAAGGTGCTATTCCGAGTATGCCTGATAGAAATGCAGTTTTGCAACTTTTGAAATCTGTGTGTTCCTCTGCAGACTAAGGCTACGCTATTCACATTAGGTTTAAGTGTATCACATTGAACTACTCAAATAATAAGCTCCAGAGTTCAAACTGACTTATCAAGGTCAACTGTTAGCTGTAAATTTACTTTATTGACGAGTTTTGTAAAGAACCTTCATCAATTATGGTAGACACTCTCTACGTTGTTTCAGTTAAGCAGTTTTATTTACAACTTATCAATAAAGTAAGATACTCCCTCATTGTACAGTGCTGTCATTTCAGCATCTTGATTCCAGTCTGGTTTTCTTCTTGATTTGAATGCTGCTTGAGGCGTAATATCTCCTACTTGCTCAGAGTACTTACGTGGAGCACATGTAAGATATAATTTTAGATGCCATTGAAACATTTAACATCCCTATTTATGGATATTACTGGTCGATGATTGAGATAGGTTTGTCAAGATGGGACACAGACCATACATGATGACCAACGTTTGGACATTTTTTATCCTCAATCAGGCACACCTCACGACACTACGCAAATCAACATGTTTGTATTCTTTGCTAATTGATCTGTTTTCCATCGATCGCGACTCATTTATGCTTGTTGCCTGATGCTATGTATTTTCCATATAATCCTATGCTTAAACAACTGCATTTCAAAGGTAAACAAGAAATGTTTGTGCAATGATAAGAAAGAAACAAGAATAAGGAAGTTAGTTCCAGTTCTATACCAATGATACATATGCGGATAAATTGGAGTCGTTTTGACTGTTACGACTTGCCTGATTGGAATTTCGTTGTAAAAAATCAATATTAGAGCTTTGATTCATGTGTACTTAACTACTTATGCGATTTCCATAAGATCGCAATTGGAAATGAAGCACAGAATCAAGTGCAAACGGTACATGATTATCAATCAGATAACTTAACTACCCTTTCTAGCAATGCCATTTTGCTACTTGTGTTCCATTATATCAGTACATACCACATATAATATGTCCCAGAGAAGAGACTCATCTGGTGGTAACATTGATGTACCGTGTTACATGCTCCTGCATTGTTGCATCATGTGTGTGTGCGAGCAATTCAAGAGCTAGCCTAAGAATTGAATTTGTTTACAATTCAATTCTTAAAAAATTAGCTTGTCACAACGTTCTTCGATTCATATATATAGATCTTGGTGGATATTTGATACCACATGACTTATGCTTAGTCTCAACGATGATGGACGATGATGAAGAATAGGGGATAGCATAATAAGGGGTTGAAATTGTCCTTTTGGTCCTGGAGTTAGACATAAAACTGTTTTTGATTGACTAAGAGCTCATCTTCCTTGGACGTTATAAGGAAACAAGTTAATTACCCAGGACCCAGAGGCATCTGGTAGGAGTGAAAGTCTGCCCCCTTATGAACCACCAATGGATTATTTCAGGTAGCATGGTTTTTCTTAACGTTGATGAGTCAATTTGCATTTGCGGATAGCAACCAGTGATGTCTATCCTCACTGCTAGTTTGACACCTAAGTTATGATAGATTTTGCCATATTCAAAATAAAAGAAAATCTACACTTCAAGTAGATATGTCACATTTCAATATTAATTAATTATCCTAATATAGTAGTCAAATATATTTATGGTAGTTATGCAGCAATTTAAATATAATTAATTACAATAAGAGAGTAGTTAGATATAGTTACAGTTCAAATGTGTCATTCATATATATATATATATATACACAAAAAAAAAACTGTACAAAAAGGGATGGAAGGGTATTTATAGACGAGTTCATATCCTCTTCCTCATAGCAACAAGCATTGAAAGTAAGTTAGAATACTTAGCTAGGTCCAAAGAGTGGGTATCTTTTATCAATAGACTCCTTTGGCCAAAAGTTGATAGCGAACTTCATTTGCCACATAAAACAGAAGGGAGACAATGAGCTAACCTCATGAGAAAAAAATGCTTTACACCTAAGCTTCCCCAGAATAAATAATGTTGTGATCCTCAAACAATGCCAAAGCCCTACAAGTGTAGGGCGAACTTGAGCGCAAAAATCACCAAATAAAAAAAACATCAACGAACACTGTCTTAAAGCACCCTTGAACATCGATCATCATGAAACCTCCGAACACTATTTGGCATACTAACACTCCCAAAGGTTATGCTTCACTATCTCAGAATGTTGACAAACATGACAAAGGCCATCAAAAAGTTCACTCTTGGCCAACCTGGTCTTGGACATAACCTCCTGATAAATCACCAGTGATGCAAAAACTCTCAACTTATATGAAAGCCTATATGACCAAACATTATGCAACCAATGAATCCTTCTATCCTCTTAATCCTTGGATATCAAGCAAGCATTTAGGACTAGGGATAACAAATGCTTCTAATAAAGTACATAATACGAGTGACGAGATTTATATTGTTGAAGCGGCTAGCCAAAACACCTGCTTCAATCTCTTTAAAAAGGCCCATACATTCCAATGTTCAATTTATACATCTCAGCCTTTGGGATAACCCTTTGAAGCTCCATAATTTAAGGACAATCATAAGCAAGGAGACCACAGTCTTAAGCAAGAACACGACATTCTTTGCAAGAACGAGATATCGAATCCCACAAATCACCCTAGAGAAATACGCCCTTCCTACTCAATCTACAAGACAAAAAACGAGGTAGCTCCATCGCACATGAATCATGAACCCTCCAACTCCAAATGGGACGACAAGCTAAATCTCGATCAATGTTGATGCCCTCCCACTGCCAATGAACCAAACCAACAAACATCTTCCAGGCAACCTAGATACTTTGAAAGATGAGGGAACTAGACACTTGAAAGAGATGAGGAGATGAGATGATATCACATAGTCCAAAAGTACCTCGAACTCTACTTGAATGTTGTGTTGAAAGCACTCGATGCAGAAATAAGATCTGCTAAGGAGCTGAACCCTCAAGACATTGCACCACCTAGTTGGACTCTAGAATACTCCCTTGAGTGGTAACATTAATCAAACCAAGCCGCCCCTCATCCATAGGCGTGGTGCAAACATCCCATGGCGCTAAGGGAAATGTTGGATCTCCACCATACTTAGACCACATATAAGCTCTAAAAACTTGTTCAAGCCATCAAAATTGAGTCTTGTTGGGAAACCAATGGGACATAATAAACATGAGATGCCTAAAGAATACGGCCAACAACAATCAACTTCCTTACAAATGGAAGTTCCTTATGGAGCTAGATATGAAGCATACTCTGCAACCCCTACAAACACCAATCCCACATGGTGACTGATGATAATCTAACTCCAAAGGAATCCCCAAATATCATGCAATAGGTTGAATATAAGAATAAACAACATGGATCCAATTTGGGGGTATCCAAAGCCACTAACCACAAGTATGTTTTATGAGAATTGACTATGGCACTTGAGGTAGAGAAAAATGTGTTTAAACAAGCAAGGACCCCATCAACAAACGTTTTTTCGCTCTAACCAAGAGAAGAGAGTAATTTTCAATGTGGTTGTTAACCATCTCAGACCCAACTGGGAGAAGAATACCATGAATTTGACCACAAATATGGGCTACCTTCAACAAATAACTCATAACATCTACATTCAAGACATATAAATAAGGGGCCAAAGGACTTCCCTGGCAAATAGACAATGCAAATAAATTCGAGGAAACAAGGCCTTGTTGGCCGAAACAAAAGATAAAGCATTGGTGTACCTAGTGCTCACCATGGAAACACATCGAGGGCCAAACCCCAAACAAATCAACATGTCAGAAATAAAAGACCAATCAACTTGATCAAAGTCAATTTTCAAAATCAGAGTTTGTTGCCCAACCTTTCTTTCCCATTCCATAGTCTCCCATGCAAAAATCAGTGTCAATAATGAATCTCCATTGAACAAATCTTGTCCACTCCTGATGGACCACATATTTTCCCACTGAGCAAATTCACAATGCCAAGCCTTGGCCATAATTTAATATGCATCTGTGAGAAAAGTGATAGGTCACTAGTCACTAATGGAATCCCTGGTTGGATTCTTTGAAATAAGCTTGATTATCTCCTGGTTGAGAAACTTAGAGAACTGATAAGTAGCAAAAACTTCAAAGGCCAAAGAAAAAAAGTCATCATCAATAGTATCCCACATGGCCTTATAAAACTAACAAGGCATCCCATCCATACATGGATATTTAACATTCTTCACAGAAGACAATGCAATGGAAAACTCTCTATCTAACCTATCCTTATCACCACAAGAAACCATATGAGGGACCACACAATAGAAAGCATCTTTAACAACCATCACCCCAACCATCAAAGGATAATGAGAAAAATTATTATGAAAATGGGAGTTAAACATACCTCTAACTTCAGTGGGATCCTTAGCAAGAGACCCATCGGCACGATGCAATCCAAACACCCTTTGTGCTACAACGTTTCACTTGAGAAAATCAAAATAAAACTTGGAACCCTCATCCCCTTCTTGAATCCATTGAATATGGGAGTGGGCTCGAGCACCCTTGGCTAAGTAATCATTAGCTCACCGAACTACCATCTCCAGTTTCTATACCTCCTCTTGAAGAGTCACATTATGGAGATCCTCTTCAAGAAAGGTCTGAACCTCCTTAAAACGATGTTGAAGCAACCAAAAATCCTTGTTTTGCTTTTTAGATAGCACCCTGCCCCGACCTTTAATGAACTTAACAGTATGATACATTTAGCCTCCCACCAAATAATTCAACCCCTATCCCCAATTGGATGAGGGGAAAGGTTCCATACTTCCTAAATAAGGGCCTAGAAGCCCTCCAACTCCAAATGAGAGACATTAAGCTTGAAGAACGAAGGGGGCGAATTAAAAAAATGTCCCCAGGACATTATACTCTGAATTGACAAATGATCTGAACCAGTCACATCTAAAAGCACATCGACAAGGAAACGTAGGCCAGAGAGCCAAATCCTCGTGTTGCCCACAAAATTGATCCATTCAAGCCAACACTCAATCTTGTCCCCATCGATAGTTAGATGAAGTATACCAACCACCATAATCCAATCCCTTATGCTTCTAATTGGGGTAAAAAATATGAAGAGTATCTTTGCAAAGACACCAAGCATGTTTCTTTGAACCACTAACCATCGACCATGCACCTTATTACTCCCAATCCCCCATTTTGTATGGGTGTCCACATGTGATTTTGATCACACTCTTCAGGGGTTGACATTCTTCATGTCTTTGTTCCATTATGAATGGATTGCTGAAAATCGGTTTGATCGGTATCAGAATGGACCAATTTACCGATTTGATGCCGGATCGGTTCGGATCGGGTGACAAATCGGTTCAGTGCACTGGTTTGGTACCGAACCGGTTTGATCGACCGAACTCTGTAAAAAATCTGTTTGATTTTTTGCATGGGCCCGCGGTTGGTTTAACCTCTTTTTTAACTATGGTTTAAAGTTTAAACTTGTACCTAGTTTCTAACCTAGCACTGGACCCTACCTTGGTATGTTTTCATTTGAGTGTGGACCCGTGGAGTTTTGGCATTGTTCATTTGAGTGTGGACTATGGAGTTTGTGGACGCCGATGGCTGTGGGAGAGAACACAGACAATGGATTGCCGACTGTCGAGTGGAATATCGAGTGGAGAGTCGAGACCTTGTGTAGTGTAGAGTGGACTCTGCAGTGTGGCCGTGGAGTGGAGTCGTGGACTGTGCAATGTGGTCGTGGAGTGGATAGGGAGTCGGGACTGTGGTAGTGTGGCTGTGGACTGTGCACTGGAGTTGGAGCTTGGAACAATGTTGAGTGAACTGTGCTTGGAAGTTGGAACTTGGAAGACCAAGTTTGAACTTTGAACTTTCAACCAAATACCTAGTACCAAGGTATATTCACATAGAACCCAAAATTTCAATTTTTAAAAACAATCACCATAAATTTATAAAATTTCAATTTTTAAACAGCGAATTCAAATTGTTAAATAGAATGGCACAATTTATAACATTTTCATTTTTTTTCGTTATATTTGCAATTTGCATTTTTTTTGTGTATGTTCAAATTCTTATTTTTTTCTTTGCATGTTCAAACTTCAATAGTCAACTTCAATTTTAGAATTCAGATATGCATTCTATACTCATGGCCCCAAAAGCAAAAGATCCTGCATGGATCCATGCAAATGTTGTTGATGGGGAGATATATTGCAAGTATTGTAAGAAACTGATCAAGGGGGGAGGATTTTTTAGGCTTAAACAACATTGGGATGCCATCAAAGGCCAAGTTAAGGCATGTGAAGCTCTATTAGATGTTATTGAACAGATTAGAGCTAATTTGCAAGAACACTTTCAGAAGTTTGAAGAGAGTAAGGCTAGGAAGAAAGAGATGATGAAGAAACATGGAAGAAGAGGAGGCTTGCTGAAATGATGGGTGGGACTGGGACACATGCTCCTAATTCAAATGAAGGCTCTTCATCTATCCCTTCTACCACTCTTAGGAATCCTTTCTAGTATGTTCCTCCCTCCGAGACTACACAAGATAAGGGAAAAGCCAAAAGAAGGGGTAACATTGCAAGCTATTTCACACCTCCCACCACCTCTGTCAGTGCCAATGATTCTCAGTTGCAGCATCCAACACAAATTTCGCCCACCTTAGATGATCATTGGCAGAAGCAGTACAAATAAGTTTCCCATGAGTACATAGCAAGATGGTGGTATGATGCTAATCTCCCGTTCAATGCTGGCCGCTCTTCTTATTACCAATCTATGTGGGATGTCGTTGTAGCTATTGGTAAGGGCTTCAAAGGCCCTAGTATGCATGACTTGAGGGGATCTCTTTTGCAAAGAGATATCCTTTCCATAGATGAATACCTGAAGGAATTCAAAGCTTCATGGGTACACATAGGATGCACTATCATGTTAAATGGATGGAAAAATCAGAAGGGTCAACACCTTATAAACTTTCATGTCTCTTTCCCACGGGGAACCATGTTTTTGAGATCATGTGATGCATCTGATCAGGTGAAAGATGCAAATATGTTATTTCGTCTTTTGGATGAGATTGTTGAGGTGGTGGGGGTAGCTAATGTTGTGCAAATCATCACAAATAATGCCTCTAACTATGTTCTTGCTGGTAAGATGCTAGAGGAAAAATATAAAACCATATTCTGGATTCCATGTGCATCACATTGCATAGAACTCATGCTTGAGGACGTATGCAAATAGAACTGGATCAAGTACACTATAGAGTATGCCAAAAGCATCACCAAGTACATCTACAACCATGGTTGGGTATTGAGCTTGATGAGGAGACACACACAGAGCAGGGAGCTTGTTAGGCTTGCAATTACTAGATTTGCAACTCACTTCCTGATGTTGCAACCTCTCCTTTCCCAAGCACATAACTTGGAGCGGATGTTTTCAAGTGATGAATGTAATTAATCTCATTGGGTCCGCACACAAGATGAAAAAGAGACCAAGAAGAGAATTAAAAGCTCTTCATTTTGGAAAAAGGAAGCATAGGTTGTGGCAATTATTGAACCACTTGTTAAGGTGTTGTAGTTGGTGGATGGGGAAAAATTGGCCATGGGATACATTTATGAAGCTATGGATTAGGAAAAAGGAGTAGATAAAAGAAACATACAAAGATAGAGTAGCCAAGTATGGGCCTATTTGGGAGATAATTGATAGGAGATGGAACAATCAACTCCATCACCCTATACATGTAGCTAGGTATTTCCTGAACCCAAGGTATCATTATAGAGATCACATTGATCAAGATCCGAGTGGGGAGGTATAAGATGGATTGTATACTTTCCTTGAGTGCATGGTCCCAAATGAAGCGGACCAATTGGAGATACACCGACAAATCACCTCTTTCAGTGTTGCCACATGTACCTTTGGCAAAAATGTGGCTAAGATTGCAAGAGAGGTGGACTAACCAGGTAAACAATTCCATTGATTTATTAAATTATGTTGTTTAACTTTAAATTTTAAATACCTCAATTCTTAGCCAAATTCACAATCTAGTTTGTTGAATTAAGTTATTAATTGCCTCGACTCTTCACATTTGCAGCACAATGGCGGAAGACATTTGGTGGTCAACGTAAACAATTGCAAAAGGTTGCAATTTGGGTCTTGAGTCAAACCTGAAGCGCTTCTGGGTGTCAACGCAATTAGTCTTTGTTTTAGTGGATTCACACGAAGAAGAGAAACCTTTTATGGCATAAATAGTTAAATGATCTAGTCTTCGTGCAGTACAACCCGTGACTCAGATCCAACCAATTGATGAACAAAAGACCTGATATGTTTTCCACTGTGTTGGATGATATAGATCCAACCTTAGATTGGGTAGTGGAGATTGTAGAGCTAGAGTTTGGTGATGATTTGGATGTTGATATGGAAGAATTGCTAGAGCCTCAGTTAGATGTAGATCCTCTATTGCCAATGCCATCAGTTCATACAAGTGTCGATCACGAGATTCCAGGCATGGCAGGCACTAGTCAACCATGACCTCATACTTGTAGGTGAAGACGACGTAGGCATTCAACCAGTACTACTACTACTACAGTAGTAGATGACCTTGAGCCCGAGGAGCTCAAGATTGAGCCAGAGGCTGATGCCTTTTCTAGTCCTTCTAGTTCTTCTTGTTCTAGTTCTACTTCTACTTCTAGCAGTGGCGATGAGTTTGATCATGATGATTGATCAGTGATGATGTATGACATACACAGTTGACTATGTAGTCAGTACTTAGTAGTAGTCACACTCACTATTATGTAGTTGACTATGTAGCATGTTATTTTTTGGACTCTATAGGCCATATAGCCTATAGGCCTCATGGATTGTGTATTTTGTTCCAGTTCCAGTCTCCTAGATATGTATTACACAGTACACTTTGTGCCATTTTGATATATTGACTCTTATATGGTATATACATGAACATATTTTGGATATTTTGTTTCTAATGTTGTGGAATCATGGATTAGAATCTTGAAAATGTTGTTTTTCTTAAAAATTTAAATATTTTATGTATTTTTGAGCAAATCAATTCATTAAATTCAAATCGATTGATTTATGGCTGATTCATTATCGATTTCGATTTCGATTCGGAGTTGACCCTTGATCGATTCTGAGTCCAATTTCGATTTTGCAAACTATGGTTTTGAGATGATCTTGGTGTGTTGTAGCCTTATTCCACCTCCAAACAACCTTAAGTAGTGATCCTTGGCATTTTTTCCACCATCAATAAGCAACAGGCCACCTTAAGAAGTACTTCTAGGCATTATTGAATATCCATACAACAATAAAATAATAATAAATCAATGTCTTGGGCATGATTAGTGTCATAATAGCTGCAAATAATGAAGTCTAGGCACTTTTTCACCTCAAATAGTACTAAAGAGGAGTTTCATGGGTTGTGTCAAAGCTTCTTGAACCCTAACTTGGTCTGCAGAAAGATCTTTCCCACATTAAATATAACCAATAGTCAATTAGCATTTCAAGATCTTGCAAAGGAAACAAAATGAATGCTTTTGTCCATGTTAATCCACACTTATGAGTGTTGAATCTTAAGAACAATCACGGTGGAGGTAAAAACAAGGGGTTTGCTGTGTAAAACAATGCATTAAAGTCTAGGAAGCAATCCCCACCGTTCATGACATGCTTTTATTAGTCAATCGGTCTGCCTGTGAAGGTTTCTTTGTGCAATTTTGAGGTAATTTTATTGGATCTTTCTGGTCTAAAATGAATATGGGCACCTGAAGCAGTTAGACATTGAAGGATTGATGCACCCAGTCATCTAGGGGTAGATCTTATGGCTTGTTGTAGCAGTACAACACAACAATAT
Source organism: Larix kaempferi (assembly GCA_027924585.1). NCBI lineage: Eukaryota > Viridiplantae > Streptophyta > Pinopsida > Pinales > Pinaceae > Larix > Larix kaempferi. The sequence goes on along the minus strand of BSBM01000155.1, from coordinate 25,476,657 downwards.
ACTCCAGCAATAGGTGTGCCCAACACATGTGAACTGTTTCGAGGCATATAGAGATGTTTTGGGAAGGCATCCCACCTTGGAGAGGCTCCACATCATGATTTACACCCTTAACATACTTTTGGGAGGACGCCCCACAATCTGAAACGCTTCAATGCAGGCCGTAGGTACAATTATAGAAGAGTATTGTTGAACTATAACAACATCACCGCTTTCGAAGACAACGTTAAGCTTGATTGGGTGTTTGTTAAAGGGTTTATCATTCACCTTTGAAAAAATCATTTGGAGTGGGAAGAGGCCTAAGATTCCCTTTGAGGGTGCTACCTTAAAAAGATATTTCATTTAGAGGAGGTGCCTTGTTTCTCTTGGATCTTATACTTCTTAGTATAAGAGTCGTTGCTTTACTCCTTAGTATACGAGTCGTTGCTTTATGGAGACCACATTGGATTGGAACTATAAAATAGAAAACCATACATACATATATATATATATATATAGATAATGTTTTTTTAGTCATTGATGATGTTTGGTTTACAAAGGCTTGAGATTTTATATTAGCTTTGGGCATCTATTCGTAAGGGTCGTGACACCCTTATTTTGAAATAAACTTTTAAATACAAGTTTTGTTTTATAAACTTAACTTAAATATATTATTCTCTTTATTTTATATTTAATTTATTATTTATGTACCATTTTCTTTCCCTTGAAAAAGCTTTGTCAAAGCAATTGTGAAAAAGGATTTTGCTGGAAAATTTTTTTAGTTTCCAGGATGCATATTCTTCTAGAAGATTCTTCCATTTGATAAGGTACTCTTGAATGGTTCTAGAACGGAATTTCTTCTCCTTGGTAGTGATGATGGCTTCAGGCTTTAAAATAATTCTTCCTTCTTCATCCATTGTAGGGAGTATTGCTTGTGCTGGTTGATGTTTCCCTAAATTTTTCTTGAGACATGATACATGGAAGACGTTGTGGATTTGACTATTATCTAGTAATCGAAGGCCATATGCCACATGCCTGATTTTTTTATTGATTTGATAAGGCCCATAAAACTTAAGAGGTAGCTTGTTCTTTCCTTATTGTTTAAGAGATAATTGTTTGTAGGGTTAAAGTCTTACAAATACCCATTCTCCCACTTCAAATTCTCTTTCTGATCTATGCCGATCTGCTTGTTGCTTCATACGATTCTGGGCGGTTGTCAAGTTCTCCTTAAGTATTTGGACGACTCTTTGACTCTTCTCTAGTTGATTTCTCATTGTTGCAATCTTCATATCATTTAGAGCAAGTTCCTTCCATTTTGGGGGTTCATAACCATACAAAGCTTGGAAAGGGATCATTTTAGCCAAAGTGTGATATGTAGAGTTATACCACCATTATGCTAAGTGCAACCATTGGAGCCACTTATTCTACGTATCATTTATAAAACAACGAAGGTAGGATTCCAAGCATTTATTAACAATTTCTGTTTGACCGTCTGTTTGAGGGTGGTATGTTGAACTCATGTTAAGGGATGTCCCAATTTGTTCGCAAAACTCTCTCCAAAAATTTCCCTTAAACTTGGCATCTCTATCACTGATGATGATCTTGGGAAACACGTGTAACTTGTTAACTTTTTTATAGAAAATTTCAGCTATTTGTTTTCTTCACCCCAATGAAATGTGCATACTTGGTTAGCATGTACACTACCACCAATATTTTATCATTTCCTTCTAACATAGGTAATCCATCTTCAATGAAATCCATTGGAATTTCTTCCCAATTCTGATTAGGAATGTGTATAGGATGGAGTAATCCAAGGGTTAAGACATTTTCACATTTGTTTCTTTGGTAGAGGTCACTTTCTGCTACGCATTTCTAAATGTTCTCATTCATCCCCTTCCAAAAGAATGATCGACGTGCATTATACTAAGTTTTGAAAAATCCTACATGACTTGCAGCTGGACAATCATGGGATTCTTGTACAACTTTGGATTTAAAACTTGAATTGGGGCTTAAATAAATTATTCCCTTATACCACAAAATGTCATTCTTCCATTCAAACTTGGGATGTTGACTCAAATTATTGATTATGAAGCAAGAATCTGGGTTCTTGGCATACTCGGATCGAATTTCATCCAACCATAAAGGAATTACCATTGAAATTGCAAAAACTTGTACTTCTTCGTCTTTACGTGAAAGGGCATCAACCACTATGTTGTCCTTTCCCTTTTTATGCAAAATTTCCATACCAAAGGTGGCGATCTTCTCTATCAATTTCCGTTGTTCTATTGTCAATGCTTTTTGTTGTAAAAGGCATTGAATACTATTATGATATGTCTGTATCAAAAACTTGTTTCCTAAGAGATAGTACCACCACTTTGCTAATGCATGCATGATTACAAGCATTTATTTGTTGTATGTGGATTTAAGACATTCTCTTTTATTTAGTTTCCTGCATTCAAATGCTATTGGGTGTCCTTGTATCAACATTGTTCCTATTTTGAAACTTGAGGCATCACATTCAATCACATAAGGTTTCGAGAAATCAGGTGTTGCCAATACGGGAGTAGTGGACATAATTTTTTTCAAAGCCTCAAAACATCTTTCTGCTTCCTCATTCCATTGAAAGAGTTCTTCTTTAGGAAGTGTTGTCACATCCATAGTAGTAGGGATACCATGATGCAGATCAACCTGTCAAAGGCATTGACCAATCCTTTTACATGAGTTGAGCTGTTACATTAGAGGAAATTTGAGGTCTAAAATGGGCCTCCTAAGGAAAATAATAAAATAATAGTTAAAATAATAAAATAATATTTATGAATTTTGGAGGAAAAGAGAATAAAACTACATTTTTTCTTTTTATTTCAACATATCTCCCTGTTGTTTTATTCAAATTTCAAGCGGGACCACTCGTTGGATGTGGAATTAAATTCCGCATCCAACAAGTTGTCCCGATCGAAATGTGAGTAAAGTGACAGGGAGATATGTTGAAAATACGAATTCAAAAAGTAGTGTTTTTTAATGTCAAATATGCCATGTCAACCATTATGGTTGACTATTTTCTTGAAATTCTATTACTTCTCGAATTCAATGGATATTTTCTTATGAGTTGGGTTGTTTTCTTACGAGGTGGCTCGCATTCTTATAAGGCCCATTTTATACCCCAAATTTCCTTTAATTCAGCAGTGGTGGAGCTATTTTTTCTGAGCTATTTAGAGCTTTTATTCAGTGCCCCTTGTCATGATTGAGCCCTTCACGACCCCATTGAGATGTATTGGTTGGGTTATGGTTCACTGAGCAAATCAACAAATCAACGGTTGGTATACTTTCCTTTTCCCTCATGTAGTCAGAGTTGTGCTTCAGGCTTGTTTCAGAGACATGTATACGGTTGAGTAGGTATATATCTTGCATTTGGGTGTTATCATTGTCTCTTTTGCCTATACTAGTAGCTTTGACTTGACATTTAGTGACTGATAGTGTTAGATTTTCACAATTTAATTCAATATTATCTAGGATCTTATCTGAGAGAATAACATGCACAACAATTCAAACACAAGAGACAAGAGACACAAAGAATTTCACCGGGGAAACCATAAAGGAGAAAACCCCGCAACTTCCTTAGAGATAGAATGAGCAACAATACAATAAACCCCAAAAGTAGAAATGGTCTCCAACAGCTTCTCTCTTCTCCACTTGTGCGAACTCCACCTCTCTCTCACTAATGCGAATTGAGTGAGTGAGTGAATGATCCAAATGAGAGAGGAACCCTCTCTATTTATACTTTATCTTTCACTTGACTTTTACCCAACTAGGTCGGCCCTTAGTTGTACTTGACTGGGTCGACTTCTCTAGGAGAGTCTAATAACCCATAGACAACTTAAATATGGGGTCTAATGCCCCGACATACAAAAGAGGGTTAACCTCAATGACTTTACATGACCCAAATACAATAATGACTCTCCCGACCGGAGGAATAAACATCTCCGTCGGAGGTACAATGATAAAATACAAATACAACATAAAATATACAAGTGAATATGTTCTGAAGTTACAATTACATTAACACTCCCTCTTAACTAGGAAGGTATTCTCTTGAAACAGTCATCAACGCAAGTCTTCGTCACTCGATCATCATCGTCACTGCTGTTGCTATCTCGACCATTAGTCTCCAATCTACACGTCATAGGAAGTTCTACAGAGGAAACCCTTTTTCATGCTGGATGTAGGCCTAGCCTCCATGTAGGTCTTCATCATCTCCGCGAGCAAGCCATCAAGTAGGTACATCTCAGGACTTATTATATGCCACTGCAAAACCTGCAAGATCTCCCAAGACTGATTATATGCCACTGCAAAACCTGAAGGAGCATCCCAGGACTGATTATATGCCTATGCAAAAACCTACAGGATCTCCCAGGACTGATTATATGCCTCTGCAAAACCTGAAGGAGCATCCCAGGACTGATTATATGCCTCTGCAAAACCTGTGTACCCTACTGTCACCTCATCGTCTTCAGATCATCTCATCGTCACACAGATCACAACCCAGATGCACATCAAAATGTCTCCAGTATGGGAGGACTTTCCTACCACCATACGAGACCTAGTCTACCAACATGCGAGGACTTTCCTACCAGCATGTGAGACACAACACTTACATCAACCGACATGGGAGGACTTTCCTACCACCATTCGAGAAAGGTTCTGGCACTTATGTCAATGGCCATGGGAGGACTTTCCTACCACCATGCCGAATTGGCCCCAACCCTTACATCTACACCATGGGAGGACTTTCATACCACCATGTGAGAATGGCTCATGTGCATCTGCGTCTTCTGGACTCATCACTTCCCCTTGGAAGGAACCTCGATCTAAAGTACACCAAGCTTCTCTCTGAAGTTCTCAAACTTCACTCTGTCTAGCGGCTTGGTCAACACATCGGCTATCTGCTCTTCTGTCGCAACATACTGGAGATTCACTGCTCCTCTCTGCACCATATCCTTGATATAGTGATACTTGATCTCGATGTGCTTTGACTTGTCATGTAACAACGGGTTCTTAGACAACTTCACACAACTCTGGTTGTCGCAATATATACAAGTCGCATCCAACTGGAGATCAAACAAATCATACGTTAGCTTCCTCAGCCATACTGCCTCACAACTAGCCGAACAAGCTACGACATACTCTGCTTCGGCTGTGCTCAGTGCCACGCAGGACTACTTCCTGCTAAACCAAGAGATCACACCTGATCCCATACTTAAGCAACATCCCGAAGTGCTCTTCCTATCAATGGCACTGTCTGCCCAATCCGAATCAACATAACCCTCCAGGTTAATCTTCTGATTCGCATCATACTTGAGCTCATAATCAATTGTACCCTTCAGGTACCTCAGAATATGCTTTGCAGCAATCAAGTGAACATGTCTTGGATCCATCAGGAACTGGCTCAATGTGTTCACAGCAAAGAAAATACCTGGTCTCGTATTCGTCAAGTACATCAAAGATCCAATTATCTGACGATACATCGTGGCATCAACCGACTCTGATGAAGCATCACTCAATAGATTCAGGTTCGATGCCATAGGTGTGTCCATGGCCTTGCAGTCCATCATCCCAAACCTCTTTAGGATCTCTACTGCATACTTCCCTTGTCCAAGGAAGATTCCACCTGCACTCTGCCACACCTCCATACCTAGAAAGTAATGCATCATGCCCAAGTCCTTCATCTCGAACTTGGCAGCAAGCTTTATCTTTGTATCTGCAATCAACCCATCCTCTCCTGTTACAAACAGGTCATCTACATACAGTAGGAGTATCACTGGGTTCCCTTCCTTAACCTTGTAGTAAAGGTTGGAATCCGCTTTACTCTTGGTAAATCCCAAGCTAGTCAGGAAGCTATCTATTCTGTCGTACCATGTCCTGGGCACCTGCTTCAAACTGTACAAGGATTTCTTCAATTTGCACACATGAGTCTGCCTACCATGTGTCTCAAATCCGAGTGGCTTCTCCACATACATTTCCTCTCCCACTACACCATTCAAGAACGTTGTCTTGACATCCATCTGGTGTATCTTCCATTTCATCATTGTAGCCAGAGAAAGTACTATTCAGATGGAAGTGTATCTGTCTACGGGTGCAAATGTCTCCTCATAGTCTATCCCTTCTTTCTGGGAGAAGCCACATGCCACAAATCTTTCCTTGTATTTCTCTATGATGCCATCTACAACATGCTTGATCTTGTAGATCCACTTGGAAGTCACCACAGACTTCCCTTCTGGTCTCGGGACCACACCCCAGACATCATTCTTCGTGATCGATTGGATTTGCTTCTTTCATTGTTGTATCTCGGATCCTAGGTGCTTCTAGTTCTTCAATGTCTTCAACATGTATCTTTCTTGATCTTTGTCGCTTGTTCTTCGAAGCAAATCTCTCCTGTAGGTGATGGTACACGATATTTCCTACAAGACAAGTTCAATTACGTGATTAGAAACATATCATATATATTTTTAGAACAAATTCTTACGCATAAGAAAATCGGTCATGTAATCATGCAATTATCTTAACCAATGCTTCAATACAACATTCATCCATATCCCGCATTCATACGATAAATTTCTAGATGCCTTCCATCTCTACCAAAACATTGTTAAGAGTGTGCACTACTCTCAACATGTCAGCAAAGAGGTTTCATTCTAGACAAGTAGCAATGGAATGTTGTACAGTACCATAGGCCACTTACCCATTACTTGCATATTAGTAGTATCTTGTTCATTAATGCAACTTTTCTAACATGCATAACACATATCCTAAATCTAGGAACATAAGTATGTACATGACTCAACAATATCATTTAAGTAATCACACATGCAAGAAATAACAATTCAAATACTTATGTTTGTTTGGTTGTTGGGTGGAATTCCTCTTGATATTTGCTTCCTTGTTGGAGCTACTAGAGTGTGCTCCCTCTTGATCTTTGCTTTCTTTTCGGAGCTACTGGAGTCTCTGATAGTGTACTCCTTTCTTCTGCACCTTAACCAATGTTGAGAGGTTCTTCCATAGAGCATTGATCTCTATTTGTTTTTTGGAGTCCAACTCTGTAGGAGCTTCTCCTACTCCTTTCATGGAATACTAAAAGTCATCTCTAGCTTCACCTTATGAGGTGGAACCTTCTGAATGAACCCATGTAACTGGTTACCTTCATTACAATACATATTATTCATCACTTGAAGAATCTTCACTTTCTTCTCTGGTTCTCTTTCTTGCAGGTTCATCATCTTCCACAGTGTGACCATGGTGTCTTTTCTTGTTGGTCTTCTTCTTGTTGGAGCCACTTCTGTTTCTGGGACAATATCTGGAGTAGTGTCCCTTCTCATCACATGTGTTAACACCAAAAAAGTGCTCACCAGCTCATCCCTTTGGACATACACCTCCGTTGACCAAATTTCCTACCAATCTAGCCTCCAAAACCCCAAAATACCCAAAATTCCCTCAAAAGCATACTAAAACCCCAAAAGAGGGTCAAAATCAAAATAATAGGGAATAAAACTCAAAAGAAAAAAAAAGAAGATAAAATAGGGAAAAAACCCTAAAAAACCCCTAAAACCCTAATCAAAATTTATAAAAAGGGGTGGAGGCCCCTCATTTCCACATCCCAAAACTACTCTACTCTTATGCTGCTAAATTTTTCCAAAGCCTTAAGCCATTCATCTTTGAGCTTTTTGGCCTCCCTTGAGATAAAAACTTTAGCCACCATCGAAGCATTGGAGAGGAGAGTACAAAACCAAGGAGCTCCGGAACACACCGTCAGAACTCCGCTAGCCTCATCTCTGAAGTAAATCTTTGCAAGCCCTCACTTGCCCATAATACAAAAATTAAAGATTCTTTGTTACTTTGTTTCGAAAATCAGTTATTTATTCCTTTAAAGTTGTTTTTGAATCTCATGCACATGTTAGATCGAATGGTTTATTGTTTTTTAGGATTAGTTTAGTTTCTTATCACTTTCCTTCAACCTGCTACTAAGGGTCCTTTCCCTTAGTAGGTGCCCTTTTGCACAAGCAGGGGTGAAAACCCCAGCTACAGATTGAGCGACTCCGCTGTCTCAACCTTTCTCTGATAGTTTTTTAGCTTTCATTGTTATTTGTTTAAAAGTTCTGTTTTTTGCTTTCATCTGCTTAGTTATAGTCCTGCGATTTTTTCTGTGTGGGTGCAACCTGTTTGCATCGTTTTCTATGCAGAAAGCCGCATCTTTTTTACTAAAATTTGCGGCTTGCACCACGGCTGTTCGCAATTTTTGCGGGGTCTGCAGCTCGGCTCTTTAGCCCTTTGCTGCGGTCTAGAGTGCGGCTTTCATGCGTCTTTGCGCGGTTCACACTACACCATCCTAGCACCTGCGTGTGGTTCAAAAATGCAGCTTACCCATTTACAGATGTGGTCCACACCGCGATCTGCACGAGACTACCCGCGCTGCGTCCTCTGCACACAGGCAGCGCTGCTCAACACCCCACCATCTGCGCGGCCCCCACCGCCCTCCACCTTGCGATTTTCACGGCCCCAACCGCAGACTTCCCAGCGCAACTTGCGCTGCACACCGCACTTACCACCGCTATTGCTGCGCTGCACACCGCACTACCTGGTGCTCCTGCCGGGATGCACATTGCACTACCTGGCATGCTCCTGCCGCGCTGCACACCGCACTGCTCGGTGCTCCTGCCACGCTACACACCGCACTACCCGACGCTCCTACCGCGCTGCACACCGCACCTTCCGGATCGAGAAGTGCGCTGCACACCGCAGTTAACCACCTGAAACTCGCACTGCACACCGTGCGGATCCAGCCCATAGCTGCAGCCTAATTTTCAAAATTTTTACTCATTTTGTTATTCAATATATATATATATATATATATATATAATTTTATTTTTCAAGTCTTTGATTCAACATTTAGTTTCCAACATTGTTTCCATTTTCCTAGCATTTAAATACCATCTTTTTTATTTTCTAGTTAGCTGCCAACATTATCATTGCACACACTCTATCACCTAACTCAAGTGAGCCCTAACTCAACCAACTTTTAACCCCACTTGGGGAACATAGAAGAATTTTGTTGCTAGGTAAGACAAGGGGGATAGGTATCCAAATAACACCCCTTGATCGCTTACATTTGAGACATAGTTGTTGTCATATAGGGTGCCAAAATCCCCTAGTAGTTGTTGACACGGTTATGACCAATTTGTTGGAAAGGCCTCTCCCTTAGGAGGGTTGAAGTGGCGAGACTAGTTCTGGAGGCCTGAGTGGAATACCGCAATCCATTCAGTCACCGAAGGCTACCTACTCGTTGTTCGCATGTGGTGATTCCTTTTAGGCCCACACGGTGATAGGAATGGACCCGCAGATTCACCTTTCTAGACATGTCATGAATGAGGTATCTTAGTTGCCTTTCTTCTAGGATTGTCTACTCGATGTCCCTCCCGGTAGGGGGATATCATTGGCCTTTGGTTCTACTTTTCGTATTGTCTGACTGGGATTTCATCACCCCGCAGAGGATACGTCTAGTTCGAACTAGCATACCTTTTAGTTAGGTGTTTGCATGCTCCCTTACCTCCCCTGAGTCTAGTGCGTACACCTTTTTTCACTTTTTAGGAGCCTCTATTTGTTGGTATTCTGACCATTTTTATTACTGCTCCGTGTGATTGCAGCACAACTGTTGCAACACGTGTTTTGAACATTGTTGTTGGCCTGAGTGCCGTATTTTCTATGCTCTCCTTGTGCACACTCGGTTGCACTAGGATTTTTTGAGATTTTCACTCACCACACCTCACCCGGAATACCCTCATTGTCATCATTGAGTCCCAAAGATAGTCCCGGCGCCAACGGGGCCAACCCCCACAGCACGGTTTACTTGGCTCTCCTCACCACCGACGTAGAGCCTCGTCGCCTGACCCGGACGCTCCTTATACCACATCCGACTTGGAACCAGAATACAACACATACACTACTCCATCTAGCTCCTTGGTTGGTATGACGTCCAATGTCTTTTTTGGCGGGATGCTCAGTGTAGGGCTTAACAACCACACGGCTACCACAACAACGTCTATCCCTATCATGTCATCTATGCCTAACATCCCTGCCACCTCATCCATTCCTATAGGGAGTGGATTGGTCACCAATACAAATCCACTGGTGACTACTAGCATACTTGGGGGCAGCGACCCCACCGTCGCCGCTATGGCCCATACCGTTTCCCCAAACATTGGGGGCACCGCCCCCACCACGACCGCTATGGATCACACCGTTTCCCCACATATTGGGGGCAGTGCCCCCACCATGACCGCTATGGCCCACATCGTTTCCCCACACATTGGGGGCAGTGGCCACACCATCGCCATCACAGCAAACACACTTCCCCCACCACCCCCAATGTACCTTACTACTAGTTTTCCATTTATGGCGAGTCTGAACCTCCCCGACTTGGCTAAGTTGACTAATGATCCTATACGACATGATCCTACGTGGCCTCCTATGCCCACCAAACTCCCCTCGAACATACCCAAATTCGAGGGAAAGGGAGGAGAAGACCCTCAAAATCATATCATGTCTTTCCACTTATGGTGTTCTTCTAACTCCATCGTGGACGACTCTATTCGCCTTCGACTACTACAAAGAATCCTCACTGGAGCTACAACGAAGTGGTATATTGACCAACCTCATGGGACCCACACTACATTCACATCCCTTGCTTCCACTTTCCTGCAATTCTTACAACTACCCGTTCGTTACAATGCCGGTGTAGAGACCCTCCTATTTTGTAGGCAGAATACAACCACCCACATCACAGACCACATCCATGTGTGGCGTAAACAACACACTTTATGTAAGATCAAGTTGGATGACCGTATCTTCTTAGATTGGTTCCTGAAGTCTCTCATACCAACCATTGCAAAGGACGTGGCCTCTAAGCGACCTTAGTCTAAGGAAGAAGCCATCCTCAAAGCTCAACAGTCTGATCTTATCTACGCCCAATCTGGATACCTATACTTTATCTTACTGGATGCCCCTCGCGCCGACTCATCCTGGAGTGATGCCCCAGGAGCATCCCATGCCGTTGACGACATCATCGGGCATGTATCATTACACACCCAACTGTACACGGCTATGCCCACTCCTACTGGCCCTGATCTTTCGTGTGCCACTTCCCATTCTGGAGTGACTAGTTCATACGCCCTGGTCATTTGACCTCCTCATACTCATGGACCATCATGCCCACCGCATTGTTACGACCACGTTCACTCACCATACAATCCTCCTGCGGGCCAACCCACCTTTTATCAACACCCGGCTCTGCCCGCACATTCATACCCCCAAGTTCAGCAGGCTTACTATCGCTCGCAAGCACCAATTGCGCAACCACAAGTTCCTCTAGTTTATCATCCACCACCGACCCCACCAGCTCCAGCCCAACCTCAAACACATCCTAGTTACTACCCGCCGCCGGCACCTTCACCACCTGCTCAACCACAGAATCCTCCCAACCCCCAAGGGCAAGTTTACGCCCAACAACACCCACAGCAAAACCAGCCTGCTCAATGCAACCAACAAGGCCAACAGAACAGGGGGAGAGGACAAAACCGTAGGACTAACCAACCTCAGGACCAAGGCGGTCAACAACCAAACCTCCCTAATAAAAACTACGCCGCCCCACCTAACCAAAACCCCTACAGACCACCTCGTCAGGGAAAGAATCCCAATCTACAAATGAATCATCCTTGTTCTATATGTGGGGTATACGGCCACTATATGCACAATTGTCTGCACTTAGATTGTGCCTGTCAACTTTGGACGGATGACACCCAACGCCAAGGACAGGCTGCTCCTCCTGCACAACCCAACCCAACCCCCAGCCTCCTCCCATGGTGTTGCAAAATCCCTTGCCCACGCAAGGAGTAGTAAACACCCAACCACTACCTCCTCCTCAAGGAACCGCACAAACACCTCAGCAAATCACATATGCTACACAAATAAACCAACTGATAGATTCGGGTACCCACCATCTCCTCATGATGTCATCAACCGACGTCAATCTTCAAACGTGTCGAAATCAATACGGACCCAACCCCGAAACCCCCCCATTGATATTGCTACTCCCACAGATAAGCCCTTACGCATACCCCCACCACACAGCGATGGGGCCCCTAAAGCCCCTCACTTCCCACTACGACGGATCAACAACAATCCTAACGCTCGTGTAGTAGCAAATTATAATATCGTAGAAGATCTAGCGTAGTCCCCCACTGCTATGTCTACCTTGGAAGTCCTAAAGAACTGCCCTGCATAGAGGAAATTGTTTTTATCTGCCATCGATGCGATAGACCCCAACGACTCAAGATTGATGGCATTCGACTTAGACCAAGCCAAACCATGCTTTCCTTCGACACTAGCTTTCCAGGTTTCTGTATCAGTTCGGAACCTAGTCATCCATCGATGCATCATCGATGAAGGTGCCTCCACTTGCGTTATGTCGACGTTTGTTTGGTAGAATCTTGGATTCCCCACTCTACAACCATCAACAACTACATTAATATCTTACGATGTCTGTGCAGCTCAACCCCAGGGCCTTTTAGCCAATGTTCCCATCCAGCTAGGGGGAAAAACGGTCCTCATTGATATAGAGGTTATCAATGCACAGCTTGATTACAACCTCTTACTTGGTCATAGTTACATGTATGCTATGAAGGCCATCGCTTCGTCTGTCTTATGCATCATGATGTTCCCCCATGAGGGACATGTGGTCAAAATTGACCAAATAACATACTATGATCCCAATGCCCCCGCTTCTCCTGAGAATGTCCTTCCCATGATCGAACAATCCGTGCACAATGCTCCTACATCGTTTGTCTCCACAGTTGGACACGGGTTATACTTGGAATCACCCATGACCTCCACGTTCCAATCCATTCTGCCCCCTGTGAAGATAACAGAGATATCCGTACAAAAGCTCCGTCACAATATATTGCTGAGCCCAACTACTATTGTGGCCGACTCTAATCCTATGGTTTACCTCTTGAGTCATCGCCTCCTTCAAGGCCGTGTGGCTAAGTGGGTCATTATTCTCCAAGAGTATGACCTCACGTTTACAACACCAAAGAGCGTCAAGGCCCTTTCATTGGCGCAACTTATGACAGACCTGCCATCATCATCCAGTTCAGCTCCCATCAATACTAGTCTCCCCGATGATCATTTATTTATCATTTTCTCAGATGACCCATGGTATGACGATATCTTGGTGTACCTTCGCACTCAGAAATTTTGACCTAACCTTGACTACGATGGACGTCGACGCATATGTCACCACGCTTCACGTTACCTCCTCTTAGGAGATGTATTATACCGTCGCGGTGTTGACACCATTCTACGCCACTGCCTCACCCGTGATGAGGCCAAACAAGTCCTTAACGATTGCCACAGTGGAGCCTGTGGTGGACACTTTTCAGGGATGGCCATCGCCCAGAAGGTTATCCGCACCGAATATTTCTGGCCCTCCCTCTTCACTGACTGCATCACTGCAGTGAAGCATTGCCGCAACTGCCAGCTCTTTGCACCCAAGGCAAGGACCCCACCCGCCCCCCTCCACCCAGTCGTCACTGTTGTCCCTTTTTGAAAATGGGCCATCAATTTCATGGAATGCAACCCAACCTCGGCAGGTGGCCATAAGTATATCATCGTCGCTATGGATTACTTCACCAAATGGGCTGAAGCCATGCCCACATTTAACTGCAAATCTGACACCGCAACTCGTTTATTTTTTAATCATGTCATCGCTTGTTTCGGTGTCCCCCAACAACTTGTGTATGACCATGGAAGACACTTCAAGGACTCCATCTGGAAGGAGCTGTCTATCCTTCTTAAATTCAAGCATCAATACTCTTTCGCCTATTACCCTCAAGGGAATGTACAGGTAGAGGCCATCAATAAAATACTAAAGACCATTCTTCAGTGTACTGTAGATCTGCATAAGTCCAACTGGCATCACATGTTATTTCCAGCACTTTAGGCTTATCGCACTTCCACTAAGACTGCCACAGGTTTCACCCCTTTTCACTTGGTCCACGGCATCGAATTGGTCCTCCCCATAGAGTGCCAGATTCCCTCCCTCCACATAGCTGTAGAACTCCTTCCTGATACCTCTCCACTTGAACAATGCCTAATCCTTTTGGAATAGGTAACGAGGATCCCCGGATGGCCCTTCAAACCATCGAAGTAGCAAAAAATCGTTCCAAAGCAGGTTATGATAAACATGTTCACCCACGCAATTTCAGGGAGGGAGACCTTGTCCTAGTCTATGACCAAGCACATGATAAGACCGAGAAAGGAAAATTCGAATCCATGTGGCAAGGCCCATATATCATTCATACCTGTTTGGGACATGGGGCATACATCCTCACCGATTCTGAAGGAACCCCCTTGCGCAACTCTTGAAATGGGTTGTACCTTAAATGTTTCTATCCATAACACCTTTTTGAGGACCCACCAGTCCCCTTTTGTACAGTTTCATTTCTTTTTTGTTTCCCACCTTTTTTATCTACAACCTTACATTTTGGTTACCCTGCATGATCACAGATGGGCTCCCTCCCACCACAATACGCTGGTTTTGCTGATGGCGCAAGTTGCTGGTCCCCGAACCTCACCTCTACAGCTTGGGTCTTGTATTCCCCCTCACACGAGCCAATCCACCTCGATGGAGTGTGCATAGGTGCTGCAACCAATAACCAGGCTGAGTACTATGTTGTGGCCGGTCTACTGACCGCTGCCCTCCGTATGGGTATATGTCACCTTCGGGTTTTTCTTGACTCCCAGCTACTTGTCGCTTAACTCAACAACCATTACCAGGTACGGGATCCTTGCCTTTTTAGAAAATTCCTGCGCACTAAACAAATGATTAGACAGTTTGAATCCATTACATTCACTCATGTCCCATGAAATCAAAACAATGTAGCAGACCAAATGGCTAAAAATATTCTAGACTGGCACACGAATCACCATATGTAGGGCATCAATCATACATAAATAATCATACCACCTGCATGTACATAGCAATATCATTTAAAAATATCAAAAAGAAATTAAATCATAACTGCATCCACGTGCATAACCATATTTGCATCCACGCGCATAATCACAACTGCATCCACGTGCATGTAACACAAACATCATGATAGGTGCATCCATGTGCATAGCAAGCAAAACATCATCACAAAAGGCATCCACATGCCATATATATATATATATCATGAAAATGTCATAAGTACCCACTGTACCCAAATATATATATATAAACACAGCGAGGAGCCCCCACAGCATCCTTGGTAAACATCATAAGCCGTATATACAAAAAATCCCACATGCTCATCACAGTGGGGGAAGCCCTGTCAACTGCCTAGTCAGACTCCTCCCGGTAGTCCTCATCATCATCATCTCCCGCTGACCCCCTTGCCTCAGCAGCAGCCACCGGAGCTGCCTGTGCTACTAGCTCATCCTCTCCTTGCTCCTCCTTAGGATCCTCCTCCTCGGGCTCAACATCCTCATCATCCTCCCCAAGATAAGGTACATCCCCTCGAGCAAAATCTCTCACTGTCTGCGCGACCCTCGCAATACGTCGCATAATAGGCCTCCACTCCTGTGGAGCATCATAACAAATGTTTATCAGCTCTTGGTCCATATGCTGCCAGCCATCGCTCGAGATGCCCTCCAGGAGCTAATCAATCCCCTGTCGCAACACATCCAAAGTAACTGTGGCACTCCGACGATGCCCCTGTCCACAACCTACTGGATCGATCCCCTCCACATGACCTTGCCGTGTCCTATAACTCGGTGGCAGTAGCGGCCCCACATCTGCCAAACAAAAAAACCAATATGTCAATAAAGGTCCAACAACTACAAAATGATATCATACACAAAACCTGTCAAACTGAAATAAAACAAACATACCATCTAGTCCCCAAGCCTGGCCAGGAGGTCTCGGCATCTCTGGATCCCAATGAAAGTCCATCCCGGCATATGTGTAATCCTCAATAGATACCGGTATCTGCATCCACTGTAAAAACAACTCCTCGGTGAAGAAGCGGCCCACCAGCCCTCCACCCCTACGAGTCATCATCTCGCTCCATCACCGCATCTGCAGCTCCGTCGGGCATGATGCTTGAGATCATTTCTCTCTCTCACCTCTAAATCTTTCGGGCATTTTTATATGCCCCTCGTCACCTTGGTTTGCGTGCCACATCGGCCGTCGACCATTTTCGATGTTCTTTATATCGCCGGATTCAATTTTCTGCGCTCGTGATGATGCTTGAGATCATTTCTTGCTCTCACCTCTATCTTTTTCGGGCATTTTTTTTACACACCCCTCATCGCCTCAGTTTGCGTGCCACTTCGACCGTTGTCCGTTTTCGACGTTATTTATATCACCGGATTCAGTTTTCCGCGCTCATGATGACGTTGTTTTGCTATTATGACGTTTTTTTGCTATCATTTATCAAACCCACAAGGAGGCCCGATCAGTGTTCCCCCCTACCACTGCTCTTGGTTCCCATACTTGTCCCTTGATCGAACACTTCCTCCTTGCCTCGCCATCACTTTTGTTCGGTATAATTTTATCCCTTTTTCGGGCCGATCAATTCCTTTACGAAAAAGGCACTTAGGGAGTTTCTGTTAAGCTCTTTTTTGACTCCTAAAACATCGAAAAGATCGTCTAGCAATCTTGCTTCCTTTCATGCTCACTAAAAGTATCTGAAAGGGCGTCTACCTGGTATAAGTTTACCCCTTTTCCGGACCTTGTAGACTAATTATGAAAAAGGAATACTCTAGTTACATCGGCTAGATTTCTTTACTGCATCCTTTTACGCTTTTTCGGGCTTTGGAGACTAACACACGAAAAAGAACGCCCTTGGAGTCCTCTTATTGCTTTCAGACTCTCTAAAAGTGAAAGAAACCACGAGCAATCACCGTCCTGGGCTCGTACAAATCCACAAGACGATACATTTCCACCATTTCAGAGTCTTCTTATCGCTTTCAGACTCCTAAAAATTGAAAGCACTTACAAGCATTAACTGTCCTGGGCTCGCACAAATCCACATGACAATACCATTTTGAGCACACTTTTATTTCTTCTTCGAGCTCCTTAAACCATGAAGAAGGCCCCAATGGTGCCTCTTGGCGCCACACCAAAGCGTATATAATCACACTATTATGGCAGCTTCCCTAGATTGGTCGCCTTTGTTCAAAGTATTATGCAATATGTCACCTTGAGAGTCTCCTGATATGATCCATAAGTTTGTCCCCCAGAGTCTTTCCCACTGTAGTACTTATCCCTGATCCCTTCAGCTATAATCCCGTTACCCAAAGTTAGCTTCATATGCTGCTAGGTCATCCATGTCATCATGCTCTGAACAAAGGAAGTTTGCGTCCACCCACTCTATGACCCCAGTTATTCCCCATCCCCATAGTATGTTAGCCCCACCATCAGTACTATCACCCTTCAATTGTACACCTCGCACTCCCATCAAGGAAACATCATTGCCTTGGTAGTTGCACAGTCTCCCTCTATCGACGCCAACCAATCTATTCCATAGGATAGACCTAGAGGTCCATGTGCCTTGGACTCATCACCACCAACGGTGAGTGCCTACAGATCATTTTGAAAGGATCCCTTAGTGCCTCTCCAAATGATTGCTTCTCACATGCTCGACATCAACACCTTGATCGCATCGTTGAGATTCATACGAGGTATCAGTCGTTTCAGTTATTAGTTGAAGACCTCGGATGTCACCTAACTCTAGCACATTTGTGAGTCTGAATGAGGAAACAACCAGTCACATGTTCCTGTTGATATCCGGGTTGTGCTTGGCGACAATTTTATGGAAGTACGCCAGTGGCATGCTTCTTTGACTTACAGTTGTTGGACACCTTCAAATCCAACATTTTTATTAGTCATTCTGGTACCACAATCAGAGTGAATGTTTTCCATTGTATTAGTTCTTCCGATCAACCATGGTAAGACCATGGGTATGTCCCAGATTTGCGTCCCCTCTGGACCAATATGATGTACACAACAATTTTTTCATGAATTGTTCCGGTCCCCTTTCTTGGACCTCATTATTATATTTTGACAACGAGCATGGGTATGCCCACCTTGTCCATATGTTCAGATACTCCTCAGTGAGACATGTATTTTTTAGTCCTTGGCAGTCAGTACAGACCTCGTGTTCCGGTCTCCAACAAGTTCGTGCTCTCCTCCATCCCAATGCTTATCACCTAGGAAAACCACAGTACTTATGATGTCCATCAGCCATATGATGAGCTCCTTCCCTCACACATCAGGGGGAAATCTGTTAACACCAAAAAAGTGCTCACCAGCTCATCCCTTTGGACATACACCTCTGTTGACCAAATTTCCAACCAACCTAGCCTCCAAAACCCCAAAATACCCAAAATTCCCTCAAAAACATACTAAAACCCCAAAAGAGGGTCAAAATCAAAATAATAGGGAATAAAACTCAAAAGAAAAAAGAAAAAAAGAGAAAATAGGGAAAAAACCCTAAAAAATCCCTAAAACCCTAATCAAAATTTATAAAAAGGGGTGGAGGCCCCTCATTTCCACATCCCAAAACTACTCTACCCTTATGCTGCTAAATTTTTTCCAAAGCCTTAAGCCATTGATCTTTGAGCTTTTTGGCCTCTCTTGAGATAAAAACTTCAGCCACCACCGAAGCATTGGATAGGAGAGTACAGAACCAAGGAGCTCTGGAACACACCGTCAGAACTCTGCCAGCCTCATATCTGAGGTAAATCTTTGCAAGCCCTTGCTTGCCCATAATACAAAAATTAAAGATTCTTTGTTACTTTGTTTCAAAAATCAGTTATTTATTCCTTTAAAGTTGTTTTTGAATCTCATGCATATGTTAGATCGAATGGTTTATTGTTTTTTATGATTAGTTTAGTTTCTTATCACTTTCCTTCAACCTGCTACTAAGGGTCCTTTCCCTTAGTAGGTTCCCTTTTGCACAAGCATGGGTGAAAACCCTAGGTACAACATGTATAGCATTGAATGGTGGATACATCTCTTCGGGATCTTCTAAAGTTCTCCCTCTGATTCTGGTGGTGGTGTTTTTCGTTCTTACTGTGATGAGGATGCTCCCTCTTAGTGTTATTCTTCCTGGTGTGTGTTGTGATAGCCTGGTCTTCATTATCCATCTTTTGTTCTCGAGCTACAAGTCGAGCTTCTTCTTATGAGCATTCCTTCCACAACCTACTGAATGTGATTAACTTCTTTCTAGCACAAATTCCTTGAATGAAGGAATCCCATGACCTAGGGAGACCATTCAAAGTGGTCATCACAATTTCTCCATTCTCTATGTTTTCTCCCACAGCTTCAAGTTGCTCCTTGATTTGAGAGACCCTTGTAAAGTAAGAATGGATGGTCTCAGCATTTTGTATCTTCATGTTCTTCAAGTGGTTTCGCAATGTCATCTTCTGATTTATATTCTTTCCTTCAAATAGCTTGTTCAAGGAATCTAACATCTCTTTAGGTGTCTTTAAGGAAGACACATGTGGTATAAGGTGATCCTTGATAGAATCAACAATAATACTCTTGGCCTTGACCAAGTTCTTCTTGTGTAAGGCTTTAGCCTCATCTCCCTCTGGAATTGGAACTTCTTCATTTATGTAGGTGTCCAATTCATTCTCTTCAAGGACTAGTGAAATCCTATACTTCCATGCTCGGAAATTATCAATCCCTTCAAGCTTATCCTCAAGCTTGGTGTGGTGAGACATCTTTAAAGAGTACTTCACATGGAAATAGAAAGGCTTTTAGGCCTTACCACTTGACTTGTTGAAGTTGGTTCTCGAGCTGGCTAGGGTTTGTCAGAGAAACCCTAAAATTTCAAACTTGGAATTTGAAACTTCTAATTGGAAATATAGATGCGCCTACTCAAAGAGAGTTGTGCATTGTACTCACTTCCCTAAATCAATGAAAAACAAAAAAAATATGATGCCCTATTTTTCCTCTGGCACAGTGATAGGCCGAAAAATGAAAATCCTCGGAATTGGATTCTGTTTTCATAGGAGGATTTGTATGGATGAGGCGAGTATGCTAGTACACTTGGTTTCTGAAGATTCCAATAATTGACCCCTAAAATTGACTTGCGAATTTCAGATCTGCAGTTTTTGGCTTTTCTGGTTTTCTAGTTTTTCTGGTCCATAGTCAAAATAGGGTTTGAATTATCTCGGGGTTCTACCCAACCAAAAAATTCGATCTTGGTCTCAAAATTTCGATTTTGAGGAGAACAATCCTGTGCTGATTGCACTCCAAAATTATTCTTCTGTAAAAAGCCATAATTTCTCGCAGTAGTGACAAGTCAAAAATTGAAAATGCTCGGAATCAAATTTTGTTTTGACAGAAAGATGCGCCCTCCTAAGGTGAGTTAGCCTAGCCTCCTTTTGCTAATGATCTGTGGAGAGAAACCCAAAAATTAAGAAGCCCTAGCTTCCGCAGCTACACAGTGTCTTCTTCTTAGGTCAGCTCTGATACCATGTTAGATTTTCACAATTTAATTCAATATTATCTAGGATCTTATTTGAGAGAATAGCATGCACAACAATTCAAACACAAGAGACAAGAGACACAAAGAATTTCATCATGGAAACCATAAAGGAGAAAACCCCACAGCTTCCTCAGAGATAGAATGAGCAACAATACAATAAACCCCAAAAGTAGAAATGGTCTCCTGCATCTTCTCTCTTCTCCACTTGTGCGAACTCCTCCTCTCTCTCACTAATGTAAATTGAGTAAGTGAATGATCCAAATGAGAGAGGCACCCTATCTATTTATACTTTATCTTTCACTTGACTTTTACGCAACTAGGTTGGCCCTTAGTTGTCCTTGACTAGGACGACTTCTCTAGGAGAGTCTAATAACCCATAGAAAACTTAACTCTTGGGTCTAACGCCCCGATTTACAAACGAGGGTTAACCTCAATGACTTTACATGACCCAAATACAATAATAACTCTCCCAATCGGAGGAATAAACATCTCCGTCGGAGGTACAATGATTAAATACAAATACAATATAAAATATACAAGTGAATATCTTCTGAAGTTACAATTACATTAACAGATATTGGTGATTATATATTGCTCTAGATATTTTTTGTGGATTTGTCATCATGAGTAGTGGAATTGTCCTGATTGTAAGACCTTAGTATATGCTCATTGGTATTTCCTACCTTGTACAAACCTGATCCTTATCCCTGCTTTGTCTGGTTTCATCCTTCACTTCTTCCATCCATCCATTTCTTCTTCCATCTTTGATTTTATCCTTGACTTATGACTTGGACCTGTGAGATTGAAGAGCCTTCCCCCACTTTGATCTCTGTGCATGATGGACTCCATGTTTGCTTCTATCTCAACTCTGGAGTGTGTGGCCTAGTTATGGATCTCATTCACCTCCTTCTGCTTGTATGATGCCTTGTGGATTGGGTGCGTTGTTGAAGTAGCCTTGTCACCGGATTGTCTCCTTTAGTCCTTGAACCAAGTACTCCCCAAATGCAGATGTGAAACACATGCTAAATTTAAATAACTGTAAAAGGCCAGCTATGATTAGTTGTGTTTTTAAACATTAGGCCTAAGCGAATTTAAAGTAAACCTTTCTGTAGCTAGTCAATGGCCAAGGGATGAGTACTCATCCTTTGTATGATGTAAGGCCATTTTCTCCCACAGCACAACAGGGTGGTCACTGCATCGCACCTATGGATAGTGGCTGGAAATGCAGGTCAGATCGAGTCAGTATCTAGGGCCCACAAGGATATCTAGGGCACCAACCATTGGAGGTTGGTTGGTGAAAGAAAGGTTATCTTATATGATAAATTTGAAATGCAATGAAAGTTAAATCTAGTAAATGAAAGGATGCTTGTCTAGAGTCTACTGGTGGCATCTCAAACACTCTAGCCATATGTGAGACACCTCCCTCCCCTAGTGTTCTCTGTCATGCATATGTCACTGTGGTTCCTAGTGTCCCCTTTACTCTGAGAGATTAGATGGTTAAAGTCAAATAATTTAATCCCAATAAGCCTAATCTTGTTATATCCACCTCACCCAACTAAGTAGGGATATCGGTTTTGTAAGTGAGCATATATCTGGGACTTCATGATGGATTATGAAGTTGTTTTAATACAACTCTAACTTTTATTTTTCGTGATCACCATTGTATGTGTCATTGATACTTAAAGTTGGGCTATTAATATAGATAATGGATCATTATTAACCCCTTATGCATGCAGGATCAGTTGTATCCTAGCTTAGTCATTATTTTGACTAGTTTTTATTTGGTCAACCCAATTTGACCATGGTCAACAGGTGGTCCCGGGTGACTTTGGATCCGATGGTTCGATTTTGTGTTTTTGTAACCTATTGGTACCCACTACAGTGTCCCATTTTTCAGTTGGCCATTATATGTTTTGGTTGATGATTATTTTTATTATTATTAGTTATATGGGGCCATATTTTATATGTTGGACATGGATGAACTTATAGATTATTCTACATGTGGATCCATGGCGTACTAGTAGTCACCTTTAGTTGATTTGAAGTCTCTAATCTCATTTATGTATTCATATTGATGATCCAGGAAAATGAAATGAATGATCTAAGCATTTTATTCATACAATAGTATTAATGAAAAATTAATTCAATTATTAATTGACCATAGCCTAGCCAAGAAATAAATTTGGTTAGTGAGGAGCAATCAAATGACTTGGGATGAGTTTATATGATGTATTCAGGCTCTATGGATCATATTTCATGTGTATATAATATGATGAGGCCACATTTTATTTTATCTCCCTAGAGAGGGCATCTTATCCATGGGGGGCGCACTTCATGTTGAGATCTTCATTGTTGCTACATTGTATCATCATCTTATTGTATATGGGGGCACTTAAGGGAGACTTAGACCCCTAGGTGACCCCCCATGTCATATATTATTGTTATATCATGTATCATGATGTTAGCTTGGACGCTCTAGGGAAATCGACCCCCCTTTTTTTATGATAGCTCAATGCGATGTGATGAGACTCTCTCCACCATCGATTTGATTAGTTATGATTTGATCCCAGCCCTCCATATTTTTGGAGCTAGGGATTTTACTTCTTGAGTTCTATTTATTGATGAACTCACTCATTGTAAAGAACTTTTGGTCTCTTGACAGAAATATAGAGAGAAATCAATTTTGATTCTACCATTGTGATTCCATTTGTGGATGCTTGAGATTTATAGTGTTATGATATGTACCTCTACATTAGCCATTGATTAGTACACGATTTGGTATCTTTCGTTGTGGATTTTGCTTGCAGGAGAAGATCGATTTGGGGAAAACGATTGGCTCACGACCTTCACTATCTCTTGGTCGATTTGTTAGCAGGGGGTTATCTTGTTTGATTTTGTTAGTCATTCAAGAAAATTTCTTCTTGCTTTCTTTTGTATGCGTTTAGTTTTTCTTTCCATATATTATTTTGTGGATCTAATTCACTATGTTGTGTGGAAGGGAGGGCGCATTTGTGGATTCATTGGACAAGCTAAAGTGTTGAACTTGGTGGCTATTTTCATGGACAAGTAAAGGCTAACACAATCACTTCGTATCTCTTGGATCCAGGTTAGTTTCACAATCCTTCTCCATTGTTTTCTTTCATTTCCATTTGTCATTAAAAATACAAAGTAAAAGTTAAACCCTCGTTTTGTAGAAGTTGTGTTTCCGGTCACCGTTTGCTTTCATCATTGAAAACCCAAGTAGGAAATCCTTCGAAACCCCTAGGGACCAATTTTTGTTGGATTTTGA
The DNA here is from genome assembly GCA_027924585.1 of Larix kaempferi. Classification (NCBI taxonomy): domain Eukaryota; kingdom Viridiplantae; phylum Streptophyta; class Pinopsida; order Pinales; family Pinaceae; genus Larix; species Larix kaempferi. The sequence goes on along the minus strand of BSBM01000155.1, from coordinate 25,452,804 downwards.
TTATGTTTGCCCAATCTCTAGCACTAGTCTCCCTCAAACTAATTCACCCTCCTTGGGTAATTATTCGGTTTGTTCATTGGGTGACATGGGTGTTGCTTGAATCACTTCCAATTGTCATATCTTGCATCAAGAAACAAATTTAAAATGCCATTAATCCCATAAAACACCATTTTTTGACCATATTTGAAATCTTGTCAAATCCCCTTAAGTGTAGCAAATTGGAATATTCATTGGCACTCAATCTACCTTGGATCTAGCAATTTCTGATTTTAGTCATTGGGATGTTTTTCATCGGTTGATTATTTTCATTTTTAAGCCTCTCAACCTATTTAACAAAGCCCTATCTCAATGGCCATTCGTAAATTAAGGGTAGTAAATCAAGACATTACTATAGGCTTCTTCAATATCATTCTTTGCTTTTGCGTCTTTTTTTTACTTATCCCTTCTCAATCAGCTAGGGTCTCCCCCTTGGTCTTACTTTTAGCTTGTCCTAAAGTGACAAGAGCTCGTTCAGTTTGACAACTACCCCATCAATAGTGGACGAGGCCCTTGCAGTGTCATTGGGTTTAGCTTCCTTTCCTCTACCATCCTGGACATGATCCTTCTTAGTGGAAGCTACAACTTAGGTGATAACATGCTTGGCACCATTGACGAGGAGGTAGAGTCTTACCTCTTGTGTCTGTGAGTTGTGTCCCACTGCGTTTATCTTTACATCATATCACATCTAGATTTTGATTATTGTGACTGCGTTTTACACTTGCTTAATCTTATACAGTCACTCATTTTCGATCGCATTAGTTTACTTTCCCAATGACTTATTCTTTGGTGAATATAAACTTTCAATTCACCCAATGACTCCATGATGCGACTCTAATGAGGAGCGATCCCAAACCCTTCGTTACAGTTGTAAGAATATGGCTTCTCAAGAAGATTTTGACAGTATTCATGGTATGACCATGGAATTCATGGCACAAATGTTTGAATTGGTCATGTAATTGTTAAGCAACAATATGAGGATAATATAGAACGTGATGAACAACTGCAGTGTCTAATGAGTAATGTTTGCAATAACAAAAGACTTTTAAAACAAAACACATCCAAACCTCAGCATCATAAGATGGGTGATTGCCAACCTAGTCTTCCTGTGCAATCTAGTAGTCAGTCTATTCAAAAAACATATCTAAGCACTTTCCTCCTCTAAATATAGCCTCCAAGACATCCCCTAAAGATAACATCAACCAATACAAGGATGAGGCGCTTCCTACAAAATAGAGGCTGGACCATAAAAACCAGAAAAGTGTTCCAAACCTTGAATCTGCATGAAAGGTTAATGCTCCAAAAGCAACTCTTTGGAGGAAGGAGCCTATCCCTACTAAAACCAAGAGTTCTCCTGTGAATGTTCCGTGTGCCCAAGAGCAATTCAAAACTAATGTCTCTGGGAAACTACCAAGCTCATCCACTTTAGTTTCAATGAAAGAATTAGTTAAAATCCCTTCGGTCAAGTATGACATCATGAAATTCTTAGGTCTAGTAGTTAACAAGGACGATATGAAGAATCCTTATAACTTGAAAATTGACATATCATGATTTCTTTCTAAACTCAATATTCCAGTCCCTTTTGGTGAAATTTTAAAAATTCCATCATCATACAAGAGGGATGTAGATCATTTAGGAAATCAGCCAAAGAATGTCTCTCAAAAGAAGATCCCAACAAAATGATGCAGGAGCATCGGGACCTAGGCAAAACAGTCGAAGTTGATCGACAGAAGAAGGTCGACCAGGGGGATTGTCTGAAGACCACTAGTGCGAAGGAGATTGGTAGTCGAAGCCAAGTAGTCGAGCAGGAAGTTGCCGAAGTATGGTCCACGGGAATAAAGGTCGACATCGACAGGAGTGGAAGTTGAAGGAGTCAACATGTCGACAAGAGGTCTAACATCGACACCGATGAAAGCGACAAAGGCCAAGAGAGGAGGATGGGGTGGACTGGTAGCCATGGGGACTAAGTGAATGTTAGGATATCTCATCATTCAGTTATGTACTTGCATGCATTACATGCATCTGCATGCTGCCCAGTCATCAGTATGGTACCTCCAGCACCCTGTCCCTAGTCTCCTAGCACTCGGGAGCTACTTTCCACTCAGATTTATCCCTCCTAGCCTGTCATGCGCCCACTTCTCACCTTCCACTGTAGAAGGGCACCTTTCTCGCCTACCAGTCCAGTTTACTTCAGTTAGCCACCAGTCTTTCCTTGATTTAAGGCTAGACTGATTCCTCACTGCTGATATCACTCCGATTGACCTCCTATGAGACATTACTACCTATTCTGAGTGAAGTTAGCTCCTCATGCGCCCTACATTGAGCCTCCATCACTACATTAGTGCCACTTACCATCAGTTACACTTATTACACTCAGTTAGACTCAGTTAGACTCAGTTTGACACCTGTTTGACAGTGACTTGTGCATTGATGACCACCACTGATTGATGATGAGGACTCCTAGTTGGAGCCAGGCTATGCAGTATATTTGAATGACCTCCTTAGCTAATTCGAATTGCTCACTCATTGCAGCAGTATTATATTTTAATTCGATCATTCTAGATTATAGAGCACTGATGCATCTCTCTTGCACAGTTTTTACTCCAAATTGTTTTACATCTTTGTGATTGATATTCTTGTTCAATAGATCTGCTGTGATTAATTTTACATGGTATCAGAGCCATTGCAGGGACAAGGTCTCTCTTCTACAGGTGTTCTACATGATGATTTGAGTGAATTTGCTCAAAATTGTAGAAGTTTTGGCATGAAATATCTCATGTGCATTCGCTCATGTGCATGCAAAGTAGAAAATACACTCCAATCCACTCCAGAAGCTTGAGTTTTCCACACAATTCCTGGATTTGATACATTGGATCCATTCAAGCTTGCTTGATCTCCAATCCTAGGTGTGATGAAACTCTAAAAGGGTGGATTGTTCGACCTTACTGTTCTTGTTTTGATTGTGATCTGCAGGATAATCTTCTACATCAAATGCATTTGCTACCTTGAGATTTGCAGGTTCTCCTTCATCAATTGCACTCATTTTCAGTGATGGATTCCACTTCTTCAAAGCCAATGCTAATTCCTTTCAATTATTTTGATTGGAAAGATGACATGGAGGTAATATTGCACTCAAGAGGGTTCTTTAGAGTCACCATGGGCCTCGAATTGGAGCCAAACACTCTCATTGGAAAGTCAAAATACTTCAATAAGCTTGATGAAGCTTATAGTCTTCTTTGCCTCTCCATCTCTAAGGATCTTCACTTCCATCTAGGCAGATTGAAGTCTCCAAAAGCAATATGGGAGCAACTTGACAAAATTTTTGGAAAGCAGGACGAGCTTAGAGCTTTTCAATTGGAAAATGAATTGATTGCTGTTAGTCCTGAGAATTTCGAGACCATCAATGAGATTTTCACAAGATTCAAGCACTTGGCATTGCAGTTGAAGAACAACGGTGTTGTGAAAGAGGATAAGCAATCAATCCTCTCCATTCTCACAAATCTTGGGAAATATTACTCGGTATTTGTATCTACTTTCAATTCCGGTTGGCTAACTACCCTGAATCGGAAGATGCCTACCTTGAATGCCTTCATTGAATCCGTTACCAAAGAGCATGACAAGTTGATTCAAATGGGGTCCATAAACTCCAAAAATTCAGCCCTTTTTGTTCAAGGATCCAAGAATTCGAATGGCAAAGGAAGGCAAAAGAAAGAGAAGCCCAAATTCGAACCTAACAAGCAAAGAGAGAAAGGCAAGCAATTGGATGCACCATCCGGTTCAAGGAACAAGCAGAAGGGTAAAGAGGGTAAAGAAAAATCTAAGTGTTCTTATTGCAGCCGTGGCTTTCATCCTGAAAGTTCATGCATGAAGAAAAAAATAGATCAAATGGCCCTCCTTTTGGAAAAGAACAACATATGTCTTCCCGATGGTGCACGGAAGAAGGATAGAAATGATGATCATGAAAGATGGCAAGCACTCATGGCAACTGTTTCGAAACCCACCACTATATTGATAGATTCCAGTGGCTCAAATCATATGGCTGCCAACATTGACTCATTTTCTTCATTTGATCCAAGCAACTCCATCCCCATCTATTTGGGAGATGACTCAAAAATTTATTCAAAGGGTAAAGGTACCATCCATGTAGAGCATGGAAGCTTCCAGAATGTTCTCTATGTGCCTTCCTTGGCTTCAAATCTACTTTTGTGTATCAAATGAAACACACTGGTGAAACGAAGCAAGTTACATTCATCCCTAACAATGTTGAAATTTTTGATATCAAAAGTGGAAGACTTATTGCAGTCGGAAAGGCAAACCACACTGCAAAATACTATGATTTTTCTCACTTTGTGCCGCTTGAAAAGCCCACTACTCTCCTCACTCATGGAAACGAGGTTAGTAGGATTTGGAATGAAAGGTTTGGACACCTTAATTACAAGCATTTGTTGCTGTTACAACAGAAATCCATGGTTGATGGTCTTCCGCAACTCCGTTCCTCATAGAGAATTTGCCCCGGTTGCATTGTTGGGAAGCACCCTAAGCACAAGTTCGACCACGACAAAGCTAGCAGAGCTTCTACCATTTTGGCCCTCGTACATTCTGATATCAGTGGTCCGCTACCAAATATGCCCATTAATGGTTCAAGGTATGTTTTGACATTCATCGGCAACTTCTCCCGCTTTATTTGGGTATTTTTTCTCAAAAACAAGTCAGAAGTGCTTGGAAAATTCAAGGATTTTAAGGATTCTGTTGAGACTGCCACTGAGAGCAAGATCAAAGATCTTATATATGATAATGGTAGAAAATATATCAAGATTGAGTTGTTGCAACTTTGTGCTGAAAGCGGAATTCAGATCCAACATACAGTTCCCTACACACCCCAGCAGAACAGTGTAGCGGAAAGGAAGAATCGGTCACTAAAAGAGATGGCTACCTGCATGCTTGAGTCAAAAGGTTTGGCTGCAAATATTTGGGCTGAAGCCATTAATGTTGCTGCATACATTTAGAACCGAGTTCCACATTCATCCGTGAAAGGTAAAACTCCTTTCGAATCATTCTTTGGTCGCAAATCGGATGTGTCCAATTTGCGGGTTTTTGGCTCCACTGCATGGGCTAGAATTCCTTCTGATAAGAGAAAGGATTTGGATTCACAAAGTATTGAATGTATCCTGATAGGATATGGGGAAGAATCAAAAGCATATAAAATCATGAATATTAGATCCAAAAAGATATTCATAGAGCGAAGTGTGAAGTTTGAAGAACCGCTGCCAGATATGAAACTAGTTGAGGAAAACACTGCCAATCCGCAGCCTCCACAAGAAGAAGATTCAAGAGAATATGAAGAAATCATTGGGATTGATATTTATGATATCTTATCAGAATTTGATGGCCATGACATATCAGGTTTGGAATCAGACCATAATGATCCCCCTCAGTTACCAAAGTGGGCCCAAAACACTCTACATTTTGCTGCTCCAAACATTGGAAATCCTGCTGATCCAAGGAGAACAAGAGTAGACTTTCAAAGAGAAGGTATGGCTCTTTAATTTTATGATCCATTATTATATGAGAAATGTTATTTGATTATTGGTTCAGATCCAAAATCATACTATCATGCCCGCCGATATCCACGATGGCAAACCGCCATGGATGAAGAGTACAGTTCTCTTCAAAAGAACAATACATGGGAGTTAGTTTCTCTTCCACCAGGAAGGAAATTAGTTCAATGCAAGTGGATCTACTGCACGAAGGTTGCTGCTGATGGTTCTATCAACAAATACAAATTTAGGTTGGTGGCAAAAGGTTTCTCCCAAGTCCAAGGAGTGGACTACACTGAGACTTTTACACCGGTTGCAAAGATGAATTCCATCCGCCTAGTTTTGGACATTTCCGCATCCAAGCACTGGGAAGTGCCCCATATGGATGTGAAGAGTGATTTTATACATGGATACCTTGATGAAGAAGTATATATGAAGCATCCAGAAGGATACATATCAGATCCATCATTAGTTTGCAGGTTGAAGAAATCTTTGTATGGATTGAAACAGGCCCCAAGAGCTTGGTATGCAAAGATGGACTCCTTCCTTCTTTCTCAGAATTTCAAAAGATGCAAATCTGATCCGAATGTGTGCCTACAGCAAGTTAAAGGTAATTTTCTGATTGTTGTTTTATATTTTGATGATCTTCTCATTACTAGTAGCACTCGCCTTACAATTAACAAGCTGAAAACCGCTTTAAATCTAGCTTTTGATATGAGCGATTTGGGCTTGCTTAAGCAATTTTTGGGCTTGGAGATAGCTCAAAAATTTGATGGGATCACATTATCTCAGCAAAAGTATGCTAAAGAAATGCTATTAAAGTTTAATATGACAGAATGTAAGGCTACTCCGTTTCCATTCCTCTCAGGAATCAGTCTTGAAGAGGGAAATTCTACACCGCTTGCAGATTGCACTATGTATCGACAGTTGATTGGTTCACTACTCTACTTAACACACTCAAGGCCTGATATATCCTATGCCGTGAGTGTTGTATCAAGGTATATGCAGCATCCCCATGAGCTTCATTGGTGGGAAGCCAAGCGGATCTTGCAGTATGTGTAAGGTACGAAACATTTTGGCATACATTATGCTGCAGATTCTGAGCTAGATTTCATTGGTTTTACTGATTCAGATTGGGTAGGTGATAGCATAGATCGAAAGTCCACTTTTGGATATGTTTTCATGATTGGACATGGGCCTATTTTCTGGTCAAGCAAAAAGCAGACAGCCATTGCACTTTCTTTAGTAGAGGCAGAGTATCGAGGGGCAGTCAATGCCTGCATTCATGCAGTTTGGTTGCAGGGTATTCTTTCCGAGTTTGATTTTGGTAGCACTACTTCAACTGTCCTATTTTGTGACAATCAAAGTGCTATTAAGATCTCCACCAATCCTGTTCAGCGGCAGAGGACCAAACACATTGAGATTCATATGCAGTACATCCGAGAGTTGGTGCATGATCGCACCATCATTTTGCAATATTGCCCTAACGATGAGAAAATTGCAGACATCTTCACCAAGAGCTTCACTGAGAAGAAGTTCTCTTACCTCCGTTCACTGTTGGGGGTGAGTTCCATCATGGTGGAGACAGATTAGATCCATTTTTATGTTTAGCTTGAGGGGGGGCTTTCTTCCCACTGGGTTTTCCCTCTTTCCTCACTTAGCTTATTTCAGCATTTTTTGGATTATTGTATTGGGGTGACCTTTGGTCTCAATAACCAGGGCCCTACATCTTATTTTTTACATCATAGTATAGATTGAGGGGGGGTGTTAGGATATCTCATCATTCACTTATGTACTTGCATGCATTTTGCATTTTGCATGCATCCGCATGCTGCCCAGTCATCAGTATGGTACCTCCAGCACCCAGTCCCTAGTCTCCCAGCACTTAGGAGCTACTTTCCACTCAGATTTAGCCCTCCTAGCCTGTCATGTGCCCACTTCTCACCTTCCACTGCAGAAGGGCGCCTTTCTCACCTACCAGTCCAGTTTACTTCAGTTAGCCACCAGTCTTTCCTTGATTTAAGGCTAGACTGACTCCTCATTGCTGTTATCACTCTGATTGACCTCTGATGAGACATGAATACCTATTCTGAGTGTAGTTAACTCTTCATGCGCCCTCCACTGAGCCTCCATCACTACATTAGTGCCACTTACCATCAGTTACACTTATTACACTCAGTTAGACTTAGTTTGACACCTGTTTGACAGTGACTTGTGCATTGATGACCACCATTGATTGATGATGAGGACTCCTAGTTGGAGCCAGGCTATGCCATGTAGTATATTTGAATGACCTCCTTGGCTAATTCGAATTGCTCACTCATTGTGACAGTATTGTATTGTAATTCGATCATTCTGGATTATAGAGCACTGATGCATCTCTCTCACATAGTTTTTACTCTAAATTGTTTTACATCTTTGCGATTGATATTCTTGTTCAATAGATCTGCTGTGACTAATTTTACAGTGAAGACGACAAGTTAAGTCGAGGAATGACAAAGTAGTGGATAGTTGACATGTCAAAAAGGATAGTGATAGGACCGACAACTATAGCAAAGTCAGAGAGGTGCAGGATTCAAGACAACAAATGTTGAACGTTGTTGAGGAAGTTAATGGCAGTTAAGAAGGTGGTTGATACCAGACTAGGTGTCGCCACAAGAGGAGGTTGTGCAGCATGGTCAAGGGGTGCTGATAAATGGAGGATCTGTCGGGTCAGAGGTCGAGCGGCGGACAAAGAAGGATGTCTCAGGAAACAGAGTGAACCTCGGGAGCAGTAGTAGAGCAGAGTAGAAGACTGGTGCAGAGACACAAAGGAAGGGATCACTCATCGCTCATTCATTCTTGCACTCAACAAAAAATAGGAAGGAGGAGAGGATCACACACAAGGAGAAACACACTATTTACTTCTGTATATTGTAACAAGGTAAGGCCAATTTTTTTAGTTGCTTTGTATGTAACATTGTAACTAATTCAAGTAATAGAAGAAGCCAACTTCTTGGCATTCCAATTCACATCTAGTCTTTGTGAGCGCATCATGTGTTTGTTGTTTGTTATTGTTAAGCAAGAGGGTTAGACCAGACCTGCCCTTGCGTTAGGTGGTATTAGAGCAGCAGTATCCTGAAGATAGGAGAGATCTTGATACCAACTTGCATAACATCAAGTGGTATTGATCAGGTTGAGCCTGCGAGTGCATGAACAACTCCAGCTGCGGTTGGGTAGAGTTGTGCACGAGTGGTGAAAGTCCAGTTGCGATTGGACGAGAGGAGAACCACAGTTGAAAGAATGACACAAAGAGGTGTAAATGTCCGAGGTGTTGGAGGAAGAGCACGAGGCACATGAGTTATAGTTGATTGCGAAATGTTCGACGAGTGCATGCGAACAATGAGAAGTTTGACCAATGAGGTCGCAGCGATCAAAGAAAGCAAGAGACATGGATGTATTCCTGATCCACTTGACCATAGTGACAAATAAGTCAAAGAAGTGGAAGCTTGGGAAGCAGTGGAAGAAGAACTAGAAGATAAACTGATTAAGCTACTGACAGAGATGAGGGGTAGAACAAATATGGATGTACGTACCTAATCAGGAAGTCTGGATCTACAAGACTTGATAGACTGGTTCAGAGAGATGGAGAAATACTTCAACATAGAGAAGATAGAGTATCCTAAATGGGTTAAAACTGCATGTCTGAGGTTGAAGGGTCATGCCTCATTGTGTCAGGACAATGTACAGGCTGACAGAGTTAAGAAAGGCAAGGAGAAAATCAAGTCTTGGGACAGAATGGTTGCCAAGCTGAAGGGGAAGTTCCTTCCTAACAACTATTTGATTTCCTTGTTTAGGAAGTTACAAAACTTTCGACAGAAAGAGATGACTGTGAAATAATACATGGAAGAGTTCTAGAGGCTATCGATAAGATCCGGTCAAACCGACGAAGGAGAAGAAGTAGTAGCAAGATATGTAAATGGCTTGAAGTATGTCATACAAGACTAGTTGACCTTGTCGAGGTTTAGAGGGGTTGGTGAAGCTTACCAGTTATCTTTGAAGGCAGAAGAAAAACTGTCGAGAAGAACCGCATTGACTAGAGGAAGGATGACTGGTCGAAGTACAAAGACTGTTTTCGCGAAGGGACAAAGTAGCAGAACCAGGAGAGAAACCGTCGAATATGACCAACGTGCAGAAGGGACAACAACCAGAGAGAAAGCACAAGGAAACCGGTGGGAAGGTCGAGAGACCCACGGTCGGGGTGCATTTGGTCGAAATGGTCTAGCAGAAAAAAAAGGAGCTGACAAACCAACTATAGTCTGTTATAAGTTTCACGGAGTGGGACACAAAGCTTATGAATGCCCAAAGAATATACATGTGGAAGAGGATTCGAAACCCAAACATCGACGAGATGACCAGGGAGACAAGAAGACGAATTCAACATCCAACAGTGGTGAAGATGGTAGAGGAAAAGGTCGAAACATGATGGCCAGGAGAACGTTGGTCCAGAACAACCAACATGAAGAGAAGGAGCTGACACAATGAAAGGCTATCTTTCGGACCAAAGTGTTGATCGGCGATAGGTATTGCAAGAACATTGTCGATGGTGGCAGTACAGAGAATTTAGTGTCGAGGGAGGTCATCGACAAGTTGGGTTTAAGATGTCAACAACACCAAAATCCATACAAGATATCCTAGTTGCAAAAAGGACATCATGTTAAGGTAACCAGATAGTGCGTGATCAACTTTAAGGTTGGGAAACTTGAAGAGAGTGTACTATGTGACGTAATCCCAATGGACGCTTGTCATTTGTTGTTAGGGAGGCCATGGAAACATGCTTAGAAGATGATATATGATTGTTGAGCCAACATAGTCGTAGTGTGGGGAAATTACATGGGGAGGATGCTGAAGCCGAAGTAGGAGGATCGCGCCGATTGCAAGCAGGGCGAAAGCAACTATTGGGAGAAGCGAGTGTTGATTTGCTCAGCGAAGGAATTCCTAGCAGAGCAAGAGAAATAGTCGGGATGTTTTGCCATCATTCCGAAAGGACCATGTGTTGAAAGGTCGACGACAAAGAGAATTCCGGTCAAAGTTGAAGAGATGCTCGACAAGGCATCGATGAGATTGCCACCAAAGAGAAGCATATCCCATAAGATTGACTTGATTCTAGGATTGTAATACCCCATTTTGTCCCTTAGGATATATTAGCTTTTAATGTAAACATTGTATACATGTGATGTATGTTTTCCTAGCGTGGAGCTCAAGGCCAAGGCCCCGCTAGTGGAAGCTCGAATTTTATCTAAAAGACAAGTATTATACATTATGTGCCCATGTGCTATTTAGCCATGGAACATTGTAAAAATTATGTAAATAAACATCATGCAATAAAATACCAAAACTGGCTATGGAGGCAACGAATGAGAAGGGGCCATGTGTATCCACTAGGGAGTGGTGAGGGGGTTGTGGGGATGAACCTTATGCTGCAAAATGTCATTGTGAGAACCCATTTGACCTTCCTTGATGACATTTATTTCTGTTGTAAGGAAGTAGTTGAAGATTGTAGTCCATGGCTTCAATGGAGCATGGGCAGTCCAGAAATTTGTATGGCAGAGTATGGGCTCTGTTTTCTTGTACCACAAGTCACTCTACCTCATGGGAGTTGCTTCTTCCTCATCCCCATTCCATTGTGGAAGTTACTAGCATCAATTTTGATCCAAAAAAATGAATTTCCAGCAGTGAAAAACCAGAAATCACAATTGTGAAAGAACCCACGTTTTGAAGAGCCATAAATGCTCAGAATTGGTATTGGATAGTGAAATCCAATGGGGGATCCATAGGTATGAACCTTGGGGTGAATTTGAGAGAATTAGCTACCCCGAAATCCATTGGAAAACCTAGTTTTTATAGCCCAGAAATCCAATGACGGGATTGAGTTATTTGTTGACAGAAATGGGAGAAAATCCAAGTGGGGATGTTTGAACAGAGGATTGGTTTGCTTGAGTTTAGCTTGAGATGTCTGTAGCTCTGTGGTTGAGCTCATTAGCTTAGCATCCTCATCCTTTCCTTATTACATGCTTGATAAACCCAACTGTGTGTTGGCTTAGCATGACCGTTTGAGTGAATCCATGGCTATGAGTGAGCTTGGCTAGTTCCTCCTTAGTGGATACACAACCCAGCTCGGGGGTGATCTCTCAGCTGAAAGAATACAAGCTGGACAGAGATCTATGGCTGGGTGGAACATTGTTCTCACATAGCCAGTTGTTTGGACAACTTCATCTTTAAGATAAGTGTTATCTGTGTTATAAATTATATGCATTTTGTGTTCTGTAATGTGTTAATTCTGAATGTTAACTGTTCGTGTTAATGAGATGAAAAGAATATCTTAATATGGTTGATATGAGGCTTGTGCATAGCATAAGAATGGGATTGATTTGATGTCTATTGATTCATCCTCTGCTTGAGTTACATATGTTGATGAATTACTATTTGTGTGTATGCAAATTTGATTAATTCCGCTGTATTTATATTGAGTATGAATTGCATACATAAGTTTTTAATTATTCTTGATTTTCTTAGTAATGAATGGGGTTGAGATTGCCAATTAAGCCCGATAGATTGGTCACGTTTCCTTTCTTGCATCGGATTGATGGAAGGGGATGTTACAGAGTGGTATCAGAGCCCAGCTTGTAGCATTGGGGCTGCTTGGGCCAAACTTTGAGTTACAGGCAAGTAACATAATGGTTTTAATGCAGTATTGGTGAAGTTGGGGTGACATTTTTGATTGCAAAAATGACAGGGTTAGAGTTCTCGGGTGTGGGAGAGGATCACACCATTGCAGAGAGCTCTCCAACAGCTTTCCAACGGCACCAGACTCGCCTCATTTGGCCAAGGGACGAGGGAGTTATGAACCCCGGAAATTATAGGAAATGCAGGTGTTTTTCGCAGTTTTGGGCTGTCGGGTTTGGATTTCCGAACTTCCGAACCCGCAATTTTTGGCTTTCGGGATATCGGGTTTCGGGTTTCGGGAACGCGAATTTTCAAAATTTGCGTTTGGATTTCCAAAATTCCGAACCCTCAATTTTCGGGTTTCGGGCTGTCGGGTTTCGGGTTTTAGGAACGTGAATTTTTAAAATTTGCGTTTGGATTTCCGAAATTTCGAATCCGCAATTGTCTGCTTTCGGTCTTTCGGGATGTCGGGTTTCGGGTTGCGGCTTCTGTGTGGAAAATAAAAAAAAATAAAAAATAGAGTCCGAAAATTGATTTTTGGGTAACAGGAGCTTGCAAGGTCGAAATTTGATGAGTTCAGGGGCATTCTAAGGCCATTGACGGAGGCCATGAATGAACCAGTGAAGATTCCGAGCCCATTATGCTCCGATTTGGCACAAAATTGGAATTAATGGCTTTTACAAATCGATGTCCCGATGCTTGACAAAAGGTCGGATTGGGCCAAAATTGATATGGGGTGGTCATGGAGCAGGCACGATGTTAAGTTTGGAGTTTTGGAGTCAAACTCCAAAGGATGTGGAGTCGGGGTGCCCAAGAAGGCCAGAAAGCACTATTCCGGGCCACGTTTTGGGAATTTTGAAAAGCTTGCAGTGGTTGAAAGTGACCCTATAATTCGGAATCAAGAAAATTACTGAACTCAACATTTCATATTCTCAGTAAACCAGACATATTCTGTTAGACAAATATTTCCCAGAAATGCACCATTTGGGAAATAGCCATTTTTAGCCCAAAATTTGAAATTTTGGAAAAATGTAAAAAGTGGAAAGTAGTCAAACCCAGAATTTTATAGAAGATGAATGGAACATCGGAATAGATATCCGCAAGTTGCTAAATGTTCCTTGCTATATGGAATAACTTCTCCCGGTAGAAAAGTTTTTTTGAATCCTTATGGAATTGCTTCCACGGGTGGCTAAAGTTGGCATTCCGGACCAAAATACAACTGTGTAAAAATGTGCAGAATTATTGGTAAAAGTTGTCATTTTTGAAGTAATGCAATTTCTACACCCGATGTCGGAATGGAGCAAGTGGATAGGCATTGGAAAGCATATCCAGCAAGGAACAATGGTGCATAGGCAGAATTTGGATGGGGCCATCATACACCATAGATAATTGGAGCAGAAAAGTGCCAGTGGCTGTTTGAAAAAATTGTTGTCAATATGGGCAAATTCTAGAATTGCATGCCTGGAAGTAACATGCCATGAAATCGAACCAGCTACGATGTGGAAGAGGAAATTCATGCAAAGATGAGGGATCAAAAAGGGAGAATTCCTTAACCCCTGTCTTGCTAACTGCATTTATATTTTATAAGCTTTATGTGCATAAAATTATGGCATGAGAATGCTGAAAAAGCAAGAGATTAAATGAGTGGTATGAATATGCATTGATTGGCATATTAAAAAACATTACACAGTGCATGAGTATAAGTTTTGCATGCATATGAGATTACATATTGGTAAAAGTAGTGAGATTTTACATATGTAGTGAACCACTAATGGTAAATATTGTGGTTGATAATCACTATTGGTGATTGGTTTTGGTTGTAGGACCAAAGACAACAGAAGCATGGCTAAATATGTTGAGGATGTTGTTACATGAAGCCAACAACCTTATGAAGAAAGGATGGTGCAACAAATCTGTGATCATGAGGTTGGCAAAAGGACTGTGCAACCTTGGTAAGAGGCCAACCGATCAGGTAACATCAAGTGATGTTAATGACAACCATGCAGGTAATGGTTATTGATGCACACTAGCATGAATGTTGAAAGAGGATTTGGTAAGATCCCTTCGACTATGTCTGAACTATGTTGATTTGGTTTGCATGTGGTATTGAGTGCCCGAATGGGAATGTTAACCTACCGAGTATGGTGAGCTCTGGTTAAGTGAAGGCAATGGTCCTTACACCCTATACTTGCTTAGAATCTCAATGCATTCATATGAAATTATATCATGCCATTTGAGTATGTCGATTGTGAGTTTAACAACCAAAGCAAGTGAGGATCGGTGGTCCTGATTATGGTAATGCATGCTATATGAGATAGTCATGATTAAGTCATAATATGCTTGAATGCATAGTACTCATGAAACAATGTAAGGTGGCATTGAGTGGATGTGCATTAAGAGATTTTATAAATCTTGTAGTTAAGCATTGAGTGAATGCATATGAAAAACTTGAGTAAATGTTGTGGATATGCATGCATGTGGGTAGCTACACCTGAGGAGATGTATTGTGTGCATGCATGATTGTGATATATGTATATGTCTCATTATAATTGAGCAATAGATGAGGTGATGAATTAATGATAATTCTGAGATCATTTCATGGGCTGTTATGAATGTAGAATAGTAAGAGCATGAAGAAGGCAGTCATGATCGATGGATTGTTGGAATACTTTGTGGAAGGGCAGAGTTGTATAAATGATATGACTGTGAAATAATGAGTATCCCAAAATTTCATTTAAATTGCATAAATGATGTGAATCTACCTTGCAATTTTAGTATGATAATGATTTACATGAAGTAAATGAGTTTGTTATATTGATATGTTAACAGCTGGAAGTGTTTGAATTATGGAATGTTATAATTTTGGAAATGCTTCAGTGATTGTTGCAGCAATGAAATATTATATGCATGGAGACTTACAAAGTGTTTAGCTGGTTGAAGTTTCAGATTTCAGGTAGATTGTTCTAGGCATGGAAATGTGGGTAAGTCCATGATAAAGGCTGGAGTCTACCATGTGCAAAATCCAAAGGTTATGAGAAGATTCTCATAGGTGTGAATTTAACTTATGCATGAAACAAATCTGAAAATATTCTCATTTAAGTTTATGAGAATAATATCATGGTTGCAAATCTAATTTCTGTAGGGAGCAGATTTGAAAATTTTGATTTAGAGCTTATGAGAAGGAATCTCATGGTTGAGAAATCTAAGTTCTGTTAGAAAGAAGAATTGTAAATCTCAAATTTGTAAACTTTCAAATTTGAAATTTTGCTTATAACTGCTAATGACTATTTGGCTTATGTAAAACTGTGTCAGGAGGACATGTTGTAGGTGGATGTCCATGTATGGCAGCAAGCATAAATCCATAATGGACATAATGGTGCCACTTACAAGAGCCAAGCAATATGAGGATAGCCTCATGGCTAAGAAAATAAATTTCTATAGGAGACAGAATTGTAAATTTATGTTGAATTAATTATTAATACTGTTGATTGGTTATGGAACAATCAGATTTGAATTGCATTGTTAAATGTTGCTGACAATTTGGCTATTTAATAAGTGTGCCAGGAAGACACATTGTAGTAAGACCAAGAGAGAGGGCCTGTAGAAGCCAAACTTCATGGGAAGGGATTCCATGATTTGGAAATGGGTTTTGGGTGAAACGCCATTAGACATTATTAATGCCTCATCTGCATTGCATGATTGGTAAACAATATGAATGAGATGATAAAGATTATGACAGTAAGACATATGAAAGTTATGCAACATCAAAAGGAGTTGGGATGGAAAACCGAGGGATTGTCAACTCAGAGAAGGAGCCCCCACTCCTCATTAGTGAAGAGAAATTACATCCGCAAAATGAATAAGTGTTCTGTAAACCTTGACTGATATATATATATATATATATACATATGTGTGCAAGTCTAATTGTTAGAATTACTATGTAGAACATATTCTATTTATGTACATTATTCAGACTGCTTGAAGTATGATTAGGACTTGCATAGCTCCTATCAGTGAGGAGTGCACGACTTTCTGATGGTGAGTTATGTTAGGGATGCCAATATTGATTACGCCGTAAAGGAATGGACGCATTCTTGGTGTTTCAATACTTGATAGTGAATGCTATGAATTATGGTTATAATTTTTGAATAACAACATTGACAAGTTTGCCTATACTACTTGTGTTGTCACCTTAAACAGATGCAATTTGGTGCTACACACTAACGAGGCAAAGTAAAAGGTTGTTGTGAGGGGTTGTGGTGGAAGGGTTAATGTATACGAAAGGATATTGTGGAGGTTGTGGGGATTTTGATGAAGGGTAGTGAAGATGTTGATGAAAAGGCTGTTATATGCCTGTGGATCCATAGTAGAGCCTTGACCTATAAATGGTCATAGAGAAGTTTCCTTCCAAGTCGGCGTGAAGGTGTACTGGTTGGACATTGATTATTTGATGTTTTGGAGTAGCCTGCGTGCTGGCCAAACATCCCAGTCCGTAGGAGGATCCCAAGGCTTGTAAAGTAAAAGCAAGACCCTGTGGACCAGAGAGGAAATGCACAATACAGATAAGTATTCAATTTCATTTATTTCTTGTTTGGAATAATGAAGATTTCAAGTATAAGTCTTGTAACAGTTAAGCTGATGCCTATTGTTTCTTTGTTGGAAACCTTGGTCATACAGGAAGCAAGGACCTTGAAAGAACTATAAATTGCTTGGTAAATCCAAAGAGTGACTAGTTGGGCATTGATGTTGTGGAGAAACCTGTGTGCTGTCCAAACATACAAGACTATTTGATGTTGTGGGGCAGCCTGCGTGCTGGCCAAACATACAAGATTATTTGATGCTGAGGGGCAGCCTGCGTGCTGGCCAAACATACAAGACTATTTGATGCTGAGGGGCAGCCTGCGTGTTGGCCAAACATAAAAGACTATTTGATGTTGTGGAGCAGCCTGTGTGCTGACCAAACATACAAAACTATTTGATGTTGTGGGGAAGCCTGCGCACTGGCCAAACATCCAAGTCCATAGGCAGTTCCAAGGCTTGTAAAGCAAAGAAGGACCCTATGGAATAAAGTGAAGACATCCAATGCAGATAAGTATTTGGTTATCTTGTAATTTCTTGCTTATGAATATACATGTGTATATGATTTGGTTATGACTTCCTAAACTCTTGTTTAGAGATAAATCCTATGAAAATAAACTAAACATGCGAATTGATTCAATGTTTGAGTGTAGGTATTGTTGGAAGCAAGGACTATCAAGGCATCCTAGAGATGCATGTGGACATGTGACCGTCTTAAAGATCTCAGCATGAGCAGTAATGAAAGATGGTGCTAGTGGAACTGTGTGAGTCCTAGCAGCCAAGAGTTGTAGACAAACCATGTGGAGGGACTCCATGGTCGAGAGGTCTAAAATAGACCATAGACACTAAGTGTCATAGCCAAGAAGGGCAGGTCAAGCATTCATATTGAAGTGAAAGAGGCCAGGAGCAAGAAAACCACAGTGGTGGTGTGGGTTCCAGAATGGAACAAGACTAAGAGGAGAAAACTCTTACTGCTCTCTCTTTCCTTTTATTGATGCATTCATAAAAACAGAAAATTGTTGAATGCATGGATGGCTGAAAGTAGAGTGTGGTGTTTATTTGCTTGAAATAAATTGTGAATGCTGAATTAATGAATTTTCTGTGAATGGGTGAACATGAAGGAATTCATGTGTATGTTGGGAAAGCATGGGCTCTCCATGTCAATTGGGGAAAACAATTTACTGATTTTTAATGTTTAGGTTATGCTTGGCCTAACAAGATTTATAATGATGAATTTCACAGGTGGAAATTAAATCAATTGGTTGCAGCTGTTACGAGCAAGTGTTGGTTGTGAGCCAAGTGAGAACCAGCTATGCACAATGACCATGGCAGCAGACCATAGGATGTTGGAATTGGCCGAAAGTCTTCTTCAAACAATTTACAAGGCCCAAGAAAATCTTGGAGAACTACTCAAGCTACAAAAGCAGCAGAATGAGATGAACCACAAAGTTTTGCAGGACTCTATTTGTCTACAAAGACAAGTAAAAATAATTCTAGAAACAATCAACCGAGGAAATGACAATGGATCAATGATGAGGCATTCGTCAAATCGGTCCATTAAGAAACGTTCCAGGTATGAAGACTCAAAGGAGATTGAGTAGGTAAAGATGAAGCAGCCAGTGAAATGTTGGAAATGTGGAGGACATCATTGCCTCCGCAACTGCCCAACAAGGGAACCTCAAGAGGGTAGCAGCCATAAATTTTTCAGACTTGTGGATGACCTGAAAGATCAGAACCAGCAGGAGAAGCTCGTGGAAGTCAAAAGACTTGGTCCTGAAAGTTCAAATTAAAGGATAGAATGCAGGGCAGACCCGCAAAGTTTTTGAAATTTTGGAGATGTGTAAATTGTATATGTATTCCTAAGTCTTGGAACACCGAGGATGGTGTTATTCTAAGGGGGAGGGGATTGTAATATCCCATTTTGTCCCTTAGGATATATTAGCTTTTAATGTAAGCATTGTATACATGTGATGTATGTTTTCATAGCGTGGAACTCAAGGCCAAGGCCCCGCTAG
Organism: Larix kaempferi; assembly: GCA_027924585.1. Lineage (NCBI taxonomy): Eukaryota > Viridiplantae > Streptophyta > Pinopsida > Pinales > Pinaceae > Larix > Larix kaempferi. The sequence continues at coordinate 25,433,933 of BSBM01000155.1, read as the reverse complement.
TGGAAGATCGAATTTTATTTAAAAGGAAAGTATTATAAATTATGTTACCCATGTGCTATTTAGCCATGGAACATTGTAAAAATGATGTAAATAAACATCATGCAATAAAATACCAAAACTGGCTATGGAAGCAACGAATGAGAAGGGGCTATGTGTATCCACTAGGGAGTGGTGAGGGGGTTGTGGGGATGAACCTTATGCTGTCAAATGTCATTGTGAGAACCAATTTGACCTTCCTTGATGACATTTATTTCTGTTGTAAGGAAGTAGTTGAAGATTGTAGTCCATGGCTTCAATGGAGCATGGGTAGCCCAAAAATTCGTATGGCAGAGTATGGGCTCTGTTTTCTTGTACCACAAGTCACTTTATCTCATGGGAGTTGCTTCTTCCTCACCCCCATTCCATTGTGGAAGTTACCAACATCAATTTTGATCCAAAAAAAGAATTCCTAGCAGTGAGAAAAACCAGAAATCACAACTGTGAAAGAACCCACGTTTTGAAAAGCCATAAATGCCCATAATTGGTATCGGATAGTGAAATCCAATGGGGGATCCATAGGTATGAACCTTGGGGAGAATTTGAGAGCATTAGCTACCCCAAAATCCATTGGAAAACCTAGTTTTTATAGCCCAGAAATCCAGTGACGGGATTGAGTTATTTGTTGACAGAAATGGGAGAAAATCCAAGTGGGGATGTTTGAACAGAGGATTGGTTTGCTTGAGTTTAGCTTGAGATGTCTGTAGCTCTATGGTTGAGATCACTATCTTAGCATCCTCATCCTTTCCTTATTGCATGCTTGATAAACCTAGCTGTGTGCTGGCTTAGCATGACCGTTTGAGTGAATCCATGGCTGTGAGTGAGCCTGGCTAGTTCCTCCTTAGTGGATACACAATCCAGCTCGGGGGTGATCTCTTAGTTGAAAGAATCCAAGCTGGACAGAGATCTATGGTTGGGTGGAACGTTGCTCTCACATAGCTAGTTGTTTGGACAACTTCATCTCACAGAAGCTTTTAATTATCCTTGATTTTCTTAGTAATGAATGGGGCTGAGATTGCCAATTAAGCCCAGTAGATTGATCACGTTTCCTTTCTTGCATTGGATTGATGGAAGGGGACGTTACAAGGATCGAGTTTTCCAAACAAGGCACCACATAGAATGACTTCGGCAGAGGATCATGAACTCAATCGACAAGTCCAGGAGTTGTTGGACAAGGGATCCCGTGTGAGGTACCAGCTGTACTAGCACCAAAGAAGGGAAGAGAATGGAGGATGTGTACAAACTCCAGAGCTATCAACAAGATCATGATCAAGTACAAATTTCCATTGCCAAGGATGGATGACTTGATGGATTGTTTGAGCGGAGCGAGATACTTCACCAAGATTGACTTGAAGAGTGGGTATCACCAGATCAGAGTCAGAGAAGGCGATGAATGGAAGATGACCTTCAAGACGAAGGAAGGACTATATGAGTGGTTAGTCATGCCCTTTGGATTGACTAATGCACCCAGTACATTCATGTGGTTGATGAATGAAGTACTGAATCCATTCTTGGGAAAGTTCGTCTTAGTGTACCTTGATGACATCTTGATATTCAGTCGAACCAAAGCTGAACATTTGGAGCACATTCGACAAGTGTTGCAGAAGATGCAGGAAGGGAAGCTGATGGTGAATATGCAGAAGTGCTTCTTCATGAAGGAAGAATTGTTGTACTTGGGATTCGTAATATTGGGTAAAGTGTTAGTGATGGACCCAGAAAAGGTGAAGGCTATATTGGAGTGGCCAAAACTGATAAGCACGACAGGAGTGCGAAGTTTCCATGGACTTGCTAGTTTCTACAGGAAGTTCATCAGAGGATTCAGTTGAATATGTACACCATTGACAGAGTGTATGAAGAAAGGGGAGTTCAAGTGGATGGAAGATTCCCAAAAAGCCTTCGAAAAGTTGAAGAAGAAGGTGATAGAGAGCCCAATGTTATCTCTCTCGTATTTCCAAAAAGTTTTCCAATTCGATTGCGATGTGAGTGGAATGGAAATTGGCGCAACGTTGAGACAGGAGGGCTAATCAATTGCATTCTTCAGCGAAAAGTTGGATGAAGCAAAGCATAATATTCGGTCGACAACTAGGAGTTCTATGCTTTTGTCCAAGCATTGAAGAAGTGGAGGAATTATTTGCTTCCCAATGAATTTGTGTTATACACATATCACCAGGCACTGAGGTACTTGAATACTCAGTCGAAGTTCAATCAACGGCACATGAAATGGGTTGAATTCTTGCAGGGATATACCTTCATGTTGCGACATAAGTCAGGCAAGTCAAACAAGGTTGTCGATGCGCTGTGTCGAAGAGTTGCATTTCTGAACACAACAACAGTTTAGGCGACGAGAATAGAGTCCGTGAAGACAGAGTATGAGATCGACGAAGATTTTACGAAAGCATGGAAGGCTAGTCGCAAACCATGGAGTGTTGACAAAACTCCATACTTGGATTATTTTATACAAGAAGGATACCTATTCAAGGGACAACAGTTGTGTATTCCCAAAGGATCCATAAGAGAACCTAATTCAAGAACTGCATAGTGGCGGATTAGCAGGTCACTTTGGCATTGACAAGACCAAGCCCTTGATCGAAGAAAAGTATTATTGACCAGGGATGATGACGGATGTCGTTAGATGGGTACGGAAATGTTGAATTTTCTAGTTGGCCAAGGGACGAAGTCAGAATACGGGCTGTATGCACCATTACCAATGCCAAATACCCCATGGGAGCACTTGAGCATGGATTTTGTGCTAGGATTTCTGAAGACACAACAAGGGAACGACTCAATCTTTGTGATAGTCGAAAAATTCTCGAAAATGGCACACTTTATTCCGTGTTGGAAGACAAGTGACGCCACAAGCATTGTTGTACTATTCTTCAAGGATATAGTCAGATTGCATGGGTTGCCGAAGAGTATAAAATCGAAAAAAGATACCAAGTTTATGGGTCATTTCTGGAGAACCCTGTGGAAGAAGCTGGACACAAAGTTGTAGTTTAGCTCAACAGACCATCCGTAGACTGATGGACAAACTGAGGTGGTAAAAAGAAGTTTGGGAAACCTTTTGAGATGTTTGACGGATGACAGACCCAAGCAATGGGAGAACGTGTTGGCGCAGGCATAATTCGCATGCAATAATTCTGTGAATCGGTCGACAGGTATGATCCCATTCCAGATTGTTCAAGGTTGAATCCCACATGGTGTGGTGGGTTTGGTTGCGATACCGACAGAGATCAGAAAGAGTGCATATGCGGAAACATTTGCAGAGCATATGAAATAAGTACATGAAGATGTACACAAGCACATTGAAAAGAGCAATGCGACATACAAGTTGAGAGTCAACAGGAAGAAGAGGCTACAGTTGTTCAGTGAGGGAGACTTAGTCTATGCGCACTTGAGGAAAGAAAGGTTCTCGACAGGAACATACAACAAGCTAAAGCTAAAGAATATTGGACCATGTAAGATCCCGAAGAAGATTTCGGACAATGCTTATGTGTTGGAGCTACTGAAGGAATTGAACATTTCTCCTACATTCAATGTCTCATATCGGTACAAGTATGAAGAAGGTTCAACAAGAAGCAGCGCAGAAGTGTCAAACATCGACTGGATAGGGAAAATTCTAGATCAACATGAAGGAGAGATCGCCGAAGTAGTGGATGAATGCAAAGTCGGACGCACAAGGAGTTCACGGAAGAAAGAATATTTAGTTCGGTGGAGGGATGATGAATTGAAGGAGGCGACATGGATTTCTGAAGAAGAATACATGAGACTGACGGAGCAATCGGGTTCTTTTTCACCTGGGGAGTCTGATGTAGGAGCATCGAGGGTTAGGAAAAACAGTCGAAGTTGATCGACAGAAGAAGGTCGACCAGGGGGATTGCCAACGACCACTAGTGCGAAGGACAAGTGACTAGGAGCACATGGTGGGGATAGGAGGAATTACTTTCCTTCACTAGCATCACCCCATGGCACAATAATCTAACATATGACTTAGTGACATGTCCAAGTGAATAAATGATCAAATCTTGGCCCCCTCAACTGAGAGAAGAATGCATCAAAACACATCCTGATGACTGTGTGGACCCCCATGAATGCTGCAAACTGATCTGGAAGGAGTGAGATACACCATAAATGACCTCTGAGTAGACCATCTGCCAAAACCTTTCCTCAATAGCCCAAATCAAATTCCTTATTGACCATTTTATTCCATTTTTATTACACCTGAAAAACCACCAAACTGCCAGAAACACACTGCTTGGTGCCCGGGCACAAAATATGACTATACCATCATGTCCGGAAGGGGGTAATATGGTAATAAAAAGTGGTTGTACCACCCCCTTCCTCTGTAGCGCCCTAGGAAACGACTCGCCTCTAATGCATCAACTGGACATACCACATCAGCATGGCCAAACTGGTCAATAGGTGAAAACCTGCTCATATCATCACTACAAGTGCCTGAAACTGAAAAATAAGTGTCTCAATGAATCCAGAGGACCCAAATACACTAAGGACGAGTACTCATATGCCTCATGGTAACTTGCAAGGTCATCTGTGGCATCCACCATACCCGGACAAATAAAAATATGATGATCTAGAAATAATAATAATCAATAAAAACTGCATCAATAATCATCTGAAACCTGTGTCCAACATATGGATTCATCAAAAAGGTATATAAGAGACCATGGATCAACATCATATAATATAAATGGTCCATCTCATCACGGATCCCAAGGTTGACCTTGGTCAAACTAGGTTTGACCGGTCAAACTGAACAAAATATGACCGAGGCTATAGAAGCCTGCTGCTGCAAGTGCAAATGGTAAAGACATGCTCTTTAAATAATTTTCATAGAAATCCTTTAAAACATTAAGCATCATTTCATTGGCAGTTAATAGATAATAATATGTTAGTTAATAATTTACTTTCAAAAAGAACTTCAAGAATATACTCATTTGTAAACATGATCAAATTGTTAACAGAGGGTGAAGGCTAAGGATGCAAGGCTAGGAAAAGGGGGATGAATTGAATGACTTGACTGTGATGCTTTGGATAAGGGAAATGGTATTACACATTCAAGCATATGTTAGATAAAGAGAACACAAGGAATGGCAATGTCTCACAAATGGGTAAGTTGTTTAGAGAAGTGCTTATTCAACCTTGGCAAAATGTTTACTACTAGAACCACCGTGAACTAGGTGCCCAACTAACCATAACTTGAGGTTCTAGGGAACACTTAGAATTATCTGTCCCTTGCTCCATCTCACATCATAACCCACAGGCTCGATGAGGAATATTTCATTTAAGGTCAGCAGTCTTTATATTTGGCATATACTTAACCACTGCTTTATTTGGACCTTTCATTTCATTTCATATCATTTCCTTGACCAACAATCTTTAGATTTAGCATACATTTATCCATTGATTTTTAGGCCTTTAGGACCCCTCAGGGATTTTTCATGTGCTTAGAAGCACAACTAATCACAGCTTTCATCCGGGGTGTATTTACATTTCATTGCATTTCATTTCAAAACCCTTTTCTTTGGGATTTACAAAAGATATATATCAATAGTTTCCAAAGGTAGTACAATTTGCTTCAAGTTTTAGCCAACACAACTCAAGCAACTATGGGGACTTCCACAATCAAGATCAAACATTGGGGCAATTGGCTAGAGAGATCAAGGTATAAAATACAACTAACCAAAGGTAAGTTTTGTTGCCAACTCATAGCCGAGACACATATTTAACATAGATGCTATCCAACACAGAAGCAAGAACAGGGAGGTCCTCCATATCACAAGTCAAGGTGTAAGTTAGGGTAAATATAAAATAATGGGGTAGGACAATGGGTGGATGGAGAAAATGAAGGTGATGCCTAAGCTAGCAAGTCAAAAAGACAGGAATGATCATGTCCACACTCTTAAGAAGGTAAAACAAATGAGTATAAAACAAGAGTTTCTAATTGTCAGTAATACAATAATCCATAGTAACCAATTTCATTTTAACACATATATACTGCCAGATCATAATTACTAGATGCCAAGTCAAGCTATCAAAATGACTAAAACAAGAATATAATAACACCAATGCACATCATATACCTACTGGGTCATATACCTATATCTGTAATTTGGACCAACTGTAACCACTGAGAACATTGCTGCTGAAACTCTACTCATTGCACTATACCTGTATGGAATAAAAGGTCATCTCGATCATCAAATATGAGGTCTTAAGGCTCATCCTTGACATAAATTCTACTGCATGTCTGATATAAGGCTGCTCTGATGTGTGAGTGATCACAAATAAAACTGCTCATCATAACTGATCTCATTGAAAATGTGTAAAGGCAAAGATAAAAAATATGCAGATATCTGTTCTGTAACCATGGTAGCCCAACTACTATGGATGTGATAACATCTAGATCCAACTGGGACAAGTGCTCTAAGGGAGAGAGTGCTTGACAACCTTAGAATCTCTGGTCTCGAACACCAACTTCATCAATATTCAATCCAACACTCAACTATTTTGCTTTCATCTTTATTTGTACCTATTTCTACCACAAGGAAAGCAAACTACTAGGTGACGCATGTATGGGATAAAAATAAAATAAAATAAAATCAACTGCATAAATGTAATTCTAATCTAAAGTAGAAATTAAAATGCTTGTAAATAAAAGTACTAACCCAGTCATATTTTAACATTTTCATTTTATTATTTTGAAAGCAGGAGATGAGAAAAGCTTAGAAAGGATCAGACTCAACTCACTGAAGAACTCAGGAAAAAGGAAAAGCAAACAACACTAAGAAGAAAGTAAAAGACTCACAAGACTCAACACTCAGACAAAGAAAAAGGTACTCAAATCCTATTGCTCAAGCGAGCTTATTCAAAGACCTACCTACTCTAAACATGAAAGAGGAGTCCTAACTCAAGTCAAGTTAGGGATATAATCGCTTAACTCTCTTTGATTGATAGGTAGCATGATCTACTACCCAGTCCCAGTAGTGAGGAAACACATATCATCAATACAACGCTCAATAGTGAGCGGTCCAACCCAAATATCGCTAGATCCCCTGGATCGTATGTAAAATAAATCACTTGGCACAATGACCCTATCACCGCTTGCAAACAACTCATAGACTCAAGGATGGCTTCAACATTACGAATTAGAATGGTATGGATACCATAATTGCATTGAGGTTGGGGTGTGACTATCCTCAAGTTCGTATTAGGAGGAACTGCATCAAACCTGGGAGGTACACCTTCTAAAGGAATGGCTACCCTACCAATAAGGACTTGTTGAATCACTCTTCTTCTTGGATGTTCATCTCTTGGTTCTTCATTCTGTGGGTGAATGATAAATACTTGGGAGTTTCTCCCACAGTCCAAAACATATCTGATGACAACCTCTTCTTCCTCATTTTCCAAGGGAGATGGTATGTTTTGGTTTTCAATACTCCTACTACTACCTTCTCCGGTTGGGATGGGAACAACCATATCTTATAAAATTGCTAGGTGGTTGGTGGGAAGTGACGAATGACTCGAAATCGTGCTAGAAGCATTCTGAGCTCCCGTGTTCAAAGATGTTGGTGAAGGGGTAGGAATGTGAGATGCATCAATAGAGTGCGTACTCTCTCCACTAATGGGTAACTCACAGGGAAAAATAAAAATAGGGATGTACCTAAGTAACGGATAACATAAAGACAACTCATCTTCATTGGTTTCTATATTGGCATGTGGCTCTTCCTGAAACAAAGCAATGTTGTTCAAGGAGAAATCCCCTTTAGGAGAATCATGTACCAAGGCATTTTCTTGCCAACTCATGGAGTAGTCATTTACCTGCCTCAATACGCCATCTTCCAAAGAAATATGAGATAAATGATCGAGAAAATAGAAAAAATGATATTCATTAGGTTCTTCATCACTTCCCAAACTAGGGGAAGAATGTGTTCCTTCAATGTTGTTTTCCCAAGGAATAATGTGATCAAGCCCTTGCCTTTCTCTTTCCATATTATGATCAACCAATGCAATCCCTTCATTAGCCATCATAGGTATACGCTCACCCCTTCTTATTTGATCTAAATCAGTCTCATAGTTGTTTGTTTCAGTGATGGGTTCAAGTTGATCAATCTGTGGGTCCACTTCACTAAGTTGGTTCAAAGCTCTAATTTCTTTTGACACTTCTCCACGGTGTAGCTCAAGATTAATCTCTCTAGAAAAAGTAGCTCTATCCCTATCTTCCTCAGTAGAACTATCATCTCCAAAAGATCTCCAAATCTATTATCTTCCTATACTATGATCCTCACTATGGCTACCCATGACCATAAATATGCCCTCAGGCAATAATTCTCCCTCACCATATGTATTCCTTACACCATCCTCGTAACTTTTAAGGTGACCATCATAAAATGGATCCCGGTCTATCCTAACTAAAGACCCATCAGAGTTAGGAATAGTAGCTTATGATAAGTCCATTTGAAGATGTCCCCCTAGTCCAGCAGACCAATTTCTACACAAAAGCATTCCGTAGACTTGGGGTACATCTATGACTACTATGTCCATTAGCATGGATATATCAGGGCACGAGAACAGGTCAGCTCTCAAGTTCTTAATTAAACCAAAAACTTGGACTAGTCTTGAGTCGATTCCACACACATTCCCGTAAGGCCTTGTTATTTTTAACCCCATGGCTTCCATGACTTGCAAGGGCATAACATTCATGGAAGCTCCAGAATCTAGCATACAGTTATGAAGAAGTGTGTCACCAATGGGGAGTGTAAGATAAAACGGTTGATGACCACCATTCTTCCTTTAATACAAGGAAGTATGGATGTTGATGGGAGGATCCTCTTCTTCTTCAACCATATCACTAGGTTCCAAGTCTGTGTTGATGTATATGTAACTTCGGAATGTATTTCATCTGTGTATTTTATATATATTTATTGTACCCTTATAAGAGATGTGTCATTCCTCTATAAGGAAGTGTCGTCATGTGGATTGACAAGTGTCGCAAGTGTGTGTACTTGCCGATGGGTTATTAGACCACCATGTGTGGGGTTGGCCCTGAAATATATATTATAATGTGGATGTACCTAGCTAGACAAGTCGGCCCCATAAGGTCACTGGGAAAACATGTTAGTATAAATAGAGATCAGGTGATCTCTATTTAGATCATTTGGAAAAGTATCTCTCTCTCACTCAGAAAATGGCGCACTAGTGAGGAGGAGGATCATATGCTACTAGGAGACTATCTCAGTGTATTTTGATTGTACTTTGGTTGAGCCATTGCTCTCTCTATCTCTGAGGAAGTTGTGGGGTTTTTCACCTTAGGGTTTTCCCCACAGAAACTCTGTGTCTCTTGTCTCTCATGCTTTTGATTCTTGTGATGCTTGTGATGCTTATTGTGATTGTTATGCATTGATATACTGTATATGTTATCCTCTCAGTGAAGATCCTAGAGTATTGTGAATTAATGCTCAAAATTTAACATGGTATCAGAGCTAACCTGAGAAGAAGACATTTTGTAGTGATGGAAACTTGAGTTTCTTGTTTATTGGGTTTCACTCCACAGATTTTGGAAAAGCAATATAGTGTATTGACTCTACTCATCAAGGCGCGTCTATCTGTCCAATCAGAATTCAATTCCGAGCATTTTCAGATTTGGCCCTAAAATTAGGGTTTCCACAAAAATAGGAATTTCTGAAATCTGAAGACATAGCTGGAAGCTCCTTGTAAAAATTGAAGTTTAGAGCTTTGGATCGAGATTTTTGGCTGGGTAGATCTCCGGGAAACTCAAACCCTAATTCAGGGCTCTCCCTAGTGAACCCGGGAGGACAAAAAGACAAATCTAAAGGGTAAAGCTTTGCTGATCTCAAATTCTGAATGCACCAGGCTAATCAGCTCATCAAGGCGCATGTTTCTATCCTTTCAGAAATTTGAAATTCACATTTTGAATTTTTAGGGTTTTTCCGACAAACCCTAATCCAGGACCAGATCCAGTTTTCAGCATTTCAAGTGGTAAGACCTAAATCTTTTCTATTTCCATTTGAAGTACTCTTTAAGATGTCTCACCACACCAAGATTGAGGATAAGCTTGAAGGGGATGATAAATTCCGAGCTTGGAAGTATAGGATTGGGTTAATCCTGGAAGAGAATGAGTTGGACTCATATATAAAAGAAGACATCCCTATCGCAGAGAATGAAGAGGCTAAAGTATTGGATAAGAAGAACTTGGTCAAGGAAAAGAGAATCATTGCTAATTCTATCAAAGACCATCTCATACCCCATGTGTCTTCTCTAAAGACACCCAAAGATATGTTTGACTCTTTGACCAAGCTATTTGAAGGGAAGAACATAAATCGGAAGATGACCTTGCAGAACCAATTGAAAGGGGTAAAGTTTTAGAATGGAGAAACCATTCAATCTTATTTTTCAAGAGTCTCCCAGATCAAGGAACAACTAGAAGCAGTGGATGAAATGGTAGAGAATGGTGAATTTTTCATGACCACTCTGAATGGCTTGCCTAGGTCATGGGACTCCTTCATTCAAGGAATATGTGCAAGAAAGAAGTTGATTTCCTTCAGTAGACTACGGGAAGAATGCTCACAAGAAGAAGCAAGGCTTGTGGCACAAGAAGAAACGATGGGGAATGAAGATCAAGCTGTCACAGCTCACACCAAGAAAGGGAAGTCCAAGAGAGAGCCATCTCACTCCAAGAAATCTTCACATCACTTCAAAGAAAGAAGAATATGCTTCACCTGTAATGAGAAAGGACATATTGCCATAAATTGTCCCAAGAACAAGAAGTACAACAACAACTCCAACAAGAAGAAGAAGGGCAGCAAAAGAAGGTTTCATGCTCATGCTGTCGAGGATGATGAACCACCCAAGAAGAAGGCTAGGGCAGAAAGTGATGATAACTCATCAAGTGAAGAAGAGTATGTTCTGATCTCTACTCTCACAGGTACCATCTCCCATGGTTGTAATGATTGGTTGATTGATAGTGGGGCTTCCAAACACATGACTGGATTTAAGGAATCTTTTGTGAATCTATCTGAACATGAATCACCCCATAAGGTGAAACTTAGGGATGATTATCAATACCCAATCAAAGGAAGTGGTGAAGCCTCCTACAACCTAGATTCTGGAAAATCTTTGAAGATGAAAGAAGTTCTTTATGTACCTGGGCTCAAGAAGAACTTACTCTCCATCTCTGCATTGGATGCAAAAGGCATGAGGGTTGCATTTGTGGATGGCCAAGTCCTAATGTGGCCAAAGGGAAAGAACATAGATGATGCAGTAGTGATTGGAGAGCAAGAGGGAGGTTTGTATAAGTTGAAGGGACAACCTGAACATGCCATGGTACATGAATCCATGGAGCCAAGTGAACTTTGGCATAGAAGATTTGCTCATATGCACTATAGAGCACTTCCAATTGCAATCAAGGCTGTAGAGGGTCTTCCTGAAATCAAGACCAAACATGAAGGTGTTTGCAAAGGATGTGCAAAAGGGAAGAACATTAAGAAGGCTTTCCCAAGTAGTGAAAGCAAGGCAAAAGACATCCTGGAAATCATCCACTCATATGTATGTGGTCCTATGTCATCCAGTTCTCTAAGTGGGTATGTTTACTATGTCTCATTTATTGATGACTTCTCCAGGAAAACTTGGGTATACTTCTTGAAGAAAAAAGATGAGGTGTTTGATAAGTTTAAGGAATTCAAAACCTTGATGGAAAATCAAACTGACAAGAAGATCAAAACATTCAGATCCGACAATGGTGGAGAATTCACCTCAGGTGACTTCAAGAAGCTTTGTAGTGATTCAGGGATTAAGAGGGAGTTGAATGCTCCTTATAATCCTCAACAGAATGGAGTTGCAGAAAGGAAGAACAGAACTATCATGGAAGCAGCAAGAGCAATGCTCCATGACCAGGATCTACCTATGCAACTATGGCCAGAAGCAGCTAGAACAACTATATATGTGCAGAACAGAACACCCCACAAGATATTGGGCAACAAGACACCAGAAGAGGTCTTTTCTAGTAAGAAACCTGAAGTCAGCCATCTTAGAATATTTGGTTGTCCAGTATTCACTCATGTCGCAAAGGAAAAGAGAACCAAAATAGATCCTTCAGGAAAGAAGGGTATCTTTGTGGGTTACAGTGAAAGCTCGAAGGCTTACAGAATATACTTTCCAGGGTTCAAGAAGATTGATGTTAGCAGAGATGTGAAATTTGATGAAAACTCAGCATTCATCAAATCAAGGAAGGCACCGATCGAAGTTTATGAAGAACCTAAGGAAACTAGATTTCAAGACACTACCATGACTGAAGCAGTTCTAGAAGTTGTTTGTGAGATTGAAGATCCACAAGAACCTGTAGATCCACCCCGTGAGGATAAATCTCACAAGAGGAAACCTGCATGGGCTAGAGAGCTCATTCAAGATGCAGAAAGCTTTGGCATTTCAGAAGAAGAACACAGAGCAAAGAAGAGAACCAGATCACATACCAGCTATGTTGCTTTACTCTGTGACATTATGAACAAAGAGCCTTCCAGTTATGAAGAAGCAGTGGAAAAGAAAGAATGGAAGGATGCCATGGTTGAGGAATACCAATCAATAATGAAGAATGATGTTTGGGATGTTGTCCCAAGACCTAAAGAGAAGTTTGTTGTGACTTCCAAATGGATCTACAAAATCAAGCATGCTGCAGATGGCAATGTAGAGAAATACAAGGCAAGATTCGTAGCTCGTGGCTTCTCTCAGAAAGAGGGAATAGATTATGAAGAAACTTTTGCACCTGTATCCAGGTATACTTCCATCAGAACAGTACTTGCCCTGGCTGCAGCGATGAAATGGAAAATACACCAGATGGATGTCAAGACTGCTTTCTTGAATGGTGTAGTTGAAGAGGAAGTATATGTGGAGCAGCCACTCGGTTTTGAAATACATGACAGGGAGTCATATGTGTGCAGATTGAAGAAAGCCTTGTATGGCTTGAAGCAAGATCCCAGAACTTGGTATGGTAGGATGAACAATTTCCTATCTAGTTTGGGATTTACCAAGATTAAAGCAGATTCCAACCTTTACTACAAGGTTGAGGAAGGGAATCCTGTGATTCTACTCCTGTATGTAGATGACTTATTTGTAACAGGAGATGACAGATTGATTGCAGATACTAAGAGGAAGCTTGCTGCCGAGTTCGATATGAAAGATTTGGGAATGATGCATTATTTTCTAGGTATGGAGGTGTGGCAGAGTGCAGGTGGGATCTTCCTTGGTCAAGGGAAGTACACAGTAGATATCCTAAAGAGATTCGGGATGATGGATTGCAAGACCATGGCCACACCTATGGCATCGAATCTGAAGCTTCTATGCGATGCTTCATCTGAGTTGGTTGATGTCTCTATGTATCATCAGATGATTGGGTCCTTGATGTACCTGACAAACACGAGACCTGACATTTGCTTTGTTGTGAACACATTGAGCCAGTTCCCAACGGATCTGAGGAGTGTTCACGTGGTTGCTATAAAGCATGTTCTGAGGTACCTGAAGGGCACAGTGGATTATGGGCTCAAGTATGAAGCGAATCAAAAGTTTAACCTGCAGGGTTATGTTGATTCAGATTGCACTGGCAGTGCTGTAGATAGGAAGAGCACATCTGGGTGCTGCTTCAGTATGGGATCAGGTGTGATCTCTTGGTTTAGCAGGAAGCAGTCCTGCGTAGCACTGAGTACAACTGAGGCAGAGTATGTTGCAGCCTGTTGAGCTAGTTGTGAGGTAGTATGGCTACGGAAGCTACTGTCTGAGTTATTTGATCTCCCGTTGGATGTTACTGGTATCTTCTGTGATAACCAGAGTTGTGTGAAGCTGTCCGAGAATCCAGTGTTTCATGACAGGTTGAAGCACATACAAATCAAATATCACTATATCAGGGATATTGTGCAGAGAGGAGCTGTGAAGCTCCTGTATGTTGCGACGGGCGAGCAGATTGCAGATGTGTTGATGAAGCCACTAACCAGGGTGAAGTTCGAATACTTCAGGGAGAGGCTTGGTGTTCTTCAGATCGAGGACACTTCGGGGAAGAAGTGATGGACACATTTGTTGAAGCCATTCCAATCATGTTGGAAGGAGGATCCTTCACATGGCTGTGGATGTAAGCGCTGGATGATGAGCATTAGGATGATGTTCTAGTTTCTGCTTTGTATGATCAGTTGGATCATTTATATGTATATGTATGTACGCATCATGTTGGATGTTGGATATGATCAGTTGGATCATTTATATGTATGTACGCATCATGTTGGATGCTGGATATGATCAGTTGGATCATTTATATTTATGTACGCATCATGTTGGATGCTGGATATGATCAGTTGGATCATTTATATGTATGTATGCATCATGTTGGATGCTGGATATGATCGGTTGGATCATTTGTATGTATCTGTATATGTATCAGGTGGATACATTGTATGATTAGGTAGATCATGTATGTTGATGGATACATTGTGTGGATCATGTATCTATGTATCAGATGGATACACTGTGTATGATGATATGTATCAAGTAGATACTTGGTGTGCATCAGATGGATGCATTATCAGGGTGATCGTGGATGACAACTTCTCCAGATGACATGCAGCAGGATGTTGCAGTGATGATGATCAGGATGATCATGTGTACATCAGGATGATGTATGATGAGTATCAGATGATACTTTGTGGCTGTGGATCAGGTTGTGCAGATGAGCATGTCTGGGAGATCCTATAGGTCGGAGTTGCATACCCATAATAGCCTGGGATGCTCTTTCGAGACATTGCTCTGGGAGGACATGTAATTTGTGCCCTGGGAGATCTTCAGGTTGGAGTTGTGTACCCGTAACATCCTGAGATGCTCTTGCGAGGTTTTGTCCTATGGCATGTAATTTGCTTCTGGGAGATCTGGACAGGATGAAAAAGGCCTCAGATGCTTCAGCCAGGTTTTTCCATGACCACATGTAATTTGCTCCTGGGAGATCTGGACAGGATGAAAAAGGACTCAGATGCTTCAGCCAGGTTTTGTGGTGGACCACATGTAATGTGCTCCTGGGAGATCTGACAGGTAGAGCTGTGTGCTCGTAACAACCTGGGATGCTTCAGCCAGGTTTTGTGGTGAGATCACATGTAATGTGCTCCTGGGAGATCCGACAGGTAGAGCCATGTGCTCGTAGCAGCCTGGGATGCTTCAGCCAGGTTTTGTGATAGGTCACATGTAATGTGCTCCTGGGAGATCCTACGGGTAGAGCTGTGTGCTCGTAATAGCCTGGGATGCTGTAGCCAGGTTTTGTGACGCACGCAATAAGTCCTGAGGATTCCACAGTATGGTCAGTGATGATGAAGACCTGCAGGTGGTGGGCCTACATCCAATATGAAAAAGGACTGGCTCTGTAGAACTTCCTATGACGAGTAGAGTCAGAGATTGGTTGAGATAGCAACAGCAGTGACAATGATGATGACGGTGCATCGATGACAATGATCCTAAGAAGAAGACTTGTCTAGTAGATCTGTGTCGAGAAATACCTTCCTAGTTAAGAAGGAGTGTTGATGTATATGTAACTTCGGAATGTATTTCATCTGTGTATTTTATATATATTTATTGTACCCTTATAAGAGATGTGTCATTCCTCTATAAGGAAGTGTCGTCATGTGGATTGACAAGTGTCGCAAATGTGTGTACTTACCGATGGGTTATTAGACCACCATGTGTGGGGTCGGCCCTGAAATATATATTATAATGTGGATGTACCTAGCTAGACAAGTCGGCCCCATAAGGTCACTGGGCAAACAGGTTAGTATAAATAGAGATCAGGTGATCTCTAGTTAGATCATTCAGAAAAGTATCTCTCTCTCACTCAGAAAGTGGCGCACTAGTGAGGAGGAGGATCATCTGCTACTAGGAGACTATCTCAGTGTATTTTGGTTGTACTTTGGTTGAGCCATTGCTCTTTCTATCTCTGAGGAAGTTGTGGGGTTTTTCACCTTAGGGTTTTCCCCACGGAAAGTCTGTGTCTCTTGTCTCTCATGCTTTTGATTCTTGTGATGCTTGTCATGCTTATTGTGATTGTTATGCATTGATATACTGTATATGTTATTCTCTCAGTGAAGATCCTAGAGTATTGTGAATTAATGCTCAAAATTTAACAGTCTGGAAGAGGCTGATCCTCACCATGACTAGTGGTAGTCTCAGGGATACTGTCAAAAAAATATACCACTTGCTCTTTAATAGATGGGATTATCATTAGTTCAGTGAGTGGAATGTTGTGCATAAATTTTTCCAATTCTCTCTCAATGTTGATGTCTAAGTCATACTCCGGGAGAGGGATTGGCTCACTCACTGGGCTAGGAAGCTCACTATTCTTCCTCTCGATGAAAGGGGTAGGATTCTGGCCATCCTTTCTTCTTTGATAAAATCCTAATAGGAGCTTGACCACTACTTTCAGGTTGTTCAGTGGCATAAATGGGAAAACTAGGACTAGGAATTTATTTAGACTCTTCTTCTTGATTAATAAAAATTCTTCCAAATTCCTTATCAAAGTCTAAGTTATCAACCCAATTAATGTTCTTTGGAGAGTCCTGTGTGTCATCACTATGAGTGGGATACTCAGGATCCTCCTCTTTTTGTTCTTCTGACCAGTTGATTCCAGGAGGTTCATGAGACGTTTGGCTCATAGGGTTTCTTTTATCATTCTCATTATTAGGCCTCTTTTGAGGGTTCCGTAAGGTTTTGGGCCATAAGGTTGCCTATACCTTTCCGACTCTTTACTTTTAGCTAGATCCCTATTTAGGAGAGTCAAGTTTTTCATCATTTCTTGCATACTCTCCATCATATCGTTGGGATCTTTCACTAGTTCTTTTCCCTTCTTGGCTTTGGGTTCATATCTAGAGGACGAAGCACTAATTGAATCAAAGAAGTTTTGCTTCCCCATAGAGGCAACATTTGCTTCAACCCTTCTAGCATTTTCTTGAGTGGCTTTTAAGTCCTTAGGGTCTTTGTCTTTGAGGTGGTATCCTAGGTAAACTTCAAACGAATTGAGGTAGTGAATCAACACAACTTTCTCTTTAGGCCTAATATGATCAGGGATATTAGCCACTATCTTGTCAAAATGGAGGTTGAATTCGTGGACAGGTTTGTTTTATTTCTTTTTGACTTCAAAGAGGTTGTGCAAAAGAAAACGCCCATCCAACTTGACTGACTACTCATGCTTAAGTGTTTCTGCAAAGTCATCATATCCTATAACTGATAATGCAGGCAAACAGTCAAACCATTTACGAGTATCACCCTCCAAGAATGCAAATAGACCCCTCATGTAAACATCTTCTTCTTTTGCCCCATTAGCCTCCATGTGTGCCCATACATTTTCAATGTGGTCCTCAATGGAGGTTGCACAATTACCATTAAACTTAGGGATATTTTCAAAGTATTTGTCGGGCATATCATGGGGTGAACCAGGGATTTGGGAAAAGTCTAAAGGTGAAGCTTTGGCCTTGTTCCCAAAACTACGAACAACGGGCGGTTTGGTTTGAGGATTGTTTCCTGAAGGAGTTTGAGTTGTTCCATCCATTTTATTTGCTGGATTTAAATTACGAGAGGGAGATGAAGGAGGAACTGAATTAGTTGAAGGAGATCCCACAAAACGATTTGGAGAATCAGAGTTAACGATTTTCCAAAATAAATTAAATGATTGAACTTTGGGATCTCTTCTATGATAAACAAGCAGGGTTCGTTCAGATTGATTTAAATTAACCCTACTTCTAAGATCGAAAGGATTTCTATGAGGTCCTTCCTCAGTGGAGTCACGATTAGGAGTCTCCAGGTAGACTTACGTTCTTTTCTACCAAAAGATATGTCGTGAATAAGCAGGGAGATATGAGTGAAAATGGATGGTTATGTATAAGTTAGGAATATAAATGATAACCATCAAATTACAAGACCGAATGCAATAAGATATAAATTACGCATGGATACTCGCATACACTTGAGGTAAGCCTCTACCTCCCCGACAACGGCGCCAAAAGTGTTATCACACAACTTGTAGTTGTCCCTAAAGGTTATCCTATCTAGGATGGTAGAGGTGTTGGACAACAAAAGAGGTGACCCAAGAGATGCCACGGTTGCCAATGCAATTCGGTGTCACGCTAACCGAGGCACTCTTCACTTTAGATCAAGCCTAAGCAAGACATGGGGGAGACACTAGCTTAGCCAATGAAGGCCAGTGAACCAATCAAGACCTCTTAGGTAAATGTGATGATGATAAAGGAGAAGATCAAGATGGGATTAGATCTAGGTCTAGAGTGGATAAGTGGACCCAATGAGTTAGGTCTTGGTTGAAGAGGCTTAAGGAAGGACAAATGTTCAGCCAAGGAAAAATAAAGGTTACTTATAGGATTAAAGTAGTAGATATATTTCCAAAATTATAGATCCAAGTGGGGACCACCCTTAAAACATGGAAATTGGTCCAAATGGGGCCCATAAGGTGAAAATTGAAGAAAGAATGCACTAGGGGTTTTGAAAATGATTGGATCTAGTGAAATAATGAGGAATAGGAAAAACCCAAGTTGGGATCTAGCAAAAAGGCCACCTACCCAAAAGTGTGACCTCCCTTAGGGAGGCCCAGTGCCTTAGATCGAGGGGAAAATGGATTCGGATGTCCACCAAACTTTAGATCGGGAATGTTAAGATTAATATTAAGGTGGGTTTTAATTATTAATCCCAAATGATTGCTAGATATCCATAGATCTGAAAAATAAAAATGCAAGGGTTTTAACTTATAGGGTTTGAGATGACCAATGGTAAAAATGCTTGAAACAAGATACTAACCTTGTAGATCTTACCTCTAGATCTTGAGGCTACTTTGAAAAGTGATAAATTTACCTTGTGTGTTAATCAAGAGTGAGATCCAAGATACCCAAGTGAAATCTCTAGCCCTCCAAGGTCACACGTGCACCCTCCTCTTGCAAAAAATGATCTATGTAAGAATCATTTCGGCATGAAAATGACTATAAGGATGAAAAGATGAAAAATAAAGCATCAACTATGTCACTAAGATACAATAATGATATGATGACCAAGGCTGTAATTGATGACAATACATTAATAACAAAGGTTAAGACAAGGACATGGAAGACAATAGAATTGGATGGTTTGAAGACAAGACATGACATTGGCAATGACCACAAGACAAAGATTGTGAAGACAAAATGGCATGGAGGACAAGCATTGAAGTGATGGCAAAAACTTGATGACATGGACAATGATGATAAGGCATCAAGTGTTGATGGTGTTGATAACAAGCATGGCAAGCCTAACAATGATTACAAGGCACATTTGTAGGCATGGCAAGCATAGGTAACATGGAAAAAATGATAAGGTGGACATGCACAATGCTGTGGGATTTTGGAAGGACCCTTGCGGGCATTTCAAAGCCCCCTTGCAGGCATCCAAAAGGGCATATGTGGGCATCCTGAAAAGAGCTTGCGAGCATGTTAAAGAAGGTTGAAATAGAGCCCTTGTGGGAATCTTAGAGTACCTTTGCGGACATTTTTATACACCCTACGGGAATTTCTAAACAAACCATGTGGGGATCCTGTTGAATATTATGCGGGCATAATTGAAGGGCCTGCGGGCATTTTTAAGCACTTCATGAAGGCATTTTTATTGGCCCTTGCGGGCATCTTGAAGAAGGTTAAAAGTCAAAAATAAGGAAGGCCACCCAAGGGAAGATAATGATGATGTGGTGACAAAATTTAATGGATATAAATATATTTGTTAAGGATAACATGGAAATAAAAAATATTATTTGATAGAATAAAAAAAATAAAAAAATAAAGTCAACCTCCAGATTTGGTGGAAAAGACAAGTATAAATAGAAGACAAAAGATTTGTTTTTGGTGTAGGAAGTGGAGGATTCATGGAGTGATCTAGAAGGAGATCGGGAGTGATTTTTGGGGCAGTCTTAGACCTGAACCTAACATCAGAAGATATTTTGGGGTTTTTGAACAAGACAAGTAGCAGCCAGTGTTGCATTGATCTTTTGAAGTATACCAAATCAGAATTACTGAAGATCTAATGTTTGATGATTTGAATAAGGACAACCCAGTTTTTGTGAAGCTTTGACATCCCGAATTAAAGAGGACATACAACCTGAAGGGTGAAGTGCTTGTGAGAGTGAGATCATCAATCAATTTTAACAGGTCCACGGGTTCAATTCAAGAAGGTCATTTTTATTCTTTAGGGTGGCAGGGTGGTGCTAGGGCTCACATGTTTGTGAGTTAAGCTATTGTAGTAGCTTGTCAGTTGCAACTGACAAATTCTTTGGGGTTGTAGCCCCTTCCAGTTGAAGTTGGAAAAGTTGCATCAAATTTGTAAATCTAGTTGTTACTAGATCAAATTTATTATAAAAGGATTTTGTGGTTTTTCCCCTAGGACTTGGGTTTCCACGTAAAATTTTTGTGTACTGTGCATCCTTTTATTATGAATTTTGATGATATATTGCTATGATTGGTTATTAGCAAAGTGCTCTTGATTAAATTTTTATAATTGTGCGAATACTGATTCACCCCCTTCTCAGTATTCCAACAATTGGTATCAGAGCAGGTTCCTTCAAGAACAGTTTCACTACTGGAAGTTAATCATGAGAAATTTTGTAAAGCACAACAAAAATGGAATACCTTTATTTGATGGATCAGACTATGCATTTTGGAGCATAAGGATGAGAGATTTTCTGGAAGCTCAAGCAATTGAGCAATGGTTGATAGTTGAAGTTGGATACAAGGTACCAAAAGCACCTCCAACAGATACAGATGAGTTGACTGTGTACAATACTAATCCAAAGGTTAGGAACCACATCCTGAATGCTCTAGACAAATCCATTTTCACCAAATTTATGCATTGTAATTATGCAAAGGAAATATGGGATAAGGTCCAAACTACCTATGAAGGGAATAAGAAAGTCAAGGCAGACAAACTCTAAACCTACAAAGGACAATTCAAACACCTAAGGATGAAGGATGAAGAAGACATTTCAACTTATATGCTTCACATTGATGAACTTGTAAATACTATTAGAGGTCTTGGAGAAGAAGTTGAAGAATCAGTTGTTGTTCAGAAGATATTGAGGACACTTCCAAAAATATTCAATCCTAAAATATCATCCTTGGAAGAAAGAACAGACTTGGATGATATGACAGTAGATTAGCTGCATGGGACACTAGTAGCTTATGAAATGAGGATAGAAGATGAAGAATCACCCAGAAAGGAAGCATCATTCAAAGCTTCATCTAAGCAAGCAAAGAATATCATCTTGACAAAACATGACAAATCCATGACAAAATTAAATTATAATAACAACGATGATTTTGATGATGAAGAGATAGTCAACTTTGCAAGGAAGCTGAAAAGAGGCACAAGAAAGTATAAAGGTAAGCTACCTCTCAAGTGCTTTGCATGTGGTAGGATAGGCGACTTTGCTTCTAAATGTACCTATGTAAAGAATTCAGACAATGAGGAAGAAGATGGCTCGAAAAGGTACAAAAATTACAAGAACTACAAGGAAAACAAAAGAAGAATGTTTAGAAAAAAGAAGAGTCTCTACTCAAAGAAAACAAGTACGTCTTCTGATGAAGACTCCAATGGTGATAGTGATAGTGAAAATAATGATAGTGAACCTGAAAGAGTGCTATTCATGCAATTGACTCGAAGGATGAAGAATCTGATGAGGAAGGAGAAGTAGATCTGGAAGAGGAACTTATAAGTGCGTTAAAAGATCTAAGAAAAGCTAGAAAAGAGAACAAACTTCTCAAGGAAGAAATAAAAGAGTTGAAAGACAAAACCCACATGTCTGAAGAAGACAAGCAATCATTTATTGACTTAAAAGTTCAGCTGGAAGAAGCCAAAAGAATTGAAGATTCTCTCACAAACCAATTGACAAAATGTCTAGGAGAAAACAAAAAACTCGAGGCTGAAATAGTAACTTTAAGAAAGGAATTTTAGAAGAAAGATGTAAATGAGAATTATGGAAATAGTTCCAAGATTCTTGAACAAATTATCATCTCTCAAAGGCCATTTCATGACAAGTTTGGATTGGGATACAAAAGGCATGACAATGAAGCCTCAAGTTCCATGGTTGCACAAACATAAAATGAAAATGAAGAAAGGATCAAATCTCAACCAGAACAACCTAAAGTCCCAGATGATGGACAAATCCTCTGGAAGACCAACCCTCCAAGAAGATCTTTTACTCCAAGGTATGGACAATTTTTTTATGGCTACTGTTTTTCATGTGGAATATTTGGACACAAAGCTGTGAGTTTGTAAGAAGAATAAAATTAGAAAACAGAAGAAATTCCGAAATCTCAAGATGGCAATACAATAAAAACAAATTCAGTCCCTTGAGAATTGAAATTGAATGCTTCAAGTGCAACAACTTTGGACACATGGCCAATGATTGCAGAATGAAAATCTCAACAGGAACTCAGCAAGACTCATGAAAGGAACAAAAAAGAGTATGGGTAAAATATAAAGACAACCTGAAAATTCATGAATGTGGAATTGCTCTTCAAGCTCAAAACAACAAAAGTCAGTGGTTTATCGACAATGGTTGTTCCAAACATATGACAGGTGACAAAAGTATATTCATAAGTCTAAAGGGGGATAAAGGCTCGGTCTCTTTTGGAAACAATGATTCAGCCAAAGTAATTGGAAAAGGTATAGTAAATCTTGGATATAGGAACAACACAACTAAAAATGTTCTTCTAGTGGATAATATGAAACACAATTTATTAAGTGTTAGCCAGATGTGTGATCAGGGACATCAATTGCTGTTTACCTCAAAAGATTATGAAATAAGAAAATAAGGATATAGGAAGTTAGTGGCTACAACTACCAGGACTCCAAACAATATTTACATTTTGGATAAAATCACAAATGAGAAATGTCAACTAGGAAGAGAAAATGAAAGTTGGCTTTGGCATAGAAGAATGGGGCACATACATTTTGATAATCTAGTAAGAATAAGCAAAAAATAGGCTCTGAGGAATATGCCAGAAATTACCAAGCCCACTAAAACTATGTGTATTCAGTGCCAGCATGGAAAGCAAACCATAGTAAATTTCAAAACAAAAGAGCATTCCTCTAAAAAACCCTTAGAGATTATTCACATTGATCTTTGTGGACCAACCAGAAGCAAAGGTTTAAAAGGTGAATAATATTTTATGTTGCTAATTGATGACTATTCCAGAATGACATGGAATCAAAAGACAGTTTTTCAGTAGCTAGAACCCCTGAACAAAGTGGAGTTGCTGAAAGAAAAAACAAAACCGTACTAGAAATGGCCAGAACCATGTTAAATATGTACAAACTGAATGAAAATTTTTGGGCACATATTGTTCATACAGCCGTACATATCCTAAACAAAGGATTACTTAGAAGCCGCAGTGACAAAACACCATATGAACTATGGATAGGAAGATCAGCCAATTTTCAATACTTCGGGATATTTGGAAGTAAATGTTACATCAAAAGAGAAGATAAGATCAAAAAGTTTGAATCTCGGGTGGATGAAGGCATACTTGTTGGATACTCATCCAAAAGGAAGGCTTACAAATGCCACAACTTAAGACTAAATAAGGTTTTTGAAAGGATAAATGTAAAAATAGATGAATCAAGTCTACCAATAGACAGTAAGAATCCAATGGACTTGGATGATCTAGAAGATGGCGGTGAAGATGAAAACTTGGAAGAACTTGAAGTACTACAGACAAGTGAAGAACAACCAGTCACTACACAAGAAGAAGAGCAAACAAGGGAGCAACAGACTCCTAAAAATTGGTACCAAAAGAATCATCCATCAGAATTAATAATTGGTGACAAAGATGCTGGAATAAAACAAGAAAAGAAAGAAAATCAGTCCAAAGAACAGAACATGTACATTTGTCATTGTTATCTACTTTTAAACCAACAAATTTTGAAGAAGCCAAAATAGACGAACACTAGGTTAAAGCTATGGAAGAAGAATTTGATCAAATCAAGAAAAATGAAACATGGGAAATTGTTCCTAGACCCAAGGACAAAAGTGTGATTGGCACAAAATGGATTTTCAGAAATAAGCTGAATGAAGATGGATAGGTGATTAGAAACAAGGCCCAATTGGTTTATAAAGTTTATGCTCAAATTGAAGGAAGAGACTTTGAAGAAACATTTGCACCAATAGCCAGAATGGAAGCTATAAGAATGATATCGTCCTATTCTTGTGCTAAAAATATCAAAGTGTATCAAATGGATGTCAAATCAACTTTTTTAAATGGAAAATTAGAAGAAGAATTCTATATAGAACAACTAGAATGATTCCAATTATCAACAAAGGAGGAGTATGCATGCAGATTAAAAAGATCCCTATATGGTTTAAAGCAAGATCCTAGATCTTGGTACTCTAGGTTGGACAATTACCTGCTAAATCAAGGCTTCAAAAGGGGAATTGCAGATAGCAATATGTATATCAAAATTGATCATGACAACATACTAATCATTGAAGTATATGTTGATGACATTATCTTTGGTAGTGATGATGACACTTTAAGCCAACAATTTGCAAAAAATATGCAAAAAGAATTTGAGATGTCACTACTTGGTGAATTGACATTCTTCTTGGGACTTCAGATATCACAATATGAAGAAGGCATTTTCATTTCACAAACCAAGTATATTAAGGAAATGTTGAAGAGGTTCAAGATGGAAGACTGTAAACCTGTGTGTACTCCTATGACCACTAGTTGCAAGCTAAGCAAAGATGATAAATCAAATACAGTGGATCAAAAACTCTACAGATCAATGATTGGAAGCCTATTATATGTTACAGCCTCAAGGCCAGATGTGATGCAAGCTGTTGGATAGGTTGCAAAATTTCAAGCAACTCCTAAGGAAACTCATGTGACTGCAGTTAAAAGAATTTTCAAATATCTTAATGGAACCATGGACTTTGGATTATGGTACTCAAAAGGAAATGAGTTGGACTTATTAGCCTACTCAGATGCAGATTCGGGAGGATGTGTAGATGACAGAAGAAGCACAAGTGGTGAAACATTCTTCTTAGGAAATTGTTTGGTATGTTGGTCCAGCAAAAAGAAATCCTCAGTATCCTTGTCAATAGCATAAGCATAATATATAGTTGCAGCAACATGTTGTACTCAGATTATCTGGATGAAACAAAGCCTACAAGGCATACAAGTCACGTATGATGAACCAATTCCAATTATGTGTGACAACACAAGTGACATTAACATCTCCAAGAATCCGGTAATGCACTCCAAGACCAAGCATATTCCTATCAAGTTTCACTTTCTTCGGGAGAAAGTCACAGATAAGAATACCAAATTGGAATATATTGGGACAAAAGAATAGATTGCAGATATTTTTACTAAGCCTCTCCCATGAGAGACTTTTGAATACCTCCAGGAAAAATTGGGAGTCATACTACCACCTAATTAAATTGATCCATCTTCAACACACAACAGTATGATAGGGGGAGAAGTAAAACTACAGAAGAGAATGTTCTGAGGGGGAGAATTAAGGCAAGATTAATGTCAAAAGGAGAGATATGCCAATAAAGGAGAAAACATCACAGTCTGATTTCAGAAATTGTTTATGGGCATTGCGAAGCTAAAGAAGTATTGACCATTTGTCATTAATGTCAAAGGGGAGAAAAATAAAGGAGAAGGTTGCCATCAATGACAAAGGGGGAGATTGATGGCCAAGGTTGTCATTGATGACAATACATTAATAACAAAGGTCAAGAAAAGGACATGGAAGACAATAGCATTGGATGGTTTGAAGACAAGACATGACATTGGAAATGACCACAAGACAAAGATTGTGAAGACAAAATGGCATGGAGGACAAGCATTGAAGTGATGGAAAAAAATTGATGACATGGACAATGATGACAAGGCATCAAGTGTTGATGGTGTGGATAACAAGCATGACAAGCCTAACATTGATGACAAGGCACATTTGTAGGCATGGCAAGCATAGGTAACATGGAAAAAAATGATGAGGTGGACATGCTCAAGGCTGTGGGATTTTGGAAGTCCCCTTGCAGGCATTTCAAAGCCCCCTTGCAGGCATCCAAAAGGGCATCTGCGGGCATCCTGAAAAGAGCCTGCGAGCATTTTAAAGAAGGATGAAATAGAGCCCTTGTAGGCATCTAAGAGTACATCTGCGAGAATTTTTATACACCCTATAGGCATTTCTAAATAGCTCATGTGGGAATCCTGTTGAAGATTATGCGGGCATAATTGAAGGGCTTGCGGGCATTTTTAAGCACTTCATGTGGGCATTTTTATTGGCCCTTGCGGGCATCTTGAAGAAGGTTAAAAGTAAAAAATAAGGAAGGCCACCCAAGGGTAGATAATGATGATGTAATGGATATAAATATATTTGTTAAGGATAGCATGGAAATAAAAAATATTATTTGATAGATTAAAAAAAATAAAAAATAAATTAAGTTGGCCTTTGGATTTGGTGGAAAAGACAAGTATAAATAGAAGACACAACTTTTTTTTTGGTTTAGGAAGTGGAGGATTCATGGAGTGATCTAGAAGGAGCTTGAGAGTGATTTTTGGGGCAGTCTTAGACCCAAACCTAACAACATAAGATATTTTGGGGTTTTTGAACAAGACAAGTGGAAGCTAGTGTTGCATTGATCTTTTGAAGTATGAAAAATCAGAATTACTAAAGATCTAATGTTTGATGATTTGAAGAAGGAAAACCCAGTTTTTGTGAAGCTTTGACAACCCGAATTAAAGAAGACATACAACCTGAAGGGTGAAGTGCTTGTGACAATGAGATCATCAATCCATTTTAACAGTTCCACAGGTTCAATTCAAGAAGGTCATTTTTATTATTTAGGGTGGCAGGGTGGTGCTAGGGCTCACATATTTGTGAGTTAAGCTATTGTAGCAACTTGTTAGTTGCAGCTGACAAAGCCTTTGGGGTTGTAGCCCCTTCCAGTTGAAGCTGGAAAAGTTGCATCAAATTTGTAAATCTAGTTGTTGCTGGATCAAATTTATTATAAAAGGATTTTGCGGTTTCCCCCCCAGGACTTGGGTTTCCACGTAAAAAATTTGTGTATTGTGCATCCTTTTATTATGAATGTTGATGATATATTGCTATGATTGGTGATTAGCAAAGTGCTCTTGATTAAATTTTTATAATTGTGTGAATACTAGTTCACCCCCTCTCAATATTCCAACATGATACTCCCTTAGACAAAAAGAAGATCAAAGGTAAGATATGGGGTTTCCCCATAATAATGTCCCCTTGAAACGTCCTCCTCTTCAACCCACACGACCCCCTACAGAGAAAACATTTGGATAGAAATATCCACAATGAAACACAGAGAAAGAGTTGTATATTCAAGTTGCAAAGGCATCCATCGAGACAAAAGAAGCAGATCCACAAAAATAGTATTTTTATTCCATGTTTCTAGAGCTCCCAAGATGCCTTTACAATAGGGGGGTCTCTTCCTTAAATAGGAGGAGAGAGACCAAAACCCTAAACCACTTTTGAAATGAGTGGTTAAGATCAAAAGATAAAATAACACAATCAATGACTAAGGTGAGCTGCTATAATATATCATGGATCACTCACTAAAGGGGGGTGCGCACTCACCAAAAGAGGGCTCCAAGGGGGTGCACGCTACATACAAGTGACTAGGATACAAGTATGCCACATAAGATGACTAGGACAAGTGACTAGGAGAACATGGTGGGGCTAGGAGGCATTAATTTAATTCACTAGCATCACCCCATGGCACAATAATATAACATATGACTCAGTGACATGTCCAAGCGAATAAATGACCTCTGAGAGAAGAATGCATCAAAACACATCGTGATGACTATGTGGACCCCACTGACTGCTGCAAACTGATTTGGAAGGAGTGGGATACACCATAGATTACCTCTGAGTAGAAAAAATGCCAAAACCTTGCCTCAATATTTCACATCGAATTCCTTAATGACCATTTTATTCCATTTTTATTCCACCTGAAAAACCACCAAACTGCTCGAAACACACTGCCTGGTGCCTAAGCACAAAATATGACTATACCATCATGTCCGGAAGGGGGTAATATGGTAACAACAAGTGGATGGACCACCCCCTTCCTCTGTAGCTCCCTAGGAAACAACTTGCCTCCATTGCATCAACTGGATAAGCCACATCAGCATGGCCAAACTGGCCAACAGGTGAAAAACTACTCATATCATCACTGCAAGTTCCTGAAACTGAAAAATAACTATCTCAATGAATCCAGAGGACCCAAATCCACTAAGGATGAGTACTCATATGCCTCATGGTAACCTATAAGATCATATGTGGCATCCACCATACCCAGACAAATACAAATATGATGATCTGGAAATAATAATAATCATTAAAAACTGCATCAATCATCATCTAAAACCTGTTTCCAACATATAGAATCATCAAAAAGGTATATACGAGACCATGGATCAACATCATATAATATAAATGGACCATCTCATCATGGATCCCAAGGTTGACCTTGGTCAAACTAGGTTTGACCGATCAAACTGATCAAAATATGACCCAGGCTATAGATGCCTGCTGTTGCAAGTGCAAATGGTTAAGACATGCTCTTTAAATAATTTTCATAGCAAGACTTTAAAACATTAAGCATCATTTCACTGGCAGTTAATAGATAATAATATGTTAGTTAATAATTTACTTTCAAAAAGAACTTCAAGAATATACTCATTTGTAAACATGATCAAATTGCTAGCAGAGGGTGAAGGCTAAGGATGCAAGGCTATGCAAAGGGGGATGACTTGACTGACTTGACACTGTGATACTTTCGATAATGGAAATGGTATTACACATTCAAGCATATGTTGGATAAAGAAAACACAAGGAATGGCAGTGTCTCACAAATGGGTAAGTTGTTTAGAGAAGTGCTTATTCAACCTTGGAAACATGTCTACTACTAGTACCGCCATGAACTAGGTGCCCGAATAACTGTAACTTGAGGTTCTAGGGGACACTTAGAATTAGTTGTCCCTTGCTCCATCTCACATCATAAACCACAGGCTCAATGAGAAATATTTCATTTAAGGTCAACAGTCTTTATATTTGGCATATACTTAGCCACTGCTTTATTTGGACCTTTCATTTCATTTCATATCATTTCCTTGGCCAACAATATTTAGATTTAGCATACCTGTATCCATTTATTTTTAGGCCTTTAGGACCCCTCATGGATTTTTCATGTGTTTAGAAGCACAACTAATCGCAGCTTTCATCCGGGGTGTATTTACATTTCATTACATTTCATTTCACAACCCTTTTCATTGGGTTTTACAAAAGATATATATCAATAGCTTCCAAAGGTAGTACAATTTGCTTCAGGTTTTAGCCAACACAACTCAAGCAACTATGGGGACTTCCACAATCAATATCAAACATCAGGGAAACTAACTAGAGAGATCAAGGTATAAAATCCAACTCACCAAAGGTAAGTTTTGTTGCCAACTCAGATCTGAGACACAGATTTAACATGGATGCTATCCAACACAGAGGCAAGAATGGGGAGGTACTCCATATCACAAGTCAAGGTGTAATTCAGGGTAAAGATCAAATAATGGGTAAGGACAATGGGTGGATGGAGAAAATGAAGGTGATGCCTAAGCTAGCAAGTCAAAAAGACGGGAATGATCATGTCCACACTCCTAAGAAGGTAAAACCAATGAGTATAAAACAAGAGTTTCTAATTGTAAGTAATGCAATCATCTATAGTAACCAATTTGATTTTAACACATATATATTGCCAGATCATAATTAATAGATGCCAAGTCAAGCTATCAAAATGACTAAAACAACAATATAATAACACCAATGCACATCATATACCTGTTGGGTCATATACCTGTATCTGCAATCTGGACCAACTGTAACCACTAAGAATACTGTTGCTGAAACTCTACTCACTGCACTGTACCTGTATGGAATAAAGGGTCATCTCGGTCATCAAATATGAGGTCTTAAGGCTCAGCCTTGACATAAGGTCTACTGCATGTCTGATATAAGGTTGCTCTGATGTGTGAGTGATCACAAATAACATTGCTCATGATAGTTGATCTCGCTGAACATGTGTAAAGGAAAAGCTAAAAAATATGTCGATATCTACTCCGTAACCATGGTATCACAGCTATTATGGATGTGATAACAATAGATCCATTTGATCATTGATGAAATCTGCAAATATACTTAAGATATCCCTTTGAAAGGTTACAGGGGCATTGCAGAGTCCAAATTGTAGTACTTTGTATGCATATGTGCCCCACGGGAAGGTAAATGTGGTTTTATCTTGATCAATAGGGTGGATTTGTATTTGATTATATCCACTGAAACCGTCCAAGAATGAAAAAAACTTGTTTCCATCAAGAGTATCCAATACCTAATCAATGAATGGAAGAAGAAAGTGATCTCTTTTGGTTGCCTTATTAAGCTCTCTGTAATCCACACATATTCTCCACTTCCCCCCTTTCTTTTGGACTATCACTAAATGTGAGACCCACTCACTATCTTAGATAGGGTGGATGAAGCCTGCATCAAGTAGTTTTTGCAATTCCAGTTTGACTATATCTTTTAATGTTGGGTTCATCCTTCTTTGGGGCTGTCTTATTGGGACAACGCCTTCCTTGTGTTGATGTATATGTAACTTCAGAATGTATTTCATATATGTATATTGTACTCCTATAGAGATGGTATTATTCCTCTATACGGAAGTGTTTGTATTCTTATAGAGATGTTATTATTCCTCTATACAGAAGTGTCGTCATTTATATTGTAAGTGTCGTAACTTATACTTGATGGGTTATTAGACCACCTTGTTGGGGTCGGCCCTGTATAAGTCATGTGGGTTGAAGGGTTATTAGAACACCCTATTGGGGGTCAGCCATGTGGGTCAAAGGGTTATTAGACCACCCTATTGGGTGTCGGCCCAGTCAACATTGTGTTATGTGGTTAAGTTGAGGCCGACCTAGTAAAGGTTATTAGGCAAGTCAAGTCAAGTATAAATAGAGTGCGGGAGGCACTCTATTTGATCATTCTATTCTCTCACACACTCTTTGGAGAGTGGCACACCTATGGAGGAGGAGAAACTGATGCTAGGAGATGTCTATCTCTTATGCTTGGTTTATATCATTGCTCTATCTATCTCTGAGGAAGTTATTGGGGTTTTCCACCTTTATGGTTTTCCCCAAGTAAACTTTGTATCTCTTGTGTGCTTGCATTATTGTGTCCATGATTGATATGCTGTAGATATGCTATACATGTTATTCTCTCAGTTAAGATCCTATATCAGATTGAAGTAAATTCTGAAAAATTAACATGGTATCAGAGCTAGCCTAAAAGAAGGCATGGTATGGCATGTATGACACTTGTTGCACTTGCGATGCTAGGGCTTGATATAGCAAAAACCAGTCATTGTAGAACTTTCGCTATAAATACATTTTGGCAAAGTTTTTGGATCTAAAACGTTTACAGGTCGAATATCAGATCCCCATGTACCTTGTGTCCAAAGGACAACTTCTAATTCGTTGTACTTTGTGTTTTATGATCTGTACAATCTAGGGTTTCTGCCTCTTCCAGATCCGAGTCATAAATAGGTGACCTAGGAAAATATGTCATAACTTGGGCTAGGAAGCTCCAAATGAATTTTTTTAAAAGTGACATGTAGTGCACGGACTGTACTTTCTTAGGTAACTTTTTTAGGGGCCGAAACTGAACCAGTGACACGTGGCATGCCGTACAAGTTTGCTCTCCTGTTTTATCCCATAAACAGGTCACGTTGAGACACTTGGCATAATTCTCTCTCCGAGAATCCATTTGAGGTCAGACCTATGGGGTTGGAAATATGACAGGTCAGGATACCACAGGAAAAAATTTTAGACCCTCTGGATCAAAAAGTTCGGAGTTAAACCAGAAACAATTAGGTGCATATTTCTGTCAAAACAGAATTATTTTTGAGCACCTTCATTCATGGCTTCGGGAATTTAGGGTTTCGTAGAAAGTTGTAATTTTTGTAATCGGAGACCATGGATGGATGATACTCATCAAAATCAAAATTTAGAGACCAAGATCATATTTTTTGGTTGGGAAGAAGGTCGAGCTTGATCAAACCCCAGTTCGGGACTTTGATCGGAAAGATGGAAAATTAGGGCTTCTGCAAAAGTTGGAATTTTGGAAATATGTGACCACGGCTGGAAGCTCCTCAGAAAAATAGAAGCTTAGAGATTTGAATCAAAATTTTTGGTTGGGTGAAGCTCCGAGAAACTCAAACCCTAATTCAGGGTCCTCCTCAGTGAATCCGAAAAACTAAAAGGCAATTTTGAGGGGTGAAACTTTGCAGTTTTCAAATTCTGAGTATACCTTCTTGATCAGCTCATCAAGGCACATCTTTCTATCCTTTCAGAAGTTTGAAATTCAAAGTTTGAATTTTTAGGGTTTCTCTGACAAACCCTAATCCAGCTCCAGATCCAGTTCCTGCAAATCAAGTGGATTGGGTTAATCCTAGAAGAGAATGAATTGGTCACCTGCATAAGTGAAGAAGTTCCTGTTTCAGAGGGAGATGAGGCTAAGGCCTTACATAAGAAGATTACAAGCAATCTCGACAGGTATGACTTACAAGTATGTTTCGAATTCTGTTCATGGTTAAGTTTATGATATGTTTGTCTTCATATCATTACGGTTAGTACAATCTTGATTAATTACTATACTTGTTGTATCACCTTAATAAAATTATGAATACATGATAGAATATATTCATTGATTAAGGTTCTGACACTTATGATTGTACTAATGCATTGTGATGTTGTATGAGGTTTATGTTGTTCGCTAACATGAAAGGTACACCAAGAAAGACAAATCATGTTCTACTTCAAGAACATATGATCATGGTGACATGAAGACAAAGATTCATCCGTTGTCATGGATCACATAGAATATCTACTTACGAGGTATGCATAACTTGGTTCTACAATGGTTAACTTATGAGACATGCAGGTTACTAGCACAAGTAATTTAAGAGAACAAGAAGACATCATGTGGGTATGTTAGACATAACCAACTAACATATTAATCCAGGTATGTTTTTCCTATATCAAGCTAGAATCCTACCTTGTGTTAGGATCTTATACTGTTGTATTGTTGATAATGATTATTCATAAAGTTAGAAATGTAAGTAATCAAGGGTTTATGCATATTATGTCTCTTACCTTAATTGATGATATGACTAACCGGAAGAGTCATGAAAGTATAGGTTTGAGTAATCACGGGTTTATGCATATTATGTTTCTTACCTTAATTGATGATATGACTAACCAGAAGAGTCATGAAAGTATAGGTTTGAGTAATCACGGGTTTAGGCATATTATGTTTCTTACCTTAATTTATGATATGACTAAACCATAAGAGTCCTTGAATACTAATGCTTATTATTTCTGTTTGAAATGATCATGACTATACATGCTTAAGATTATTGTGTTTTGATAGTATTGAGAATATACTAATGAATGTGTGATTATGTATGAGACCTCGAGGATAACACAATGTTGATACTCATAAGCATGCATAGTGATTAAGGATGGATATAAGTTCAAGGACAGGTAATCCAGGAAGCAAAAATCAAGAGGGAGCACACTTCAGTAGTTTTTGCAAGGATGCAGATATTCAGAGGGAGTTGACCACTTCTTACAATCCACATCAGAATGGAGTTACAGAAAGGAAGCAAAGACTGAGAGGAAGTCAACCCTACAACCAAACAAAGATAAGTATTTTGATTGTCATTTCTTGCATATTTGTTTGTTTAAATAATATTGTTCAATGATGTATATGCTTATGTTCCTAGACTTAGGGTGTGTATCATGCATATTAGAATAATTGCATTAATGAACAGTATACTACTAATTTGCATATGATGGGTAAGTGGCCTATGGCATTGTACAACATTCCATTGCTACTTATCTAGAATGAAACCTCTTTGCTGACATATTGGGAGTTGTGCACACTCTTAACAATGTTCTGGTAGAGATTGGAAGGCATTTAGAAAGTTACGAGATATGGATAAATGTTGTATTGAGGCATTGGCTAAAATAAATGCATGACTTTATGACATATTTCTTTATGTGTAAGAATTTGTTCTGAAAACTATGAGATGTTTCTAATCATGCAATTTACCTTGTTTTGTAGGAAAGATCGTATACCATCACCTACAAAAGAAGGACTACAACATTTGTTCAGCAACAAAGTTATCTATTGAAGATATTGAAGATGTTGAAGTTCCTAGGATTCGGGAAGAATGCCATGATCGAGGAGTACCATTCGATCATGAAGAATGATATTTGGGATGCGGTCCCAAGACCTGAAGGGAAGTCTGTTGTGACTTCCAAATGGATCTATAAGATCAAGCATGTTGCAAGTGGCAGCATAGCGACTTTTTCTCCTATAGCCAGATCCACTTCCATCAGATCAGTACTTGCTCTGACTACAGTGATGAAATGGAAGATACACCAGATGGATGTCAAGACAGCTTTCTTGAATGGTGTAGTCGAAGAGGAAGTGTATGTGGAGAAACCACTCGGGTTTCAGACACATGACCGAGAGTCACATGTGTGCAAACTGAAGAAAGCCCTGTATGGTTTGAAATAGGCAACTAGGACCTGGTATGGCAGGATAGATGGCTTTCTATCTAGTTTGGGCTTTACCAAGAGTAAAGCGGATTCCAACCTTTACTACAAGGTTGAGGAAGGCAATCCAGTGATACTACTTTTGTATGTGGATGACCTGTTTGTTATAGGTGAGGATAGATTGATTGCCAACACGCAACGGAAGCTTGCTGCCGAGTTCGAGATGAAGAACTTGGAGATGATGCACTACTTTCTAGGCATGGAGGTGTGGCAGAATGCAGATGGAATCTTCCTTGGACAAGGGAAGTATGCAGTAGAGATCCTGAAGAGGTTCGGGATGATGGACTGCAAGGACATGGCCACACCTATGGCATCGAACCTGAAGCTTCTATGTGATGCTTCATCTAATCCGGTTGATGTCACTGTGTATCGTCAGATGATTGGGTCCTTGATGTACCTGAAGAACACGAGACCAGATATTTGCTTTGCGGTGAGCACATTGAGACAGTTCTTGACAGATCCGAAAGATGTTCACCTGGTTGTTGTAAAGCATATTCTGAGGTACTTGAAGGGTACAATTGATTATGGGCTCAAGTATGATGCGAATCAAAAGTTTAACCTGCAGGGTTATGTTGATTCAGATTGGGCAGGCAGTGCTGCAGATAGGAAGAGCACTTCTGAGTGCTACTTTAGTATGGGATCAGGTGTGATCTCTTGGTTTAGCAGGAAGTAGTCCTGCGTAGCACTGAGTACAGCCGAGGCAGAGTATGTTGCAGCATGTTCGGCTAGTGGTGAGGCAGTATGGCTCTGGAAGCTATTGTCTATTTTATTTGATCTCCCGCTGGAGGCTACTGGTATCTTTTGTGAAAACCAGAGTTGTGTGAAGCTGTTTGAGAACCCGGTGTTCCATGATAGGTTGAATCACATTGAGATCAAATATCACTATATCAGGGATATGGTGCAGAGAGGAGCAGTGAAGCTCCTGTATGTTGCGACGGATGAGCAGATTGCAGATGTGTTGACGAAACCACTAGCCAGAGTGAAGTTTGAGTACTTTAGAGAGAGGATTTGTGTTCTTCAGATTGACGACACTTCGAGGAAGAAGTGATGGACATATTTGCTGGAAGCCATTCCAAGCATGGTGAGAGGAGGATCCTTCCCATGGCTGTGGATGTAAGCATTGGATGATGAGCATTAGGACGATGCTCCAGTTACTGTTCTGTATACGCATCATGTTGGATGCTTGTTATGTACATGCATCATGTTGGATGCTTGTTATAATCAATTGGATCATGTATATGTATATGCATCATGTTGGATGCTTGGACCATGTATCTGTATATGTATCAGGTGGATACATTGTATGATCAAGTGGATCATGTATGAGGATATGTATCAGGTAGATACTTGGTATGCATTAGGTGGATGCATTATATGATCAAGATGATCATGGATGGTGAGCTTCAGGATGTTTCTCCAGATGACATGCATCAAGACGATGCAGTGATAATGATCAGGATGATCATATGTGATGACATGTATCAGGTGGATACATTACATAATCAGTTGGATTATGTGTGATGAGTTCTGAAGACACAGATGCACATGAGCTTTTCGGACATGGCTGTAGATGTGTTCTCCCATGGATGCGATATAAGTGCTGGGGCCATTTGAGAATGGTTGTAGATGTGTTCTCCCATGGTTGCGATATAAGTGCTGGGTACATTTGAGCATGGTTGTAGATGTGTTCTCCCATGGCTGCGATACAAGTGCTAGGGCCATTCGAGCATGGTTGTAGATGTGTTCTCCCATGGCTACGATATAAGTGCTGGGCCATTTGAGCATGGTTGTAGATGTGTTCTCCAATGGTTTCAATATAAGTGTTGTGCCATTCTCGCATGGTTGTAGATGTGTTCTCCCATGGCATAGATGTAAGTGATGTGTGATGTGCATATGGGTTGTGCTTCGTGAACGATGATCATGAATATTAGGATGATACTCTGTGGCCGTGGATAGGTTGTGCAGTAGCATGTAAAAGTTCCTGGGAGATCCGATAGGTTGAGCTGTGTGCTCGTAATTAGTCCTAGGATGCTCTTTCGAGGTTTTTTTGACTCACGTAATAAGTCCTGAGGATTCCACAGTATGGCCAGTGATGATGAAGACCTGCAGGTGGTGGGCCTACATTTAGTATGAAAAAGGATTGGCTCTGTAGAACTTCATATGACGAGTAGATCGGATATTGATTGAGATAGCAGCAGCAGTGACGATGATGATGATTCGAGGACGATGATTCGCTGATGATGATCCAAAGAAGAAGACTTGTGTTAGCAGATCTGTGTCAAGAAATACCTTCCTAGTTAAGAGGGAGTGTTGATGTATATGTAACTTCGGAATGTATTTCATATATATATATTGTACTCCTATAGAGATGGTATCATTCCTCTATACGGAAGTGATTGTATTCCTATAGAGATGTTATTATTCCTCTATACGGAAGTGTCGTCATTTATATTGTAAGTGTCATAACTTATACTTGATGGCTTATTAGACCACCTTGTTGGGGTTGGCCCTATATAAGTCATGTGGGTCGAAGGGTTATTAGACCACCCTATTGGGGGTCATCCATGTGGGTCAAAGGGTTATTAGACCACCCTATTGGGTGTCGGCCCAGTCAGCATTGTGTTATGTGGTTAAGTTGAGGCCGACCTAGTAAAGGTTATTAGGAAAGTCAAGTCAAGTATAAATAGAGTGCGGGAGGCACTCTATTTGATCATTCTATTCTCTCACACACTCTTTGGAGAGTGGCGCACTTGTGGAGGAGGAGAAGTTGCTGCTAGGATATGTCTATCTCTTATGCTTGGGTTATATCATTGCTCTATCTATCTTTGAGGAAGTTATTGGGGTTTTTCACCTTTATGGTTTTCCCCAAGTAAACTCAGTGTCTCTTGTGTGCTTGAATTATTGTGTCCATGATTGATATGCTGTAGATATGCTGTACATGTTATTCTCTCAGTTAAGATCCTATATCAGATTGAAGTAAATTCTGAAAAATTAACACCTTGATATAAATATGATGTTTGAAAATATTTGGATGTATCCCTTTCATATCAGTATAGGTCCAAGCAAAATCCTTGCTATGATATGTGAGTACTTTAATTAAGAGCCTATCTTGATCTGGTTTCATATTTTCATTGATATTGACAGTCTTTCCAGGCAAATTTTCCACTATTTTTACTACTGTAGTTTGTTATTCCACAGAGAATACATGCTGCCACATTGTGTTTGTGTTTTTATAAGTGTTCAACACTTGTTGTTGTTGCCCTACTGCAAAAATTTATTCAAGCATATTGTGATTAGGATAAGCATTCTAAATAAAATTAGATAAATAAATATCCTCATCTTCAACATTTAATGTTAGAGCAATTTTTATGTTGAGGATTGGTTGCATATTTTGATCATATATATTATCATAATCATCCATCCAACTAGTGTTTTCTGCATCAGTAGATATTTTGGCTAGGGGATAGATGGCGATCTTCATTTTAGCTTGTTCACTTGTTATGGTCATGTCTCCAGATCAACACCCTATATAGGCATCTGTTGTTGTTAGCCACGACCTTCCTAGGATGATTGGGTAGCCACTAAGTTTTCTCTTGACCTCTATGACTATAAATTCTGTAGGATACTCCCATGATTCAATGTTGATAATGATATCCTCTAGTATGCCTTCTATCCTGACAGTGGAGGTGTTGGCTAGTTGTAAAACTGTGGTTGTTTGTCTTATAAAGGATTGAATATTTAAAACTAACATCATATCCTTTGTCATAACATTTATTGCAACCCCTAGGTCAATGAGACTGCTGGAAACAGACATTTTGTTGATGTTCACGTTAACTATAGGGCTTCCTGGATCTAGATATTTTGGATTGATAGATCTACGTAACACGAGGTCTGCAAGATGGCCTACAACATTAATAGTTGGAGGATCTCGCTTTCTCCTTCCTAGTCTCCTTATACAATTTATTTTTATGAATTTGTTGAAGATGGGGACATCTCTTATTGCTTGTAGGAGAGGAATCTGAATGTTCAAGTGTTTCAATTCATCAAGTATAGCTTTTTTTGCTTCATCTTGATTTTTATTTTTTAGTTTGTTAGGGGATGGAGGGTTGGGAGCAGTAGGTTACGGTATTTTTTGTTGATTTTCTTCCTCAGGAGGGTCCAAAATCAGAGGCTGTTGGTATGGTGGACATGTTGGTTCTTTCTCTATTTGATGCAGTGGACCTGGTAGTACTTTGCTAGATCTTAAGTTAATCTCATTTAGTTCTAGTGTGTCCACAACATAATTTGGGAACTGCATCACTTCATTATTGTAGGTTTGTTGATTTGGCCGATTGATATTTGGGTTTGGAATAGGTTGAGATGGTATTATAAGTGATCTTAGAGATTGTTGGTTTTGTGGTGGAGGCATTATGACTGCTTGTTGCAGTGGTGGTCTCCAATTTGAGGAATATGGATACTGATTTCCATAGTTTATTTGTGGTTGTTGAAAAGGTGGGGGGTATTGTTGGTATGGATTTTGGTTTTGCTTCCATTGACTTGGGCCTGTTTGTAAAGGCCATGAAGGTTGTGATGATAGATTCCAATTTTGATATGGATTTCCCTGATTAAAGTAGGATGGATTATTAGGTTGAAAGGGTCTAGAAAAATTATTTATTCGTTGGTTGAAAAAACAGAGTTGTTCCACAAAACTCTCTGATGTAGGATCTTTCATAGCTTCTTTACATGATGTAAGTAGAGGAAATTTGTCTGTTGTATGATATTCAATGCAGAGTCCACATACTTCAATTATATTTAATGGGAATTGACCTTTCTCATGTTTTTTTCTACACCTTTGACATAACACAACTAGTGCTTGATTGATTTCATCATGTTTTCTTTTGAGTTGTAATGCATCTAGTTGCATTGCCAGTGATTGGAGTATGTCAATTTTCATATCATCTAGGAGATTTCCCAAGTCAGTTTTAGTGAGGTTTGGTACTGGAAAGGATGATCCCCCTGTTAATGGGTTTATGTCTCGTATTCCAACCTTACCTTTCCTAGACCTTGAATAATTTTTAAATATATGCAGAATTTGATCAAAGGTTTTTTGGAAGATATCTCCATCACTCAATAGGTTTAGGATTT
Organism: Larix kaempferi; assembly: GCA_027924585.1. NCBI lineage: Eukaryota > Viridiplantae > Streptophyta > Pinopsida > Pinales > Pinaceae > Larix > Larix kaempferi. The sequence continues at coordinate 25,393,980 of BSBM01000155.1, read as the reverse complement.
CTAGGTATTCTTCCCTAATTCCTCTAAGAAGCACTAACTTCAATGACTCTTGATCCAAGGTACAATGAATGTTTCTTTTATAGCTGAGCTAGAATCTTTGTGCATAATCTTCCAAAGATTCCTTTTCTCCCCATTGCATTCTAAAAATTTCATCTCTAGTATCTTTGGATTTACAATACTATATTTTTCAAAGAAAGCTTGTTTCATTTGATCACATGAGAAAATATTGTTTCCTTCCAAGCTCATGAACCATCTGAGCTTTAGACCTTTTAGTGTTGAAGGAAAGAATCTTAGTTTTTGGGCATCTGTAGTATAGCCAAAGGATCTACATATTACTTCAAATTCAAATAAGAAGGTGTCCGGGTCTTCTGAGGTTAAACCATGAAATTTTGAGAGATTAACGAGATTGCTATTTTTCATTCTAGCATCTCCAAGAGGTACGCTTATGGGAAAGGTAAACAATTCCCTTTGTTCTTCTTCCTCATCATCCATGGTGGTATTGGAACTAGAGCTGGCGAAGACGTTATCACAGTCTGGGTTATAGATTGAATCAACTTCTTCGTCGCTATTGAGAAATTCAAATTCAAGGTGTTCGGAACTAGTCTCGCTCATAGGGTGGTTAGGAAAAAATCATCCAAATGCATCTCTCCTTCGCCGAGGCATTCTTGGTAAATGAGATCTAGTTTTTTTTGTGTATATATATATAAATTTTTTAAATATTTTCTAAGGGTTTGTTTAGTCTTCTCTTAAAGTTTAATCACCTCCCCGACAACGGTGCCAAAACTAGTGGGCAATTGAAATGCCGACCTTTTTACAATTCAAGAACCTAACTTTAATTATTGACCAGGGATTGTACAAACTTTAGAGGTACTCTTCATTGTATGTGCACTGCTAAGAAAATCCTAACCTAGAATGATAGGATTTGGGAATGTAAAAGGGGAGTATATGAATCTTTTGTTTTATGAAAGCATAAGCCTATTTTAATGAAAGCATAAAATCAATTTTAAGGAAAACTATTTAATGAAATCATACATCTACTCTACAAAAGCGTACATCTATTTATTGAAAGCATAAATTTGTTCTAATGAAATCAAATGCCTACTCTACGAAAGTATACGTCTATTTAATGAAAGTAGAAATCTGTTCTTAATGAAAGCAAACGCCTACTCTACGAAATCATAATTCTATTTAATGAAATGCTTTGGAAAACTTGACCTAAGAAAAATAACTATTGATGCAAACATAAATATGCTAATCTATAAATTCCCAAGAGAAATTGATATGAATCAAATCTAAAGTGCATATATTATGAAAATTGTTTAGTGCATAAGAATGTGAATCTGTAAAACTCCCTTTACGGAATTCCCCTACAGTACTACAGACACCATATATCAAAACTACAGACACCGTTGTACAGAGCTACAGATGAAAACAATCATTTCTATAAATGAATCCTATTTAGTAAATGATGCTCTAAATAATTGATGATTACTTGTTTGATCATAAATAACGAAATGTGTAAATCAGAATGTAAATACAACACAAAACTCTCGTTCTACACAATGAGGGGGCCCTCCTCAAAGCGTATTACAGGAGCTAAATTAGACTTATAAACTCACAGATGATGTAAAACATTGTTTCTTCATTAAGCTGGTATAAAATCCATATCTACTGTAATACAAAAACTTGAGTGCTGTGAAGATGAAAAATGTCTGAAAACAAAAAATAACAAAATTCACGAAATGGCTTCAAGCTATGCATGTGCCTCTATTTATTTATAGAGTTTCAACAAAGTCTCTTCATTGGGAATCATGAGATCAATCTACTTTAGATTTGTCCCTGGAAATCAGGAAAGATTGATAGAGTGACCTCTAGTTCTTCTTCTTATTTTTTTATGATATTAACTTGAACTAACTTGCCGATCTTCATAGTTGTATTTGAAAATGCACTTATTCACACATGGTGCTTATCCACTTGGTTAGCTTATTAAAATATGCTAAACACATAAAATATTACTACTTAACCAACATCATTCCATAGTCAATCAAATCATATCCTATATTCCTACAGAAAGGGGTGATTTTGGCTCAGTTTCTTACTCCCTAATAGTAAAAAGGAATGAAATTGATACCTATATTGTGGCCCCATCACACATTCATGAGCTTCTCGTCCCCTGTAAGAAAAAAGTAATCTACATACAATAGCAATATCATTGGATGGCCATCCACAACCTTGTAGCAAAGGTTGAGATCTACTTCACTTTTGATAAAACACAAGCTTGTAAGAAATCTGTCTATCTTGGCATACCATGCCCTAGGTTCCTACTTAAGCCCATACAAAGCTTTCTTCAATTTACACACATGTGTTTCTCTGTCATGTGTGTCAAATCCTGGAGGTTGCTCGATATAGACTTCTTCAATTACACTATTCAAGAAGGCGCTCTTGACATCCATTTGCTGTAATTTCCATCCCATCATGAAAGCTATGGAGATAATAGCTTTAATGGAAGTGTGTTTGGCCACTCGAGCAACGTCTCGTCATAATTTATTCCCTCTTTTTGAGAGAATCCTCTCGCCACAAATATTACTTTGTAATTCTATATGCTACCATATGTAGCATGTTTGATCTTGTAGATCCACTTGGAAGTTACTATTGATTTCCCTTCTGGTCTCAGAACCACCTCCCATACATCATTCTTCATGATGGACTAGTACTCCTCCATCATGTCTTCCTTCCATACTTGCTAATATGTTTCTTATTCATAATGGGATGGTTATGTATCAATGATGTCACTCATCAGTGCCATGTAGCTAGAATACTGGCGAGGTATTTTGCTTTCTTTGAAAGACCCAGTGCAAGCACCATATTTCTATGCATCCTGGATCGTGCTCCGGAAACATGTCGGTCTCTTCTTAGAGATTGTCATCTCTCTAGGTGGATCACCAATGCTTCTAGCTCTACTATATCATCATGATCTTTTGGAATATGTGTTGAAATAATGTAACTTCGAAGAATATTCTACTTGTACTTTATTATTATTGTACCTCCTTCTGAGATGTTTTTCCTCCATTCGGGAATGCCATTATTACACTTGGTCATGTAAAATTCATGAGGTAAATCCTCCATTGTAAGTCGGGTCATTAGTACCCAAAAGAGTTTAATGTAAATATTATTTGAGTCCCCCTAGAGAAGTCAACCCAGTTAAGTTAGTGAGGCCGACCTAGTTAGGTTCAAAGTCAAGTGAAAAGTAAAGTATAAATAGAGAGTTTCACTCTCTCATTTGTACCATTCACTCACTCAAGCATTGCACATTAGATAAAGAGGAAGTCTAGCAAAGGAGAAGGAGTATTGATGTTGGCTCTTATGGTTGGGTTTTGTCTCTCTTTCTTATGATACTTATTTCTTTGGACATTCTACTTTGGTAATCTATATTGAGGATTTTTTGCTATGTTTTCTTCCCTTTGAGGGTTTCCAAGGATAAATTGTTGTGTACCTTGTGATTGTGTGTCTTTCAGAGATCATCTTTATGCTACTATTGTGAAAATGTATTAAATGTTCATGACGTTATAATTTAGTCTTTAGTAGCATATAATATTAACATGGTATCAGAACTAGGCTAAAAAGAGCATCTTTCATTGAGGTAAATATCTCTCTCCTTCTCCGGGCATAACAATTAGGGTTTCCTACTGAAGAAGAATTTTGGAGTGCAAGTGACACAAAGAAGTGCGCCCCTCCTAGGCGCATATTTTGGCACCTAGATCGAAATTTTTCAGTAGCTAGATCTTCCATAAAGTTAAACCCTAGTTTTTCTTGGGACCAAAAAAACTAGAAAACTGCAGTCCAGAATTTCGCAAGTCTAGTTTTAGGGGTTAAATTTTGGATTCTTGAGAAACTAATTATACCAGCATACTCACCTCAGTCAAGCACATATTTTGGTGAGTTCAGTTTTCATTTTTGAGAAATTTCAATTTTTGGTCATTTATCTGTTCTCCGGGATAAGATGGCTCCAAGCACTAATTTTGATGACAAGTTGGAAGGCATAGAAAATTTCCTTGCTTGGAAATACAAAATTGGACTCATTCTAGAAGAGAATATCTTGTGAAGTATGTTAAGGAAGCTGTGCCAGAACCCGCAGAAGCTGAAGCAAAGGAAAAGCACAAGAAGGACATGATTAGAGCTAAGAGGATCATAGCAGATTCCATCAAGGATCACTTGATTCCTCAAGTGTCCTCCAATGAAACACCTAAGGAAATGTTTGATGCCCTTTCAAGGACGTATGAAGGAAAGAAGATTAATCAGAAGATGATTTTGAGAACCCAACTCAAAAGTACAAAGATGATTCAAGGTGAATCTATCCAAGAATATTTTACAAGGGTTTCTCAATTCAAAGAACAATTAGAAGCAATTGGAGACAATCTTGATGAAGAAGAATTAGTGATGACCGCTCTCAATGGTCTTACTAGACCTTGGGATTCTTTTATCCAAACAATGTGTGCAAGAAAGGAAAGTCTACAATTTTAAATTGTATGGGAAGAATGTGTTCAAGAAGAAGCTAGAGTGGAAAATCGAGAAGCACTACTCAAAGATGATGATCAAGCTCTAGCTACCCATACTAAAAGAGGAAAAGGAAAATATCACTACCAGAAATAAACTCATAAGGATTTTCATTCTCCTAAGAAGTTTCATAAGTACAAGAAGAGAAATTTCAAGCAGAGAGACTTCTCTTCTTATCAATGCTACCATTGTGATAAGATGGGACATATTGCTAAAGATTGTCCAGTAAGAAAAGAAGAATACAAAAATAATAACAAAAGACATCATGCTCATTTAGTCGAAGAAGAAGAAGAAGAACCTCCTAGGAAGTTACAAAAATAAGAAGTAGAAGAATATGTTCTATAAGATGAAGGATGTACTATATACCAGGCCTGAAGAAGAACCTTGATTATATCTCAGCTTTAGATAAGGAAGAGTTTAGAGTTACTTTTATAGATGATGAAGTTTTTAGAATATGCAGTTGTTATTAAAGAAGGTGACTCATATAAATTGAAATTTCACTTAGAAACAACTTTGATACTACAAGTCTATGTGATCTATGGTGTAGAAGACTTGATCAACATTATCAAGAAATCCACAGGTCTTCAGAATCATATAATGGAGTAGAGATTATGTAACATCTCGATAATTTCGTAAAAATTGAAATTTTTTAAAACAACATTAAATGCTAAAATTACAAATGCGGAAATAATAATTGCTTAAACAAGCAGCATTAAATATTGAATTCATAAATGCGGAAAACAACTTAATCACTTATTCTCTTAAATTAAATACAGTTTAACGACATCGACACAACATACTTCTTTTAAAACAAGTACAACATTAGTTTTGCTTGTATTAACTGTAATTCAAATGATCTTGCGATAAAGTTTTCTTGACAAGGTACTGACAGTTTTATTTTGAATGGTGATGAAAGGGGTCCTACGGGGTACTCTAAGGCTTACTTAGCTATGTTAGCTAAAGCATTGAACCTGTTCTTTATGCAGATACGCAGGTAAGAACATTATGACAAAATCAAATGTTAAAAGCATTTCTAAATATGTTTTCAATTAGTCGTCAATGCTCGATAATAATTCTAAGTACTTCTTTGCATGGTATGATTCTATGTCCTAAATCTATATGTGTTACTTTGTCCATGTTTTTAAGTCGTAGTAGTGGTAACTAAAAAAATGTCTATATCAACCTTTTTGGTATTAACGTCAAGGAAGAGATACTGATGCTATGAATTCTTAAATACTTGCTAGAATAAATATGATAAGTATTAATAGAATCCTGTCCACGTTTCTCTGAGTTGCAAAGAATGGTAATTCATTTCAATACGTGGATTTATCTTGAATTTGTCAAAAATAGATGTAGTAGCTCCTAATGTCTACCATCACATTACCATCATAATTCTTTTGTGAATTTGTTGTCCTTTTGGATTAGACCTTCTAAATTAATATTGAAACAATGTGATGTGATAATGAATACTTTGTAAACAAAAATTGGAGAACAAATAAATATCACGATCTACATATTTATAAACTATATCATTACCTAGCTAAAGAAAATACGTAGAACATATATCAACCATGCAATATTCGACCCATACATTAGCAATGTATTACGAATGTTACGATGTTAACTACACTATTGGAAATGAAATAAATAGGTATTAAAACCCTAAACATTAGTACCGAATGTTATGATGTCAGGGCATTCAAAGTTTTAGTACTAGCACGCTGGAAGTCTGTCGAAACTGGTCATAGCATTAATACCACCTGCCTACAGTGTTGAGTGGGTTTCCAAATGGGTGCCATCGTGGCTGTAGTGCATGTGATAGCGATCCCAATTATTACTATTTCGCCGAGTTGTCCACTGCTTTGATCCATGGTCGACAGGGTTGGCATTGTAGTGGGTGTGATAATAAATGAGGCATTAAAATAGTTTTTGCTTGAGTTTCGACGTGCCTGGTTGGCATCCTCTCCGTCGTCGATCTTCCATGTTCTTGGACTTTGCAACGAAAACCTAGTCCTTCATTATGAAATGTTAGAAGTTCGTTTCACGGTCTTCATTTGCCTTGGTAATGGTATGGTGGAGAGGCCAACTACCTGCAACAAAGTAGGGTTTGGTGATTTGCGTTTCGGAGGACTCCTTCCCGAGTTCGATCCTTTGACCTATTAGGTAACCCTTAAAGTTTTCTCAGGCATTTGTATTTCTAAACAAAGCCGAGCCTCTTGGTATCTTGACGGTGTAATGGAATAGAATTAGATAATTTTTGAACCAGATTTCGATACTCCTGGCCTACGATGACGTGTTATGCTCAGAACTTGATTCTAGACTTGCTGCGTTGATAGGTGGCTCTGTCGTCTGGATTGTTTGGCATGTCTTTCATTTGGAAATACAAAACTCAGATAATGTTTTCATCCTTGAAGTTCTACTGCTATTTTAATGTTTTAAATGAATTCTTCAATTCTCAATTTAACTCCTACTGCTTCTTGTACCGGGTGCTACTGCGTTGAGGGGTTGCTAGGTTTGAAAGATGGGGAAAAAGGTTGCTCGATCATCGGTAAGCCTCGGTGGTTCTCTTCTTTGTAGGTTCTCCTGGTTCAGTTGTGGCCAATTCCTGGTGTTTGATAATGGAATGCATTTGGTTTCGACAAGGTTTTGGCCGATGAAATTTTTTTGAGATCCCAAGACGAAAAGCCAGGGGATGAACTCCTCGACTGGTCTTGATACTAAGCCACGCAGTGTTTCACTGTAAAATTTGCTGCAGTAGTATACTTTGTCTAAGATGTAAATGTTTAAAGGGGTGAATCCTCTATATTTTGAATGGATAAATACAGTATTGAATAAACTTCACATACAAAACATAACTATGATGTTGCGTAATTAATACAGTGTTTTGGAAGAGTCGAGAGCCATGGGATGACTCGTTTTCTGCGAAAAAATAGAGGTTTTGATACAATGTTTAAACTTATGTTAACTTATGTTTTGAATGGTAGTATTTAACTGCCTTTGCATTTATACATACCAAAATTTTAGTTTATGAGTAAATTAATGGATATTTTGACCATGGCGTTGATCCTGGCCGAGAAATGTGGGTGAATATATTTCTCCAAGTGAGCCACTATGTTCTTAATGTTTATGTTGAGTTTGAAATGGTATTAAGATCCAGACTTTGGTAATGAGTCATCATTTAAAAAAAATGTTACGATTTTAAAATAAATCCTTGTCTGATTTTTTATTTGCATAACAAATGGTTATCGCGAATAAAGTAGTTAGAAAAAGTAATGTGTTTGATGTTTGAAACTCTAATGTTAAGGGATTGACCTTAAACTAATTGTACGAGTGTTGGCCCGGTTTTGCAACCAGGCTTAGTGCTATGGGCACCTGCTAACTAGTAGCAGCAGTTTCAAATAGAAATAAACAAGAAACTAATCTAAACAAAACTAATCATGGATCTATGCAAGAATATAAGCAAATAATGTAAACATTTAAAAAACAAGAACAAGAAAATATTAAAAAATGAATTTGTATTGAAAAATGTGGGGCAAGCAAGTGCTTGTGATAATACCTTCAATGGTGAAGGTTGATGTTGAGCAACTCCCAAGATGAGTAGCTCCAAGCTCCAAGAGGTCTCCTTCTCCAAGGTTGCTTACAATGGCCAAAATGCTCAAGGAAGATTTCGGCAGCATGAGGATGAGATAATGGATGGATGTGAAATGAGGAGCCCCTACCACCTTTTTATAGGTTTTGGTGGTGGGGAATACCATTTGTGGTTTTGTGGAAACCAAATGGTATTGACCAACATGGTTTAGGTACTTTTCCCTCCTTTTTCCTTTTTTGAATAAAATTAATATTTTAATTCCCTTTTTAATATTTTTGGGAATTTGGACCCTTTTTGAGGGTTTTTTATGCTTTTCAGGAAAAATAATCTTTTTTGATGGAAAAAGGGGTGTACTAAGGTCTTTTGGTGACCTTTTGTTGGTTTCAGAGGCTCAGATGGTGGAAAAGTGGACAAATGGGTCATGTGAATAAGGGAATGAGCTAGTGAGCACTTTTTAGGTGTTAACATATTCCCCCTGATGTGTGAGGGCAGGAGCTCATCGTATGGCCGATAGACATCATAGTTCTTTTGTCTTTTTTCAGGGGTTTGGGAAGGAGAAGAGACCGATTGGAGACTGGAGCCACGACCCTTGGAAGCTGCAAGAAACAAAAAATATTACATGGCCTCAATATGAATGAGGTATAATCTCTGATAATGGACGAGGCGGGCATTCCCATGCTCGTATCAAGACATATACATAACAATTAGTCCCAAGAAGGGGGATCTAATACATAAAGAATCTACTGTACATCATAATGGTCCAGGGGGGGCATTATTTTGGGATATACTCCTGATCATAACTGATCTCAATAACTGATACACTGGAACAACTGATGAATCGCTGAAACTGAAGGTGTCCAACATCTGTAGGGACTCAAAGACTATGAGTTATCTCTGAGAATTAATGTAACTGTATACTCAAGGGAGTATGAAAATGGGGTTCATCTGAAAACTGTCGCCATGCGCAACCCGGATATCTATAGAAAAAGTGTAACTGGTTTTGTCCATAGGAAGATTCTCAAATGTGGAGGATTCAGGAGGTATCCGGGGTCTTCGACTAATAATTGAAAGGATCAATGTCCTGTGCGAATCTCAACGATGCGATCAAGGTGTTGAATTCGAGCATGTGAGAAACAACCATTTGGAAAGGCACTGAGGATTCCTCTCGAAATGATTCGTAGGCACTCATCATAAATGGTAATGAGTCCAAGACACAGGTACCTCTGGGTCTATCCTCTGGAATAAATGTGGTTGTCGTCGACAGAGGGAGACCAACAACTAACAAGGAAGTGATTTTTCCTTGATAGGAGCACGAGGTGTAGAACTGAAGTGTTGTAGTAGTGATGGTAGGACTGACATACTTGTGGGGATGGGAAATAACTGGGTCAAAAAGTGGGTAGACTCAAACTTCCTTTGTTCAGAGCATGATGACATGGTTGACCTGGCAGCGTAGGGAACTGACTTGTAGGTGTGGGGATCATTGCATGTACTGACTCTGGGAGGGGTGAAGCTGATGGTAGCTGTCGAGGGAGTTTTAGGGTGACATACTGCAGAATACTCTGAAAAAAGGCGACCAAAATGGGGAAGCTGCCATGTGAGTGGACATGATCTGTTGTGGCACCAAGAGGCACCATTGATTCCTTCTTCGTAGTTTTAATGAGCTCCAAGAAGGGATAAAAGTGTGCTCTGAATTGGTACGGTCCTGTGGATTTTGCGAGCCCAGGGCGGTTCATGCTCATGGTTGTTTTCATGTTTAGAGAGTCTGAAAATGGTTAGTGGACTCTATTGGTGTTTCTTTTTCGTAAGTTTAGTCTCCAAGGCTCGAAAAAGCATAAAATGATGCGGATGGAGAACTCTTCTAGCCGATGTGACTAGAGTATACCTTTTTCGTAATTAGTCTACGAGGTCCGGAAAAGGGGTAAACTTATACCAGGTAGACACCCTTTCAGATACGTTTAGCGAGCATGAAAGGAAGCAAGATTGCTCGGCGATCTTTTCATTGTTTTAGGAGTCAGAAAAGAGCTTAACAGAAACTCCCTAAGTGCCTTTTTCGTAAAAGGGGTTGCTCGGCCTGAAAAAGGGATAAAATTATACCGAACAAAAATGGATTGATGAGGGCGAGAAGAGGTCTCAAGAATCATCATCAGTGCGGAAAACTGGATCCAGTGACAAAAAGATTGTCCAAACGGGGCTACGGCCAATGTGTCACGCAAACCGAGGTGATGAGTGGCATTTTGAATCAATGCTCAAAAAATCTAAAATTGAGAGCGAGAAATGGTCTCAGAGGTGGTGTCCGCGGCTTCTTCACGGAGGATTTTTATCAGTAGTGGGAGCAGATACCCCTAGTGATTGAGGACTACCCCTACGCCGGCATGGACTATCGAGGTGACCCAGAGATGCCTCGTGCCCCAGGACAGGCCTGGAGTTTAGACGGTATGTTTTGTGTTTTATTTGATATTATATCATATGTTGTTTGATTTATCATTGATGATTATTGTTGTATAGTATGTGATGGCTTACTTGCTTTGTGCAGATGTGGGTCCAGTGCCACCGCCTGACTACGTGGCTCGTCAGGGGCGGGCAATGGTGGTCGCCCATCCACCTGCAGCGGTACCACCTCCGCGTGGTGGAGGATTTGCGGCTCGTGGGCGAGGGGTTGGTCCTCGCGGTGACGCCATAGAGGGTGTTAGACAGACCTTTGCCAGGATCCTAGCTGGACTCCCCGAGGATGGTTGGAGAGACCTGGATCGGGATATTTTGGAGGGTTGCTTCGGTGCGCTGCCTGAGTGGCGGTCGCTCTTGTTGAGGACGGCGGTGTTTGTGGCAGGGTATAGGGGTGGTGCTCGGGATGTCCCTGCAGAGCCGGCTTAGATGAGGATCCGTCTATGGGATGACCCAGCGGGGCCAACGGAGGAGGCGCCAGAGGAGCGCAGAGTTCGGGCTTGGCAGGACCCGGAGGGGCCAGCGGAGGAGGAGCCAGAGGAGCCTAGGGATCCTGATGAGTAGATGATATTGTATCTGCCCCCAAATGCTGATGAGCATATGGGGAAGCATTTTTTTGTACGATTGATGTATTTTTTGTATATCGGGTGCTGAGGGCACCTATGACATATTGACTATCATGGTTTATATATATATGTGTATATATATATTTGGATATATTGTCGTGTATGCACGTGGATGCACATTTGTCTTTTGTATATGCCCATGGAGGCACATGTTATGCACGTGGATGCAGTATGTTTGTTATTTATGTATGCCCGTGGAGGCACATGTTATGCACGTGGATGCATTTTGTTTATGGATATGACATGATGTGATTGGTGTGCCAGTCGAGGACATTGTTGGCCATATGGTCTGCTACACTATTGAGGTTTCTTGGGACGTGTGTGAACGAAATGGATTCAAACTGTCTAACCATCTGTTTAGTGCGCAGGAATTTTCTGAAAAGACAGGGATCGCGTACCTGGTAATCATTGTTGAGCTGGGAAACTAGGAGCTGTGAGTCCAAGAAAACGTTGAGTTGACGGATGCTCATTTGGAGAGCTGCGGCGGGGAGACCGGTCACGGCATCGTATTCAGCTTGGTTATTGGTGGCGGCACCCAAACAAACTCCGTCAATGTGAATTAACTCATGCGAAGGGGAGTATATTACCCAAGCTGCGGAGGCGAGATTGGGAGACCAATGGCTTGCACCATCAGCGAAACCGACATAGCAGAGTGGAAGAGGATCCATCTGTGGTCATGCAAAACAAATATTTAGGTTTTTTTTTTGAATTTTTTGAATTTTTTGAGAAGAAAGAAAGTAAGCCTATACTAGAATGGACTGTGGTGTCCATCAGATTTTTTATGGGTAAAATCGTTTAAGGTACAACCCGTTGCGTGGGTTGCGTAGGGGATTGCCTTCTGAATCGGTCAGAATGTATGCCCCCTGCCCGAGGCAAGTGTGTACGATGTAAGGGCCTTGCCACATAGATACAAACTCTCCCTTTCCGGTTTTATCGTGAGCTTGATCGTAAGCGAGGACAAGGTCTCCTTCAGAAAAGGTTCTTGGGTGGACGTGTTTGTCGTAAATTAGTTTGGATCGTTGTTTGGCTGCTTCCATGTTTTGGATGGCTGTGCGCCGATCTTCATCGACCTGCTCTAGGAGTAGTAAATGTTGCTCAATTGGGGAAGTGTCCGGTAGGAGTTCAACGGCGATATGTAGAGCTGGAATCTGGCACTCGATAGGGAGAACGGATTCGACACTGTGAACTAAATGGAAAAGGGTAAAACCGGTGGCGGTTTTGGTTGAGGTGCGGTAGGCCCATAGTGCGGGGAAAAGCATGTGGTGCCAATTGGATTTGTGTTTGTCTACAGTACGTTGGAGGATGGTCTTCAAAATTTTATTGATCGCTTCGACTTGGCCGTTTCCTTGGGGATAATAGGCGGAAGAGAAATGGTGTTCAAATTTCAACATGGTTGATAATTCTTTCCAGACGGCATCTTCGAAGTGAGAGCCGTGGTCAGAGACTAGTTGCTTCGGCACTGCGAAACGAGCGATAACATGGTTGAAGAAAAACCGTGCTGCAGTGTCGGCTTTGCAATTATAGGTCGGCATGGCTTCTGCCCACTTGGTGAAATAATCTACGGCCACAACGATGTGTTTGTGACCGCCGGCTGACGTGGGGTTGCAATCGAGGAAGTCGATGGCCCATTTGCAGAATGGTCCAACAGTGATGACTGGATGAAGGGGGGCGGGGGGGGGTTCTTGCTTTGGGGGCAAAGAGTTGGAAGTTCTGGCAATGCTTGACTGCGGTGATGCAATCAGTAAACAATGATGGCCAAAAATAACCTACCCGAATGATCTTCTGGGCGGTGGCCATGCCGGAGAAATGGCCTCCGCAAGCACTGCTGTGACAATCATTGAGGACTTGTTCTGCCTCACTATGGGATAGGCATCGGCGTAGGATGGTATCAATGCCGCGTCGGTAAAGTACGTCCCCTAACAAGAGGTATCGGGGGGGGTGGTGTCGTATGCGACGACGTCCGTCACGATCGATGTGTGGTCGAAATTTTTGCGTACGAAGGTAAGCCAAAATGTCTCCGTACCAAGGGTCATCAGACGAAATGATGAAGATTTTCTCGTCAAGCAGGTCCGTTTGGATAACGGGTGATGTTGAAGAGGATGGGAGGTCAGTGATGAGGTGAGCAAGCGCGAGGGCTTTAGTGCTTTTGGGAGTTCTGAAAGTGAGGTCATATTCCTGGAGGATAATGACCCATTTAGCAACACGACCTTGTAGGAGCCGCCGGGTTAGGAGATAGACCATAGGGTTGGAGTCAACCACGACCGTGGTATGACTGAGTAGAATGTAGTGTCACAATTTTTGTACGGAAAAGACTACAGCTAGGGCTAATCTTTCCTCGTATGGGTAACACAGAGGTGGGCCAGACAAGGTCTGGCTGACGTAATAAATCACATGCTCTTGGTGGGAGGCATCTTCTTGGACCAAAACTCCAGACACAGCATATTCAGATGTCGAGACATAAAGGGTGAAGTCTTGAGAGAAATCCGGTGGGGATATCAAGGGGGCTTGTGTGAGCGCTTTCTTGAGGGCTTCGAATGCCGTGTCTGCTTGCTCATCCCAAACAAAGGGTATGTGGGTACGGAGTAAGTGTAAGAACCCGTGGACTTTGGTGGCATAATCAGGAACGAAGCGCCTAAGGAAATTGGACCGCCCTTGTAGACTCTGGAGCTGCCGAAGTGTGCAAGGAGGCGGAAGTTCTAAGATGGCTTTAACTTTCAGGGGATTGATAGTGATTCCGTCTTGGGAAACAATGAAACCCAACAACCGGCCTGCCGGGACGCAAAAGACACACTTGTGTGGGTTCAAGCGGATTTTATATTTGCGACAACGCAGGAAAACTTGCCGGAGGTCATTGAGGTGGTATGATCGTTTTCGGGAACGAGCTGTGAGGTCATCAAGGTAGACTCGCAGGATATGGACCAAGTCATGAAAGCAATAGGTCATGGCCCGCTGGAAAGTGGCACCAGCATTTTTAAGGCCAAATGGCATGACGCGGTATGCAAAGGTGCCCCATGGGGTGGTGAAGGCAGTCTTGTATTGATCCTCCTTGCGGACGTGAATCTGGTTGTATCCGGAAAACCCGTCCATGAAAGATAGGACCTCATGGCCCGCACACTCATCAATGAGGTGGTCAATGAATGGCGTGGGGAAATTGTCTTTTGGACAAGCGTGGTTTAAGTCACGGAAATCAGTGCATACTCTAAGGGTGCCTTGCTTTTTGTTGACGGGAACGGGGTTCGACACCCAGGTGGTGTACGGAATAGGATAAATGAATCCTGCTTTGCGAAGTTTCTCGACCTCGGCTTTGACAGCGGGGAGTTTGGAAGGATGAATGGGTCGTTGTTTCTGGCGAACAGGGGGTACCTCAGGCCATGTATCAATGCGGTGTTCTATGATGGCGGGGTCGAGACCAGGCATCTCGGTATAGGACCAGGCAAAGACATCACGGAATTCTTGAAAGAGCTTTTTGTACGCCTGAGTTTCTGCTTGAGTGCAAGATGCGCCCAGCGAGATCAGCTCAGGTTTCCCAGGTGTTGTGGAAATATCTATCTATATAATGGGGGAAATGTTAGACATGTTCCCTTCTTCAAAGGCATCCGGTGCTGGGATAGGGTCCTTTAACCAATCAACCTTAGTGGGTATGAAATCTTTGGATTCTACCGATAGCTGGTTGGATGCTGTAGATGTTTCCGGGAGGAAATATGAGCGATGATGCATATCATCCCAAGGGTAGTCGGGTGCAGTGAGTGTCTCCAAAATTTGCTCATCAGTATTGAAGTAGTCAGACCATAAATCAAGGGGTTCTGGTTTGAAAGTTGTTGAAATCAAATATATTGTATTGACTTCTTCCGACGAGGATGATGGCAGGGGGTATATCTCTTCGATGAGGGGAGGAGATATCTCTAAATCGACGTTGTTTAACTCGTACAATGCTGCTCTATAGTCAGGGAGATCAGGACAATGGTGAGAGTAGTGGCCGTAAACACTGCATATGGCACAAGGATGGTTGGTGCGCAGTGATCTGTCGCGAGGCTGAGGAGGTGGCTCAAGTCTAACGACTGGGATGCCGGTATCATCGTCCAACATATTCATATGTTCTTGGAGTGCTAGTAGCTGTGGGCATTGATGAGTTGGATGGCCTATCTCATCGCACAAAGAGCATTTAGGAGGAGCTCGAAACACCGGTGGGGGTTTGATTTCCTTAGGGGGTAGTATAGCAGTGTATGGTTGAGGACCTCTGCCCCCTGTAGGTTTGACAAGAGGAGGAGGATTCGTTGACGACGAAGGGATCGTGAGACCAGGTGATGGTTTCGTCGACGAGGAAGGGAGTGTGACACCAGGAGGAGGTTGAATAGTGGTAACAATAGGTTGTACCAGTTGGAGGATGACATTTGGTGTCGATGGTGGAATGGGAGGCGAAATATACCACACGGGTAATCCCAATGTTAACCCGGGTAGACTAAGGGTAGCCATAACCGGGGTGCTTACTACACCCAAAGGAGGAAATAGAAAGGGGATGGTGTGGATGGGTGTAACATCGATGTGACTAGGGACCAATGGTGGTTGACTGTCGGATGTTTGTGTATTCTGTGAAAGGGTACAGAGGTTTGCGACGTGGGTCTCCGGTGATGGTGGTGGAATGGCCTGGAATGTAGAGGTCATTGGTGTATCTGAGTAAAGTCCTGGTCCCACAGAAGAAACAAAGGAGGTAGTTGCACTAGAAGAGGGTTGTTCAATCATGGGAAGAACATTTTCGGGTGTTGCAGGGGCATTGGGATCATAGTAGGTAAGTTGGTCAATTTTGACCACGCGTCCCTCGTGGGGGAACATCATGGTGCGAAAAACGGATGAGGCGACCGCTTTCATGGCGTACATGTAACTGCGGCCAAGTAAAAGGTTATAATCAAGCTGGGCATTAATGACCTCTATGTCAATGAGCACAGTTTTCCCACCTAACTGGACGGGGACCTTGGGTAGTAGACCTTGAGGTTGAGCTGACCGACCGTCGTAGGCCCGCAATGCAGTGGTGGATTGCTGGAGAGTAGGGGATCCCAACTTTTTCCAAATGAATGTGGACATGACGCATGTGGAGGCGCCCTCGTCGATGATACATCGATGGATGACAAGATTCCGAATAGAAACAGAAACTTGGACTGCTATGGTGGAAGGCAGACGTGGTTTGGATTGGTCCAAATCAAAGGTCATCAATTTCGAATCATTTGGGTCGATCGCCCCAATGGCGGAAAGCAAAGTCTTGCGCTGCGTAGGACAGTTTTTTAAGACTTCTAACGCAGACATGGCTACGGGGGACTGAGCTAAATCATCGACGATGTTGTAATTTGACGCAGCCCATGCATTGGGGTTGTTGTTGATACGGCGGAGTGGGAAACGAGGTGCTTTAGATGTGCCATCGAGTGGAAGCGGTGGTATCCGTAACGTCTGATCAGTGGGATGAGTGTTAGTATCCTTATCGGCGCGGGGGGCTTCGGTGGTAGGGCCATACTGGTTCCGACGGGTTTGGATGTTGACGTCGGTAGTGGACATCATCAATAAGTGGTGTGTTCCTGAATCGAACATTGGTTGATCAGGGGCGGCGTAAGTGATCTGTTGTGGTGGCACGTTGCCCTGTGGGGGAGCTAACGGCTGAGTGTTCACCACTCCTTGTGTTGGAAAAGGGTTTTGTAGCACCAAAGGTTGTTGTTGAGGTGGTGGAGGGTTGGGTGGTGGCTGAGGAGCCGCTTGCCCTTGACGATGGGCGTCATCTGTCCATAGTTGTCGAGCTCGTTCCAGATGTGGGCAAGCGTGGGTATAGTGGCCATAGACACCACAAATAGAACAAGGATGGTTTGTTCGTAAATTAGCATTTTTGGCTTGCTTAGGTGGCTGATCAGGATTCTGATGAGCAGGCGCCGCGTTATTGTTTTGCGGAGGATGGGTAGGTTGTGGAGCTTGGTTATGGTTTTGGTTGTTTCCACGGTTACGTCCTCTTCCGCGGTTTGGTTGCCCACCCTGGTTGCATTGGTTATTTTGGTATTGGGGCTGATGTTGTTGTGCGTACACATGCCCTTGAGCATTGGGGGGATTCTGGGGAGCCGCAGGTGCAGGAGCAGGTTGCGGTGGATAATATGTTGGTGGAGCTGGAGGTGGTCCAGCTGCCTGTTGGGGTTGTTGGTACCCCTGAGCTATTGGATGTGGTGGATTAGCTGGTGCATCTTGCTGTGGGTACTGCATCTGCTGTGGAGAGAAATGAATGGGGTTTTGTGTAACAGGTTGGATATGGTATGTAGAAGGTACATATGCTGATGGCGCTTGCCCATAGCAATGTTGCGGACAAGAGGGTCCATGAATGTGATGGGTCTGGTTTGTTGGAGCGTAAGAAGTTGTCGCTCCGGAACTGGATGTAGCCCTAGAGAGGTCTGGGGCGGGCATGGTGCTCACCATGCTGAAAGGTTTAGGTTGCGGTGTGATTTGGCCAATGATGCCATCAGCGGCATGTGATGCCCCCGATGCGTCACCACGTGAAGAGTCGCCTCGTGGGGCGTCAGGTATGATTGTGTATAGATAACCCGACTGGGCGTAAATGAGATCAAACTGTTGGGATTTAAGGATGGCCTCTTCTTCAGACTGGGGTCTTTCAGATGCCACATCCTTCGCAATGAGGGGGAGGAGGGATTTTAGGAACCAATCTAAGAAGATACGGTCGTCTAACTTAATTTTGCAGAGGCTTCGGCGTCGACGCCACTCATGAATGTGGTCAGTGATGTGGGTGGCCGTGGTTTGTCTGCAAGACAGTAGGATCTCGACTCCCGCATCATAACGGACAGGTAACTGGAAAAACTGTAGGAAGGTCGAGGCAAGGGAGGTAAAGGTGGCATGTGTCCCATGAGGCTGCTCGATATACCACTTAGCTGCAGAGCCAGTGAAGGTACGTTGTAAAAGCCGGAGGCGGATTGAGTCATCCACTATGGAGTTGGAGGAACACCATAAATGGAAGGACATGATATGGTTTTGGGGGTCTTCACCTGCCTTGCCCTCAAACTTAGGGATGTCAAAGGGGAGTTTGGTGGGCATGTGAGGCCATGCAGGATCGTGTCTGATGGGGTCATTGGTGAGCCTAGCTAAGTCTGGCAGGTTCAGACTCGCCATGTATGGTAAGCTAGCAGATGTGGAGACTGGAACTGGGACCTGCCTAGTCATTGTGGTATGATGTAGGGGTCCAGTAGCGCCTAAAGGTATGCTAGGTATGGAGGGTATGTGCCCTCCAATGGGTGTAATCTGGTATGGGATAGCGCCTCCAAGTGCAACATGGGTTACACTTGGGTTAGGAATAGCAGTAGGGATTCCTGGGATAGGGTTTGTGGAAACCAGAGGGGGTGTGACCCCTATGTTGGGCATACCCATAATAGGTGGTGGCCCTGTGTTGGGAATTCCTATAACAGGAGGTGGCCCTGTGTTGGGCATTCCTAAATGTGGAGTGTTGCCCATGTTGGGCATACCCAGGGGGGTGGTTGTTGCCATGGATGGCACCGCCGCGGAAGGGTCTGTGGATGTCTCACATATGGTGCTGGTAAACAGTGGATCAAATGGTGTTCCAGCCATAATGGTGGTTGGTGGTAATACAACGTAGTTTTCGGATTCTGCCTCAGAATCAGATGTGAAGTGAGGCGTGTCAGAATCGGATGATTGTCTAGTTGACCGATGATGTGTCGAATCAAGGGATAAGGCTCTGCGTCGGTGACGTGGAGATCCAAGGAGGCTAAACTCTGGGAGTTCGCCCTGTAGACGACGAGAGCGTCTAAAATTCTCAATGGTGAGAATTAAGTTTTTGTGTAAAAAATCTGTTTAAGTATCAGGTGGTGATATATATATAAAAACTCCAAAACCCTAATGCAACCAAGGGTGCAAGAAGGGAGTGAAAAAGAAGGCTCTCAGGCCAAAAAATCAACCTTAAAAAGGGCACTTATTCTAGCAGCTGTGCTACAATAAGTGGAGGAATGCAACAAATGGTCAGAGTAGCAACATGCAAACAGCTTCTAGAAAAAATAGGTGTAACTAGACCAAAGGTGGGTTGAATCATGCAAACACCTAACTAAAAATATTGTGACTCAAACAAACGATATCCTCTGCAAGGTAATGAAATCCAAGTCAGACAATATGAGTGTTGAGACAACGGCTAGATATCCCCCTACCGGGAGGGACACCGGGTAATCAATCCTAAAGAAAGGCTACTAGGATACTCCGTTCATGACGCGTCGAGAAAAGGTAAATCTTCCATTTGGTCCTTGATCGCAATATCCCAATACAGGGATATCCCGAGAACTGCGAATGGTAGCCCTTCGATTACTGAATGGATTTCGGTATTCCACTAAGGCTTCCGGAACCATCCTCGCGACTTCAACCCTCCTAGGGGAGAGGCCTTCCCACAAACCGGTTGTGACCGCGCCAATAAATACTAAGAGATTTTAGCTCCCTAATTGGACAACTTATATGTCTCAGATGTAATAACTAAGGGGTGTTATTGGAACACCTATCCCCTCAATACTACCTAGCTACAAAGTTCTTTTAGTGTTCCCCAAGTGGGGTTAAAGGTTTGTTGAAATTAGGGTAAGTTTTAAGGCTCAATTCAATTAAGTGATCGAGTGAGTGCACGTGAAGTATTGTAAATTGAACTTGAAAAAGGGAAATGCTTTACAGGAAATTTTCAAAAAACAAAGGAGCTTTTGAAAATAAAAAAGCAAATTTTTATGACTTTTTCAAATAAATGGAAATTAAATGCTTTGCAAATATCAACTCAAAAAACAAAGGATCTTTTGAATTATGAAAGCAAATAATAGACTTCTTTTAAAGAAATAAATGGATTTCTTCTTTCAAGGAAATTGCTAAGGGCAAGATTTTAAAGAAGTAAACAGGAAAATTTTTAATCTAGATAAAAATGCAAAATAAGTTCTTCTTTCACCTTCTTGAAAATTAAAAAAAAAAAAACTTCTAGATATGCATTTTAAATAGTAAAATTTTTCAAGGCTGTAAAATATGCAGAATTTAATACTGTAAAAATGTGCTATGTGGGCAGAAAGTACAGTAAAAATTAATTTTTAAAAATCGGAATGGCCGAATGAAAAAAATTAGCAGCGCGGGTTTTGACAGAAAAGCCACGATGGACCGCGCAGGTTTCGACCGCAAAGTCGCGATGGACCACGCGGAAAATGTCCGCGAAGCCGCGGTGTGCAATGCGCAAATAGGCCGCAAAGCCGCGGTGAACCGCGCGGAAAAGGGACGCGCAGTCGCAATGTGCAGCACGGTAAATGACCGCGAAGCCGCGGTGAACCGTACGGAAAAATACCCAAAAGCCGCGATGGACAGCGCGACTGTCAGGCTAAAAACCGCGAGGCGAAAGCCGTGCACGGAAGCCAAAAAATGAACCCAAAAATTGAGAATTCCAAGCTGTTAATGGCAATAGATGGGGCCAAAACTCAGAGCAGCAATGGATCTGCTGTCTAAGATGGCAGATCTATGGATCTAAAAGTTAAAAACTAATAAAAAACTAAGATTAAAAGTAAAACTAGAGATCTATTGTTCAAACCCAGCGGAGTCGCCAAAAACTGTTGGCCCGGTTTTGCAACCAGGCTTAGTGCTATGGGCACCTGCTAACTAGTAGCAGCAGTTTCAAATAGAAATAAACAAGAAACTAATCTAAACAAAACTAATCATGGATCTATGCAAGAATATAAGCAAATAATGTAAACATTTAAAAAACAAGAACAAGAAAATATTAAAAAAGGAATTTGTATTGAAAAATGTGGGGCAAGCAAGTGCTTGCGATAATACCTTCAATGGTGAAGGTTGATGTTGAGCAACTCCCAAGATGAGTAGCTCCAAGCTCCAAGAGGTCTCCTTCTCCAAGGTTGCTTACAATGGCCAAAATGCTCAAGGAAGATTTCGGCAGCATGAGGATGAGATAATGGATGGATGTGAAATGAGGAGCCCCTACCACCTTTTTATAGGTTTTGGTGGTGGGGAATACCATTTGTGGTTTTGTGGAAACCAAATGGTATTGACCAACATGGTTTAGGTACTTTTCCCTCCTTTTTCCTTTTTTGAATAAAATTAATATTTTAATTCCCTTTTTAATATTTTTGGGAATTTGGACCCTTTTTGAGGGTTTTTTATGCTTTTCAGGAAAAATAATCTTTTTTGATGGAAAAAGGGGTGTACTAAGGTCTTTTGGTGACCTTTTGTTGGTTTCAGAGGCTCAGATGGTGGAAAAGTGGACAAATGGGTCATGTGAATAAGGGAATGAGCTAGTGAGCACTTTTTAGGTGTTAAAAACGAGGTCTTAGGGTTTTTAAATAAATGAAAAAGCAATTATCTGCAAACTTCACAAAGTTGAAGAATTTGTTTTAGAAGAACGATAAACGTTTAAAGAGGAAAACTCAGTATCTAGGGTTTAAAGAAAAAGATAATATGTTTGTTTACTGATTCTTGAAAGATCTTCTTACCATGAAATAACATAGGAATTCTGATATTACAGTCATTTTTAAAAGACTACTATAGTAAAGAAGTGAAATAAAACAATGTTAGAATATTTACAATGTCTTTGAAAATAAAGACCTATGATATTCGATTTATTTAAAAAAAAAATGAGACATAACAGGCTAGCTAGAAGGATAAGGGAAATGTTAGGCCTCAACTTGCAGCTGTTTACAATTTTTGCAAATCGATGCAGGAAGGAAATGAAATGTTTTACTTTTGTTACTAAGTAAGGAAATGCTATATTACTATGTTCTGATATATTGTCCTATTTTCTGAGTTTGAAACATATATGAATGATATTCAGAGTTCAAAAGAAACAATAGTATGAGTCCATCCATTCACTGGCATTTTTCCCATCAATCATTTATATTAATCTTCATTTTCTGTACTGGAGTACGATGCAGAAAACAACATGGGAAAAAATGCAGAAAATTTATTTAATTCATCATCTCGTTTACTTAACTATCATGAAATCCTATCCAAGTCAAAAATTGAAACATTTTCTTCTGTATAACTATAATTTCTAAATCTATAATTACAGGAAATCATTTTTATTGTAAATAATAAGATAGAATAGTAGAACCTAGTTAACTATAGGAGAAACAAACAACCCAAGGAACCTGTTCCACCCAACCTATTCCTAAAGACAGCCAAATTACTTGCCTTAGGACCCCCGAGCCTATTCACTGAACCACTGGGAAGAAGAATCTGTAGAAGCTTTAGGTCAATCCATTTGCAGCGACAAAGTAGTTCATTCAGTCATATAGACTTAGCAGTCAAAGAGACCTGCACCAGCACCTCTGGTTATTTCAGTAGCCTCACAATGCACTTCCACTTAGCCTCCCTATTCGAATCTCTCAGTGATCACCCGATACACTTGAGGAATTATTTCTGCAGAAAATAATGTAGAGCTGCCTGCTCAATTCGAATTGCCTTTTCTAGGCTGCCTAGGCCTTTTAGTGGTTAACCTAGTCATTAAATGAGCTAACAGCTCTCTTACACCCACCTGGGGGATAATGCCACAATTTAGGGGTAGTTGTCCCATAACCAACAGCTAGTGGTGGAGTGCAAATGCTGCCATCTGTCCCATGCCTTCTACCAGCTTCCATTCCTCCTAGTGGGTCAGTGAACACTCATTTAATAGTTCCCTTGGGTGTTTGTCTCCTGTTTTAATTTATTATTAATAATAATAAGTCATTACAATCATCCTTGACCAGATTTGGTCATAATTACAAAACTTTGTAATTAAAATTTAACATAATGTATTTTGAAAATAAAATAAATAGTCTCAAAATTTGGGTAGGTGACACATTACCATTAGACATTCCAGTAATCCCTGCAAGGAGATTAGGATCAAAAGAGATCCTACCAAACAAACTAAGATAAGGATTTGAGAGGTCATTTTATCAAATGATATCGTTCAATTGTGGATGTGTAGTATGCATGATTAGATCAGTTGCATTAATGAACAATATAATACTAATATGCATGTGATGGGTAAGTAGCCTATGGTGCTATACAACATTCCATTTCTACTTATCTAGAGTGAAACCTCTTTGCTGACATATTGAGAGTAGTGCACGCTCTTAATAATGTTTTGGTAGAGATGGAAGGCATCTAGAAAGTTACCATATGAATTCAGGATATGGATGAATGTTGTGTTGACGCACTGGCTAAGATAGTTGCATGACTGTGAGACCTATGTTTTTATGCATAGTAATTTGTCATTATTAATATGTTTTGGAAACTATGAAATGTTTTTAATAATGAATCTCAATTTGAATTGTAGGAAATATCGTGTACGATCACCTACAACGAAGAATGACGAGACTTGTTTCGTAGACAAGTGACGATGGTTCAACTATAACATTCAACAAGACTTATGAAATCAAGTATCCTACAAAAGTACAAAGAAAGGGGGATTCGACTATGATGAAATGTTGCTCTAGTGACCAGACACACTTCCTCAGTGGTGAATATTACACTAGATAAATGGTGTAATCAAAGTAGAAGAAGATATCGAGCAATCTCAAGGATTCGGGACTCTTTATAGAGAACTACATGTGCACAGATCAAAGAAGGCTTTGCATAGGATCAGAAGGCACCCATGGGATAGAATGATGAGATCAAAGATCACCTAGAGTGATGATACATCAACCTTTCTTACAAGGTTGAATATGAGAATCTTATAGATGGGTGCAAGAGAGAACTTGCAACAGAGTTCGAGACCTTGGTATCTAGTGAACTAGAAATATTGAATAGATGGATACACATAGGATCATCAGAAGAGAATGCTACCAGCCACTCTAGTGCAGAATGTCCCAATACAAAGAGTACAAGATGCAGAGGGAGGATAGTGCTCAGTTATAGAAGGAGAAAGAAAGCTTTGCTTCAGAGGGAGTGACTACAGTACAGTTGGAGAGACACTTTCACTTAGTCTCTATTTGTGGCAAAGGTTGTTTTCCCCAATATGTAGTAGAAATATTTAAAAAGTTTTGATATGTTGGAAAGTAAATCCATGGCCACACCCATGGACACAAATTTGAAGTTGTTGACAGATGCTTCGTTAGAGTTAGTGGATGTAACAATATACAAGCATATTATTGGGTCATTGATGTATCTGATGAATACCATGACATATATATGCTTTGCTGTGGACACCTTGAGTCAGTATTTGGTTGAGCCCAGACGTGTTCACCCTAAGCATGTGATGAGGTACCTAAAAGGTATAGAATACTATGGTCTCAGTTATACTAGAGATCATGACTTCAGACTGTGAGTTTATACTGATTCAGATCGGGAAGGAAGTGTCTCAAACATGAAGATCACTTCAGGTGGATGTTTTAGTCTGGGGTTAGCCATGATCTCATGGCTAAGAAGGAAGTAGTCAAGTGTTGATCTCAACACTGCAGAAGTGGAATATATTGCAGCTTGTTCCACCATTTGTGAAGCCATACAGATTCAAAAGTTGTTATTATGTCTATTCGATCCGGAGTTGGATAACACGGTGATTCTATGTGATAACCAAAGCTGCGTGAAGATGATAGAGAACCCTGTGTTCCATGATAAGTTGAAGCACATAGAAATTCGATACTTCTACATTTGAGATATAGTTTAGAAGGGAGCTATAAAGATCCAATATGTGAGCACATATGAGCAAGTTGCAGATGTGTTGACTAATCCTCTGTCTCATGTGAAGTTTGAGCACTTCCGTGACAAGCTTGGTATAGTCCATGAGGAATTCCCTCGAAAGGAGGAGTAGTGTTGATGATACTATGGTGGTGCAGTTGGGATTGATCATCCTTAGACAATGATCTCGTAATTCTGAAAGGAAGGATAGTCTTAAATGTTGATTCTTAGACTAAAATCCCGTAATTCCGAAAGGAAGGACTATCTAAGATGTGAGTGGTGGAAAATGATCCCGTAATTTCGAAAGGAAGGATCATCTAGTGTGTTGTAGTGGTAGCTCCGTAAATACTGGGTCTCGCAATTATGAAGGGAAGGATTGTATGAGAACCATCATTGTTGATGGACTAAAATCACGTAATTCCGAAAGGAATGATTTTCCATAATCCCATAATTCCAAAAGGAAGGATCACCAGTGTTGTTGGACTAGAATCCTGTAATTCCGAAAGGAAGGATTGTCCATGATCCTATAATTCTGAAAGGAAGGATCACCAATGTTGTTGGACTAGAATCCCGTAATTCTGAAAGGAAGGATTGTCCATGATCCCGTAATTCTGAAAGGAAGGATCACAAGTGTTGTTGGACTAGAATCCCGTAATTTTGAAAGGAAGGATTGTCCATGATCCCGTAATTCCAAAAGGAAGGATTGTCCATGATCCTGTAATTCTAAAAGGAAGGATAATATTGGTTGTTGATGCACCTGTTTCCGGAGATGATGTTGCTCCAGCCTTGAGCAATTGATGATGATGTTCCAGCCTCGTGCTGCAGATGATGATGTTCCAGCTTCGTGCTGCAGATGATGATGATTCAGCTCTATACTGAAGATGATGATGATGTTCTAGCTTCATGCTGCAAATGATGATGTTCCAGCTCCGTGCTACAGATGATGATGATGTTACAACAAACTATTCCAGTTGCTGATATTGATGTTGTTGAAAAATGTCCGATGAAATATAGATGTACCAGCCAATGTTCCAAATGATGTTTCCTCCTCCCTCCTTCCGATGATGTTTTGTAGAGCCACATTTGTATTGATTGTTGTTGTCAATAGAATACCCTTCTTGTTAAGGGGGAGTGTTGAAATAATGTAACTTCGAAGAATATTCTACTTGTACTTTATTATTATTGTACCTCCTTTGGAGATTTTTTTCCTCCATTCGGGGATGTCATTGTTGTTGATGTATTTGTAACTTTGGAAGATATTCACTTGTATATTGTATTTGTACTTTATTGTATCCCCAACGGAGATGTATTATTCCTCCGATTAGAAGTGTCGTCAGTTGTACTTGCAAGTGTCGCAAGTTATACTGTAAGTGTTGTAACTTATACTTGATGGGTTATTAGACCACCTTGATGGGGTCGACCCTGTATGAGTCATGTGGGTTAAAGGTTTATTAGAAACCCTAGTGGGGTTGGCCCAGTCAATATTATGTTAAGTGGTTAAGTTAGGGCCGACCTAGTTGAGTAAAGGTCAAGTGAAAGTAAAAGTATAAATAAAGAGTGTGACTCTCTCATTTGACACATTCACACACTCACTCACTTCGCATTAGTGAGAGAGAGGAGGAGTGCGCACAAGTGGAGGAGGAGCAGCTGCTAGGAGAATATCTCTTGTTGTGGGGTTTGATCTTTGTGATCTTTGTATTGATGCTCATTCTATCTCTGAGGAAGTTGTGGGGTTTTTCACCTTCTTGGTTTTCCCCGGTGAAATGCTTTATGTCTCTTGTCTCTTGTGTTTGATATGTTGTACATGTTGTTCTCTCAGTTAAGATCCTAGATTAGATTGAATTAAACGCTGAAAAACTAACATGGTATCAGAGCTATCCTGAAGGAAGGCATGGTATGGCATTTATGACACTTGTTTCACTTGCAACAAATTGGAAGCTAGGGCTCGGTATAGTAAAAACCAGTCATCGTGGAACTTTCGCTATAAATCCATTTTGGCAAAGTTTCAGGATCTGAAACTTCTACAGTTCGAATATGAAATTTCCATATACTTTGTGTCCGAAGGAAAGCCTCAAATTCATTGTACTTTGTGAGATATGATCCATACAAGTTAGGGTTTCTGCCTCTTCCAGAATGCAGTCTTAAACAGGTGACCTGGGAAAAAATGTCATATCTCGGGATAGGAAGGTCCAAATGGAATTCCGTAAAAATTGATAGTTAGGGAACCAACTCTAGTTTCACAGGTCCAGGTTTCAAAGTCCGACGTTGAACCAGTGACACGTGGCACGCCTTACAATTTCTCTATACTGTTTCATCCCATAAACAGGTCACGTTGCGACACTTGGAATATCTCTCTCTCTCAGAGAATATATTTGAGCTCAGATCTGTGGGGTTGGAAAGATGATAGGTCAGTATACCAAAGGATGAAGCTTTAGACCCTAAGGATCTAAAATTTTATAGATACATCAGGAGCAATATGGCATATATTTCTGTACAAACATAATTGGATTCTGAGCACTTTCTTTTTTGGTTTGTCACTACTGCGGGAAATTAGGGTTTCGGAGAAAGTTGGAATTTTTGGAATTTGAGACCATGGCTGGCTGATCCTCAAGAAAATGGAAGTTTAGAGACCAAGATTGATTTTTTTGGTTGGCCAGAACCCCGAGCATTATCAAACCCTAGTTTGGGATTTTGACGAGAAGATCCCAAAGTTTAAAAGGCAATTTTGAGGGGTCAAATTTTGCAGATTTCAAAATTGAAGTATACCAGCTTGATCAACTCAGCAAGGTGCATCTTTTCATCCAATCAAAAGGTTGAAATTCAAAGTTTGGATTTTTAGGGTTTCTCTATCAAACCCTAGCTAGCTCTAGATCCGGTTTCAGCAAATCAAAGTGGATTGGGTTAATCCTAGAAGAGAATGAATTGGACACCTGCATAAGTGAAGAAGTTCCAGTTCCAGAGGGAGATGAGGCTAAGGCCTTACATAAGAAGGATACAAGCGATCTCGACAAGTATGACTTGAAGAGATACAAGTATGTTTTGCAATCTGTTCATGATTAAGTTTATGGTATGTTTGTCTTCATATTATTGAGGTTAGTACAATCTTGATTAATTTTAGACTCGTCTTATCACCCTAGTAAAAGTATGAATGCATGTGAATGATAGAAGACATTCATTGATTAGGGGTATGACACTTATGATTGTACTAATACACTGTGGTGTTGTATGAGGATGATGTTGTCCACTAACATTAAGGGTACATCAAGAAACACAAATCAAGTACTAGATCAAGAACATATGACCATGGTGACATGAAGACAAAGACTCATCCATAGTCATGGATCACATAGAAGCTCTACTTACGAGGTATGTATAATTTGGTTCTACAATGGTTAACTTATTCGATATGCAGGTTACTAGCACAAGTCATTGAAGTGAACAAGAAGACATTATGTGGGTATGTTAGACATAACTAGCAAGCATGATAATCCAGGTATGTTTTTCCTATATCAAGTTAGAATCCTACCTTGTGTTAGGATCTTATATAAGTATACTTGGTATGATTGATAATTCATGAAATTATAAGTTTGGAAAATCATGGGTTTATGCATATTATGCTTCTTAGTTTGATTAATGATATGACAAACTAGAAGAGTCCTATGGTCAAATAAAAATATGCATGAGTAAAAGAATTTCTCCCTGAAACCTTGAATACTAATGCTTGTGTATGAAATGATCATGACCATACATGATTAAGATTATTTAGAATCATAATGTTTTGATAAGTATTGAGATTATACTAATGCATGTATGATTATGTATGAGATATTGAGGGTGACACAATGATGACACTAGTGCACACTTAAGCATGCATAGTGGTCCAGGATGGATATCATAAAGGAAGCAAAGGTCAAGAGGGAGCACACTCCAGGAAGCAAATATCAAGAGGGAGCACACTCCAGTTGTTCCTGCAAGGAAGCAAAGATTGAGAGGGAGTCCACCCAACAACCAAACAAAGATAAGTATTTGAATTGTCATTTATTATATATTTGATTACTTAAATGATGTTGTCCAGTCATGTACATGCTTATGTTCCTAGATTTAGGATGTATATTATGCATATTAGAAAATTTGCATTAATGAACAAGATACTACTAATATGCAAGTAATGGGTAAGTGGCCTATGGTACTATACAACATTCCATTGATACTTATCTAGAATGAAACCTCTTTGCTAACATGTTGGGAGTTGTGCACACTCTTAACAAATGTTCTGGTAGAGATGGAAGGCATCTAGAAAGTTACCGTGTGAATATAGGATATGGATAAATGTTGTATTGAAGCATTGGCTAAGATAATTGCATGACTATATGACATATGTCTTTATGCATAAGAATTTGTTTTGAAAAACCATGAGAAGTTGAAAATAATGCAATTGAATTTGACTTGTAGGAAAGATCGTGTACAATCACCTACAAAAGAAGGACAACAACATTTGTTCCAGCAACGAAGTTCACTATCTATTGAAGATATTGAAGAATTTGAAGTTCCCAAGATCCGGGATGCAGTAATGGAAGAATGCCATGATCAAGGAGTACCAATCGATCATGAAGAATGATGTATGGGATGTGGTCCCGAGACCAGAAGGGAATTCTGTTGTGACTTCCAAGTGGATCTACAAGATCAAGCATGCTGCAGATGGTAGGCAAGTGATGAAATGGAAGATACACCAGATGGATGTCAAGACAACTTTCTTGAATGGTGTAGTTGAAGACAAAGTGTATGTGGAGCAGCCACTTGGTTTTGAGACACATGACAGGGAGTCATATGTGTGCAGATTGAAGAAAGCCTTGTATGGCTTGAAGCAAGCACCTAGGACATGGTACGGTAGGATAGACCATATATTTGCTTTGCGGTGAACACATTGAGCCAGTTCCTGACGGATCCTAGACATGTTCACCTGATTGCTATAAAGCATATTCTGAGGTACCTGAAGGGTACGGTTGATTATGGGCTCAAGTATGATGCGAATCAAAAGTATAACCTGGAGGGTTATGTTGATTCAGATTGGGAAAGTTGTGTTGTAGATAGGAATATCACTTCGGGGTGCTACTTCAGTATGGGATTAGGTGTGATCTCTTGGTTTAGCAAGAAGCAATCCTGCGTAGCATTGAGTATAGCCGAAGCAGAGTATGTCGTAGCTTGTTCGGCCAATTGCGAGGCAGTATGGCTAAGGAAGCTACTATCTGATTTATTTGATCTCCAGTTGGATGCTACTTGTATCTATTGTGACAACCATAGTTGTGTGAAGTTGTTAGAGAACCCAGTGTTCCATGACAAGTCGAAGCACATCGAGATCAAATATCACTATATCAGGGATATGGTGCAGAGAGGAGCAGTAAAGCTCTAGTATGTTGTGATAGATGAGTAGATTGCAGATGTGTTGACCAAACCACTATCTAGAGTGAAGTTCGAGTACTTCAGAGAAAGGCTTGGTGTGCTTTAGATCGAGGTTCCTTCCAAGGGGAAGTGATGAGTCCAGAAGACGCAAATGCACATGGGAATTTCTGACATGGTTGTAGATGTGTTGTCCCATGGTCTGATGTAATTGTTGAGCCATTCTCACATGGTGGTAGATGTGTTCTCCCATGGTGCAGATGTAAGGGATGGAACCATTCTCACATGGTGGAAGATGTGTTCTCCCATGGTGTAGATGTAAGGGCTGAAGCCATTTTTCACATGGTGGTATATGTGTTCTCCCATGGTGAAAAATTAAGGGCTGGAGCCTTCCCCGAATGGTGGTAGATGTGTTCTCCCATGTCGGTGGTGTAAGTGATGTATAATGTGCATCTGGGATGTGCTCCGTGGATGACAAGATGATATGAATAGGATGATCACGTGTGATGAGCATCAAGACGATTCTCCAGATGATATGCATCAGGACGATGCTGTGATGATGATCAGGATGATCATGTGATGATGATATGCATCAGGACGATGCTATGACGATGATAATAGGCATCAGGACGATGCTATGATGATGATCAGGATGATCATGCGATGATGATGTGCATCAGGATGATGTACTGTATGATGATGATCAGTATGATCATGGGCATCAGGATGATGCTTTGTGCGAGGATGATCAAGTTGATCTTGAGTATTAGGATGGTACTCTGTGGCCGTGGACAGGTTGTGCAAGGGTAGCATGTAATACGTCCTAGATATCCAGACAGGTTGTGCTAGGCACGTAAAGGTCCTCAGATGCTCTTTAGATTTCTTACTGGGCAAGACACTCTTTTAAGGTTTTGCTAGACCACATGTAATATGTCCTGGAGATCCTAATAGGTTGTGCTAGGCACATAAACGTCCTCATATGCTCTTTAGAGTTCTTGTTGGGAAAGACACTCTTTTAAGGTTTTGTGGGGACCACATGTAATAAGTCCTGGAGATCCGGACAGGTTGTGCTAGGCACGTAAAAGTCCTTGGATGCTCTTTAGAGTTCTTGTTGGTCGTGCTATGCACATAAACATTCATGGGACACTCTTTTAAGGTTTTGTGGTGGTGGTCACATCTAATCAGTCCTGGAGAACTTTCCGGTCATGCTTAGGCACATAAATGATCCTGGGATGTTCTTTAGAGTTCTTGTCGGTCATGCTATGCACATAAATGTTCCTAGGACACTCTTTTAAGGTTTTGTGATGGTCACATGTAATAGCTCCCTGGGAGATCTTGCCGATCATGCTTAGGAACATAAAGGATCCTGGGATACTCTTTCGAGGTTTTGTTGACGCATGTAATTAGTCCCAAGGATTCCACAGGATGCCCCGCTCGCAGAGATGATGAAGGCCTACATGAGGCTAGGCCTACAACCAGCATGAAAAAGGGCTGGCTCTATAGAACTTCCTATGACGAGAAGAATTGAGAGATAGCCCAATGATCGAGATGACGAGTACAACAGCAGTGACAATGATGCTTCGTGATCCAGTGACGATGATCCAGCTCCATAATTGAAGACTTGTTCCTATATGTATTGATGACCTGTGTAAAGAGAATACCTTCCTAGTTAAGAGGGAGTGTTGATGTATTTGTAACTTCGAAAGATATTCACTTGTATATTGTATTTGTACTTTATTGTATCCCTAACGGAGATGTATTATTCCTCCAATTGGAAGTGTCGTCAGTTGTACTTGCAAGTGTCGCAAGTTATATTATAAGTGTCGTAAATTATACTTTATGGGTTATTAGACCACCTTGATTTGGTCGGCCCTGTATGAGTCATGTGGTTTAAAGGGTTATTAGACCACCCTAGTGGGGTCGACCCAGTCAACATTATGTTAAGTGGTTAAGTTGGGGCCGACCTAGTTGAGTAAAGGTCAAGTGAAAGTAAAAGTATAAATAGAGAGTGTGACTCTTTCATTCGACACATTCACACACTCACTCACTTCGCATTAGTGAGTGAGGAGGAGGAGTGTGCACAAGTGGAGGAGGAGTAGCTGCTAGGAGAATATATCTTGTTGTGGGGGTTGATCTTTGTGATCTTTGTATTGATGCTCATTCTATCTCTGAGGAAGTTGCGGGGTTTTTCACCTTCTTGGTTTTCCCTGGTGAAATGCTTTGTGTCTCTTGTTTCTTGTGTTTGATATGCTATACATGTTGTTCTCTCAGTTAAGATCCTAGATCAGATTGAATTAAATGCTGAAAAACTAACAATTGTTACACTTGGTCATGTAAAAGTCATGAGGTAAATCCTCCATTGTAAGTTGGGTCATTAGTACCCAAAAGAGTTTAATGTAAATATTATTTGAGTCTCCCTAGAGAGGTCGGCCCAGTTAAGTTAGTGAGGACGACCTAGTTAGGTTCAAATTCAAGTGAAAATTAAATTATAAATAGAGTGTTTCACTCACTCATTTGTACCATTCACTCACTCAAGCATTGTGCATTAGAGAAAGAGGAAGGCTAGTTTAGGAGGAGGATTGCTGTTGGATCTTGTGGTTGGGTTTTGTCTCTCTTTCTTATGAGACTTATTTCTTTGGACATTGTACTTTGGTAATCTATATTGAGGAAGTTTTGTTGGGTTTTCTTCCCCTTGAGGGTTTCCTAGGATAAATTGTTGTGTACCTTGTGATTGTGTGTCTTTCAAATATCCTCTTTATGCTGTTATTGTGAAAATGTATTAAATGCTCATGAAGTTAGAATTTAGTCTTTAGTAGCATATAATCTTAACAATACGTTCTACTGTAGTAGAGTCTTCTGCTCTTGTTTTCTTTGTAGATTCAAGCTCCTCACAATCCTTATCCATGTGAAACTTCCTGGATTTTCTAAACTGTATCTTCGTCAAATGTCACATCCCTATTGATATCGATTTGTTTCTGTCTTGGGATGTAAATTTTGTACGCCTTCAAAGTATCACTGTAACTGACAAAGATGCCCTTTCTTCTCAAGGGTTCTATCTTTGTCCTCTTATCCTTGGGAACATGTATATGCACTGGATAGCCAAATATCCTCAAGTGGATGACTTATGGATTCTTTTTAGTAAATGCTTATTCTGGTGTCTTGTTTCCCAATATTCAATGAGGACTCCTATTTTTCACATACACAATTGTCTTGGATGCCTTTACCCATAGATGCATGGGTAAATAATGGTCCTTAATCAATGCCTTTGTTGCTTCCATGATGGTCCGATTCTTTCTTTCCATGACTCCATTCTGCTGGGGATTGTAGGGAGTATTCAAATCCCTCTTAATCTCTGTGTCCTTGAAGAAATCATTAAAGTAATTTGAGGTGAATTCTCCTCCATTATCTGACCTTAAAATTTTAATCTTTCTTCCAGAAAGATTTTTGACAAGAGCTTTGAATTCCTTGAATTTACTGAATACTTCATCTTTTGTTTTCAAGAAATATATCCATGTTTTTATTGATAAATCATCAATAAAAGTTACATAGTACAAATACTTACTGAGGGAGGGGTTCACATGCATCTGAAATTACTATGTCCAAGATTCATTCAGTTCTACTGTCAGTGCTTGAAAACATTCATTTAACATTATTTCCAAGTGCATATCCTTTGCACATGCCTTCATGTTCCAATTGGATGTCTCATAGTCCAGTAACCATCTTGCTAACAATTGGTAAAGCTCTGTAGTGAAGATGAGTGAATATTCTATGCCATAACTCACTTAAGCTAACATTTTCATGCACCGAGGCTTGATCTAGGTGTCCCTTCAATTTGTATAGGCCTTCTTCTCGAACACCAATTGTAGTAACTGAATCGATATTTGAATCTTTTGACAACATAAGAACTTGGCCATTTATAAATGCTACACTAAATCCTTGATCTTGTAAAGCTGATATAGAGAGAAGTTTCTTCTTTAAACCTAGTACAAATAGTACATCTTTCATCTTCATGAATTTTCTCGATTCCAATTGGTAAGAAGCTTCTCCTACTCCTTTAATTTCATACTTGGAGTTGTCCCCAAGTTCCACTTGATAGGGAGAATCCTTTTGAAGTAATTTTGAGAGTAAATCTTTGTAACCAATCATATGCTTGGATGCACCACTATCTACTAACCAGGTATCATTTACATGAGTAATAGTAACTGTTAGTGCTGAGATGAGTACCAATTCATCATCTGATGCTTCCATTGAATTTTTGTGTGAAGTAGGATCATCATCATCCACCATATGAGCATGATGCTTCCTTTTTCCCTTTTTGTTCTATTGAGTGCAATTTCTTGCATAGTATCCCAACTTGTTACAGTTGTAACACCTAATTTTGGACATATCCTTCTTATTTTCTGATACTGATCTTCTATCGAAATTCTTCGTAACCTTTCTTCCTTTTACTCTTCTTGCATCAGCTGCAAGTGCTTAATTTTCTTTGTCATTCAATTTCTGCATCTTGGCGATCAACCTTGCCTCTTCTTGAGTACAAACTGTTCTTAACTTGTCAAACTTGGGTAGCTTCTTCCTTGCACAAATAACTTGAACAAACACATCCCAAGAAGAGGGAAAACCATTCAATGTTGTCAACACAATACATTTATCTTCTACAGTATCTCCAATAGTTGCTAGATGATCCTTGATTTGAGAAACCCTTGTAAAGTAGGAGTACACTGTCTCTATCTTGTTCATCATCAGATTCCTTAGCTGATGCCTTAACAATAGATTTCTACTGGTATTCTTGCTTTCATATAATCTTTTCAAGGCCTCAAACATTTCCTTAGGAATCTTCAATTCTGACACTTGAGGGGTCAAATGGTCCTTGATTGAAAAAAATAGAATTCTTTTTGCTTTGACTATATTCTTCTTGTACTTTGCTTTAGCCTCCTCTTCTTCTGGTTTTGGGGTATATTATTTGACATAATTTAAGAGATCATCTTCTTCTAGAATGAGAAGTATCCTATGCTTTGAAGATCTGAAGTTATCTACTCCATCCAATCTATCCTCAACCCTTATATTGGTTATCATCTTGTCAAAGCTGAGATTTTACCTAGAAACCCTAGCAAAAGGTAGGTCAAAAATGAAGTTTTCCAAAAGTGAGATCTAACTCCACAGATAGTTGTTCCCTTCTAGGGTGAGTTCAAAGATGCTAAGATCGAACCTAATTTGTGGATGGAAGGTCTTAAAACTAGAATACCTAGTTCTTGACCACCAACATAAATTATGTCAAAATTGAAAATTCCTCAAACTGAAAACTACTTCCATCGAAAGGTGGGCCTTACTAGGGTGAGTTACAAGATATTGTTTTGAAGTCCAATCTATGGATAAATATTCCCAAACTTGAAAGCCTTAGTTTATGACTTTTCACTGGTAATGTCTTCTATTTAGTCCTGCTCTGACACCATGTGGGTTTTTCTTAGCAGTTAGATGTTTTTAACTTTTTATAACTTATCTATCACATAAACATAAACTACATACATATATAGGATCCTTGAAAGAAACACATTCACAGACACAATGTTTACCTTGGGAAAACCCTCTCATAGGAAAAACCTAGCAAACTTATCTAGATAAGATTTTTCAACAAGATACAATGTCTAACCGAGTTCCCAACACTAGTTACACAAACAAAATAATGTTATACAAGAAAGATACAAAATAACATCTGAGCCCTTCTGAGAATGAAGTAGAGAGAGAGACAGATAATAAACCCCAAAAGATGTCTTCACAATGATTCTTGAGTCCTTGAATATGCTTCCGTGGATCCGTGCACTTCTCTCCTTGCTTGAGCGAATTGGTGTGCCACAAATGAGGCCACTTCATTTGTATTTATACTGGAAAAGTCACTTTTCCTTACTGGGCCGACTTGACCTATTTGACTGGGTCATTTACACTTTAACCGGGTTGACTTGACCTTTTAACTGGGTCATTTCCACTTTAACTGGGTTGAATTGACCTTTCGACCAGTTCATTTAACTGGGCCAACTTGTTCTTGGGATTTTTATTATTATTTCTTGTGGAGCTAACATAGGAATATATTCTAATGCTACTAGAAACATCAACATAGTGGGAGTTCTCTTGCAAAAGAATAATGAGAATAATGAGCAACCAATTGCATTTATGAGCAAAAATATGAGGGATGCCAAATTAAATTATACTTCAACAAAGAAACAAGCATATTCCTTGGTTAAGTCTTTGAAATATTTTAGGAGATATATCGGATATTCGAGGATTATAGCATATGTCATGTACCAAGCAATTAAATATGTTTTATCCCAGCATGATGATATTGGTGTTAATTAGGGGAAATTGGATATCTAGAATCCAGAAGTACGATTTGGAAATTAAACCGATTAAAATTGTAAAGGGACAAGGTTTAGCTCATCTCATAATGGAAGGAAACAAGCAAGAAGAGGCAGATTGTGGCGAGGAAATGGTGTTGTTCATAGATGAAGAACATGAGTGGTACATGGACATCATTTTCTATTTGAAAACTTTATCTTGCCCTAAACACTCAGTCAATAACCACAGAAAAACTCTGAGATTGAAGGCATTGAAATTTGTGCTAACTGAAAATGGTTTGGGTTGGGTAAATCCAGATGGGATTATTTTGAGATGTGTAAGTCCAGATGAAGCCTAGACCATCATAAGTGAAATGCATTTGAGGCTATGTGGAGACCATTATGCTCCTAGAATGACGACATACAAGATTATGCATGCAGGTTACTATTGGCCCAGCTTATTTAAAGATGTGCATACTTATGTTAGAGCTTGCGAGGAATGTCAGTTTTTCTCTGGAAAGACCAGATTGTCTACTTTGTCGTTGTCACCCGTAATAGTAGAAGCCCCTTTCCGACAATGGGGAATGGATTTCGTAGAACTATTTGATAAAAAATCAAGCAATGGCTATCGGTATATTCTAACATGTACCGAATATTTCACCCGATGGGTTGAGGCTATTCCCACTAAAAAGGCAACAATTGATGTGGTGGTAAAATTCCTTGAAGAAAACATTGTATCAAGGTATGGTTTCCCTTTAAAAATAACGATGGATAATACAAAGAAATTTAGTAAAGTGGAAATACTTGTATTTTTCCTTAATCAAGGTATTTTTCTATCCCATTCCTGAAATTATTACCCCCAAGGAAATGGTCTGGCGGAATCTAGCAACAAAAACCTAATCAGACTTCTCAAGAGGATGGTTGGTGAAAATAGACGAAGCTGGGATAAAAAATTGAAATATTCCCTATGGGAAGACATAACTACAGTAAAGAGAATAATAGGTAAGGCACATTTTGAATTGGTTTATGGCCAAAACTGTAGGCTTCCCATTAATCTGTAGATTCCAGTGTATGAATTACTTCACCAATGTTCATCTGACCAAGAAGATTTGCAAGCTCGAATTGACAAGATGGTTGAAATGGATGAGAAACGAAGAGAAGCATGGGATAGAACTGCCATCAAATAAGAAAGAATCAAAGACACTTTTGATCAAAGGACTAGAAGTATAAAATTCGAGGTTGGTGACAGTGCTGCTTTGGGACAAAAACAAGGAGAAACTAGGAAACCACTTGAAGCTCAAAATTTATGGATGGGTTCCTATTGAATAAGTTGAATTGCGGGGAATGGATCTGTGTGGTTAGAAACTTTAGACGGGGATGAGTTGGAATTCCCAACAAATGGCTGGCATCTGAAACATTATTTTCCTCCAATCAACTAGTGGTAGTTATCCAGCCATAGTGCTTAGAATAGGAATCGAATAAGCTCATTTGAGCAATAGTATTAAATGGTTTATTTTACCTTCTTAGATTGCTTGAGTCTTTTGGTTTTCGCAAATATTATCGCATGATTGTGTTTAATTTTCATTAAATTAGATATTTAATTTATGTCATTTAGTTTTAGTAGTTGTTACTAGCATTTTATTTCAATATTTTTTTTATATGCATATATGCCCATTGACATTTGGTCTGCAGAAATTGGTAGAATGTTTGCATGATGCATGAACAAGTACTATTTGTAGGTGATGTAGACATGTTCAATGCATGATTGCAGATGATGAGAAGGGTGCTACAGACCATATATTTCTGAGGTTATCAAGCACTCCCTCCTTTAGAGCACTTTCCCAGCTGGAGCCATATGTTGTCACATCCATAATAGCAAGGCTACCATGGTGCAGATCAGCCTATTAGAGGCATGAGCTAGTCCTTTTACATGAGTTGAGTTGTTCTCAGCAGTGGTGGAGCTATTTTTTCCGAGCTATTCAAAGATTTTAATCAGACACCCTTGTCATGAATGATACCACCTTGATTCCATTGAGATGTATTGGTTGGATTATGGTTCATTGAGCAGATCAACAAAGCAACAGTTGGTATACTTTCCTTTCCCTCATGCAATCAGAGTTGTGCTTCAGGCTTGTTTCAGGGACAGGTATATGGTTGAGGAGGTATATATCTTGTGTTTGCATGTTATGATTATCTCTTTTGCCTATATTAGTATCTTTGAATTGACAGTTAGTGACTGATAGTGGTGATTATATTTTGCTATAGATATTGTTTTTGGACTTGTCATCATGGGTAGTGGAATTGTCCTGATTATAAGACCTTAGGATATGATCACTACTATTGCCTATCTTGTACAAACCTAATACTTATCCCTGCTTTGTCTG
This sequence comes from Larix kaempferi, assembly GCA_027924585.1. Classification (NCBI taxonomy): domain Eukaryota; kingdom Viridiplantae; phylum Streptophyta; class Pinopsida; order Pinales; family Pinaceae; genus Larix; species Larix kaempferi. The sequence continues at coordinate 25,355,003 of BSBM01000155.1, read as the reverse complement.
GTTTAATCCTTCACTTCTTCCATCCATCCATTTTTTCTTCCATCTTTGATTTTATCCCTGACTTATGACTTGGACCCGTGAGATTGAAGAGCCTTCCCCCACTTTGATCTCTGTGCATGATGGACTCCATGTTTGTTTGTGTCTCGACTCCGGAGCATGTGGATTGGTTATGGATCCTGTTCATCCCCTTATTTTTGTATGATGCCTTATGGATTGGGTGCATTGTTGAAGTAGCCTTGTCACCAGGTTGTCTCCTTTAGTCCTCAAACCAAGTACTCCCCAAATGCATATGTGGAACAAATGCTAAATCTAAATGACTACAAAAGGCCAGCTGTGATTAGTTGTGTTTTTAAAAAATTGGCCTAAGTGAATTTAAATTTAGCCTTTATGTAGCTAGTTAGTGGCCAATGGATGAGCACTCATCCTTTGTATGATGTAAGGCCATTTCCCCCCACAGGGAAGCAGGGTTGTTACTGCATCACACCTATGAACGGTGGTTGGAAATGTAGGTCAGATCTAGTCATTATCTAGGGCCCACAAGGATATCAGGGAACCTGCCCTTGGAGGCTGGATGGTGAAAGAAAGGTTATATTATATGATAAATTTAAAATGCAATGAAATATAAATCTAGTAAATGAAATGATGCTTGTCTAGAGTCTACTGGAGGCAGCACAAACACTCTACCCATATGTGAGACACCTCCCTCCCCTAGTGTTCGTTGTCATGCATATGTCACGGTGTTTCCTTGTGTCCCCTTTACTTTGAGATATCACATGGTTAAAGTTATATGAGTCAAACCCACTAAGACTAACCTTGTTATATCCACCTAACCCAACTTAGCACGGTTATCCGTTTTGTAAGTAATCATATACCTGTGACTTCATGATGGATTATGAAGTTGTTTTAATACAACAAATTTTATTTCTCATGATCACCACTGTATGTGTCACTGATACTTTAAGTTGGGCTATTAATATAGATAATAAAGCATTATTAACCCCTTATGCATGCATGATCAGTTGTCTCCTGGATCAGTCATTATTTTGACCAATTTTGACTTGGTCAACATAGTTTGACCATGGTCAACAAGTGGTCCTAGGTGAATTTGGATCCTATGGTTCAATTTTGTGTTTCTGGCACCTAATTGTACCCACTACAGTGTCCCATGCTTCAATTGGCCATTATATGCTTTGGTTCATGGTTATTTTTATTATTATCAGTTATATGGGGTCATATTTTATATGTTGGACATGGATGAGCTTATATATTATTCTACAGGTGGATCCATGGGGTTTTGGTAGTCATCTTTACTGGATTTTAGGTCTTTGATCTCATTTATGTAGTCATATTGATGATCCAGGAAAAGGAAAGGCATGCCATGGACATTTTATTCACCCACCAATATTAATGGAAAATTAATTCAATTATTAAGTGACCATAGCCTAGCCAAGAAATTGATTTGGCTAGTGAGGGGAAATGAAATGACTTGGGATGAGTTTCTATGATGTATTGAGGCTCTATGGATCATATTTCATGTGTATATCATTTGATGGTCAACATTTTATTTTATTTCGCTAGAGAGGGTGTCTTATCCATGGGGAGTGCACTTGATGTTGAGATCTTCATTGTTGCTACATTGTATCATCATGTTATTGTATACGGGGGTGCCTAAGGGAGACTTAGACCCCTAGGCGACCCCCCATGTCATATATTATTTTTATATCATGTATCATGTTGTTAGCTTGGGCGCTCTAGGGAAATCGAACTCTCTTTTTGATGATAGCTCGATGTGATGTGATGAGACTCTCTCCACCATCAATTTGATTAGTTATGATTTGATCCTAGCTCTACATATTTTTGGAGCTAGGGATTTTGCTTCTTGAGTTCTATTTATTGATGAACTCACTCATTGTAAAGGAATTTTGGGCTCTTGACAGAAATATAGAGAGAAATTGATTTTTATTCTACCACTGTGCTTCCATTTGTGGATGCTTGAGATTGATAGTGTTATGATATGTACCTCTACATTAGACATTGATTAGTACACAATTTGGTATCTTTCATTGTGGATTTTGCTTGTAGGAGAAGGTCGATTTGGAAAAAATTATTTGGCTCATGGCCTTCACTCTCTCTTGGTCGACTTGTTAGCAAGGGGTTATCTTGTTTGATTTTGCTAGTCATTCAAGCAAATTTATTCTTGCTTTCTGTTGTATGCATTTAGTTTTTCCTTCCATATATTATTTTGTGGATCTGATTCACTATTTTATGTGGTAGGGAGGGCGCACTTGTGGATTCGTTGGAAAATCTAAAGCATTGAAGTTGGTTGCTATTTTGTGGACAAGTAAAGGCTAACACAATCACTCAGTATCTCTTGGATCTAGATTAGTTTCAAAATCCTTCTCCATTGTTTTCTTTCATTTCCATTTGTCATTAAAAATACAAAGTAAAAGTTAAAACCCTCGTTTTGTAGAAGTTGTGTTTCCGGTAACCATTTGCTTTCATCATTGAAAACCCAAGTAGGAAATATTTCAAAACCCCTAGGGACCATTTTTTATTTCATTTTGACTTCGTTTGGCCAATATCTAGCACTGGTGTCCCTAGGACTAATTTTCCCTCCTTGGGTAACTGTTCGTTTTGTTCATTGGGTGACATGAGTGTTTCTTGAATCACTTCCAATTGTCATATCTTGCATCAAGTAACAATTTTAAAGTGCCATTAATCCATTAAAACAATAATTTGTGACCGTATTCGAAATCTTGTCAAATCCCCTTAAGCATAGCAAATTAGAATATTCGTTAGCACTCAATCTACCTTGGCACTTTCTGATTTTAGTCATTGGGATATTTTTCATTGGTTGATTATCTTCATTTTTAACCCTCTCAACCTGCTTAACAAATCCCAATCTCAGTTGCCATTCGTAAAGTCACGGTAGTAAGTCAAGACATTACTATTCTTCTTCAATATCATTCTTTGTTTGTGTGTCTTGTCTTTTAGTTAGCACTTCTCGGTTAGCTAGGGTCCCTCCCTTGGTCTTGCTTTTGGCTTGGCCTAAAGTGACAGGAGCCCTTCTGGTGTGACAACTACCCCATCAGTGGTGTACAAGGCCCTTGCGGTGTCACTTGGTTTAGTTTCCTTTCCTATACCATCCTGGATAGGATCCCTCTTAGTGGAAACTACAACTTAGGTGATAACAAGAGGTTTTTTAGGGGAGCAATTGCATGAGGATAGTTTTTTACGAATCTTCGATAGTATCCTGCCATTCCTAAAAATCCTCTTAGCTTAGAGATGCTCTTTGTATTGGTCCATTTTGTGATTTCCTTGACTTTCTTTGGGCCTAACTTGACCCCTTATTTAGATATAATGTGACCGATGTACTCTATTTCTTGTTTACCAAATGTACATTTTGACATTCTTGCATACAATTAGTTTTCCTCTAGGAGAGAAAGTACTTGTCCCAAATGCTTAAGATGTTCCTTCCATGTATTTCCATATATAAGGATATTGTTAAAACATACTAACACAAATTTCCTTAGATAGGGATGGAATAGTTCATTCATAGCTTCTTGAAAGGTGGTTGGGGCATTCGTTAGCCCAGAGGGTGTCACTTTGAATTCATAGAGTCTTTCATGGGTTTGAAAGGAAGTTTTGGCTACATCTTAAGTCAAATTTTAAAAAATATTTATCCACGTGAATTTTGTCCATCAATTCGTCGATGAATGGGATGGTAAATTTGTTCTTGATCGTTATATTGTTTAACACTTGATAATCTATGCATAACCTGAATGATCCATCTTTCTTTCATACTAAAACTACGTGATTTGCATATCGACTTCTGATTTTTGTAATAACACCACAATTCAACAAGTCCTAGACTAATTTGATTCTATTTCAGTTTTATGATGATGGGGCTATCTATAAGGTCTAACCATGATAGGGATTGATCTTGGCTTCACTTGAATTAGATGCTCAATCCTTCTCTTTAGTGGCAACTCCATTGGTAGGTCTTGAAATACCTTCTTGTGCTTTTGGATTAATTCTTGAATTTATGAAGACCCAGAGTCATTTTGTTCTATATCTTGTATCTCCATTTGGTGGTATTGGACCAAATAGGATGATGCTTCTTTTAGGATAAGCTTTTCCATCTGTTGAGATGACAAAACTCATGTGCAAGGAGGTTGGAATCCATGCAATTTGTATTTTTTTCCTTTCCATTTGAATTTAATAAAATGCTCCTAGTGGTTGGAAAAGTAGGTTCCTAATGTTTGCAACCACTGCACTCCCAAGACAACATCTACTCCTCCTAGTGGTAAGGTGTAAAGTTTTGATGTTAAATTATAATCTTGTATTTGTAATTGCACCTTATGGCATTTCTTGACATTTTCAATTTTTTCGCCATCTGCAACCATTACCTTCATATCTAGAATTGGATATACAAATCATTTAAGCCTTCTTGCAACATTGATGTTGAGAAAATTTTGGCAATTCCCTGTATCAACTAATACTGTGACATTACTATTTTTCATATGCCCTATCAGTTTAAGAGTTTTTGGTTGACTGATCCCTGTCATGGCTGCTATTGAAACTCTTGGTGTGTTATCACCTTCTAACTCTAATGCAATATCTTGTGGTTTATCCACTTATTCCTCCTTTGATTCTTCTGAATACAAATCCACATCTTTCTCTACTTAACATGTGTATAATTTTTTTGAGTTGCGTCTTGTGTAGAACCTATGTTTTGGGTCCCATTTTTCTTTGCAATATTTACACTATCCCTCACTCATTATTTGGGATTCAAAATTTCATTTGTTGTCTTTTCATCTTTGTGGTGGTAAGTATTTATGATTCCTTGTATCTAACGATTGAGGTAAATTCCATCTTGTATAAACTTTGTTAAATCTTTGTAATGACGATCTTTCCAATTTCTTTTATGTGGTCCTTTCCTTTTGCATGAATCTCTCCATGTCAAGAATATCATGTAGATTTAATTCGTTATGGATTTATGGATTTAATCTAGTTACACATGCTCAAATTAGACACTATGAAGTGTAAAAACTTCTTATCCATATCAGGATATTAGGATATTATAGAACAAGCCCGTATCCGGGTCATGGAGGAAGATGTTCCATCTTCAATCGGATAAATATAAATATTGATAAAAAATATGAATGGTTAGATGATAATATTTTACAATGAGGCTCTCCTTTATAGGCTTGAGCATGCATAGTGAAGGGTTACGCCCTTTCACTTAGTAATTAATACATTATTGTTTATAATTAATATATTATTTTATATTTGTTACATTGCCTTCCCTTTAAGGGAAGCTTTGTCCTCAAAGCTTATTGAAAACAAAGGTTATGTTTGATTTTTTGCTTGAACTGTCATCTCTAGATCCCTTCTTTTATTATTTGCGACACTTGATGAAATGAGGCGATATGAGTTACGAATTCCAAATAAGAACTATCGCATCGTCTTTGATGTGGTCCATCCGAGATCTATTTTTATCGGAGCTATTTGATCTCTTTGTGGGATGGATCTTTTCATTTGTTGCTTAGTATGTTGATTTGATGTTTTTGCTTGTCTGACATCGTAATTCCTCTGTGTATGTTCATTTTGACCCTGTCGTTGGTCAAAATGATGCTTATAATTGGGGTGTCGATAGGGAGTTCTTGTTGTTCGTTTTTCTCTTGGATTGACTTCTTTTTGAACTGTGACGAGGATTGAATTTGTATTTATTTCTTCTTCCTCAACTTGAATTTGTTTTCTGGAGAGTATGGATGCTTCCTTCTGGATTTGCGCTACTTTGTTCTCCAATAGATTGTTATTACTCTAAATCTTCTTGACCCTGCCATCTTGCAAATTTTTGTCCTCTTTTAACTTCTTGATTTTTTCCTCTAGTTCTTGATTAAGATTTCTTAGGCACTGGTTTTCTTCCTCTTTATCCAGTAGTTTTCCTTCGATATCCTCGTTTGATTGTTCTGTCTTTTTAGTACCTTTCAAATTCCTGATTTTTCCAATTAATGATTTGTTATGGTTTCTCAACCGATATATTTCTTCACTGTTATTTGATAACATGCTCTTGGAAGCTGTAGTCTCCAACTTATGCATCTTTCTAATGTCATCATACTGTTGCTGGAGTTTTTTGTTGTTGTTGTTGATGTCGATACATTTCTGATTCTCACTTTTCTAACTTACTCTAGACTTGTGCCAATTCATTATCTTTGTCCATGATGAGCTTGTTTAAACGTTTTATGTCTTCTTTGAAATCGTTATCATTTCTCTAAGGTGATTCTTTGATATCTTCAAACTTTTTGGTTTTGTCTTCAATATCTTGATTGTGAATTTTTAATCAAGATATTTCTTCATTCTTAGCTGATAACATTTTCTCGATATCTTCATTAACTTTTTCCAGCTTTTGGTTTTGATATTTTAAGCGACGATTCTCTCATTCTGTCAACTGATCAAGAATTCTCTGCTTACTTATCTCAATTTGTAGATTTGTATTGCTTTCTTTTTAGTATCCTAATTCGCCTTCCAATTTTTGTATTTAGGATTGCAATTGTGATTGACCTTGATATTCTTCCATAGTTAAATACTTGCTACATATCAAACATGAGCGATTTCCATTCTTAAAAAGTGTCGGATATTGGAATTCCATTTTGCAATAAGGACACTTAGCCCAAAATTTGGACTTGCATATGGAATCCATAATTAATCGCCCACTTCTACGCAAATGGATTCAATGGCTTCTATTTGTTACTTCTTCAACGATAGATAGTCTTCTTTTGACTTCGAGTTCTTCAACGAAGAATGGACTTTGACTTCTTGTCTTCTTTTCCTTCAGAAGTGGGAAGACACACGAAAGATATAATAATTCCCAATATGGTTGTTTTTTCTTTTTGATTTTTTGTCTCTTTGTTTCCCAATAGTTATTAAAAGTAATAATTATAAATATTATTATTATATATATATATAAGAATTATTATTATTATGTGCTAATAATAATATTATTGTTTAAATGTTTGAAAATGGATGTATTAGGGTTTGAAAATTTTGGGAAATGCACAACGTTGAAATGGCTTGGAGAATGGAGCTATCGGGTTCGGATATGGAAGTGGAGGAGCTTGGTGATGGTCGAGGCAACTTTGCAGAGGAGGAAGTTCGAAGGATTAAATGTGCACATGGTGGCAGAGAAAGGGGATGCAGGAAGAGGAGTCGATGTGAAAAATGATGGTGAGGGGAAACGATGTTGGAAAGGGAAAATGGGTTGTGTGGGAGAGAAGTGTTAAGTTTAACATAAAATTCACAACAAGAGCATAATAAGGATCACTGAAAGAAACGCAATTACAAGATAGACACAGATTTATACTAGGAAACCCTCATGGGGTATAAAACCCAGCAAAGCTTCCTCAATATAGACGATCAACAAATACAAAGATGTAAACCCAAAAAAAGAGCTCCTTCTCCTCCTTCACATATCTCTCTCTCTCCTATGCGAGTTTCAAAAGTGAGTGAGTGTGTGTTAAATGAGGAACACACCTCCTCTATTTACACTTGACTTCACTTGAATTTCAACCCTAACTGGGCCGACTTCTCCTAGGAGAGTCTAATAACCCCTAATAACTTAACTCAGGTCCGACCCCACTAGGGAAGTCTAATAACCCTAGTTATAACATCCCGATGGAGGAATAAACATCTCTGGATAAATAATAATGTCCCGACAAAGGAATAAACATCTCTGGATAATAGAGTACAAATAGAATATTCTTAGAAGTTACAATATTTCAACACTCCCCCTTAACGAGAAGGATATTCTAACAACATCTGCAGGAGAAAGGAGTCATCAACAACATCACACATGATACATCTATAAATCATTGGAAGCTTTCTTCAATCATCATCAGTAACTCAAACAGCTACTGGAACATCTTCAATATCTTCAATACTGGAACATCAACATCTTCAGTATTGAGACTTCATATTCTGCAGCACTCGATCAGCTATAGCAACATCATCATCTTGATCTCCCGATCAACAACATCATCTAGATCTCTCGATCAACAACATCATCATATGGATCTTCTAATCAACAACATCATCTGGATCTCTCGATCAACAACATCATCATCTGGATATTCTAATCAACAACATCATCTGAATCTCTCAATCAACAACATCATCATCTGGATATCCCGATCAACAGCCTCATAATCTGCAACACACATGATCCAATTACAAGATGATCAATCCCTCTCACTTTAGGAAATAAGTCCAAGGATGATACAATCCTGATCCACTTACAGGATGATCAATCCCTATCAATTTAAGACACCACATCATGCAATCTACTTGTCGACTTAGACAAAGTCTAAGGACCACTTCTCGAAGACATAGGTCTTCGGATCCATTTAGGACTAAAGTTGAGGGATGATGCAATCCACTCGTCCACTTAGAAAAATTCTAAGGACCACTTCTTGAAGACACAGGTCTCCGGATCCATTTAGAACTAAATTCCATGGATGATGCAATCCACTTGTCCACTTAGACAAAGTCTAAGGACCACTTCTCGAAGACACAGGTCTTTGGATCTGTTTAGGACTAAAGTCTAGGGATGATACAATCCACTCGTCCACTTAGACAAAGTCTAAGGACCACTTCTCAAAGACACAGGTCTCCGGATCCATTTAGGAATAATTTCCAGGGATGATACAATCCACTCATCCACTTAGACAAAGTCTAAGGACCACTCATCGACCTCATCATCGTTATCATCGACCTCATCGTTGGTATCATTGACCTCATCATCGGTGTCATCGACCTCATCGTCAGTATCATCGACCTCATCTTTGATATCATCGACCTTATCGTCAATCCAAATATCATCATCCACCATATCACTCCCCCTTTCGAGGAGGGTGCTTCTAAAATACACCAAGATTGTTTCGGAAATACTCGAACTTTACTTGAGACAGAGGTTTGGTCAATACATCTGCAACTTGTTCATCAGTGCTCACATACTCGAGATGTATAGCTCCTTTTTGCACCATATCCCATTTATAGAAATATCAGATCTCTATGTGCTTTGACTTATCATGGAACACTGCATTCTCCGTCATCTTGATACAACTCTGGTTGTCACACAAGATCACAGTGGAGTCCATCTCTACGTCAAATAGTCTTGATAACAACTTCCGAAGCCATATGGCTTCACAACTAGCAGAGCAAGCTGCTATATATTCTGCTTCAGTTGTGCTGAGAGCCACACTAGACTGCTTCCTGCTAAACCACGAGATCATAGCAGATCCTAGATAATAACATCCACCTGATGTGCTCTTTTTGTCTGAGACACTTCCATCCCAATTTGCATCTGTATAACCATACAATCTTAAGTCATGATATCCACAATAATATAGACCAAAGTCTATCGTACCTTTTAGGTACCTCATCACATGATTTGCAACTATTAGGTGAACACGTCTAGGCTCAAATAGATACTAACTCAGGGTGTTCACAGCGAAGCATATATCTGGCCTGGTATTCGTCAGATACATTATCGACCCAATAATATGTTTGTACTGAGTCAACTCCACTAATTATGATGATTCATCAGCTAACAACTTCAAGTTTCTATCCATGGGAGTGGCCATGGCTTTACATTCCAACATATCAAACCTTTTCAATATTTCCACAGCATACTTTCCTTGGTTGAGAAATATTCCTTCTGGGCCTTGCCATACTTCCATACCTAGGAAGTAATGCATCAATCTGAGATCTTTCATCTCAAATTTTGCAGCTAGATTCTTCTTGCTTTCCATGATTTGTTTCTCATTCCCTGTCAGAAATAGATCATCCACATACAATAATAGTATGGCAGGTTCATCATCCATAACCTTAAGTTAAAGGTTAGGGTCAGCTTTACTTTTGGTAAAGCCCAAGCTTGTCAAGAAGCTATCAATTCTCCCGTACCAAGCTCTAGGATCTTGTTTCAACCCATACAGATCTTTCTTCAACTTGCATATGTGAGTTCTTCTATCTTCAACCTCAAATCCTTGTGGTTGTTCTATGCACACTTCTTCCTCAATTACACAATTCGGGAAGGCTATCTTCACATCCATCTGGTGTAAGCTCCACTTCATCATGGATGCAAGTGACATTATGGTTCTAATGGAAGTGTACCTTGCAACTGGTGCAAAAGTTTCTTCATAGTCAATCCCCTGGCCACAAGCCTTGCCTTATACTTTTCAATGCTACCATCCGCAACATGCTTTATCTTGTATATCCATTTGGAGGACACCACACTCTTGTCTTTTGGTTTGGGAACTACATCCCAAACATCATTCTTCATTATTGATTGGTACTCCTCCGCCATTTCCTCTACCCATTCTTTCTTATGAACTGCTTCTTCATAACTGGTAGGTTCTTGATCTACAAGATCACACATCAAAGCCACATAACTGGAAAATGGATTTGGTTTCTTGCTTGCTCTAGTGGAGCCTTCTGGTGCTCCATATCTTTCTGCTTCCTGTATAATTTCTCTTGCCCATGCTGGATTTATCTTCCGTGATATGTTCATAGGTGGGGGTTCTTAAGGTTCTATCATATCATGGTCTTCTAGTGTTTCTTCTTCAGGGAAGGAAACAACCTCTGTATTTCTAGGAGGTATATCTTCTTCATATACTTCTTCACACTGGCTCTTTCTAGATATTTTGAGAGAATCTTCTTCATCAAATGTTACATCTCTACTAATTTCCATGTGATGGAATCCTGGGATATATATTCTGAATGCCTTGGATGCTTCACAATACCCAACAAATATTCCCTTCTTTCCGGAAGGGTCTAGCTTAGTTCTCTTCTCTTTTGGTATGTGAATATATACAGGGCACCCAAATATCTTGAGGTGGCTTACCTCAGGCTTCTTCCCTGTGAACATTTCTTCTGGAGTCTTGAATCCAAGGGCACTATGAGACAATCTGTTTTGGACATGGATTGTCGTCCTTGCTGCTTCATCCCATAGATTCATAGGAAGATCTTGATCATGTATCATTGTCTTCATTGCTTCCATAACGGTTCTATTCTTTCTTTCCACAACACCATTCTGTTGAGGATTGTAGGGAGTGGTTAGTTCCCTCTTGATTCCAGCTTCTTTACAAAAGACTTCAAAATCCTTTGAAGTGTATTCTCCACCATTATCTGTTCTAAGTGTCTTGATTCTCTTTTCTCAATGATTTTCTATCAAGGCTTTGAATTCCTTGAATTTTCCAAAGACTTTATCTTTTCCTTTTAGGAAATATATCCAAGTCTTTCTTGAATAGTAATCAATAAATGTAAGGTAGTATTCATATCCACTCAAAGATGTGGAGGGAATTGGAACACATACATCTGAATGGATCAATTCCAAAGTACTTTTAGTCTTTGTTTCACTCTTTGGAAATTGATTCTTGATATTCTTCCCTTTTTCACATCCTTTGCAAGTGCCTTCATGATCAATTGTTAAACATGGTAATCCTGTTACTACTTTTCTCACATAGGGTAGTGCCTTTTAGTTGATGTGAGAAATCCTTCTATCATAACTCACTTGGGCTAGTGGCTCCATGGACAAGGGCTACTTCTGAATGTCCCTTGAGTTTATATAGCCCTCCTTCTTCACCAATAACAACTGCATCCTCAATTGATTTTCCTTTGGACCACATGAGTACTTGTCCATCTATGAATGCAACCTTATAACCTTTCTTATCTAATGTTGAGATAGAAAGTAGGTTCTTCTTCAATCCTAGTACATATAAAACTTCCTTCATCTTCATGGGGGTTTGAGAATCAAGCTTGTAGCTTGCTTCACCAATTCCTTTGATGGGATATTGGTAATCATCTCCTAATGATACTTTTTGTGGAGAGTATCTTTCTTCAAGTCTTGACAAAGTTTTCTTTTGTCCCGTCATGTGCTTGGAAGCACCACTATCAATAAGCCATGTATCTTCTCTAGGTGTTATGGACCCAGAGAGTGCAGAGAATAGAACATATTCTTCTTCATCTTCTTATTCTACCTTAGCTCTTTTACTTTGAGGTATTTCTTCCTCTTCTTCTTCACTATCATCTTCTGCTAGATGTGCTTGATGTCTTCTGTGGTGGAAACCCTTCTTTTTCTTTGAAGGATAATTTCTAGCAATGTGTCCTATTTTGTGACAATTGAAACATTGGAATAAAGAGTGATCTCTTTCTGGATTGGGTCTTATTTTCTTTTGAAACCTTTGTGGAGGTTGAGACTCCTTGTGGCTTTCCTTCTTGAAGTTGGGTTGACTTCTTCTTCTCTTGGTATGGGTGGCTAATGATTGATTATCTTCTTTGAGTAGGGCCTCTCTATTGGCTACTCTAGCTTATTCTTGAATGCAATCCTCCCATACAATGTCAAACGTCATGCTTTCTTTTCTGGCACACATGGTATGGATGAATGAATCCCAAGGTCTAGAGAGACCATTGAGAGCAGTCATGACTAGTTCATCTTCATCAAGGGAGTCTCCAATGGATTCTAGTTGTTCCTTGAACTAGAAGACCCTTGTGAAGTAACCTTGAATGGATTCTCCCTGACTCATCTTAGTATTCTTCAATTGAGCTCTCAGGTTCATCTTCTTATTGATGTTCCTTCCTTCATACATTCTGGATAGGGCATCATACATTTCTTTTGGGGTCTTCTTGGATGACACTTGAGGGATCAAGTGGTCTTTGATAGAAACAACAATGATTCTCTTTTCCCTAATCATGTCCTTCTTGTACTTCTCTTTAGATTCATCTTCGTTAGGTTCTGCAACTTCATCTTTGATGTATTGGGCAAGGTCATTCTCTTCAAGAATGAAGCCAATCCTATATTTCCATGCCCAGAAATTCTCTATTCCCTCTAGCTTGTCCTCAAGCTTAGTGCTTGGGGCCATCTTATCCAGGAGGTCACCAAAAATTGAAAATTCTCAAAATGCAATACAGACCTTACCAGGAGATGTGCTTGACTGAATTGAGTTGACTAGTGTACTTTGTTTCTGAAAACTTCAAATTTTCACCCTTCAAACATGACCAGTGAAATTTAGATCTACAACACGTTTTTTGGTTTACTGGTTCACTGGTTCGCAGCTTTTCTGGTTCACTGGTTTTTCTGGTTTTTTGGTCCAGAAGTCAAACTAGGTTTGACTTATACCAAGGTTCTACCCACTCAAAAACTTCCATCTAGGGCTCATAATTTTGCTTTTGAGGAGGAGCATCCAACCATGCAATCAGATTCCAAAAATTCAAACTTTTGCAGAAACCCTAATTTTTCACCGGAGGAGGAGAGAGAGATTTTCACCTTATGAAAGATGTCCTATTCAGGCTAGCTCTGATACCATGTTAAGTTTAGCATAAAATTCACAAGAAGAGGATAATAAGGATCACTGAAATAAACATAATCACAAGATAGACACAGATTTAACCTGGGAAACCCTCATGGGGTAGAAAACCCAACAAAGCTTCCTCAATATAGATGATCAACAAATACAAAGATGTAAACCCCAAAAAGGAGCTCCTTCTCCTCCTTCACAGATATCTCTCTCTCCTATGCGAGTTTCACAAGTGAGTGAGTGTGTGTTAAATGAGGAACACACCTCCTCTATTTATACTTTACTTCTCTTGACTTTTAACCCTAACTGGGTCGACTTATCCTAGGAGAGTCTAATAACCCCTAATAACTCAACTCAGGGCCGACTCCACTAGGGAAGTCTAATAACCCTAGTTATAACATCCCGACGGAGGAATAAACATCTTCGGATATATAATAATGTCCTGACGGAGGAATAAACATCTTCGGATATATAATAATGTCCCGATGGAGGAATAAACATCTCCGGATAATAAAGTACAAATAGAGTATTCTTAGAAGTTACAATATTTCAACAAGGAGGGCGGTCTGGAGGAGCAATGGAAGTGTGTGAGGGTAACTGTGCGGAGGAACGGAATGGAAATATAAGAAGGGAGAGGCATATGGGTAGGCTGCTACGTGGGGGAGGGAATGGAAATACAGGGAGGCGGAGGCGAAAGCAGGCAACAGTGGGAGCAACGATGGGCAATGACGAGAGCAAGCAATGGTGGGAGAAACGGTGGGCGATGGCGGGAGCAGAGCGAGGTGGAGCAATGGGCGTGGATGAAGAAGGGAGCGAAGGAGGAAGAGAAGATGGAGACAAAGGCAGGCGTGCAGAAGATGAAGGAGGAGAGGGAGAGGACGCAGATGACAGAGAAGGCGAGGTGAGGACACAAGCCGCGCAGGAGTGGTGGCACAGGAGCCTTGGGGAAGGAGGAAGGTGGAGGTGCAAGAGAGCACAGGAGCGTGCAGACCGTAGTGCAGGGCCAATGCCAGTGTGCGGAGGGAAACCCACGTGGAGATGGTTGGATGCGCAGCGTGGGGGTCTACATAGGTGGACTGTGAAGCAGTGCACAACGTGGGTGTCGAGTGGATGATGGGGTGAGGGGGAAAATAAAGTACAAGGTAGGATAGGATTCTCTGGTGCGATGGAGTGCTGGGTGAGATGTTTGTAATTTTATGGTCAACTAAGATAGTTCAGGGAAACCCTAGGATAATGGCTAAAATCCAAAAGATGGCCAAAGGCCGAAATCAAGCCCAAGAAGGGGCTCTGATACCACATGAAGTGTAAAAACTTCTTATCCGTATCAGGATATTAGGATATTATAGAAGAAGCATGTATCTGGGTCATGGAGGAAGATGTTCCATCTTCAATCGGATAAATATAAATATTGATAAAAATATGAATGGCTAGATGATAATATTTTACAATGAGGCTCGCCTTTATAGGCTTGAGCGTGCATAGTGAAGGGTTACACCCTTTCACTTAGTAATTAATACATTATTGTTTATAATTAATATATTATTTTATATTTGTTACACACTCCTTTGATACACTTGGTACACATGTGGCTAATGTTTCCCATTCTTGTGTATATTCGTCCACATACCCTTTTTGTTGTAGTCACATGAGTTTTGTAAAAAATTATTCATCCTTAATTCTATGGAATCATTTAAAGAAATATTGCTTGAATATGTTCCAACTTATTGCGTGTACTAACTTTTTCCACCACATGTACTAATTGTATGCATCACCTTCTAGTTGCATGGATGCATACAAATTTTTTTATCGTCGTTACTAATATTGTAAATTTTAAAATATTCTTCTGCTTTATTAAAGCATGCCACACCTTGTCTCTCTTTACCATCAAATTTTGATAGCTTTAGCTTGGATCTTAGTGGGTATTGCAACATTTGATGAGGGAATCCTAAGCTATTGTATGGTGGTAGTAGTGGAGGTGTGAATGGTGGTGGCGTCAATGTTGGTGTGGGTTTGTTGTGATTGGTGGACCTAAAGGTGGAGTAGAGGTGCTTGAAGCGCTTGCCATTGTGTTGGAGGGATGTTGTAACCGATTCATTATAAGATTTACAAGTTCATTATGCTATTCATTCTGCTCCCTTTTCATGTCGCTTTGGATTTGTATCACTTAAACGCCAATATTCTTTTTAAGGTTGTCTAAGCCTTGATGCATTTCCACGGCAAGCTCCACCACAACTTTGTCTTTAAATTCTTGTTCGAACGTATCTCTTATTCTTTCCCTTGGAACATTATTATTTTTATCAATTTTCTCCTCGAGTATTTTTAGGTTCTTTTTGTATTCTATCTCTATTCTATCCATTGAGGTTTAAGATTTGATATATTTCTAGTTAAGGGAGGCTTATATTTATCCCGACCAATTTTGGAGTGAGCTGAAGTCTAGACGATTTGCACCTTCTCCGACAATTTTGGATAGAATCCGGGGACATGATTTGTTGCTGAAATTGTGATTTTCATTGTTGAAATTGTAATTTCGATTGCAGAAATGAATTTAGCACCCTTGTTTACCCCTATGGCACCTCGATTATGCAATTCCAACAACTGAAAATTGCCATTTCAACAATTTTCGTCGGATTTTGACCGAAAAAATCGCCAGATAGTGGGTACAAATAATCTAAACTTTAGCCTTCTCCTTGAATTCCTAGACTGTACAATTTGCAAAAAAAAAAAAAATTGGGTTGTAAAGAGTATACGAAAACTTTAAAATTCATATTTCTAAAGATTGTACGACCTGCAATTTTAAATTCAAGGTTCACAAATTGTACATAATTCCTAGATTTAAAACTGTATAGAACGAAACACTCTATAATTTGTACCATACGGATCTGTTGGAATGGCCACTGGGTGTACAGCTGGGTAGCATTTGGAATGAAAACTGCGCGTACCGCTTTGAGTGACGATTGGTGTATGTATTTGAGTGGCAGTTGTTTAATACTGATTAGAACATATGGCTTTGATACCAACGTAAAATAGAAAACCAGATATAAACTGGAATATATATATATATATACATGTTTTTTTAATCATCAATGATGTTTGGTTTACAAAGGCCCAATATTTTATATTAGCTTTGGGCATCTATTTGTAAGGGTCGTGGCTTATCATTCACACGCTTATTTTCCAATAAAAATTTAAATATGACTTTTGTTTTTATAAACTTAATTTTAGTATTATTCTCCTTCTTTTTATTTATTTAATATTTAGTTTATTATTTATATAACATGAACGTCCACCTTGGAGTATGTCGCTTACATTGTGGGGATGGATCCATTTCCTTAATGAGGAAACCTTCCACTTGGAGGTCAGCTAAGGTGTGATGGGTTGCTAAGAGGACATGGTTTGGAAGATTCCTTCTTTTTAGGGCCTTTTATGGACATTTCTTGTTGGAGAGGTTTTTTGAAGAAGCCTTTGGAGGCTAGTATGTGGACGCATTTGGTTGGCTTAGTTTCCTTGTGGAAATTTATTATTGGAAGAGTCTTCCTTGAAAGAGACCTTTGGAGGCCATGTGGAAAAATCACTTATAATTTGTTCCCTTGCTTGATGCAGGTGCCCACCTTGTTTGGGGCCTTATGTATCTCTTGTGATGTACAAGTGGCATTGTTAGGAGATTGTTATAATTTAGTGTGGTTTTTGTATATTTTACTCCACCCTAGGATAGATCAAAATAATGAATATTTTATTATAAAGGAAGTTGAGGTACTCTCTTATACAACGAGAGCCCTTTCCTCATTGAACTCATGGTTGGATCTTTGGATTTTTCTTTCTTTTGGATTTTAATTGACATATCTTTCTTGGAGTAAATTTGTCAAAGGGTTCATTTCTTGTTAAAGTGTGGCATTATCTCTTGCTCTTTTGCTTATCTATTGGAGATCATATTGCTAGCATTTTCCATGTTATTTCTTCTCAGGCTAATGAAGGGATACTATTATCTTGTTGGATTGGATCTAGGGTAAGAAGTTTATCTCAGGTCTTTTTTCCATCTTGCATTTAAGGGAGTTTCCTCTTTACATTGTGCAAATTGAAACCCCCTTGGTGTAGGGTACACCCAAGGAAAGAAGTAAAGGAGTGAAATTCTCATTCCCTTTGTGATTGTAATTGTTGAACCCTTTGATATATCCAATATGGTAAGGGGTTTCCTAGAGTAATCTTATTTCCTTGATGATATTTGAAGCAAGGCCCTCTAAGTTAGTAATCCATTGACTCCATTTTCCCTTGGTTGGATTGCCACTAGTTCTTGGAGTGGGTTCCTTATCCTCTCGTCACTTATCATAAAATCCTATACTACAAAAAATAACTTTTGCTAGGGAAATCTATTCAAATCACCTCACTCCTCTTTTCCTTTTCCCTAGTGAAACCCTACCCTAGGGATCAAGACCCCCCCTTGAGTTGGAGAATAACTAACCTTAAGTGAGAAGGGGATCTATGTGGTTACCTTTCCTCTTAGTTCCCTTGGTTGGTATGCATCTTCAAGACTTTAATCGCACATGTTATTTTTGGCGGTAACACACCCCACATCTACCCCCCTCCCACTCCACCATATTGAAATCCCCTCCAATAATCCACTCTATTGTAGGAAGAGATGAAACCATCCAATCCCAAAATTGCATCTCTCGTAGATGATATTAGGAACGTAAACTGAGCATAAATGGAGCACACAACCCTGAGTCAAAAGGGTGAGCCACACACAAAAATCTCTCATGTCCAAACCAAATGCAACTGCAAAACTCTACAAAGAGGAAGATAAATCAATCACCATATCTCCAATCCCTTGACAAGGCTCTGAAGTCCAAAATGTAGACCATTCCAACAATAGTTCATTCTATTATGAAGCTCAAAACTGACAAACTTAACTTCCTAAAGGAAGACTACATCTGGTCAAACACACTAGAACACACTGCGCACAAAAATATTTCCATGGGGAAGCATCATCCCATGAAGACTCTAGGAAAGTAAGGAGAGATTCATTCCAAGGGGAGATGAAATATATACTACTAAATCAAATTTTTGTCTCAAATCCATCCAAAGTGGATGAATGAACCATTGCATCCTTGTAAGAATTTTCTTGTGGTTGGGGGTTTAAATCCCTAGCAGGTTGACCCACTCAAAGGAGAGGAGGATCACCTTCCATTTGTTTCGACTTGACAAATAGACTTAGTAACCATGCCAATTAGTTCAGAAGAAGCATAACCATCTGTGATCACTATCCTAGGGTTCTCAGGTACCTTATGCAAATCCATTTCCAACGAAGATCTACTACCTTAAGTTGCTTTGTGGGGCCACTTCGGTCCTAACTAGTCCCATTGTGACTAGAAACACCTTAGAAAACACCCCCAGAACTAGATCTTATAGAGCCTAAAACATCTGAACCTGAACCACTACTACTTGAGCTTTCTGGACTTGTACAAACAAAACCTAAACCATTCCTTGCACTAACACCCGGATAACACTAGATCCAAATACACCAACACCAACACCACCAACTAAAGAACCTCTCTATCTTGAAACATTCCCACCCTTAAGACTTGAATCAAAGGAAACATATGTGCCACTATTTTTGACCATTGGAAGGAGGTGATAAACCTTACCCGCTTTCCCCTCAACTAGTCATGAATTTCAAAGAGGACAATATTGTCACGTCCCCTCCCATCCTACCAGCTAGATGGAGAGGATCGTGAGGTTAAACCGGGCATCTAGCCCCCATATCCATTCTTTAAACAAGCATTCAAATTCAAATGAATAAGAATATATACATACACAAATGCATAACAGATGTGATATTAAACTGGGCGTCTAGCCCTATGAAACATTTAATCATAAGCATGATCATAATATAACAGAGATAGATGGAACGGTATGGTTTTAAGAAAATCACAGCGGAATATGAAGAATTTCACATCGATCATACATTTAAGACGTTCATCAAATAAGTAATTGCAATTTAACACAAGAGAATACTTATCTTATACAAAAGTAGTCCCACGCAACTGGCTATGCAACTGCAACGTTCCACCCAACCGTAGGCCAGTGTGCTCCTCAATCTCTCAGCACCACTGCCACCCCCGAGCTGGGCATGATCTCTACAAGGAACCGGGAAACAGCAGACTCACACATAGCCAAGCATACACCAAGATGAGCCAAGCCAATCTGCAATTGGGTTTATCAGGCTGCTAGGAGATGGAAAGGAAGAGTTGCTAAGCTAGTGAGCTCCAGCACAGAGCTAGGGATAACCTTGCAAGATCTATCTAGCTTGGAACCCACAATACCTACACACCCAGCACAAGGAAGTATTCTTTTCACTGCTGTACAGTCCCTCAAGCCATACCTTCCCTATCTAGTGCTCTCAGGGTATGCATAGAAGAGTAACCAAAGCCCTCTTGATCTTCTTGAAAGGTTGCCTCCCCCACTAGGTTTATCAAGCCACTTCTATCCACTACCACTCCAAACTTCAATTCACAGGTTCAAACCAGAATGAGGATGCACACAACAGCAGAACACAATTATGGGCATAATGAAATCGTTTGTACAGTGACAAGCATGAAAATGATCCTCTAGGCTTCAGAAAAACGTGGGAAGGTTAAAATGAGCAATGGAGGTTTGGAGAAAACCCCAGGTAGCAGAAAACGTTTCTAGGAAAAACGCCCATGGCAAATCGGGGACAAAACGAACTCCCTACAGTCCCAAATCGCAGTCCCTCCTTCCCAGCTACCATCCGAAACCAAAAACGGGTTTTTGGGCAGGGAGAACCCTGCGTTTTTGCTCAAAAACGTGACTGTAACTCCCAGCCTTCTCTACCTGCGTGAATGAATGAAAACTCCCCATTCCCCATGGCTTTGGGCACCATTTCGTGGGTGGTTTCTTGCCCCACAAGCAAAGACACGATTTTCCAAGTTGATGGCTTGCCCATGCACAAAAATGGCTTGCCCATACTCCTTCATTCCCAAGGCATTAACTGCCCCAACCAATTTATGGAAGAATTAAATGATTGGGTCCATAACCCAAAATGGGTAGTCGATATTTCATGGGTTTCCTCATTGACACATGGGCTGACCCTAGTGGCTCAAGGGTTTGAATAGTTTCCCTCCCTTTTCCTTGTAGAATCATGTCCCATCTCTTTTGTTGCATTGCATAGATAGTTGTGGGTATTTCATTAAAAATTCGTAATTACATGATGTCTTATATACATTGTGCCCATCTCGCACAAGCACCATAGGCATCTATTTTAATTGTCGATACATAAACGCTAAATCAATGGTGGGGCCTTGGCCTTGAGCTCCTCACCATGATTAAGTTACAATATTTACATCATTTACAAAGGGGGTCAAAATGGGGACGTGACAAATATCTAATCAGGTGATCATGATCCTAACTTGTAAAACAAGCATTCAGGCATTGAACTTTTTGTTGATGAACACCATCAATTGTGCATATAGAGATAAAAGGAAGTAGGTTGGACTTGAGATCCACCTCCACACACATTCAAGGATTGGCCCTAAGAGAGTTTTGATGACCATATGGAATAAGAAACTTATAGAATTGACGATCAAACAAGTCAACAAAAAAATCAAAATCAGTTGGAAGAGTAGGAATGATCCATAAATTGTCGTGGATATTCCACTGGAACAATTTGTCACAATGGATCTTGCAACTCACTTCTTATTTTATTAGCTAATTTTTATTGAATGCCAAATAAATGAACCTAAAACAAGAATAACTAGAACAAATAAGTACACAATCCACACATTAACACAAGATATACCCTGGGAAAACCCACTATGGGGAAAAACCCGACCACAAATGAGGACTATGCCTTGCTTTTTATGTCAAATTGCAAATACAAAGCAAATGGTACTCTCTATGGAGTTACCTATGACTCTGTGGCCATAATGACTACTACATGATATCCTATATCCTTAGTTATTCTCTAATATACACTCTTGTGTTGTTTCTCAACTATGGAACAATACAATACTTTAAAAAGAATGGAACCCCCTTCTTCTCCTGATGGCCCAATATTTAACATAGCTCGATAGCCGTCTAGGGTTAATTTTAGGGTTTTTTCGCATGTCCCAACACTCGATTAGGGTTAGGGTTTTGGAACTTATAGAATTTTCTTCAGAGTCCACATGTGACTAGCTCCACAAGTGCGATAAATGGGAGCCAGTGTGGAATCCACTCGGTACCATGGTGCTCAACTGGATAGGTCAAATTATGGGAGGCATAACTTCTTCATACATACTCCGTTTGAGGCGAATTTTGGAACGTTGGAAAGGTCTCGATGTGTAGAATATGGCATATTAGTCCAAAGTAAATTTTGAGAAAAATAAATTGTCATTGAAGCCCTCAAAATGGCCTTTGAAGTTTTTAGGTGGTTTCTGACCCCAAATCTAAAAAGTGAGACTTGCCCCTAAAATGTACCCTACAAGCCAATTCATCCAATATTATGACCTAGAAAGCTCAAAGTAGGTGAAAAATTATATATTTATCCATTTCGAATCAAGGAAAATCCAACTAGAGAGGGAAATGGGCTTGGTCACGTTCATTAGAGTTGAAATCCTCTCACTATGACTCGACATAATTGAGACTACAAACAATACACCAAGTACCAAACTGTGACACATAGTGAGTTGTAGCATCCAAACTAAGTAAAAAACAAGCATACCTTGATCACCACCCCTAGTTGGAATTCAAAGAAATCCCTTTAGCTTCCTAGTTTAGTGAACACCACTATTTGAAAGTTGTTTCATTAAGCATCTTGCAAAGGAAAAACATAATCACCCCCATGGTATCCAAATGCATACGACCTTCAACATAGTTTTATTATCCACAAAAAAAAATATATATATATATATATATATAAAGTAAAGTCATCAAAGTTTGACAATAGCATGGGAATCATAGAATTTGAAGAATTCTCTAGGATCTTGATCGTAGTGCCTCAAAATATTTAGAAGGGTGGCCTCCTCTTCCATCTCAAGGAAATTGGTCACCATAGAGTATGAGTTGGTAGTGAGTCAATCAAGATTCGGAAGAGCCACAACTGATTGTTGAGCTTGGAGAGCTCTCTCCTCAAGTGAATCTTTTCCCATCAACTGGTGCCCCTGTTCTATACATCTATAATAGTAATAAACTAAATTGAAGAAAAATGAAATATATAAAATTAAAAATTAAAAAATAGCCAACCATAATAATAAAAAACTAAAAATAAATAGACATAATAATTATAAAATTCTATCATAAAATAATTTAACATGGAGCCATCTTAACCCTAAGCTTTTAAGAATCTATACTAGTTTCATTATAAAATTATAATATTTTACCTATAATATAACAAGAGCCGCATTCGGCAATGCCCGTGACATAGCAGGAAAAAAGAGATTGACTCTTGCTCTGGCACCTTGACTCTTGCTGCAAGCTTTTCCATGTCGGACCTAGGCATTGGGATAGGGCATGGCAACATTACTATTGCGGAAAATTTCCCTTATGCCCTCCATTCATTCATCAACTTGTATGAAATGTTCAATGAGTAAATCTTGTAATGTGAATGAAGTGGAAACCAATTATATATTATTTATGGAGTTTTCATATGGAAAGAGAGATTTCTAGAACCTCAACACATGACATGGCCCATCTTTTGTAGCGCCACTCAACAACATTCATTATGCATGCATGATATGAACACTATTAAATAATTAAATAATGATGCATATATTCAAGTCTTATCCCAGTGTTTAAAATTACAAGGCAAATAAACCCTACATGGATTGACTGCACATGTAATGAGAAGAGGCTAGCATACCATATCAAATGCTCTCAATGTGCATACTTCGCACTCAATGAACCAAACCGTCATACATTTAGGAAATACCTCGGTCCCTGCTTGAATTCAACCATGTGACAATTCAACATTTACATCAACATTTTTATAAACAAATTTTTGTATACAATACACAAGTTACACATGCAATTTTTCCATATGTCCCGGGAAATTTGAATGGCCAACACTTTGAGATTATATACACTCTTCTCTGAGAGGTAAGGCACTCAACAATAGTTAAGATGTCCAACCAACAACTAAAACACTTACCAAAAAATAAGTAACCTAGAAAATTCCTATAATATGAGAGCCATAGATCTCTTAGCTCAGAAGTCCATCCATTGGAGAGAATACAAGAGCTATTGGGATTCATTTTTGCTTGAGAGAGTGAGACTAGATAGATAAACACATAACCAATACATATGATGTATTCTCATACCATTATACAAGATTAGGCAAGGTTTAAGGACTAGAGACTCTAATGTCTTCTTATTGATAAAAAGACGATCCAAACATGCCAATGTACCAATTTTTATGATAAACAAGTTAAATGAAAGAAAATATAACACGTCTATAGATAACAACATATTTCAATAACAAGAATCCATATTTAGTGGTTGAGGGTGGTTGAATTCCTAAGGTATATGGGATAATTGTTCATATTCTTGAGACAATGTTTGTTGTTGTTGGCATGCATATATTGGATTCTATAATGAAATTGGTCGTTGTTAACATACCTAGTGCATACACAAAAATCAGACTTTCAAGGTGAATGACGCTTGCCTAGTACTTTTGAACTTAGAATTTAAGCATCCTTCTAATCACATGATCATAATGAGCAATAGCATATGAAAGATTAATTCAAACATTACATTATAGATGTAGAAGACATTTACTTCAAGTTAGAAATCATGCAATCAACAAGAAGAACATATAGCAACAACATATACCAGACTTTGAAATATTTATAATCATGTGTAATAGCAATATAGATATGTATTTATATGTCAGATAAAATATATAGGAAGAAAGTATGATCACAATGGACAAAATATATAGGCCATCTAAAGGTAAAATCCATATAAAGTTGGTTTTATACATATTATCGAATGCACAATTTGAAGTTTTCAAAATCTAAACAAGCATGTTATTTGGAGAGTTAACTAGATATAGCGAAAATAACAAAAACTATTTTGTATCCTATCACTGAGTACTATTGATTTATGTTATGATGTTGTATGCATCAAGTGTGAAAACAACTTGTACATACTAGAGTCTTCGTAGGTGAAAAAATGTTGATGAAATGCTGCTTCTGTACTACTCGTATGTAGTCATTGCAACTGCTGGGAAATATTGTTGCAGCTGTGGAAATTTCATTGTGTAGGCCAGTGTTCCATCTTCAGTTTCAAGAGCACATTCCAGATAATGCTCATGCCTAGATGGTGTGTTTTTCTTGCAGATTATGCAATCTAACAAGTTGTCAGGGATCTTCTTGTTGCAATTGTTGCAAATTTTGTGGAATGGAGGCGTGAATACATTTTTTGTTTTTAGCGTTCCATTTACCTACAAATTGTAGCTAGTCAATCCCAGATTCAATAATAATTCAAATATGTTTGCAAATATGGAAATATATGAAGTGATAACAAATTTTGTTATAGTACTAAAAATTGCATGTGTCTGTGAACTGTTGATAAGAAATTTACAATAGTGTGTTCAAATGCCATGTTTGCAGGTTTGTAAATAATGTTTAAAGTCGTGTGAAAATATTTCCATTAACAAAGAATAAGAAACAAGCGAGATATGCAAAACATGTAAGCAAATTGAAGAAAATGGCAATAAATTGAAGCACCAACACTCTTGTGATGTCAGATGGCAATAAATTGAAGCACTTTAGCAACCTTCAACAAAAACATAAGCAAAGATACTATTACATCAATGCATGGATATACAACAATCCTACAATTAGTTGATTTTGGAAAAATATAAAAAAAAAAAAAAAACCATATAAAAGCCAACTATCAAATGGTGGAAAAAAATGATATCCAAGTAGTTGACAAATTAAAGTCGAAACTATCATAAGTGCAACCCTGGGCATAAGTAATTTACCTGTTACATAGCTAATAACAATTAACAACACTATTCAAAAGCTTTACCTTGAACACAAAACTTATTGCACTGCCAAGTTATAGCAAATGAGGTTTGTTCCATTATAAATTGAAGAATATAGTTGTAAAGTAGTTTCTTTAACTTTTGTTAAACTACTTATTTCGTTATCGGTGATTACAATGAATACAAGTTTTGCCAGAGTTGTTTCATGTCATCTCTGGCATATCTTGAAAATTGCATTAATTTAATAAAATCCTTTCAAACATTTGTTTCTTATGACTATTGTATAAATTATCCAAATAATTTCCATCCTATTTTTTGAATCAATGTTGCATATGAAATGATGTTAGACTATAATATAACTTAATTTCTACAGCTCTATACTTGCCTAGGTTTGAATATGGGTCTTTAATACAATGAAGAACTGTATTACCCACTAGACCACAACCCAACATAACAATTTACAACTGATAAATTATGGGTTTTTATCATCTTAGCCACAATGTTCACAATAAAAAGAATAATATTACAGACTAAAAGGAGACCTTTCTTTCCTGGAATTCATCATTGCACCTAAAGAAGACTGGCCCATGCCACAACCTAGTATGTATGAGAGTAAGTCTTCTAAATCAAAATAGTAAAAAAAAAAAAAGGAAACAACAAAAGATTTAGAAAATATACTAGTATAATTAAGATGTATATCAATGAAATTTCATGGCATCTCTGGCATATCTTAAAAATTGCATAAATTTAATAAAAGCCTTTCAAACATTTGATTCTTATGACTATTGTATAAATGATCCAAATAATTTCCACCCTATTTTTTGAATCAATGTTGCATGTGAAATGTTGTAAGTCTACAAGATAACTTAATTTCTATAGCTCTATACCTACCTAGGTTTGAATATGGGTCTTTAATACAGTGAAGAACTGTATTAACCACTAGACCACAACTCAACACAACAATTTACAACTGATAAATTATGGGTTTTTACCATCTTAGCCACAATGTTCACAAGAAAAATAAAAATATTATAGACTAAAAGGAGACCTTTCTTGCCTGGATGAGAGTAAGTCTTCTAAATCAGAATAATAAAAAAAAGGAAACAACAAAAGCTTTAGAAAATATACTAGTATAATTAAAATATGTATAAAAATAAATCTATGCTAATATTAATTCAATTCAGTATTTCATAGGACTTTAAAATCACGAACTTTGTGATTTCCATGTATATCTTTACTCAACTTGCTTATCACTAATAATTTGAACGAAAGGTAAATGGCATTGCTAAATATCAAGTCAGATAGCACTGGAAGCTATGTTTAGTCAAATTCGGGTTATTGGCAATGGAAAATTACTTTAATTGTTGAAATCCTTAAATTTTGAGATAGACTCATTCTGAAAATACTATGCACAAGTAATTTTTTATTCAACCTACAATGTGGAAAAGGAAAACGATATTAATTATCTTATAGGAGTTGGAAAAGCACTCTTCATCGACAAAAACAAGAAAAGTGACATCCATGTGAAATTAATGCAAATTGTACATACTCTAATGATCTTTGGAAAACAACAAGAACACCTTTAAACGAGAAATCACAAAATTACCAACAATGTTACCGTATGCTCGAGGGAAGAATGCAGTTCTATTGATAGTGAGAATATGTACATTGACAAGTTATACAACTGGTTTTAGATATACAGTAGGAAGTATATTGTAAATGTTTGTTTTGGTACAAGTGGGTATCATATTCTTGTGCCTAGCTAATTCACCAATCTGTTGGGCACAAGAATGTCAAGGTGGAGGTGCAGAAATAGATTATGCAACTTATGAATATTAAAGTTAAAGTAGTAAGAAACCAGAAACAAGTTACACATAAAAATGTAAGGAGGAAAGGGTATTATATAGGGAATTCCACAATGGAAGAACCTAGAAAGAGTGAAGCTAGAGAAAAAAGAGCACTTTCCTAATGCACAATGTAGAAGAGAATGAGTTGGTGGTTAATTTAGACTTAGAGGAAGAGAAGTATGGTGATCTAGCTTTTGAGGTAACTGAAGGTAAAGAAAGGAAAAGATTACAAATTGAAAGTATTAAAAGTTTGGAGCCAGTTATAAAACGAGGAATTAAAGAGACTGACACAGATCGTCAAAGTGAAGAAACTAGTTTTTGTATGGAGATGAAAAAGGTCATGGAATAAAAAATGGAAAACAATGTCAGCAATACTATGAAATAGAAGAAAAAAAAAGGTGCCCATACCAAGTATGGAAGAGACCAGCCTTTCTTTTCAAGATCGTGTGCTAGATATCCAAAAAGGAGAAGAAATAATATCAAAGCACCAAGATCTTTATGAAGACTCCAAAGAATTGATTCTCAAAGAACCTAACTTATATTGTTAAGAAATGTTGTTTATAAGAACCTAACTTATCTTGTTAAATTCTATCCAGATTGACATCGGCATTTAAGAAAAGGGTAAGATCAAAAATCTAGATCATGGTATGGGTGAAGGGAATGGTCTGGAAGAAAAGGATAAACTGGAAAATCAAGATCATGATATGGATTAAGGGAAAGAGATACAGACGACACTAACAAAGTCAGAAGTTGCAGAGCATAATTAGCAAAGAAAGGATTCAAATTTTCATATGGATATAGAAAAGCAGGTAGGTGGAGAAAACAATGTGGATAGTAATTCGAGGCCAAAGAAAAGGAGCAGAAAGTCTGTGCTAGATGCTTAGGAGACTAAGTTTCCTTTCCAATGCATCTTGTTGAATGTTCATATATAATAAAAAATGCCTTCAAAACTTGAAAATGTTTTCGAAAATCAGAAAATATCATAAGAGAATACATATTTAGATGATATGTGGAAGGAGTACATGGAATTGGCCTTAAAAGGAAACCTACTTAATTCTGACAATCCAGTAAGTAAGTCAGATGTTCCCAAGTTTTAAGTGCAATCATTTTGTTTTGTTTTTTAGGAGAATGATTACCGAGTTGATATAATTAAGAAGAAGAAATATGAAATGGTTGATCATTCAAACTATGGAGTCTTGTATGTCAAATACATAACGGTAATAGGTTTTAGGACTATACTGACTCTCTACAGACAAAACATATTGTACAAAATATCAGTCACTTCCTGGGAGGTAGGATGGAGCTGGTTTGATGAAGAAGTTGTAGGTTTCCATTGTCTAATCTAACTATAAGGTTTCCATATAATGAGCGTGATTTCATATATCAAGGAGTATCAAGTACAAAATTGGTTATTTCCACACAAAAAGGTACAAAATTGGTTTGTAGATAGTGAAATCTAGATGAATATTACCTCTAGAATTTGAAGAGGCAGTTGATATGATGTACTTCACACTCTTTATTCCTCTATGTTGCTATTAGAAAAGTAATCATCGAATTTCAATTTATGTTCTATCATCTCATTTCTATTATAATTGTTGCTGCAATTATCATCATGATAATAGTTTTCTCTATGAATTGTCTACCCAGAAAACAGTTGTAGGTATCTCAAATTCACATTTTAAACTATTGATGCAAAAGATTGGGAGTTTCTTTGATATTGGAAGACATTGAAATTATTTACTTTTTCCACAACTTATTGTGTTTTATTGTACTTAGTGAATTCAAATTTTGAATGAAATCATCAGTAGTTTCTTCATTACTGGGAAGAAGGGAGATGAACCCATAGTTGGTTTCACTCCAGAAGCTTCTTGCGCCTTGATGGGGCCACAATATAGGTATCAAGTGCAGTCATGAGCTTCCTTTTTACTATTAGGGACTGAGAAATTAAGTCAAGATCGCCCCTTCTATAGGATAGGAAATTATTTATTTGACTATGAAATGATGATGGTTAAGTAGTAATTTTTTCGGTGCTTAGCATGTTTTAATAAGCTAACCAAGTGGATAAGCGCCATGTGAAAACAAGTGCATGTTTAAAGACAACTATGAAGATAATAGGTAGCTCCTTTTTCCAATCACACAAGCTTGGCAAAGTCAGTTCTAGTTAATCCCACAAAGTAATGAAAGAAGAACTCGAGATCACTCTATCAGTCTCTCCTGAATTCCAGGGACAAATCTAGAATAGATTGATCTCGTGATTTCCAATGAATACACCTTGTTGAAACTATGTAATAAATAGAGGCTCAAGCATAGCATGAAGGTCTGATGAATTTTTTTATTTATGTTTTTAGACATTTTTTATTTTACAGCACTCAAGTTTTTGTATTACGATTGACATGGATTCTATACCAGCTTAATGAAGAAACCATGTTTCATATTACCTGTGAGTTTATAAGTTTAATTTAGATCCTGTAATACGATTTGAGGTGGGCCCCCTCATTGCATTGAGTAGTATTTCTGTGTTTTCTTTATATTTAGATTAAAATCATTTCATTATTTTTTATTGAGTAAGCAACTGTGATTTATTGAAGTATTATTGGTTGCATAAGATACATTTTTTGAAATGCATGTTTTCATCCGTAGCTCTGTATAACGACATCTGTAGTTTCATTATATGGAGTCTGTAGTCCTGTAGGCATATTCTGCAAAGACAATTTAAAACATATTTACCTTTTTATGCATTAAATAGTTTTTGCGATATCTGCATCTTAGACTTGGTTTATATTAATTTGTTTTGGGAATTCATAGATTAGCATATCTCCAGTTTTTCATAAATGGTTATTTTCCTTGGGTCAAGTTTTCCAAATCCTTTCTTACATAGATTTATGCTTTCATAGATCAAATGTATGCTTTTTTAAAATAGATCGATGCTTTCATAAATAGATCGATGCTTTCATAGATAAGATGTATGCTGCATTTTTTAAATAGATTTATGCTTTCATAGATCAGATGCATGCTTTATTAAAATAGATTGATGCTTTCATAGATTAGATGCGTACTTTCATAAAAACTAGATTGATGCTTTCGTAGATTGTGAGATCATTTCCTTCAGCAAGTAAATGATATTGTTAAACATCTTTCTTTATATGCTTTCATAAAATAGATAATTTACATACTTTCCTTTGACTAGAACATTCTCGAATTCCATCACTTTAGCTAGGATTCTCTCATTGTTGCACATACAATGCATAGTGCCTCTTAAGTTTGTACGATCCCTAGTCGATAATTAAAGTAAGGCTCCTGAATTGTAAACCCGTAAAAAGGTCAGCATATTAGAATACCACCACTTTTTGGTGCCGTTGCTGGGGAGGTTCTGAAACTCTAAGGGAAGAATAAAAAAAAGGACTGAAAAAAAGAGAAAATTCTTATAAAATCTTAAAAAGAAAAAAAAACAACCAGAAGATTAAAAACTTAGGTCCTGTTTACCATGAATGCCACGATGGAGGAGAGACGCATTTGGACGCTTTCTTCCTAATTCCCCTATGAGTGAAACTAGCTCAAAAGCCTTTGACTTCGAACTTTTTCCTTTTGATGACACTAACTCCAGCTACAATCCAGATCATGATAATTTATTTGCTAGCTCTAGTTCCAATACCACCATGGTTGATGATGAAGAAGAACCCAAGGAATTTTTCACCTTTCCCATAAGCATACCTCAAGGGGATGCTAGAATGAAAAACATCAATCCCACTAATCTCCCAAATTTCCATCGCTTGACCTCGGAAGACCCTGACACCTTTTTATTTGAATTTGAAGTAATATGTAGATCATTTGGATACATAGCTCATACGCCCATAAACTAAGACTCTTTCCTTCAACACTAAAAGATCTAGCGCCTAGGTGGTTCATGAGCTTGGAAGGAAACAATATTTTCTCATGGGATCAAATGAAACAGGATTTCTTGGATAAATATAGAGATTATTGCAAGGCCAAGGATACTAGGGATGAAATTTTTAGAATGCAACAGGGAGAAAATGAATCTTTGGAATATTATGCACATCGATTCCAACTCAACCATAAGAGAGCCATTCATTGCACCTTGGATCAAGAATCGTTGAAATTAGTACTCCTCATAGGAATCAAGGAAGAATACCTGGAAATCCTAAACCTAATGGGTGATGGAGATATCTTCCAAAAATCCTTTGATAAGATCCTACAAATATTTAAAAATGACTCGGGGTCTAGGAAAGGTAAGGTTGGAGTAAGAGGCATAAACCCATCAACAGGAGGATCATCCTTTCCTTTACAAACCCTCACTAAATATTATTTAGGTAATCTCCTAGATGATATGAAAACTAACATCCTTCAGTCACTGGAAATGCAACTAGATGCATTACAACTCAAGAGGAAACAAGATGAAATTAATAAATCAATAGTTGTGTTATGTCCTAAATGTAGAAAAAACATGAGAAAGGTCAATGCCCATTAAACTTGATTGAAGTCTGTGGGTCGTGCACTGAAAATCACACAACAGACAAGTGTCCTCTACTCCCTTCATGCAAAGAAGCTATGCAAGATCCCAGATCAGAAAATTCTATGGAACAACTCTGTTTTGTCAACCAACGAAGAAACAATTTCTCTAGACTATTTCAAGCAAATAATCAACCCTACTTCAATCAAGGAAATCCATACCAAGATTGGAATCCATTAACACAACCCTCATGGCCTTTGCAAACAAGACAGACTCAATGGAAACAAAACCAAAATCCATACCATCAGCCATACTTCGCTCAACCATACCAACAATACCCCCCACCTTTCCAACAACCACAAATAAACCCAAACCCGAATAACAATCGATCAAATCAACAAGTCTTCAATAGTGAAGTAATGCAGCTCCCAACTTATGTTGTGGACACACTAGACTTAAATGAGGTTAAATTAAGATCAAGCAAAGTAATACCAGGCCCACTTCCATGAATAGATCCTGAACAAACATACCCACCATACCAACAGCTAGTAATTCCTCTCCTACAATCCATTATATATGTCCCCATCTGCAACAAATTCATAAAAGAAAATTGTATAAAGAAACCAGGAAGAGAAAGCGAGATCCACCCACTATTAATGTCGTAGGCCAGCTTGCAGACCTCATGTTAGGGAGATCTATCAACCCCAAGTATCTAGACCTAGGAAGCCCTATAGTTAATGTGAGCATCAACAAAATGCCTATTTCCAGCAATCTCATTGATTTAGGGGATACAATAAATGTAATGACAAAGGATACGATGTTAGCTCTAAATCTCCAATCTTTTATAAGACCAACAACTATAGTTTTACAACTAGCCGACACCTCCACCATCATACCAGAAGGCATACTAGAGGATATCATTATCAACATTGAATCATGGGAATATCCTATAGACTTTGTAGTCATATAGGTCAATAGTAAACTTAGTGGATACCCAATCATCCTAGGAAGGCCATAGCTAGCTACGACATATGCTTACATAGGTTGTCGATATGGAGACATGACCATAACTAATGGACAAGATAAAAATAATATCACCATCTATGCCCCGGCCAAACTATCTATTGATGCATAAAACTCTCTTTGGATAGAGGATTATGATGATATTTACGATCAAAATATGCAACCAGTCCTCAACATAAAACTGCTTTGACATTAAAAGTTGAAGATAAAGACACTTATTTATCTAACTTTATTCTGAATGATTATCCTAACCATAATGTGCTTGAATAAATTTTTGCAGCAGGACAACAACAAGAAGTGTTCAACAAACCTCCTAAAAACCCAGACACAATGTGGCAGCAAGTATTTTCTATGGAACAACAACCTACATCAGTGAAAATAGTAGAAATTCTACCTGGAAAGACTTTCAACATCAATGCAAATCTGAAACCAGATCAAGAACAAATATTAATTAAAGTACTCACAGAGCATAACATGGATTTTGCTTGGACCTACACCAACATGAAGGGCATACATCTAGACATCCACAAGCACCATATTTATATCAAGGAATGTGTTGTCCCAATAAGGCAACCCTAAAGGAGAATGAACCCATCATTAAAAGATATATTCAAACAAGAATTACATAAACTACTTGATACAAGATTCATATATCCTATTTCAGACAACGAGTGGGTATCACCTTTGGTGATAGTTCCAAAAAGAGGAGGGAAATGGAGAATATGTGTGGATTAAAAAGAGCTTAATAAGGGAACCAAATGAGATCATTTTCCTCTGCCATTCATTGATAAGGTATTGGATACTCTTGCTGGAAACAATTTCTTTTCATTCCTGGACGGTTTCAGTGGGTACAATCAAATACAAATCCACCTAATGATCAAGATAAAACCACATTTACCTTCCCGTGGGGCACATTTGCATACAGATTACTACCATTTGGACTCTGTAATGCCCCTGCAACCTTTCAAAGGGATATCCTAAGTATATTTTCAGATTTCATTAACGATGAGATGGAGGTATACATGGATGATTTCACACCATATGGACAAAATTTTCAAAAAGCACTAGAACATCTAGAAGCAGTCCTGAACAAATGCATCGAAATGAGTCTTTGTTAAGCAATGTGTTGTTGCAGCAACACCCCTCCCCAAAATTTTTGTACATGTTGGGGTCCCTCCTGTATTTTTTGTAGAAAGTTTGCTTGAGAAGCCATCCCAGCCGTCAGCTCTGTTTTCAACATAAAATCTTATTTCCCTTGCTGAACATCTTGCCATCAATCCTTCCATGATTCTCCCCAAAGAGCCAAAGATAACTCAGACTTTTCCCCAACGTTTTGGGATAATTCGGACTATCTCCCGGACTTCAAAGACAAACGTCCAACCTTTCCGAAAGAAGGATTGAGATTTCCTTTGTCAAAATCTGCGGAAGCCATTGAAAATTTGTTTCCGAAACGGCGGAAGCTTTCGTGGAAGCCTTCCGCAACCGCGGAAAGGTTCTGGTTTTGCTCCCGAAATTGCGGGACTCATTCACCTTAAATCTCCCAAAAGGACTTAGATTTTCTTCCGGTTAGAAAAACTGCGGGAACAAAGAGACTCAGAGAAATTTTAGTTTCAATCGCCCGAAACGGCGGAGGAATTCAGTGAACCCTTCCGAAACAGCGGAAGCCGCCGTGATATCTCCCCGAAAATAAACTCAGATTTTGGCCATAAACAGCGGAAGCCGCTGAGGAATTGCTTCCGAAACAGCGGAATCGTTCATCATTTGCTCTCGAAATGGCGGGACGCATTCGCCTTAGTCTCCCGGAAAACACTTAGAACATTTTTCCCGAAACGGCGGGGATAGTTCGTAAAAACGCTCCGAAGCAGCGGAAACCATTGGTGAAACCCCGCCGAAACGGCGAAGCGATTCAAGATCCTGTCCCGAAACAGCGGAAGTCGCTGAGAGATCGCTTCCGAAACGGCGGAAGCCATCCGCATAAGTCCCGCGGAGGAACTCACGTTCTCCTTCCGAAACTATGAAAAGGACTGAGATTTTGTTCAAGAAACTGTCGCGGAGGCCTTCAGCCTTTGCTCCCGAAACACGGAAGCCTTCGGGCTACCCTCCCGAAACGGCGGAAGCCAATCGCTTAAATCACTCCGCAAAGGACTCCGAAACGACCTCGGGTGAATATGCGGAAGAGTGTAAGTTTTGCTCCCGAAACAGCGGAGGCCATTCCCAAAAGCCTTCCGAAACTAGTGGGAGCCTTCGCCAAACCTTCCCGAAAACCAATGAGACTTTGAAATTTTTGGTTCGCGGAAGCTTTCGCAAAAGCCTTCCGAAAAAGCACCGGGAGCATTCGCTACATCGTTCCGAAAGGGCGGAAGCCTTGGCGTTACCCGTCCGCTACGCGGCGGTCTTTCGCGGAAGGCTTCGAGTTTCCTTTCCGCAATGAGCCCCGAAACGGCGGGAGCTTTCATTGAACCCTTCCGCAACGGCGAACACGATTCTCAAACTGGCCCCGCGGATGACGGTTGCACGAAAACCGAGATCGTTTGACATGACCGCTACGCGTGGCGAATTTAAACCTCGTTTTAATCACGCCAACTACCAACCTTAATGCTCGCACGTGCCCGTTGTTTATAAAATGCATTTGGGGCTCGAACCAATGCACCACTGTTTCGAATTGGCCAACGACGTGCGACGCCGTGCAAGTCGCTCCAGCTCACCTCGCTCATCCGTGCTCGCAGCCACCTCGCTCAAGCAATTCCCACGGTGCCAGGTAGGATTCTGACTTGGGATTTCACCATTGGGTTGTCTTTTGTAGGAAAACAATGGGTTTTAGTGGGATTGTGACGGGCAAAACACCCATCAAGGGCTATGTTTTGCCCGTCAGATACAGTTGAACGGAGTTTTCGCCATACGAAATCGTCATAGACATTCGTTAAGACATTAGCATTTTATTTCAGTGGTGGTGGGTGCGGGCGGTTAATCATGTCCCATTTTTAAAAAAAAAACCCCGGGCCGCGCCCCTCGTCTTGGGAGAATTTGTCGAAGCCCCATGGGCTTTCCATGTCCCCGGCCGTTAACTCGGACTTAAAACCCTGGGCCCTTCCATAAGCCTCAGCCCCTACACGCGAGCCGAAACCTGAAGCCACGGCCGCCCTAGCACTCCCCGTGAGCATGTCCCCGGCGCCGTCACCTTCACTCGGACTAAAATCTCCCGTAGTGACTCGGCGAGTGGCCGCGCGTGATGATAGCATTCGAAGCCCCCACCGAGTCAACCCGCGTATCCCCGCCATCAACCTCTCCAACCGCAGCTATAACGAAAAACATCTCCTTCCGCAAGACGAAACCGGAAGCCAATTGCTTCCGCAAACCGCCTATCAGTCCGAAAACCAATGGCTTCCGCAACATAGCTTATCCCCTCAGGAGCATTTCAGACTCGTCTTTTAAGAGCTTCAAATGTTCAATTTGTGTCTTGTGTTGAAATAATGTTTTGCTTCCTAAATATTTTGCTTCATTGACTTATCTCATTAATATTAAAACGATACAGCCTGTTGCTCAAATGATGACTTTGATATGGATGTTATCAGGGATAAATCAAGATGCCGAAAACCGGTAAGAAGAAGGCGAAGATGACAGAAAAGAAGCCTGCCCCTCTCAAGTTGAAACCTCGCTCCAGGACACTAAGTGCACCACTGGTGTCCCTCCAGAAATCAGATGGGATGACATATATAGAATGATCAGGGACCAAGAGATCCCAGATATGTTGCTGGAGGAGGCACCGATCTATCAAAATATCAAAGCCTCAGGCATAACTAGAGCCGCTACCCGCCCTGAGCTATTCCCCTGTGCTGAAGTGATCGGGTGGATACTCCAACATGCAGATGCTGAAGGGAGAGTGATAAATGACAGCGGGAAAGTGGCTATTGCCTCGTTTCAACCCGCGTATGTTGCGGCGGCCTACAGGTTTCCCCGTGTCCAACAAGCTCTGACTGACGAATGTTTGGGCCAAATGGATAACGTCGAGATGGCCAAGAAGCTATTGAGGGGAGGGAAGCATTTGAGAAAGAAGGGAAATGATGAATATGACGTACAGAACCTGAGGGCCCCTTTCAGATTGATCGCTTTAATGCTGTGCAGAATCTTCGGCATGCCCGATGGCACAGTATACAAGATTCAGTGGGTCCCTATCATTCACTATGTGGCATTTCAGGGGACAGTGTTTGACTGGGCCACTATCCTATCGGATAGTCTGGCCTCAATGATAGCTGCTGCTAAGCCAGGACTGGCCTTGAAGAAGGTTGAATTCTTCATGTCTTCATATCTGATAGATTGTATCTTGGCCAAGATAGAGTTCCCCAAATTGGGGTGTACATGGGATAGGGCCACCGCCCCGGTCTACATCGCATTCAAGATGTTGTGGGCTCAGAATTACAAGCCCAGCTACAAACTGATCTGTGAGGGGTTCATCATGCCCCTATACGAGAAAGTGTTCAAGGAAGAACCAAACTGTCTGTCAGAAAATGCGTTGGAAGTCCTTGAGGAGTACGGGGACTTTTACTTTTCGGAACAAGGTACCTACCTGAGAATGTTTGGAGGGACTAAGCCCCCATACATATTGCCACAGTATGCCACAGACTATGTGG
Source organism: Larix kaempferi (assembly GCA_027924585.1). NCBI lineage: Eukaryota > Viridiplantae > Streptophyta > Pinopsida > Pinales > Pinaceae > Larix > Larix kaempferi. The sequence continues at coordinate 25,317,705 of BSBM01000155.1, read as the reverse complement.
TGCTCAAGGAAGCAGTAAGACAACTCTTCTTGGATGGAGTTGGAGCATTCCTCCACAAGCAACACAAGGCTTCCTTTCCCCCTCTACCTTTCTGCATCGGCGCTTACAAGTTTTCAGGGGTTGCCTCGGCCAATGAGTTTATTCAAGAGTTGAAGGCCTTCCACTTCGGTGAGGTCATCTTTCACAGGAACGACAGAAAGGGTAAAGTGGCCGAGCATTGCAAGGGGAACTATGCTTACTTTGAATACTCCCACTACCCTGATGCCGAGGAGGAAGCATTCAGAGGTATCTGCAACATGGCTGAGCTGCGGATCTGTCGCCAAGATGCTGGAGCAAGTTCTAGCTCAACCAAGGCCCAGAAAACCACCCAGCAAAAGGAGAAAGAAGCTGAGGATGCCCGAGCTCAGGAAGAGCTCAGATTAAGAGAAGAGGCGAAGTTACAGCAGGAAGCCGAGGAAGCAAGAAAGCAGCAAGAATCTGAAAATGAAAGACTGCGGAAAGAGGCTGAAGAAGCCCAAAGGCAGAAAGAAGCGGAGGCTGAGCAAGCTGAAGCAAGGAAGAAGGCGGAGGAAGAATCGAAGACAAGGGAAGATACCGAGGCAGGTGGGTCCGGTGTCCAAGACATGGAGATAGACACCTCTCAAGCAGGTGTCTCTGGTACCCAAAAGGAAGGAGTAGACCCTACTCAGGAAGTCCGGACCCCACCCATGGAAGAAGACATAGACATCATAAACCGACCAATTGTCCCGTACACTCCATATGGGAAGCGTACGGTGTCCAAATGGAATGAGTTTGTCTATGATAAGAAAAGAAAAGCAATGGTCCTCAAATCAGAAGAGAGGATTAAAAGCCCCTTCCATGATGACATCGTTACTCACCGAGAGGTCGCTGTCATGCAGAACACAGATGCAGATCCCATCGCCATGGCATCCGTAGTTATAGCAACAGCGCAGGCATCATTTGCCAATGTAGGGGTTATAGTTAAAGAAAATATATTGACAAAGAAAAGAGCGCGCACGCTGCAACAAAATGTGGCTAATGAGCAAGCCCAAAGAGATCTGGTAGTAAACCAGTATAACTGCTTGTACGCTGAACATAAGGAGCTGTCAAGCAAGTACAGCCAGCTGGAGGAGGAAAAGGACCAGCTAACACTTCAAATGATGATTGTGGAAGCAGAGAAGAATGGTGCAGAAGAAAAGGCATCTCTGCTAAAAGCAGACAAGCAAACGTTAGCTGAGCGTTTAGAGCAAGCGGAGAGCAGAGCCATAGACCTATCTCCCTTCCACGAGATGTCATGCAATATCCTGCAGCAAGTGTGTGGCTCCCAAGAGCTAATCACTGATGAGGTATGCAAAATCAAGGCCATGGTGGTTAGGCTAAAAGAGGTTAATACGGAAGCCCACAGGCTCAAAGCTAAGAACACCCGTGTCAAGGCAAATGTCATAAGTCAGATGGCATGGAGAGAAGGGAAAGGAGGTTTCCCCTCACATCTACCTTTTAAGGCCGTGGAATATTTTAATGAAGATATAGCCTTGTTGGAGTTTGGCAGGAACTGTGCCAATAAGCTGATGGCCAGTGTGCAGAGGACAACAGATAGAATCAACAACCTGTACCAAAAGCTCAAAGGAGTCCATGACAGCTGCACATTGAGTTTCCCTCAGACCCTAGAAGACTTCCCGGAAAAGGAACAGCGGCTGTCTCAACTGAAAGAAGAGCTAGGCGTCCAGATGGAGTATGTGAAAGGGATTGATGTCTTGGCCATGGATGATCTCCAACATTACATCGGTTCATCAACACTCCACAACCATCTGCTGAAGGAAGCGCATCAAGTTGCTGAAGCAGAAGTACAAAGCATTAAAGCAGAGCTCGGGAAGAATGTGACTTCTCAGAAAATCCTGTTTCCTGCTGCAGCAAACATAATCATAAGGGACACAGGTGTGTGGCACAGCTACATAGCAGAGGAGGACAGGAAAGCTGCAGCAGCAGCGGGAACATCAGTAGAACCGGCAGCCTCTCTCCCAGCAGCCTCTTCCCCAGCAATGGCAGAAAGTCTGGCCAGTCCAATGCCCCCTTCCCAATTAGGAGCAGCATCAGCAGGGGATTCGAGGACCTCCTCCCAGGCAGCACCAGTGACAATCAATTTAGGCGACCCTTTGCCATCGGAAGCTCATGCACAGGAATGAAGCAAACTGAATTCAGCTGAACCCCTCCCTTCAGCCAGACACGTGCCCAGCAGGGAAAGCTTTGATGTTAACAAATTTTCTGTTATGTACATTTTAAATATGTAAGGCATAAGCCATGGGACAGCTGTCCCTAATTTTGTCAAAATATTTTTGTAAAGGAAGTGGCCATTTTTGGTGATCAATTATAGTAGAAATCCCTGTAAATGACAGGTGGAACGTGCTAGGTGTCATCCCAAAGGGCAAAGTTGTAGCTATAAATAACATCTAGGAAAGATTAGAAAGGACTTTTGGCAGGGAATGAAAATTTTGGCAAACGATATGAGCTATCTTGTATCGGGTCTGTAAATTGAATTTTCTAATAGAAGCCACTGGAGATGAACGTTTTACCTGGGATGTTGGATTGCTCTATATTGGACTATTCTAATGACTGCAGTTCTGCAATGTGAGATCATTCTTGACATCTGAATTATTTCTTTGCATTAATGATTCTGCTCCCCTCCGTGCACGCGTTCTCTCTACTTTGTGAACAATGAAATGTATTGCTGTAGATTTCTTTGTCTAGATCGAATGGCTAACTGTTCCTTCTTCAGAATAATTCATGTGTATCATTGTTCATGACTTTAAATTGCTCCTTGCAGGGATCTTCGAGTTTATTTTTAGTTTTGGTTACATCTAGATCTGCTTCTTTATTTGTGTTACATAGATTAAATAATTCTGCTCTTTTCTGTTTATGACCAATAGATGCATCCTTAAAGTTTCTTTTCAGATCTGTTTTCTTTAGTTGTTTTCTTCTGTTCATGAGCAATAGACACGTTCCATGCCGAGTTGGAAGCTATCTTCTAAAGATTCTTATAGTGTTGTAGCTTTGGTTGTAAGAAATAATAGCTACCTATGATTTGTTTACGATATTTGCTATAGCTTATTGCTCCCCCCTTTAGTGCGTTCCCTGCAGGGATAGATAGATTTGTCCCAGTTTTAGGCTTAGATCTGTTCTAATTGCATTTAGATTAAGTATAATTCAGGCACTTGCATCTCATACAAAAGACAATAAAAAACCCAAAAGAAAGGTGGATCGGGCCATAACCTGTAAGATCGGATTTAAAGTCCAAAACCACGGTTGCCGGAACCGCTAACCGGACGGATTCCCTACACCAAACAGGAGATAGTCTAATTGGGACCATCCCTCGGGGAGAATCCCTTTCTGATTGATGCTACGATATCCGAGGCATCAACACAATGATAAATGACGAATGCTAATGGAAAAAGGCATAGTTCTAGGGCACCATATATCCCAAAGGGGTATTGAAGTCAATCAAGCCAAGGTAGCTATCATTAAAACTCTACCCCCACCAGTCAAACAAAGAGATGTGCTCATCTTTTTAGTCCAAACAATATACTACAGAAGATTTATAGAAGGGTTCAGCAGAGTATAAGCTCCCATGTTTTCTCTCTTATCCAAATATATAGATTTCAAATGGACTAAGCAATGTATGACAACATTTGACCACCTCAAAGAGAAAACCACTATTGCTCCTGTACTCCAAGGCCCGAACTGGAATTTACCTTTCACATCCACTCTGATGCTTCTAACAAATCCATTGGCGCAGTCCTAGGTTAGGAAGAGGAAAAGAAACCCTACGCCATCTATTATATCAGAAAAAACTTGGCAGGGGCAGAGCTCAAACATACAGTCACCGAGAAGGAATTCTTAGCTGTTGTTCATGCCATCAACAAATTTCAACACTACATAACTAGGTATCCAATTTTTGTACACACCGACCACTCAACAATAAGGTACCTAATGAACAAACCTCGCACCAGTGCTCGAGTTATAATATGGTTACTTCTCTTACAAGAATTTGATTTGGAAATCCTAGACAAACCATGAAAACTGTAATGTAGTGGCGGATTTTCTATCAAGACTAACCCATGTCCAAGACAATGAACTAGTAGGAGATGCTTTCCCTGATGAACACTTGTTTTCAATATCGGTGGAAATTCCATGGTTCACTGACATTGCCAACTTCCTAGTATCTAGAATGTTTCCACAACATTACGACTACAAGGAAAGATGCAAAATAATAAGGTAGAGTGCAACTTAAAGCTGGATCCAAGGAATTTTCTTTAAGAAAGGACCAGATCATATATTAAGAAGGTGCATCAGAGAAGATGAAGTACATGATATACTTCATGCTACTCACAATGAGCCATGCGTAGGCCATTATGCAGCAAAAAGAATGGCCTATAAGATACTCCAAACATGATACTACTGGCCTACACTCCATAAAGACACTCAAGAATATGTATCACATTGTGATTATTGCCAGAGAATGGGTAAACCTACACATAAAGATGAAATGCCTCTCCATCCTCAAGTATCATTGGAACCATTTGAAAAATGGGGATTTGAATTTGCTGTCCCATTCAATCCACCATCTAATCAGAAGAACTACATCCTAGTATGTACAAAGTACCTTACCAAATCGGCAGAAGTGAGAGCTCTTACTACAACGCATGAAAATAGTGTAGCAAAGTTATTGATATAGCAAATATTCAATAGATTTGGAGTCCCCAGGGAGCTAGTTTCTGATCATGGAACACAATTTACCTCCAACCTAATTGAATAAATCCTCAGAAGAAACAAAATAAAGCATAGGAAATATTATTCCTACCGCCCACATGCCAATGGATAGGTGGAAGTCACAAACAAAGAGCTTGAGAAAATTCTAACAAAGAAAGTACAATTACATAAAACAAATTGGGTAGATAGGTTGAATGAAGCAGTCTGGGCCTATAATACAACATAGAAAAAAACCACTGGGTTTACTCCCTATTAATTAGTATATGGAAATAAAGTTGTGTTACCCATTGAGTTTGAGATCAAGATACTCAGAACAAAAGCTGAGCTAAACATGAAACTATCAGAGATTAAACAAGAACGCATTCTCCAATTAAACCAGCTAGATGAACATCGACAACAAGCTCTATCTCACACTGAGATCATACCACAACAAAGGAAACAATGGCATGACAAGAACATAAGGAAAAATAAATTCAGGGAAGGAGACTGGGCATTATTATATGACTCCATATTCTAGAAATTCAAAGGAAAATTGACAACCCGGTGGCTAGGACCATACAACATAGACACGATCTACGAAAATGGAGCTATCAGAATAAAAACAATAGATGCCAGTCAATTGCCAGTGCTATTCAATGGACATAGACTCGATATGTACAAGAAACCACAATCTAAAGAATAATTCACTCAAACATTATATAAGAAGCATCTCATGCTTATATAGGACCCAGATTTTCTCCACTTTAACCAAGAGCTTCTATGAAAAAATGAAAAAAGAAAAATGATGAAAAAAAAGAAAAAAAAACAAACAGAAAACTCATCTTTCTAACAAGAACACATCAACCAAACCAGCAAAATATCAAGTGAGGAAACAATCAGAAGATCAAGCGAAGTAGCAATCATAATATCAAGCGAAGCAACAATCAGAATATCAAGCGAGGCAATAAGCAATTATCAAATGAGACAAGAAGTCCATTACCAAGGAACCAACAAACTGACAACCAAAACATTCATCAAGCGAGCCGATAAAGTACATAATCACACATTACTTTAGTACTACGGAAGCGAACAACCGAACTACAGATAAAGCTAAAATAACTACAGAAACACACATGTGCAACTTTCCACATAAGAAAGCTCCACATCAACACTCCAGGTACGTTAATCACAAAAAGGTATCTACTGACCTCATTATTTCAATATTCTATAAAACTACCCTACCTACAGAAGCCATAATTACCCATTACCGAGCTGAGGATAGCTCATTTTTAGAAAGGAGGCGGTGCATGGCTCAAAGAGAAGGCCCTTGATCCATGTGAAGTAATGATTGCACATGAAAAATTGGAAAATAACAATCTAAGGTGGAAAAGAAGATGCATGAAAAAACATAATTAAGCACGAGTTGCATATATCCCCGTGATCTGCATGTCAATCAACAACATAACAGGGGGAATAGTGGAGTAGTACGGAAGAGGAATACGAAAACATTGGAACAAGTTTGACCTGCATTCATTTAAACACACAGACTACATCAGAGAGTAGAAGTGGTGAGAGGAAGTAGAGGTGGACTCAAACGACAAGCCAGTCCTCAACTCAGTAACAACGCAAGTAAGTTCATTCAGTCTTTCATCCTGTTCATCTATTTCAGGAGATTTCAAGACAATGATTGTGTGGTTTAAGAAAAGTGAGCCTAAGGATCATTTCCCCATTTATGATAACCCAGAGGTATTGACCATCCTCTGCACCACGGTTTGGATGCCCTTCATCACCGATTTAAAGAGATATGGCTTGAATGTGGCCCTGGAATTTTCTAAGAAACTCAAGTATTTGAAAGAAGAGGAATATGTGACGAGGGTGAAGGGGCTGCATATTCGTCTGAATGAAGAAAGAATAGCAACATACACAGGAATACCTAAAGGTTTACATTGGGGTAAATATGACAGAGAAAGCAACATAAAGGCAAAGTAGAACTTCTTCGCAGAAGGAGAATGGTATGACGAAGATAAAAACGGGGTAAAAAGGGAAACTATATCGAAGCCCTGGGACAAAATCGCAGCTGTCATCCTAAAGTACATCACTTGTATTGGGAGACTTAGTTACATACCCACATTTCATTTCCAAATACTGGATCTCTTGAGGAACAGAGGGCATATTAAACCAAACAACAACATCAGCATCCCTTTTTACCTATTACAGTCTGTATGGGAGATGAGTCGAAAGGTGGTACAAGGGAAAGATGATGCCCTGGCACATCATCGACTAATTAAGTTAATCATCTGTGAGGAATTGTCAGCCCATGTCCTTGAACATTACTGGGAATAATTCATACATATATCCATGGATGATCTGCAGAGAATGAGGGGAACCCTAGTTGCAACCTCAACTCCCATTACATGGCGGAAAGAGAAGAAGGAGGATACTCAATCAGGGGATAAAAGGAAAATTGACTTGGAAATAGACGACAACGAAATCGTGGATGACACCCTGATGAAAATAAAGCATTCCATATACGTCTCTGCTCAAAACCCACCAGCATCGTCCTCCAGAGACTATGAATTCAGATGGAAGAGTAGGAGGCTTAAAAAGGAAGCAAAAAAAGGAGAAGAGAAAGAGAAAGAAGAGGAAGACGCAAAAATCAGAAAAGGAAATGAGACAGAAGAGGAGGGCGAAGATAAAGAGGAGTCAAGGCAATCACCCCTGGATGAAAAAGACTCCGAGGAATTTGAAATGGAACAAGGAGACCCCTTTTTTCCAATAGAAGAGGAGATGCCACTCAAAGGCAGCTCATTGCAGGAAGAAGAGATGAAGAACAAAGAGGATTCCCGTCTATCCGATGCATTATCTAAATTGGAAAGGGTTAAGGAAGAGCTGGCAATGTTGAATATTGCAGTATAGTCCCCTATAACCACAAGGGTAAGTGGAAAGGTTGTGGCATCAACATAATCTCCCATCATCCATGAGAAAATCCAAATTTTAAAAATGACGCATGCTTACTAGTAGAAGCATTTGGAACAACAAAACCAGGTACTACATGCAGAATTGCGAAAATCTCAATAAATGTTGGAGGAGAAATACCAAAAAATCCTAAAACTGGAAACTACCATGGATACCACTACTAAACTTTATGAAGAAATCGTTGGTTATAGACCCACGTCTAGGATTTATACTGTGTATCTTAGAGAAAAGTGGTGCTGAATTTAGCTACAGAGGTTGAAGAATAATTTACCATTGGAAGTATCCACCCCAAAATATTTTGTGGACACTTCGCTAGATAGCACAGAACTTGAAAAGGACTAGCTATGTGAATTTTTCCTCCATAACTTGGTCATACCCCATTCATCTAACTGGTCACCAAACCCATATGTTGTTGATTTCCAGCTAAGAGCACTCTATTCCTGGATGAACCATGAAATCAAAAGAGAAAAAAATGTTCATCTATACCAGTCAGAGGAATGGGTGAATGCACTATGGGTTAGAGAAGAATCCACTCATCCTGAGAAAGTGATCCAATATCATGATACTATAACAATCGATGAGTACTTAATTCCTATCCTCGAGGAGAAGCAGCAGGAGGCTATTGAGCACTTTGAAAAAACCATGTAGATTACCCTTGAGGATATAGAATAAGCCATAAGGGATAGATGGAAAAGAATTTTAGGAGATTTGAAAAAGAGAGATCCACATTCCCCCCATAGGTTGGATGTTTCTCTAGTCAAAGCAAGGATATACAGAGAATATCTGCTAAAAAATAAACTCAAATGGATAGGAATGAATTTGAATCTGCCATTCTTCCTTCCCCTGTTAATCAAGGAAAGCATTGATGAGGAAGAAGAAAGGAGGGCTTGGGCCAAAAAAGAACAGATTCAAGGATACTACCGACAGACAGGGGCACCTAGGATCGTTGCATGGGATATCAGAGAGGCCATTGAACATCAGGGAATCCCACCATGCCAAGGGGATAGGTTACACTAGGATTTGTAACATCTTCAATATTGGGGGAGATGATGGGGCCACAATATAGGTATCAAGTGTAGTCATGAGATTCCTTTTTACTATTAGGCACTGAGAAATTAAGCCAAGATCACCCCTTCTGTAAGCTAGGATATGGTTTATTTGACTATGAAATGATGATGGTTAAGTAGTAATCTTTTATGTGCTTAGCATGTTTTCATAAGCTAACCAAGTGGATAAGTTCCATGTGCAAACAAGTGCAGGTTTAAAGACAACTATGAAGATATCAGGTAGCGCGTTTTATCAATCACGCAAGCTTGGAAAAGTCAGTTCCAGTTAATATCACAAAGTATTGAAAGAAGAACTCGAGATCACTCTATCATTCTCTCTTTATTTCCAGGGACAAATCTAGAATAGATTGATCTCGTGATTTCCAATGAAGACACATTGTTGAAACTATGTAATAAATAGAGGCTCACACATAGTGTGAAGGTCTCTCATGAATTTTGTTATTTCTATTTTCAGACATTTTTATTTTACATCACTCAATTTTTTGTATTACAATTGACATGGATTCTATACTAGCTTAATGAAGAAACTGTGTTTCGTATTACATGTGAGTTTATAAGTTTAATTTAGCTCCTGTATTATGCTTTGAGGTGGCCCCCCTCATTGCGTTGAGAAGTATTTTTGATTGAGTAAGCAACTGTGATTTATTGAAGTATTGGTTGCATTTAAGATACGTTTATGGAAATGCTTGTTTTTATCCATAGCTCTGTATAATGGTGTCTGTAGTAATGTAGACGTATTCCGCAGAGACAATTTAAAATAGATTTACATTTTTATGCATTAAACATTGTTTACAATATCTGCACCTTAGACTTGGTTTACATTAATTTATTTTGGGAATTCATAGATTAGCATATCTCCAGTTTTTCATAAATGGTTATTTCCCTTAGGTCAAGTTTTCCAAAGCCTTTCTTAGATAGATTTATGCTTTCATAGATCAGATGTATGCTTTCTTAAAATATATCGATGCTTTCATAGATAAGATGTATGTTGGATTTCTTAAATAAATTAATGCTTTCATAGATTAGATGTATGCTTTCTTAAAATAGATTGATGCTTTCATAGATTAGATGTGTACTTTCATAAAAACTAGATTGATGCTTTCGTAGATTGTTAGATCATTTCCTTCAGCAAGTAAATGAGTTTGTTAAACATTTTTCTTTATATGCTTTCATAAAACAAAGAATTTAGAAACTTTCCTTTGACTAGAAAATTCTCGAATTCCATCACTTTAGCTAGGATTCTCTCGGTGTTGCACATACAGTGCATAGTGCCTCTTAAGTTTGTATCATCCTTGGTCGATAATTAAAGTAAGGCTCCTAAACTGTAAACCCGTAAAAAGGTCAACATAACAGAAGAACACCATGCCTCCTGCATGTTTACCATAAAACCATACTTTGAAGGATTCGAGATCTCATGTGGAGATAACTTGTCTGATTGTGGCAGTAGAAAAGGATATACTAGTTGAAATCGAGAAATTTCTAGCTACCCATGTTCCATATGTCCTCAAGAAATAAAACATTCTAGTATGAAAATTGGTAGTCGTGTTCCAGTGAACAAATCTAAACTACTATTCATTTCAGTTTCTGCAAACTACGTGGTTGAAATTGCATGTAGGCTGCAACTGCAGTATTTAAAGGTATTGCAGAATTATTTAACATTCGGTTTCAGATTTGTAAGTTTTTTATTTATTTAGTTGAACTCTATTAGAAAATAGAATGTTTCTAATGCTTTCCCATTTATAATAATGTGCACCTAATAATGTTTTTCCATTATCCCTGAAGGAAATTTGGACATCTTTTCACACTCTTGAATTCAACTATTACAAGATCAAGTCGAACTTCCATTCAACCCTATTTCTAGATAAGAATCATAAGATAGTTTTATTAATGCCCAAAAAATTACCACAAAAATATGTAAATGGGACTAAAAGGTATGTCCAATGTGAATACAATGTAGGAGTGCAAAAGCACCACCTATATCGATGCTGAAAGCATAAAAAAGAAAAAATAAGGAAGCATAACTAAGCATCTAGCTAAGTTATCCACTATCAGTCTAACTAAAAGATACAATAATATAAGTGCAATGATAGATAAGATAAGATAAGATAATTTTATTAAGGTTGAACAAATGATCATTGAATTAGGTCAGAGGGACTGTAGGGTAAAAAATGATGTCAATACAAAGTGGAAGCACTAAAATGACTACTATGAAAAGCAAGATGTAGAAAGTAAAGTATGATTCTAATCCAAAAACAGGAAAACCAACTCCAAATATGGAGAGTCGATCCAAGAGTGAGATGTACATATAGAAGGGATCTAGAATATGTGATAAAAATGGTACAATCCTGTCATGGTATGCTCGAACCATATCTCCTAACATCCAAAGATGGTCAAGCCAAAGAAAATTGCCTTGAAAAGAAGGAACAAGACCACAAAAAAAACAGCCCATAGACTCTACATTGCATCCTCTTGTTGATAACTAGTGATAGCATGCTCCAACACACAGAGAAAATATGAAACATACATGATTTCAAAAGTGCCCAAAACAACAGTATTCAAAACCATAGAAAAAACCACCCCATAGACTCTACATTGCATCCTCTTGTTGATAATTGCCCTTCTTTCTTGGGCTAATGGGGTCATTATGGAATTATCCATGAACCAGTAATAGTTCAGCCAGGTGATCCATGTGACACTACTATATATCCTTTTCAAAAACATTTATGGGTTTGGCTCGCACTAGAGACAAAAACTAGTCTCTGCATCTCAATAGAGGAAGCCTCAACAACTCTGCCAGGTTGTGTAGGCTTGTAGATATGGCCAACATGATTCTAATGGCCTAGAGAGAGTTCAAGTCCCTGAGAGAAAAAAATTGACGTTAGTGGGTTTTTAATTTGAAATACATGACATAGAGTATGCATAGCAGGCTTAATAGGTGCACCAAAAGGGCCAATGCTAATGTTGCTAATCCCAGTACATAGAAGAGGGAGTTGGTCTAGATCATCGCCAGAGTTTGTATTTTCATTGATATTGGTCTTCTTTTTTTCCAACATGATCTATTCTATTTTTTTCTAAGATTATTTCACGCAAAGTGCAAGTTCAAAATATCTAAATTCCATACATAGCAAGTTTTTCTATCTATGATTTTATAGAATGGCTTGTGTTGTTAAATGAGATTCTATGTCTATGTTTTGTTATTGAATTTCCTAGTCAACGTTACATTGTTCTTTTTCTTAAGACTAAGTAGACAAGTGTAAATATTTTGATATGCATGAGGCCGTAAGCATTGAATCATACCTTGCTTGGCTATGATCTTTGTTCTAGGTTTGCTAAAAGCAAAAAGGAAGGTTTGATGGAAGGTGACCCTGCTGAACTAGATGGTGTTGTATGGATCCGTACAGGCCATGTGGGAGCATGTTTCTATTAAAGGCTGTTCTTTTTTAAGTTCTGTGAGTTTAAACATAGTTCATTTTGATCAACTTGGAAGAAACAATTGTTGGGCACATATTTTTTTAACATTGTTGTCTAAGTATGTCTCTTATTGGACATGTGAAAACATTTGAATGGAGTTTAGTTCGACAAAGATGTACAACCTTCTTAAAATAAAAGATAGCCATGCAATTTACAACAAAACTGAAAGTATCCAGAAAAAAAATAAAATTGAAATAGAGATCATCCAGAGTTCCAGAAAAAATTTACAATTAACAGCTGCATCACTGTTGATGAAGGAAGACATGGCTCCTAAGATGCAAGCATGCTCAGATCTGACTTAATGTAGTTATTATATTCCTTTGTAGAGAGCCAAATCTATGACTCTAAGCCACATTTTTAGAATGACAAAATTTCAGTTTTCGCAAAGTTCAACTAAAGCTTAAAACAAAGCAATAGCAGAAAACAATGGAAGTGAAATAATGAAATAATGATTACAAAAGTCTAAGGGCCGACATTTAATGAATACTTTATTATTATTTTGTGTGGCATTCTATAAAACCATACACTATATATCCTTCACTATATACATTATATTGGAGGAATATGTATGTACTATCTTGGAGCTTTTTAAGATATGTTTTCAAAACGGATGTTTCATTTACTTATCATAGAGGTTTTACACCATAAACCTTAGTTTCATATTCTTTGTGGCTTTGATTCTTTATCTTCAATTTTTTGTATATGATCTTGGTACATATTGTTAAAATTATTTCATGGTGTTAAAGCTAGTGATTATTTGAATCAAAACCATTATACATGGGAGTATTTACTTCATATCTACAACTTCCTTCTTCAAATATACAACTTTCAAAGAACCATTATTATAAGTACCAAATTAAAGAATCTATAGAAATAATAAACACCAGCACTCGACCCTTTATTCAATCAACAAAGAACTAGATAAGATCATATTTGTCATCTTAATAAATTGATTTATATAATGAAAGTTTTTTAAATATTAATTTTCTTAATATTATAATTTTTAAAATAATTATTAACCAGTATAGACCCATATAACTATGGTTCTATGAAGCGCCGAGAGGGATCAAATCCCTTGAGGTGAAAACCCCTTTTTTTAGTGAAGGAATGGAAAGGTTTGCACCTCAAGGGAAAGGGTTTTTCACCTCAAGGGATTTGATCCCTCTCGGTGCTTCATAGAACTGGAGTTATATGGGTCTATATTGGTTCCAATTGCGATGTGCTCGTCAAAACGATGTGATGTTTTAATGTATTCTTGGTAATCATAGGTAAATTATTTCATCAAAGATTGTAACAATACAAATGTATATAGATCAAATAATATAATGTTTATATATGATATATGTCAATCTATTGGTTGACTTTATCAAAGTATATAAGCCTATATAATGTTTAAATACAAATATATTACAGTGTGATCAACTTTAATCTTTCTTCTTCCTTTTCTCTTGATTCCACTCTTGATCCCTTTGTCATCTTATCATATCGATCATATGTGAAAGGAGTTTGAATTAGAAGTCCATATAAACCTTTTACCTCTTATATTGCTATAAATGTGAGTCCATGTTATTCTTTGTTTCCAATATTTATATTTTCCTTCTCCAATGTTAATCCCTGTGACTTATGGATTGTTAAACCCCAAGAGAGTTTCAGTGGAAGTTGTTTTTTTGTACCTCTTTCAATTGGTATAATAGGAACAATTTGACATGATACAACATCCGATGGAATACCTATATAGTTACCAAATTAACTAAAACATATGTAGGAGGCTCTGGGGGTGAACATCTAGGATTATACACAATTTTTTCAACAAACTCAAGAGCTCCATTGACCAATCCTGCATCAGTGCATGGATTTGATGTGAGCATAACCATGGCCCCAACAGATAGAAATAATTCCATTTCTATTTTTCCTCATCTTCATAACAGTAATATTTCGTTGATAGTGCTACAACAACGCTTCATGCAGTTGAGTGATTTAGAGATGCCAAAGAACATATATTAAACTATTTGACAAATCCTCATTAGCAACCCTAATTTCTTCACCAAATAAACCCTAGCTTCTCCACATAAGCCGACCATATCTTATCCTTTTATCTCCACATCTCTTATATTAATATCTAAGTTCTCACGCTCTTCACATTTGGCATTGTGTCCTGATGATGGATCCTAATATGGATTTGAAACGTCAACCTAGTCAACTGGTTACTGTGGTTTCTCCGAAATCATCTGAAACATATATTATGATTATCTAAATCTTCATTAAGTGCAAATAAATGTATTTCCCTATTAAATGACTCTTTTGTGGAACTATCCAATGAAGAATATGTACGACTCATTAGTAATTTCCAGTCATCTACTGTTGGAATTGCATCTCTAACATTCATTGGAAGCTGCCAAAAAATGTATTTGTTCTTGATTTTGTTCATTTTGTCTAAAAATTGTATGAAGAGTTAGGAGCGTCATGAATGAGTTCCATACTTCTTTCATTTTACCTTCACATGCATATATCGGTTTATCCATCACTGGGGGAAGCATATATTCTTGAAACTTAATCAAACGCGACCCATCTAAATCGGTTTTTTCCTTGACTGGTATTTGAAGGCCAAAGTGCATTGTTGATGTAGATATATTAAACGTTGCGACACTAGTTTGGGCCAAAAGAATTAATGGTGACTTCTCTGGAAAAGAATCAATTTCTATTGTTTGTCTAATAGCTCCAATCAAGTAAGATTTTTTTGTATTTGTAGTTCCTTGGATAATCATTCATAGTGGTTCATTGTTCCCACCTTTGTAATGCTCAAGAATAATGTCAAATGATTTTCTTTGCTTCTATGCTAAGCTTTCAATTGAATAATTTTGGGTACGATTATTATGAACAATGGCATTCAAATGTCAGTTTTCATATATAAATTGCAGTGCAAGATTGGAAGTGTCCATATCAACAAAATTAGAGTTCCCATTGTCCATGTTATCACGTTCCATGTATCCAAGAATGTCATATTCATTTGTAGTTATATAATGATTCCTACATAATCCTGAAATTATCTCCCATTCATGCTTCCGAGAATCCCTTTGCACAAATAACTCTTCTTCATGATCTCTTCCGTTCACGATCTTGTTTTCTCTATTCTTCTGTACATTCTAATGATTTTTTTTCTCTTCTCTTCTATCTCGTTGTTGTAATTTGATTCTTTGTTCGTGAATATCTTCGTTATTTCCACTATTATCATGAGGATCCATGATATACCCTGAAACAAAGAACAAAAAACTTTAATTTGTTGAAATCATTATAGAGTAGTTTTTTTAATTAAATTGATAAATTCAATGTATAGATGTAAATAACAAGAAACAATGCATTGTTGAAATCAATGCAAGATTTTTTTATTATTAAATTGATAAATTCAATGCATACATGTAAAAAACAAAAAAGAATGCATTGTTGAAATTAATGCAAAGAATCAAATCAATGTGCATCTTTTGTTTTTTAACAAAATTTGTTTGTGGTCTATTGGTGAGTAGTGATGTGATTGGGCTTGTGTTAACCTAGAGACCAAGGTTCAAATCCATTTTACTTGGAGTTATAGTTAGTTATCAAATCTAACTATTATTATGGTTTTGTTTTAACAAATTAAATCGCGTTGCCCGCTACGGCGAGTGTTGTGGGCACCCAAAGGGGGATGGGGGGAGCAGAGCTCCGCCCCTGGGCCCCCTATGGGCGCACACATCACTCGCCCTAGCGAGTGGCGCGATTTCCAAAAACAAAAAAAAACAATGCATATTGATTTGATTAGTTGCATTGATTTCAAAAAACAATGCATCAAATCAATATTCATTATTTTTTGTTATTTATAATGTATAGATGCAAATAACAAAAAACAATGCATTGTTGAAATCAATGTAAGAATTTATTTTATTAAATTGATAAATTCAATGCATACATGTAAAAAACAAAAAAACAATGCATTGTTGAAATCAATGCAACTAATCAAATCAATATGCATCTTGTGTTTTTTAACAACATTTGTGTGTGGTCTATTGGTAAGTAGTGAAGTGATTGGGTTTGTGTTAAGCTAAAGACAAAGGTTCAAATCATTTTTTGCTTGGAGTCATAGTTAGTTATCAAATCTAAATATTATTATGGTTGCATTTTAACAAATTACGGCTGCATTTTTGTTGTTGAAATAATAATTAAGGCTGCATTTTGATATGGGGGCCATAACATTCTTAATTTTTATTTATATTTTTTCTACTTATGTCGGCTATATTATTGTTTTTATTTCATATGTCAGGCTTCAGCTATAATATTTTTTTTAGTTATTTATTTTACTTCTTATGTTTCTACTTTTTATGATGGTTATAATATTTTTTTACTTCTTTACATTTTTATTTATTATCAATGTATAGATATAAATAACAAAAAACAATCCATTGTTGAAATCAATGCAATAATGTTTTTTTATTAAATTGATAAATTCAATGCATACGTGTAAAAAACAAAAAACAATGCATTGTTTTTTGTTATTTCCAAAAAACAATGCATATTGATTTGATTAGTTGCATTGATTTAACAAAACAATGCATCAAATCAATATTCATTGTTTTTGTTTTTTGTTATTTACAATGTATAAATGTAAATAACAAAAAACAATGCATTGTTGAAATCAATGTAAGAATGTTTTTTGATTAAAATGATAAATTCAATGCATACATGTAAAAAACAAAAACAATGCATTGTTGAAATCAATGCAATGAATCAAATTGTGTGTGGTCTATTGGTAATTAGTGATTAGTGAGGTGATTGGGCTTGTGTTAACCTAAATACCAAGGTTCAAATCTATTTTTACTTGGAGTTATAGTTAGTTATCAAATCTAACTATTATTATGGTTGCATTTTAACAAATTACAGTTATATTTTTGTTCTTGAAATAACGATTAAAGCTGCATTTTAATATGGGGGCCATAACATTCTTAATTTCTATTTTTATTTTTTCTACTTCTTATGTCGGCTATAATATTTTTTTTACTTCTTTATTTTTTTTCAAAGGAAAAAAACATACTTTTGGTATTCTATTAGAATAAAAAAGTATTAAACTGTCAAATACATTCAGTTCCAAAAGCGACTATCATCACTCTCAAGACCAATACTATCCAAAAATATTTTGGACTGCCATCCAGAGTCCATCTTTCAGAATCATGTTTCATTTCTAGCCATCTATACCGGACCAGAAAACAGTAAGTATATAGAAAGAAACTAAGAAGCAAAAAAAAAACTCCCCATATCAGCTTTCTTATCATCCACAAATTCCTCCCAGAGTAAGGTCCCTTCGACTCCCTCCAAAGCCTCTTTTGAGAGTTTGTCTGCCTACAAGTTCTGTTCTCTGTAGATATCGTTAAGTTCCAGATGCAAAAATTTTATGAATTCCTCTTTAATTCTGTGGCACCAAGGAAAAAGATTGATCACTTGTAGCTCATAATCGCCACATGCCCATTTGATAGTAACTCTGGAGTCCCCAAAAATCACCATAGACACTATTCCAAAAGTTGTTTCCATTTTGCACAAAACCCATAAGGCTAACAACTCTGCCTTCATATTAGTGCCATAGCCACAGTGGAGTTTGAAGTAGAACCTGTGATCCTCATTTATATAAAGAACAACATCTGCAACACATCGACCATCTTGAGCAACCCCATAAAAAAACCAATAGCTTCATTGTGAAATTGTATCTCCTTGAGAATTCTAGTTCTACATACTTTGATATTTCCAGACTTGAATTCTTTTACCCAATTTAGAATTTGCATGACAATATAATCCAACTGATCAGATTCATCTTCAAAATACATATGTTTCTAGATTTCCAGATTCTCCATGAGATAATAGCTAGTAGAATATTGAATTCTTTGCAAGAATTCTTCCAATATTTACATGTCTGATAAAAAAAGTACCTTGCCAAACCTGAATGATATTAAGAGAAGTGCATACCTTTTCCCATATCAAAGTACTAAAACTACAGTTTATCAATAAATGATTGATCGTTTCTACATCTCTTTTACAAAGAAGAAAAATATTAGGACCGTGCCAACCTATCCTCTACATGTTGTCCCAGGTCTTAATACAATTTTGCAATGCGAACCACATAAAACCTTTGATTTTCAAAGGAATGTTCCATTTCCAAAGTACAAGAAACCACCAATTCTGAGCTATACATAAGTTTTCTCTTACAATAGCCATATACGCAGACTTTGCAGTAATAGAAACAGTCTCAGAATTTGATGTCCATATTAAAGTATCCAAACTATTATTTAGTCTGCAGCCTGTAGCATTTAACCTGTTTATGAAGTTGTCCCATTTTGTAGCCCAACAACCTCCTATGCCCAGATCTTTAGCTGAGTACCAATAGTTTTTCTCCAGATTTATCCAACTATGATTTCTTATATCTGCCAATGTAGAATAACCAATCTCTGATAGATAATTTACTATACCTAAAGACAACTTATAGTCTTCTCTCGGGCCAATAGTTGGATCAATTCCAACTATTACATTCAGACCATTTCCTACTCTCCAGGCTAAGTCCTTCCCCATCCAACAGTAAATTTTAAGAAATCCATTCCAAACTGGCGAGGAGTTCCAACTTTTTTCTTTTCATTCCTTATCCAATTAATACAATCCTTTTTTATATATTTTTCCTTCAGGACATATGACCAAATACTATTACCAAACAGACCACACCAGAAAATTTTCAACCTTAAAACCATACTAAACCAACTTAAATTTTTTATTCCCCAACCACCAAATTCTTTTGGAATTGAAAGTCTGTCCCATCTAGCCATAATCAGTTTACCTCTTTCTATACCTCCCGACCAAAGGAAATTAAAAATAAGTTTCCTCGAAGAGTTAATGATAGAGATAGGAACCTGAAGTAAAGAGAACCAATAAACATGAATACTAGTTAGGACAACTTTGATTAGTGTAAGTCTGCCCCCAATAGATATAATCCTGAAAGTCCAATTTTTTATTCTTTTTTCAAATTTTTGTAAGAGACACAACCAATCTTGAACTTTATAGCCATTTGGTTTCAGAAAATATCCAAGATATTTGAAACCTTCCTCAAGCTTATGTATCTTATATGGGAGAGTATTTTTGATACCTTCCATAGGAATTCCACTCAGGTTGTGCATATAGAGAGTGGATTTCTTCACACTAACCTTCATTCCAGAATCCATATAGAAAATTTTGATAATATCCATATAAGAATCCCATTCCTCAAAAGAATCAAAACAAAAAATTAAGGCATCGTCGACAAACAAAATGTGTGATGAAGACAGCCTCTAAAGTTTTCACACCTTTAATTTTACCCTTCGATTTGGCATCTAAAATTAGTCTGCTAATCCCTTCTATGATGAGAAGAAATATCAAGGAGAAAGATGAAAACCTTGACGAATTCCTCTGCTACTTTTGAAAAAATCAATAGGGGCACCATTTATCAACAAAAAAAATTGTGCAGAAGTAACACACACAAGAATCCAATTTATGACAAGAAATGGGAGCCCAATTTGAATTAGGATTAATCTAAGAAAAATCCAATTCACCCAATCAAAATATTTTTCCAAATCCATTTTCAATAAGATTTCCTTTAGATTCTTTTGTTTAATAGAGTGAATCGCCTCTTGTGTAATTCCAATAGCATATAGAATTTTCCTATCATGGAGAAACCCAAATTGCTCAATTGACAAGAATGGATTGATTCTGTTGGAGATAATCTTTGTAATTATTTTTTCAGCAAGGTTGCATAAGGCTATAGGCCTAAAATCGGAAAATTTGTTTGGCTTATTTCTTTTGGGAATGAGTGTAAGAAAAGTTTTGTTTAGCGTACCTGAAAAAAACCTTCAGTCCTAGAAAACTCAACCATATCAAGCAGATCCTTTCCCATAATGTCAAAGAAATGGCTAAAAATTTCAACAGTCCAACCATCTGGGCCAAGACTTTTCTCTTTTGCAAAATTATTCAGAACCATTTCAATTTCTTTGATAGTAACCTTATTTCCCATTTCTTTACCTTCATCCTCCTCAAAAAATTTAGGGAAGAACTTTATAATATGTAATTGTGCTTCCAAAGAACTCTGATTATTCTCCATAAAAATGTCTTTGAAGTGGTTCAGTGCTAACTTCTGCAGTTTCAATTGACCTTTTGTAATAGAGCCATTATCATCTGTGAGATCCTAGATA
Source organism: Larix kaempferi (assembly GCA_027924585.1). NCBI lineage: Eukaryota > Viridiplantae > Streptophyta > Pinopsida > Pinales > Pinaceae > Larix > Larix kaempferi. Next base: position 25,297,223 of record BSBM01000155.1, on the reverse strand, counting down.
ACATTAGTGTTCCTTCTATGTGAGGCATAGGAATGAAAAAACCTAGTATTATTATCTCCTAGGCCTATCCACAAATCTCAGTTTTTTAGGATCCAATCCATCTCTTCCTGCTTTAAAAAATTATCCTTTTTTGTCTTCTAGAGTCTGAATTAACATTTTGTCTTCTGTAGAGATAGAATAATCATAATTTTTAATGTAAATCTACCTGATTTGGTCTTCAAGAAGGAGAATATCTTCTTTGTCCTTCTTCTTTTTATCTTGGATCCAGAATTTAAATTTAACCTTTAGTGAAGATAAATTATGAACAAGTAAATCCATTGAATTGAGATTATCTTCATTCTGGAAGGAATTCCAAGTGATTTTAACAAAGGAGAAGAATTCCTCATTCAAGAGACACGAGTTATTGAATTTTAAAGGATATTTTAAGTTTGGAAGGGACCCATCAATTTGAAGAATAATAGGCCAATGATCCGAGATTTTGGTTCTATACACCCAAGACCTACATATTTGAATATTATGCAGTAATGAAGACTTCAATATAAACCTGTCCAGTCTTTTTTGAATACCCTCAGCTCCACATCTGCCATTTGTCCAAGTAGGTTCAAGAATAGTAGGTGCAATATCTACTTAGTAAAACTGCTCAAATAATTTGATGAAGTAACCAGGCAATGATTCCAATCTAGCTGAGTTCCCCAGATATCTGCAATAGTAGTTGTAAAATTTAAATCACTCGCGATGATAAGATTATCAAGATCCAGAATGCCCAACAAAGAAAGCGCGTCCCAGAAGAGGTCTCTATTTTTATAAGGGCGATAAGTATTTAGTATAGTAACCTTTAAATCTAGATTACGAAGATAACCTTCAAGTAGCAGACCCCATTTTGTTCTATAGGAAACAAACTGTATAGCTTTAGGATTCCATCAAGTTAACAGCCCTCCTGATAACCCCGAGGCACTAATAGCATAAATCTCCCAACCTAGAAGCAAATTGGAAATGGATTCAATGGCTATAGAATCATGACACATAGTTTCTTGAAGGAGGATCAACTCAGGGTTAGTATCTTTAAAAAGTTTGGTTAAGGCCCTAACCCTAACATCCTTTCCCAAACCTATGACATTCAAATACAAAAAATACATTAAGAAACAATCCCACGGGGCATATGTTCTCTAAGTGCCCTAGGAGAAACATGTTCTTTACTGGAGTTTTGATCAGGTGTTGTTTGCAACAGTCGAGTAGACAAAGGGATAAAATACGAACTCCCATTATCTGATGAGATGAATTTGGTGAAGTCCTTTTTTTTTTCGAATCGTCGCATTCTGGAATCGAATGGATTGAATTCCTTGAGTAATTGGATTAGAGGATGGATTCTTTGAATAGACAGGTAAAGGAGATTTAATGAAAATTATCTCAGAATTTTTATAACCACACTCTAATAACATCATTCTATTAGAGGAATCCTTAGGAGATTCCCTAAAGGGTACCGAATCAGCTTGAATAGAGGAAATGTTTTCAAGTGGAGAGACTGAGGTAGAAATAGGTGTTGAATTCAAGAAGGGGACTGCTTCAGATACTCCAACAGGGGATAGAGGGATTTTGATAGTCCCATAATCCAAGTAAGTGGAAACCATAATAGGTTCATAATCCAGATTTTGTGGTAAATTACTTCCTTCCGCCACTAAATTTGAACCCAAATTTGTTAAAATCCCAAAACCCCCCGAGACATTATTCAAATTATTAACCCATCTGAGTGCCCTAGGTAAGTTACCATTAGTAGACAGTCTACGATTCAAATCTTCTTCTACAGACAGATAAAAATATAATTCTCCCTTCGTCACATCCTCATATGGAGTAGGAGAAACATAAATTAACTTACCCGAATCAGCAAGATTCTCAAATGTAGGAGAATGTGTTGAAGTCGCTTCCTTTCCACCCTCAAGGACTTCGGTATAAGTGTCTTATGTCGATGAATATTCAGGAATCAGTAGGTTGAAGGGACATTTGGCTCTGGTGTGCTCAATATGTTGATAGGAAAAGCACCTGAACAAAATTTTGTAATAATCAAGCTTCTGCCTAATAATTCTATCTCCCCATACCACTTCGATTTCGGTCGGTAGTCCCTTCCCCATATCAAACTCCACCATCACTTTAGATACCTTCTTTTCCATTCCATATAATGAATTTTTATCAACCCTGATGAATTTTCCCACCAGATTTTCCAACCCCATAAATACATTATGAGTCCATAGTTCAAAGGGTAACCCAGGAACCAACATCCACAAATGTATTCTAGATTGCTTTTCCTTAACTGAGTCAAATGTAATGTGCCAGCGTTTTGGAATTAGGGAACCTTCTTTGTAAAGCAATACCTCCTTCAGAATCAAATATAAGGAAACATTCTTAGGGAAAATAAAAATGATCCAACCATTCATAAGTAGGTTAATCCTTGGCGCAGAACCCATCAACGACGTCCATTAGCTGTTAACCCATTCTGAAAGCTCTAATTTGTTCAGTCAATCATATTCAACTCTGCCAACCAAAGCTCTGGAAGAAAGCATTTCCACTCTATCTATATTCACATCTCCACCCAAGACATAGCGCTGCAGAACTTCTCGTGCCTTAACTATCTTTTGTTTCTGTCGACGTCAAGCTTTTTCCCCAAATAAACCATTTCTTGCAAGATTTCTTGGTGAGGTATCTTGTGGGAAAATTTCCATAGTTGAAACATTGTTTGCCTGAAGACCCTCTTCGCAAGTTGCCCCTTCTGCCTTTTTTCATAAGGAATGTTTTGGGTTTCCAAAACCCTACTCTGTAGAGAGTATTCAGAAGCCATCACGTGGACTGCAGACCACGTGTCCAAAAATAATACAAACGGACCTTCCCACTTTTCAAAATCTTGAATGCTAACCTAGTTGGTTCCACGCGTCGGCTAAATCTTAGTTCGAGAACAGTACCAAGCTGTCAGAACAAAAGGGCTGACAATGACAGAGCTTAGACATGTGTACTAAGGGAAAAAGGACTTCTAGAAATGTGTGTATAAAGTCCCAAAACCAAAAAACAAAGGGAGAACCAGCTTACAAGGGTTATGAAAAATGTAAATCTTGGAACTGTGGAGGTTTAGAAGCTGGAGAGCCTAAAACTTAGGTTAAAAGACCCAAACCTAAGTCTTGATGAAAATACCGCACAAACCAGCATTCCAGAGCTTGTATGGTAACCTGAAAACCCTAGATCAAAACGCCAAGGAATGAAACAGCTGGAAGAAAAAACAATTCCCACTTTTTTCTCTCAGTTGGTACTGGGTTGATCAAAAGGAACAGCTTGACTCCAAGTCCTATTGTCAACAATTCCTTAGCGTCCTGTTAGAGTATTCAGAGAAACCCCAAACCCTAGCTTACTCTTCACCCACCTCACCACCATTTTTCTCAAATCTTTTATTTCATCTACTTCTTTATTTTTTTACTTCTTATGTTTATAGTTTTTATGTCGGCTATAATATATATTTTTACATCGTTTTTTTTTACTTCTTTATTCTATGTGGGCTATAATATTTTTTTTTACTTCTTTATTTTTTTTACTTCTTATGTTTCTAGGTTTTGTGTCGGCTATAATATATTTTTCTACATCTTTTTTTTTACTTCTTTATTTTATGTCGGCTATAATATTATGTACCTACTTTTCATCTTGGCTATAATATTTTTTTTACTTATTTTTTAACTTTTTTATTTATGTTGGCTATAATGTTTGAGATTCTTTTTTTTAACTTCTTTATTTTATGCCTGCTATAATATTTGGGATAGACCGACACATCCCTCCCACCCGGACTGTAGAAATGCGCCTCTTGAAGCAATAAAATTAAAAGATTTATATATTAATGTGAAATTTTTATTAATAAAATTTAAAATTTGAAATCATTAATATAAAACTTTAAATGAATCTATTTAATAACTTAATTTTAATTTTTTTAAATTTATAATAATTATTGTTTATAACATTTATATTTCTTTAATCTCTAATTTACTGGAATCATATATAAATATAAATATTATAAATTAAAAAAATTATTGTAATAATAAATTTTATTTTAATAAAATTTTATATTATTAATATTTATTAAATAAATAATAATAATAATATAATACTTATTTTATAAATAATAATAATAAACCAATCATAAAATAAATATGATTGTAAATTATTTTATCTTGATAAGATAAAATAATTCATCAGAGGATTATTTTAGTAATTAATTCACTAAAATAAATGACTTTAATCATTGTTTTAGGTAGAGCACTTAGTACCAATAGATTAATCATTGAGTAGTGTTTTTAATGTTATAGGATTTCCATATTTTCACTTTCATAATAGATTTTTAATTATTATTTTTTTTTCTAAAATTTAAAATATTTTTTTCTTAAGGTTAAAATGAGTTTTAAGAAAAAATATTTTTCTTAAAAATTATGTAATAAAAAAATTACAAAAATAATAATGATATATATGGAGATTTATTTTTAAAAAAAAAAAATTGGTTTAAAATGAGTTTAAAGAAAAAATATTTTTCTTAAAATTTATGTAACCAAAAAATTACAAAAATAATAAGATATATATAGAGATTTATTTTTCAAAAAAGAATTTTTTTTATTTTTTATTTTTTGTACTTTACATAAAAATGAAAGAGATATTTGGTTGGAACATAAAGGTGTATAAAATTTAATTCAAGTTTTAATTAGTAGAATGAAAAAAATTAATTAAAAATGTAATTTTTAATCATGGTAATGAAAGCATAGGGAGAGCAAAATTGAGGTTTATGTATGGATTAATGTAAGTAAAAATATCCTTAATTTCCACATCAAATTAATTAATTAATTGTTGTTATAAACTTGTAAATGTGTCTCTTTTCCAATAAACAAACCATATTTGTAACAACATAATGTTATAACGCTTATAGGGCTAAAACTAGGGAAGATCTATAATATTCAAGCCACTAATCTAATCTAAAACATTAAACCTAACAAAACATCCTTTAAATGGTGTTATTAAGTATGTTATTTGAGCAAATTTAGTTCGCACTACATTGGAGATTGAAAAAGATAATTGTTTAAACATGAAGGTGAGACATGCTATCTTATATGAAGTGCACGTATCACTTAAAATTTTTTATCGCTAATAATTCTATAGGTGTGGCCAGGTGAAAGTTGGCATGTATCTTCGATTCATCGTTATATCTACTTGTTATTTAGTTTATTCTATGTTTTATTTGTGGTTTCATATTCCACTATATTGAGCTTCTTTGTGTGATGGGTGATTGTAGTTGTAGAATCTAAGGTGGAGTGGTGAAGATGCCTTGCAAATGGAAAATGTAGGGAAGAGGATGGGTGAGAGATTCGATGTTGCTAAATTGGGAGAGAGATTCAAAATTTTCTTGGAATTCTCATAGAGATATTATATTCAGATTGAAATTTTTATATTGTTCAGGGCTTATTGTTTTTGGTTGCCATTGTTATCACGTTAATTTATGTCTGATGAGTCCATAAAGATTGGTAATGGCCAAACACAATGAGGTATGTATGGTAATTCATCATTCTATCTATTTGTTATTTAATTTCTTGGAATTTCTAGTTTATTTGTGGTCTCGTACTCAAACTATATACTTTGTACAGTGAGTGACTACAATTTGGGCCCTAGGAGGGCATAGTGGAGAAGTTACAATAGATATTGCAAATACATGGCATAGGATTAGTGAGACTTGTTATTGTTTTGTAAAATAACATTATTTTGTAAGGGAATAAAATATTCTATGTTGCATTTTTGTTTTCTTATGAATACATTGACTATATTCTTGGTGAGAGAAGTACATTTAGTTCAAAATGTTCATAAAATAGCATGAAATGTAAATGGAATGCTTTTTTCCTTCAACTCTCTAGTTTAACCTGTATGATGATTCCAATGTCTTATTATGGATCTATTGCAGATGGCGTATTTTTTAGATCATGAATGTACAAAATGGACTTTCCATCTTTATGTAACAAACTCAGAGGGAGGTATGTTTCCCATCATGAAAAATTATTGGTTTTGAAATATTTTTACCATTACCATTTCCCTATGTATTTTAATCTATATCTTGACACTTTTTTTCTTTTAGGGGAAGACATCAAATTGTAAGAAAGATGATATATGGAGAGGAAATTTGCAATTTTTTGTCTCCTTTAGTTTTATTGAGTTTAAGCATGGCCATTCTTTATTTCATTTGTTATGTGTTATGGTTGTTTCTCTTTGTTTTGCAAAATTTTTTTGTTGTTTGGTTTTGGTTTGGTTTGGCTTGTTGGGCGAAGGAGGAAGGTGGTACAAATAGTATATAGAGGAGATGAGATGGGGATTATTATCCAAACATGAAGGTGAGACATGTTATCCTATATGCAGTTTGTTTCACTTAAAAATTTATATCGCTAAAAATTTAATAGGTGTGTCCAGGTAAAAGTTGGCATGTATATTCGATTCATCGTTCCATCTACTTGTTATTTAGTTTATTCTATGTTTTATTTGTGGTATCATATTTGACTATATTGATCTTTGTATAGTGGGTGATTACAGTTGCAAAATTTAAGGTGGACTGGTGAAGATGCCTTGCAAATTGTAAATAGAAAATGCAAGGTAGAAGATAGGTGATTCATGTTTTTCTTGTAGAAGCTAATGTTTTCATTTAATCCAATGAAATATTTGTTGTTTATAGATAAATTTACCTTTTTGTCATTGTTACGTGGCATTATCATGTTCATAATGGGTGAAAGATTCAAAATTTTCATGGGATTCTCATAGATACATTATTTTTAGGTTGAAATGTTTGTTTGTTCATGGATTATTGCTTTTGGTCATCATTGTTATCACGTTGATTTGTTTTTTACGAGTCTGTAGAGAATGGTAATGGCCAAGCACATAGATGTATGTAAGGTAATTCATCATTCCATTAATTTTTATTTAATTTTCTAGAATTTCTGGTTTATTCATGGTATCATACTTGAACTATAACACATTATACAACCTGACGATAACTCTATACTCACAAGAAGAACTCTAGCCCTAAAAATACAGTTTTTTGTGTCAAAAACACCAAAATCAACCTTCAAATTGAAAAGTGATGCTACCAGTAGCACTCTTTTTTGTTTCAAGGTTAAAAATACAACCATTTCCTTAAAAGCCCTTGTTGTTGCTAAAAATATCCTTAAAATCAACCCTTGAATAGAAAACTAATGCTACCACGGTGCAAGCAATATCAATCGCAGTACTAATTTTATGGGCGTGGGTACTATCGGAGCTTATGATCATGCTCCAACTAGCTGCACAAGTAGAGATTACGTGTGATGATGTAAAAGGCATCAGAGTCATAATGAATGGCCAGGGCACGTGCATGAATTTTAACTTGTTTGTTACTGGTTCTAGTTTGTGCTTGGATTGATAAAGTTTATGGAGCCAATGTGCTTATTACAACAAAATGTGCAAGAAATAGGTTTTGTCCGTAGGTTTGGTTTGGCCTTGGTTTGTGCCATAATTGTATATTTTGATTGTCTTATGTTTATTTCTGCAATATAGTATTGTTACTACTTTCTTTGTTTGTTTAATGTGATGCTATGTAGATGTCCTCCATATAGTGTAGCATCATAATTTGAAACTTATTAGATTATATAAACCAATCCTTGTAAATTATGTGAACTTTACTATGTTAATAGTTTTATTGAAGGATATGGATTTTTATGAAATTCAAAGAACCAAATATAAATATTCAGAAATATAAAAATTCTTAAATTAGAGAATTAGGAATATAGAAATTATGAAATTAGAGAATGATATATAGAAAGTCAAATCAACAATTTTTGTTTACAATTAATTTTGTTTTACAATTAAATTCCTTTTTATAGTTAAGAAATAAGACCTATAAAAATTTATAAAAAAATAATTATGTGTTGTTTTCATATCCTTGTTATTTAATCTTAATGTTTTTTTTTTTTGCTCGAATCTCTGTGACTTGCGGGAGTGTCCTATGGTCTCTAGGAGTGTCCTGTGGTCTCCGGGAGTGTCCTATGGTCTGATAAACCACAACCAAGGGGCATCTAATCTATCAAAATCGCCCCTAATCCATCAAAATCACGTGGGGATTGCACTCGGTGTGGACTGAACCAACCTCAACTTGAATGGGTTTTTGGGTGTTGCCTCCCAACTAAGTCACACCTAAGTGGAATTGAACTCGGGTCACCTTGCTGACCAGACCCACACCTTAACCAAGTGAACTAACGAAAATTGACTAATCTTAATGTTCATTATACTTGTTAGTTTATCTTTCTTTTTTATTTCATATAGTTTAATCATTATCCTTATTATTATTTAATCTTTATTTTTATTATTTAATCTAGTTTGATCATTATCATTATTATTTAATCTTTCTTTATTGCTATATGATAAAGTTGAAATATTCCATACATTTTCTAAGTATTAACAATAAATTCAATAAAATATATATATATAATTTAAAAACAAATATTACTTTTAAAATCCTTTCCCCTTTCCCAACTATTAGGAAAACACAACCTCTTCAATAAAGGTAACTACAAAACTACAATGACTTATTTTCATTGACTTAAAAATATCCAACATAGGTTCATATTCAAATAAAATTTAAACTTGCAATGTATCCACCCCATGTTTCCTTTTACAGATTCGAGGGTATGCTAATTTTATTATTTAATACTTACTTAAAAAGGTGTGATGATTAAATGTTTAAAGCAACATGATCTATTCGATGTACTTATCAATCGCCTCTACATACAATGCTTCTATTCGCCTTATGCACTAGACAGAATCGCCTTTAAGACTCACAATTCTTTCCAGAACCTACTCTCTGGCTATCCAGTCGTTTTAACGTTGCAATATGATGTAGACAGATCCTCGCTTGACTAGAGACTGGGAATGCGAGGGAAATTTAAATTTGAATTTTCAATGCCTGCGTCGCTTCATTATTAATTTCAATTTTGAATGCGTTACCCACTCCCTCACCCTAACTGCAAGAGAGCAACAATTTCAACGACCTCCACCATAGATAATTTACGCATTTGATGAGATTGTCACAGACAATCGGAGATAGTTCTCAATAATGGATTTATCTATTCTGGGAGCAAACGTCCTCTTCATCTAGGTAACCTCTGTGTATCTAGTTGTACAACATTTTTACTTTAACCATGAAACTTTACTATTATGGAAACATGAACAATAGAGTTGTAGGATTTCTAGGCTTAGATTAACTTCGACAATCAAAATGTGTAATCTCACCCTGGTTAAAAATCCTATAAATTTATAAAAAAAATTATATTCAATATAGTTTATTTGACCTCAACCACTGTGTGCCCGCTGTTACAGGTGGTCGGTTTCTAATTTCAATTTTTTGTTAGGACAAAATTCGTGAAAATAATAAGATATAAGGATGGGAAAAGCATCACGAAATTTACAACAAAGTTGTAGTTTGTGTCAGATAAATCATAATTGTAAGCATGGGACAAACGTGTAGGATAAAGAATGACTAAAATGCCTCGTTTTTTTTGGGTTTTAGAATCAAAATCTTGCTTGAAAATGACAAGATTTACAAATATGCAATTTTAGCAATTTGAAATATGCGAGATAGACTAAATGACGAATTCTAGAACTACCCAAATCGTCAAAATTGCTATTTAAGCAATAGATATTGCGATTTCAACAATTGTTCCTTTGCCCAATTTTGACGAATGGAGTGTTTTGGTTGCTCCTTATACAGCTCCTAGGACAAACCATGATTTATGCATTCTCACAACAGTTGATGTCTATTTTATTGAATAATTTTATTGAGGAAACGACTTCTATGGTCCATTTCAGGAATAATTTCCATGTCATGTGCGAGGAGCTCGAGTTTGTTAGATTGGTTGTCGACAATATGTCAAACTTACTAAATATGTCCAATTCTATTAAACAATGTCTTCAACGACTGCAGAAGACCCTCGAGGATGCCGAGGAACTTGTGGACAAATGCAATTGTGGCCACATTGCTTTCCACAATTTTATTCAACGCTATTGATTAGCTCGAAAAATGAAAGGCCTTACCAAAAGGATCAAAGGGCTCCCTTGTGAGTTTAGTGTGTAAAATGAGTAGAATGAATGGAGATGAAGATCAAAATCAAGTGAGGGTCACAAGTGATTGTACTGAGTGAAACGAGGTGCTCTACAATCTAGTATGGGGAGATCTTCTAACGTCATATACCGTTACATCTAATAAAACGTAAAAATATAGCGTTACATCTAATAAAACGTAAAAATTGATTGCGCTTCAAAAGAAGTAAAAAGAAGTAAGTAAAGTAAAGTAAAGTAAGTACGGGGGAGATGAGTATTTTAAAAAAATCCATGTTAGTTCATAAAATAAAATATTATGAAAAGTAATTAAAAAATAGATGTTCATTTATAAAATAAAAACTTAAAACTTAAAACCGGATCTATCAATCAAGAGAGATCAAATTTCTTGAGTTTAAATTTAAAAAAAGAAATACAACTCAAGAAATTGGATCCCTCTCGGTGCTAATAGATATGGGTTTAAGATGGATCTATGCTGGTTTTCCCACAATCCTTGAGTCATACACCATTGGAATTTAAATGAATGTAAGAGATCTCCACTGACTTTAGATGGAATCTGATACTATAAATATCATTGAAGTGTTTGGAATTGGGGAAGTTCAGTAAAACCCAACTTCCACAAAAATTAATAACTAGTGAAGGCATCCTAAAGACATATAGGGGCTTGGTAATTTGGCTGACCATTTCCCAGAATCCTGTAGCTCAAAATCTACAGGTTAAGCTGTGCAGAAAAATCAATTTGGATTTAAACAAATTTGCCACTGAAGATGAATTCGGGTTTGAAATTTATACATTCCTCAACGATAAAAGTTTCTTGATGATTTTGGATGATGTATGGCCTGGAGGAGAGCGAAGTCTGGAGCAATTAACTGCATTCGTGACTCATAAAATGGATAATTTATCATCTGTTAAAGACAGGATCACAGTGTCCTCCGAGGAATGGGAGCCAATCATATAAAAGGGTTGAACCATTGAGATATGAGAAAACTTGGGAAATTTTTTATATTAAATAATGTCTTATATTTCGCATTATCTATACACCATATTATATGTTTAGGATATAAATTAGCCAAGGCATCTCTCATAGAATGCATCATTTTCACTTATTTTCACTCTCACAGCATAGATTTTTGCCACCTTAAACTCAGAGGTTGATTTTTTTTTCCAGAGGTTCTAAAAAGGAATAATCAAATTAGTTCTTCCGTATTTTTGTTCTTGAGAGATGCTTCTCTTCATTTGCAGGTATAGGGTAGCGGGTTTCATGGTCTCTCAATCTATGCTAAGAACTATATTACATATGCCCTATACATGCATCATCCTTTTTAATTCATGGCCTATTACAGCATATTCAACAATGTTTTAGAAGTATATTTTGTAGCAAGGTTTCCTTTTATTAGTTTTAGGAAGCATTATGGAGAGAACGAAAGCAAATAGAATATTGTAACTTGTTTTTCGGGAAGTGCTCACTATTGATCGAAAATTAGGTTCACCCTAGATCCATTTTTTTTATTAATTTTATTTTTTCTAATGAATGTGACTCTCGTTGCAATATTTATAGATCTATTACCATCTTGAGAGCCAAAATTTGGAATTGACTCTGAGAAGTACACATGGCATAGATCATGAAAAAGTTGAGAATGATTTTTTAGTATGGATATACTTAGTGATTTATATACATTGTAACTTGTAATATAAATATTAATCTTAGGTGTTAGGCAAGATTTATATTTATATGCTACAAAATATTTCCATTGTTAAGAGTCATTGTATCACAATTCTTAGCTCCGTGAATGTTTTAATTATATGTTTTTAAGAGAGATTAAACTACGTTTTGTGGGGATTCAATATATTACTTAAAAAATTTCAAGACTATATTATTGTGTGGTTTAAATGGTGTAAATTCTTTAAAATTTATTACCATTTTAGATCCATTTTAAGTTAAAAAAAATGTTTGTATTTGGAGAGATTCTCTCTCGATGAATGATAGATTTGAAGTTAATGTGTTGCTTTTTAGTGCTAAAATAAGTTTAAAGTTAATTTATTGAATTGATTTATTTCTTATATTATTTGCTATTATTGTTTGTGTACAATTTATTTGATTTTGTTGCAAGAAGTTATAAAAAAAAATATTATATTAAAATGATTTTTGTCAATGTGAAATATTAATTGTAATCATAAATGATGTATACCACAATCAACTAATATATCAATAGAATATTTTCAAATTTTTAAGTCATTCTATTAAATAATGATTTATAATTATGAACCATACTTACTATTTTTTCAACCATTTATTAAAATTCAAATAAAATTTTATTTAATATTCTTGTTAAGATCTAACTATCCAATGTTTACATTAATTTCTTTTGAATTTGTAGAATGAGTTCATTTATGCCATGTTTACATGAGTTTCTTTTGAATTTGGAGAATGAGTTCATTTGGAATTTCATGTGTTTGGGTAATTTTGCATTTTATTTATGTATGAATCTTATTTAAGTGAAAATTAAGAATATTAATTAGTTGTTTTTATTTGCTAGTTTTTTTTATCATTGTGGTTAATAGTCTAGTTTTATCAAATTTTGAATAGCCCTTAAATATATTGTTATGGATGCAATGCTCAATCAACAGTGTGCAATTTTTATATTATTTAAAAATTTAATCATATGAATCTTATTCTAAGTGGAAATTGCAAGTATTAATGGGTGGTTCTCATTTGCATTTTTATCATTGTGTGATGGAAAAACATGACAAATAGAATTAAAAACAATTTGTAATCAAATAATTATTCATTTTCAACATATCGCAAATAAAATAGAATAACTCTATCAAACTCCAAATATTCCCCAAATATGTCTAGTTATGGATGTAATGCTCAATCAATGATATGATATTTTTATTTTATTTTTTAATATCCCCAAGCAAAGTAATGCCCCTCAACCTTGCCATGACTATCAACAATGACGACACTTATTGGTAAGTGAGCGAGTTAAAAAAAACCAAGAATAAATAAATGCTTATGGGTTGATTTGGAATAAACTGCTTGCTCACTAAAGATATACATGATAAATGAATACGCTTCTGAGAAATTCTTGATTTAAATGGAATTATGTGCATGATTTATGATATGATGATTTTGAGCAATATTATTAATCTGTGCTCTGAGTATGTGTGCAATAGCAGGTAAGAGAGCTTATCAACTGATTCACAATCAAATAAAAAGAGGGTCGTAGAAGACAGGAAAAACACATGGGGGTACAAAGACGGTGTCGGCTCCGGATAGCATCCACGCACGAGTTGAAGGCTTGTTCAACTTTACTCGGGTGGGCGTGAAGTCGTATGGGTGAGACCATAACGGTTTGGTCACATACGAGGTTGAGGGGCGCGTAGTAAGAACGAACTTATTCCTCAGCGCCATTAGTCTCACATAGAGTGTGGCCGGATGGTTTATGGTAACGGTTCCTAAAATCACTACACGGAATCCTAGCACAACAGTAAAATGAGAAATTATTGTTAGAATGACCCGACGATGTGGTACCTAGACAGTAAATGAGAAAGTGTTGCTAGAAGAACTCGACGATATGGTACCTAGACAGTAAAATGAGAAAGTGTTGTTAGAAGGACCCCACGATGTGGTACCTAAACGAATAAAGGAAACTGATAAATGAACACCTATGTATTTGGCATATAGTATTGCTTTAGATTATATGTGCATGAAATGTAATTACATAGTTGACGAATAGTATTGCATTAGATTATTTGTGCATGAAATTATTATTTGTAATTAAATAATTGAGAATAATTAAATATGGAGCAAATGATAGACTAGGAGTCATTAACTAGTCAACTCCACCTACACCCACTAAAATCCTAGCATCAGGGGACATCTAGGAGTAAAATGTGGGAATTATGTGCACTCTCATGAGAGAGTGACACATGGTTGGGTGAATATTTGTATTAAATATTTTTTGCATAAAAGAGTATTTTTGCATGAGGCGACATATGTCGTAAAGGATTTCTCTATTTAAGCAAGAGGTAAGGAAGGGAAAAGGGGATGATGGCTCCCTAATGTTGGATGACTGTTGAAATGAAAGGAAATTCTGATTGTGCTTTCTATTGTGAGTTTGGCTAAGTATTTTGGTGAGGGGGATCTCACTTCCAAATCCTTGTCAGTGTGTATCCTCTACGACCCCGAGGCTCGGGGGTGGCTATGTGCCTAATTGCATAAGCCTGCGGTTGGGTGGCGAAGCTAATGATTGCTTCACCTATGGTTAATCGAGCCTTTACTTGTGGAATCCAACTGAAAATGAGGTTGGAAATGGATAAGATAGATCAGATTGATGACGACGACGACTCCTTACCTAGCAGAATCGACCTACGGTTGACAAGTTTATTGTTCCATTTTGTATTTTCTAAGTTCAATCTTTAAATTTACTTTATTTTTCTATCAATGATAAGATCGAATCTGGTTTATGTTATGTTACTAAGTTTTAGATTCGGTTTATGAATGGCCCCGGAAATGGGGGTCCCTACAAGCATTGAATGATTATTTTCTTTGTTTAAACAAAGTGCAACACACTTCCTAGAGCATAGATAATATAAATTCACAAGAGAACCAACTCTTTGAAAGCATATAATGGGCAAGAAATCTCTAGCACTAGCCATCAACTTCTAGTAAGCTCAAATGGATAGAAAAAAATCATTTACAAAGTGATTACTCACCTTTGTAGAATCATTTGGAAGTGAAATTCCCTTAATATTTCCCTACAAATGGGCATCATCCAACAAATAACCAAGGGCATAAATAGTCAAAACATAGAGATAAAGTGCCTAGGTTCATCCATGCCTAATTGACCAATGGAGAAGAATACAAGGAGATAGCTTATATCCATTGGTATGAGGTCTCAACTAGCCAACTTCTTGACCATATAGTCTTTTGGTACCCCTCATACCTAATTTACTTGTTTATACATCAAAGGGGACCATCTGGATGCCTTGGATTTATGAGATATGTAGGAGAACAACCAACTAGGGGTTTCAACTCATTTCCATGGGTAAAGAAGGGGGAACTTGAGGCCTCCTCCTTAAAATTTGCATCAAAATTTATGTATATAACATACTTTACTTTCTTAGAGAAGGAACCAAATAGGATGCGAACTGAAATCATATGCTATTTTTAGTTGGGAGAAGTAACCAAAAGGGTGAATTGGTTCTTAGGGGTTGATGACAAAGTGATCAGGTTGTATGCAACATAATTAACCTCCGTGAAAAAATTCCTCATCTCTTGGCCCCTAGGGTCTTTGTGTTAGAAAACATCAGGTAGCTGACTAAAGTGGATGAGGTCCACTTCCTCAAGAACAAAACAAAAGGTAGGCTATCCTTTATCTTTCCCTTTACCTTGGAAGGGTATGCTATAAATGACAAGAAAGGTGTCAAAGAAGCCCTTAAAACCTTGAAGCAACTTGATATTCCACTGGATCAACCTTGGAGGTATGATCCCCACCTATTGATCAACGTGGAAAAGGGAAGGGAGCTTCCAAACCCACAAGTCCAGGAGTCTAGGCTTAATATTGAGAAGCTGGAAAATAAAGATGCATTTGAAAAATTAGAATCCATTATGAAGGGAGAAACTAATCCTAGTAGGGTAGTAAGCTAAGATTTTGTAACTTCACAACCCAACTTACTAGGGGTACTAGCTTATTAAACCTTCTATATACCTAAGGGGTCCTTGGTGACCAAGGAAGACATGGTTTTTAAGGCTCCTTTGAATCAATGACCACATTTTTTTTAAATGAATTAATTTGAATCACTTAACCAGACAACAATGAATTTAAACTTT